>CM057072.1:10667932-11867932 GCA_029379335.1 Thymus mandschuricus
TGGCTTAAGCCCTTGAACCGCTAGCACGCGACTACCTGAAAGTGGAAGGGGGTGAGACGATGCCGGGTGGTTGGGCGAGCGGTAAGGTAGTCCAGGGCTAAGCGGCGAGTGTGCATTGTACGAATTACATGCGTGCAGTATATAGCTTTCGACTCGGAAAGAGAAGAGAGAAGAAAGTTCAGTCTACAAGAAGCTGGCAGAGCTTTAGCCAATGGGCCACCTACGCTTACTCAGAATTCTTTTCGTTGTACCACAAAGTGGTTAAACCTAGCAATGCAGAATGCTAGTGATCCGGCCAAAGGCCAATTGGCAATAAGAACCAATATACGTACTATCATTGAGAACCGTATTCATAGCCCCCTTGATCAATTTGCCATTGTCCCATTGATTCCTATGAAGGAAGGAAAGTTGTATTTATCATTCACTAATTCATCTTTCTATCTTCTACTGACTCTGAGTTTTGTCCTATTTGTTTTTAATTTAGTTACTAAAAAGGGAGGAGGAAAGTCAGTATCAAATGGTTTTCAATCCGTGTTAGAGCTTATTTATGATTTTGTGCCGAACCTGGTAAACGAACAAATAGGTGGTCTTTCTGGCAATGTGAAACAAAAGTATTTCCCTTGCATCTCGGTTACTTTTACTTTTTCGTTATTTCGTAATCTGCAGGGTATGATACCTTATAGCTTCACAGTAACAAGTCATTTTATCGTGACTTTGGGTCTCTCATTTTCTCTTTTTATTGGCATTACTATAGTGGGATTTTCAAAGAATGGTCTTCATTTTTTAAGCTTCTCATTACCCGCAGGAGTCCCACTTCCCTTAGCCCCTTTTTTAGTACTCCTTGAGCTAATCCCTCATTGTTTTCGCGCATTAAGCTTAGGAATACGTTTATTTGCTAATATGATGGCCGGTCATAGTTTAGTAAAGATTTTAAGTGGGTTCGCTTGGACTATGCTATGTATGAATGATCTTTTTTATTTCATAGGGTCTACAGGTGTTTTCTTTATAGTTCTTGCATTAACTGGTCTGGAATTAGGCGTAGCTATATTACAAGCTTATGTTTTTACGATCTTAATCTGTATTTACTTGAATGATGCTATAAATCTTCATTAAAGTCGTATTCTGATCGATGATTTGATAGAAGTAGAAGTATGGACCGGTCTAACGGATGAACCGGAGAGTAGGGAGATTCGGCAGGGCCCTGCTCACTTTGATTTTCTCATCTGGTGAGCTATTGTCATGTTCTTTATTAGCCTTCAGAGCTTGGTATTGTAGAGTTGTTGTCTTTTGACCTTCAGTAGTGGACTGATTCTTCATTTTGAGTCAATAGTTCATATTTGTAAATAGTATTAGCATCTTTATTTCCTAAGTCTATTACTTCTATAGGTCGTGTGTCTATCCAGACCTTATTTGAATCATAGACTTTATCTCTTTTCTGACTCTGTGGTAGTCCTAGGTTTATGATCATATCATTTTTGACTACCTTGAGTTTCTTCCAATCAATTCTGAAATTAGCTGTAGTGGGGATCTGCTCCGTTAGAGATAGATCTGCTAATTGCCTTTGAAACCATTCTGATGTGACTAATTCTTTAGCAGGACCTTTGTGTTTAATAATATGTTTATCATCTTCTGTCTCTAACATATAACTCTTTTACTTCCATCCTTATTTGTTGTTTACTAACTGAATTTATAGGGAAATTAAGAAGTAGATGCTTGACTTGGTCAAAGTTAGTTGAAGTAATACCCCTCATTCAAAGCAGAAGTAAAGTGGAGTTCATTTGCCTGATCTCGGGAAAAAAAGGTTTAGCTCGTACTTGTTTGTGTTTGTTCGGTATACGAAATTGCCTGATGTTGGTACATGAAAGCATGTAAAGAAAGCGCACTTTGTTTGTTGGAAAGAAAGGTTCGTTACAACATTGATTTGCTATTCCTAACCTGTATGGGAGATCCGAGGCTTCTTGCGAAAACAAAAGAGAAAGTGAACAAGCCAGCTCAGAAAACAACAAGAACTCAACACCGGCAGAAACCCGCTTTTAAGACAAGTTTTCCTGTGGAAGTGGTAGGTACCCAAACTAAGACAACTATGGAAAAGCACACTCGCGCAGGGAAGGGCCTGGCTTTATGCTTTATAGGGAACCCCTTTCTTGCATTAAAGATTGGCGAAAAGATAACATATTTTATCATTCCCGGTCCATCAAACGGGAACTCCTTGCTTAAAGGGCCCGGTAAGGCACTCTACTGTATGCTATATGCGATGCAGCCTGCTGATAATGCTTGCCTAAACCAACTCTTATTCCTGACAAACTTACGTTTCAACGCCCCTACTGTACACATAAGGCACCTCAAACTAGCATTTTTGATTGCCCCAGTAGGTAGTACCAATCTCCTCCGTAAGTCAGCCTGAGAAAGAGCTAATTGCCGTGCATGCACTGGTATGGGATTTGGGAGAATATGGAATAACTAGTGAATTACAACTCTATTGTACCGCAATCGGTGCATTGGTCTTTGCAGCGTTAATGCTTTTTGCTGGTTGGTTTCATTATCATAAAGCAGCCCCAAAATTGGCTTGGTTTCAAGATGTAGAATCGATGTTGAATCACCATTTAGCGGGACTACTAGGACTTGGTTCTCTTTCTTGGGCGGGGCATCAAGTACATGTATCTTTACCGATTAACCAATTTTTAAACGTTGGAGTAGATCCTAAAGAGATACCGCTCCCTCATGAATTTATCTTGAATCGCGATCTTTTGGCTCAACTTTATCCAATTTTTGCCGAGGGAGCAACCCCATTTTTCACCTTGAATTGGTCAAAATATGCGGAATTTCTTACTTTTCGTGGAGGATTAGATCCAGTAACTGGAGGTCTGTGGTTGACCGATATTGCACATCATCATTTAGCGATTGCTATTCTGTTCTTGATAGCGGGTCACATGTATAGAACCAACTGGGGCATTGGTCACGGGCTAAAAGATATTTTAGAAGCTCATAAAGGTCCATTTACAGGCCAGGGCCATAAAGGCCTATATGAGATCCTAACAACATCATGGCATGCTCAATTATCTCTTAACCTAGCCATGTTAGGCTCTTTAACCATTGTTGTAGCTCACCATATGTATTCCATGCCCCCTTTTTTAGTACTCCTTGAGCTAATCCCTCATTGTTTTCGCGCATTAAGCTTAGGAATACGTTTATTTGCTAATATGATGGCCGGTCATAGTTTAGTAAAGATTTTAAGTGGGTTCGCTTGGACTATGCTATGTATGAATGATCTTTTTTATTTCATAGGGTCTACAGGTGTTTTCTTTATAGTTCTTGCATTAACTGGTCTGGAATTAGGCGTAGCTATATTACAAGCTTATGTTTTTACAATCTTAATCTGTATTTACTTGAATGATGCTATAAATCTTCATTAAAGTCGTATTCTGATCGATGATTTGATAGAAGTAGAAGTATGGACCGGTCTAACGGATGAACCGGAGAGTAGGGAGATTCGGCAGGGCCCTGCTCACTTTGATTTTCTCATCTAGTGAGCTATTGGAAGGCTAGGGGTTATAGTCGACGTCCATTCAGTGCTTTGAACGTCTCTAATTCAAAACCGAACGTGAAACTTTGGTTTCATTCGGCTCCTTTATGGAAAGTTAGTAAATTCTTAGATCTAAGAGGTGAAAAAAAAACGAACAAAATTATACCCATAACACCAATTCCCGTTGGAGGGATTGGGTATAGCCCGGCTGTAAAAACATAGAGACAAGCCCAGATCGTGAAGCCCAGATCGGTGAAGGCCCAATAGGCCCAGATCGGCAAACCCAGTCCACGCCAAGTACAAGCCCAGGGAGTTGAGCCCTAAACCCAGAACGTGGGCTGATGGAGGAAAAACCGGAGCTGGGAAAACCACTCACACCTCCACGATCCCACCTCTGCAACCGCCATGAGTTTCATCTATAAATAGGAGATTTGATTATATTGTACGCATTCATGCTATTCTGAACACAAAGCTATAGATATTCTCCTCCCCGTGGACGTAGATCGATTTGATCGAACCACGTAAATCTTTTGTCTCACTTTTAATTCCGCACACAAACATTTATCTGAATTTGGGCCGCGAATCGAAGGTTCATCACTGGCGCCGTCTGTGGGAACAAATTCGTGTTTGAATTGTCGATTTTTGCTGCTCAAAATCACTAGCAATGCCGCACGGAAATCAGTTGCTGTTGGGGACACCCCGCCGCCGAAGAAGCCGCCGGCGACAGCCCGAGGAACCAGCCTCGGCAATAGGCGCCGAGCAACCCAATGATGCCCCTGTCAACGATCGGACCGTGGTCGACGAAATCCCAGGGGCCCCAAATGCCGAGGAGCAGGGTGCAGCGGGGAACACAGTGGCACCATCTTCCTCCCAGGCCCAGCCAGTCCAGCCGCACCGGGCTCCCGTGAGTTCGCGTCTAGGACCACAAGCCACACCGGAAGGCCATGTGGAAGATCTCACAGCGAATAGAGATCGCGCGTTGTTCGGTCCGGAAGCAGTACTGTGCCAGTCCCCAGTTATCCGACCGAGCTTAGCTGCTCGTCTTTCTCCAATCATCCAGCTGAACTCGGCAGCTCCGCCGCCTCCTCCGCTTCCCGGGATCGAGGAGTTATTAAGGAATTACCTCACCACGGCGTCGGGGCGCGAGTTCCTCAACCAGTACACAGGTACACAGGGAGTCTCCCAGTTCGGGCAAGGAGTCCCTCAGTCCGGACAGGGAGCTCCTCAGTTCGGTCAAGGAGCCCCTCACAGACCCGGAGGGCAGGACTTGCGGCACCATCTCCAACAAGTCCGAGGACAAGTGCAGGGAAGCCATCAGCCGAACTCCCATGTAGTCCAGCCGAACTACGTCACTGCTCCGCCCTACAACGTGCCTCACCAAGGGCATCCAGCTGGGGGAACGCAGATTTTTGATGCGCTCGGCAGGATCATCAGCCCGCTCTCGGAGGAGATCCTTAACACACCCATGCCTTTTGGGTATACGGTGCCAAAGATTAAGGCATACAATGGGGTGGGAAATCCGAGCAATTTCCTTAGCCAATTTAAGTATAGCATGTTGAACCAAAATTTGGGGAGTGTTCACATGTGCAAGCTTTTCCCTGAACTGCTAATTGATAATGCACGGGAGTGGTTCGACAGTCTACCTCCCGGGTCGATCAGATCGTATTCCGATCTGATGAATGTGTTCGCTAGGAGCTTCTCTCAGCGTGCCGAAGTTAGGCATACTCCGGCCCATCTGCTAACTGTAAAGCAGAGCCGAGGTGAATCGTTGCAAGATTTCATGACCCGGTTCGATAGGGAATGCTTGTCAACTCGGTGTACTAACGATCTCCTCATCATTTCGGCATTCCAGAATGCCATTAGCTCGGACCATCTCTACAGGGAGATTCTAGCGAAGGAACCACAGACTACTACCGAACTGTGGGCCATAGCAGACAAGTTCGCAAAGATAGATGAGGCAACTAGACGCCGAAAGGAAGTGGACCGAGGTGAAACCTCGAAGAAGAAAGAGGATGCGCCCCGTAAAGGGGTAATGGAGCGGATTCAGCGAGGTCCGATTGAGTCTTGTCTCGGGCCTCGGCAGAATCCAGTACCGCGAGGTGCGCCCATATCCCAGTCCGCACAGCGGCCAACTCCACAGTTCACTCCGTTAAACAAACCGAGGACCGAGATCCTCGAGCTGCATGCTAACCTGTTCGAGAGACCAAGGCCGATGCGGGAGGACGGGAAGCCGAGGTCAAAGAACAAGTATTGCCAGTTTCACGAAGACTATGGACATGAGACGGAGGATTGCAGGAACTTGGCTCAGGATATCGAGAGCCTAGTTTGCAATGGTCAGCTTAAAAAGTATCAAGATCGGAGCACGGGAGTCAACCAAGTGGATGCCCCCCGAAGTCAAAAGAAGAAAAGACAGTATAGAGGGAGTTGCAACACAGAGGCTGAGAAAAAAATAAAGCACAATGAGGATGATGCCGATGAGGACGGGGACTACCAATATGATGGGGTAGTCGCTACGATCTCCGCTCTCCCCAAAGGGCAGACTAAATCGTCCCTTAAGAATGGAGCGCGGAACCTGCCGAGCAAGGAGCCCGCTAGTAAAAGATTCAAGAAGGAGGAAGCCGTGACTTTTTCGGCCGAAGACCCTGTGCCCCCCATGGTGCCGCACTCCGACGCCATTGTTATTGAGGCTGTGATAGCCAACATGCTAATCAAGAGAATTCACGTGGACACCGGGGCGTCGGTAAATATCATGTTCAAACATTGCTTTGATAACATGGAACTGGAGAAGTCAAAGATCATACCGACCACACGGCCACTGCGGAGTTTTGCACAAGAAGAAACCCATCCCCTAAGGACGATCGAACTGCCCGTCACAGTAGGGAAAGGGCCAAGGAGCACCACTAATGTGACTGAGTTCATGGTAGTGGAAGCGAAATCCCCGTACAACGTAATCCTAGGTCGTACTTGGATGAAACGGTAAGGGCGATCTGCTCTACGTACCATCTAGCTGTGAAGATCCCAACTAAGGGAGGGGTAGCCGTGATCCGGGGCGATCAGAAAATGGCAAGGTAGTGCCTGCATGTGGCGCTCAAGGGGCTAGGGGCGCCGCCGAACTGCCCCAAGCATAGCAATTACCGGACTCCGAGGGGCCGAAGAGGGCGTCGCCTGCCGAAGAGAGAGAGGTGACTTTGTATAAGGACGACCCCACTAAGGTCGTCAAAGTGGGATTGATCGAACACCCTCACCTTCGCGAACAGGTTATTCGGCTTCTAAAGGAGTATAGAGACGTCTTCGCGTGGTCTCCGCTAGATATGACAGGAGTATCACCCGAACTCATTACACATCGGCTCAAGATTGACCCTGAGGTCAGACCGGTAAGACAGAAGCAGCGCTCTTTTGCCACGGAGCGAAACCAGGTTATAAAGACCGAGGTGAACCAATTACTGGAGGCCGGGATCCTATTCGAGGTCAATTACCCGACCTGGATAGCGAACCCAGTGATGGTCAAAAAGGCTGGGGGAGGGTGGCGTATGTGCATCGATTACACCGACCTCAATAAACACTGCCCCAAAGACTGTTACCCTCTGCCCGACATAGACAAAAAAGTGGATTCCCTGGTCGGCCATAAGATCTTCAGTTTCCTTGACTTATACAAGGGGTACCACCAAGTCCTGATGGACGCTGAGGATGCAGCCAAGACAGCATTCATTACGGACTTCGGCATCTTCGCCTACCGCAAAATGCCATTCGGTTTGAAGAACGCAGGAGCTACCTACCAGAGAATGGTAGACAAGATATTTAAAGAACACATTGGAAAGGAAGTAGAGGTTTATGTCGACGACATCGTGGTAAAGAGCAAGGAAGAGAGCACAAGTATTGCCGATCTCCGAACTGTGCTCTCCATCCTCCGCAAAGTCAACCTGAAGCTTAATCCCCAAAAATGCACCTTTGCTGCGACCTCGGGAAAGTTTCTAGGTTGCTGGATTTCCCAAGAAGGGTTGAGGGCAAACCCATCAAAGGTTAAGGCTGTGCTGGAAATGGAGGATCCGAAGTCGATTAACGATGTGCACAGACTTACTGGATGTCTTGCCGCACTGAGCAGGTTCCTATCTAAGGCAGCAGAGAAGCAGTTGCCCTTTTTCAAGATTTTGAAAAAGGCACCAGAATTCAACTGGAGTTCGGAACACCATCGCGCACTTAGCCAATTAAAAGATTACCTCAATAATCTGCCAACCTTGTCAGTGCCGAAGGAGGGAGAAGTGCTGTATTTGTATCTAGCTACCTCGGAGGAAGCTATCAGTGCGGTACTAGCACGAGAAGAGGCGGGTCGCCAGTTGCCGGTCTACTTCATAAGCCGATCACTAAAGGGGCCCGAAGTGAGATATCAGCCGTTGGAGAAGCTAGCCTTAGCACTTGTCAATGCTGCTCGGCGATTACGCCCATATTTCCACGCGCACTCAATCCAAGTCCGAACAGATTCCCCACTTCGGCAGGTGCTGACGAAACCTGAAGCATCTGGACGAGTAGCGAAGTGGGCAATAGAACTGGGAGAGCATGATATCTCTTATGTCCCCCTCCAAGCCATCAAGGGGCAAGCCTTAGCGGATTTCTTGGTTGAAACCTCGATATCCGAAGTCCCGATCCCGATACCAGAGCCAGTTCGCACAACGTTGATTGAGCCTCAAGACTGTTGGCATATGTACGTGGATGGGGCCTCGGGAAAGAAGGGAAGCGGTGCTGGAATCCTTCTTATCAGCCCGGAAAAGAAAGAAATCACCTACTCAATTCGCTTTCAGTTCGCGACTACCAACAATGAAGTAGAGTACGAGGCTCTGCTAGCCGGACTCCGGATAGCCGCAGATCTGAAGGTCACGGCCATAAAAGTACACAGTGACTCCCAGGTAGTCGTGAATCATATGCTAGGAAAGTACGAGGCAAAGGGAGAAAGAATGAAGAAGTATTTGGCTAAGGCACGGGGCATGCAGGGGGTTTTCAAATATTTCCAGCTCGAGCGAATCCCCCGGACTCAGAATTCCCGAGCTGATACTCTCAGCAAATTAGCAGCAGCACCTGGCACTTCACCGGTGGAAGATGTCCAACATAGAAGCATAGACGAAGCTGAGGTCAACGATCTGGATGAGTCACAACCGACGTGGATGACGCCCATTCTAGCCTATCTGACGAGAGGGGAGTTGCCCAAAGATAAGACGGAGGCTAGAAGGATATTGTTGAAGTCGCTAAGATATACTGTTTTGGACAATGTCCTTTACAAGAAATCGTACCTTCAACCCTTGCTCAAGTGCGTTGGACCAAGCTCAGCAGACTACGTCATGCGAGAAATGCATGAAGGGGCATGTGGAAGCCACATCGGACCTCGGGCTTTGGCCAAGAAGATTATGAGATGGGGATATTTTTGGCCCTCGATGCTCAAGGACTGCACCGAACTCGTGCAGAGGTGCGAGAAGTGTCAGTTACACGCAAATGTGACAAGGCTGCCACAGACTGAGCTGACAGCGATGCAGAGTCCTTGGCCGTTCGCATAGTGGGGGATAGATATAGTAGGCCCATTCGATAAAGCACCAGGTCAGTTGCGACACCTCATAGTTGCAATTGATTACTTTACGAAGTGGGTGGAAGCAGAACCCCTATCTGCGATCACAAGCAAGAACGCCCGGAACTTTGTATGGAAGAACATAGTATGCCGATTCGGCATACCTCATGTCCTCGTATCCGATAACGGAACCCAGTTCACGGACATGGTTTTTAGGGAATGGTGTGATGAGCTGCAGATTCAACAACATTTCACATCGGTGGCCCACCCTCAAGCAAATGGTCAGGCCGAAGTGACGAACCGAACTCTCGTCAAAGGCCTCAAAACTCGACTAGAGAAAGCTAAAGGGTTATGGGTAGAAAACCTTTCGAATGTTCTATGGTCCTACAGAACAAAGCCGCGAACAGCGAACGGCGAAACACCGTACAGTCTAGCATACGGGACAGAAGCTGTAATCCCGGTCGAGATCGGACTCCCCAGTCCGCGCACGACCCATTTCATAGCCGAAGTGAATGACGAAAACCGGTGTGCGGATCTCGATTTACTGGAAGAAAAGCGGGATACGGCTTATATCAAAGAGGCCCGATACAAACAACTCATAGCCCGATATTACAATCGGCGAGTTCGGGACCGGCAGTATTGCATAGGAGACCTAGTTCTCCGAAACAATGAGGTCAGCAAGGCTTGTAAGCTCGGTAAGTTGGAAGCCACATGGGAAGGCCCATACCGAGTAGATGAGGTCCTTGGTAAAGGCGCCTACAGGCTTTCCACTCTGTCCGGGGAGCCCATACAGCGACCTTGGAATGTAATCCACCTGAAGAGGTATTATGCATAGATGTGGAGTATCATGTAGGGTAGTTCTGTTGTTTCAGTCTTATATCAGTTCGGTCTTATTCAGTTCAGTTCAATGTTCAGTCCGGTCTTGTCTTTCAAAAACTATTTTCAGTAATGAAATTTAAGATTTTATTTCTATCTTTTATTGTGTTCACACCATTTTGCATTACTCCGCTTATATGCATGTTGCCTCTACCTCCAACACTATCCTGACGAGGACAAGTGTTAATAAAATACAAACAATCGTACGAACCAGGGGACCACCCCTACCGACCTAGTCGGCAGAACAGGAACCCGACAAGACCCAAGTGTCACCTCGGCCGCGGATAATAGGCGATATGCCATCCCAAAACCGAGGGAAGACCCAAGTGTCACGTCGGAAGCCGAAGTCAGGCTCCCAAGTCACTTCGGAAGATTCGAACAATGACCTACGCGTCAGTTTGGAGATAAATAGGGCAGAAATGCCAATTCAAAAAGGCAATAAGCCAATTACACTAACATAGAGTGTATCCAAAAAGATATTTATTATTTTGCAGGATTTTACAAGTTACGCATTAGAAGGCCCGCCCTCATCCGGCCTCTTGCTACAGTTAAAATAACTAGCCCAACCGCTAGTTGGCGGGTTCAACAAAAAATCAACATTTACATCTTCCTTCTTTCGGGAGCTTTGTCCCGAACTACGCCCACCACCGCGCCCAGCTCCACCTTGGCCTGTCACCCCAGTTTGGCTTGACACCACTCGTGCAGAACTCCGACCTCGAGAGACTATAGGAGCTCGGTAATTCCCATCCCCTCGGTTCGGTATCGGTCTACGGTTCTGAACAGGCATCAGCATGTCCAACCGGTCCTTAACCAGACGGGATGGAACTGTGGGACTCAGGGCGCGGAACCGGGGAGCATGTTGTTTAGAAGGCTGCACGTCGGGGTACCGGTCAAGCCACTTCTTCATTATTGAGTGGCGAGATAGCACCAATGGGAATAAGTTCGTCAAGTATCGCAATTCGGATATATAGTCAGCAACTTCCCATGAATCCGAGCCACGATTCTTGACCTCCCGCACCACCCCCCGCACAGCCTCTAACGCATCAGCCTCTACTTCGGATATCGTCTTGCCACCGAGCCCATGTATAACCCTTTCATATTCGGTGTGCTCGTCTGCAATCCTCTTGGCGTCCGCGTAATCTTCTTTGAGTTGCAGATATCGAGCTTCATTGGAATCCGCCGTAATTTGCAGAGCGTTGTATTTAGCATCAAATTCATTCCGGAGATGTTCAGCGAGTTTGTCAAGACGACCGATCTCGCCATCCTTGAGATCGAGAAGAATGTTTAGACGTTTTATTTCACTCAACAGAGCAGCTTGATCCATTTCAGGTTTATTCTACAGGAATAAAAGGACAAATAAGGAAGAGAAACAAATCTTTCATTCAACGCAGAACAGTACTTTTACAGTTCGTTACAAAAAACAAAAAAATTTACAAGAGGGGGGGGGGGGGGGAGGGATCAACTGACCCCGCCGGAAGGTTCAGCCTCAGTGTTCAAGGCGCCGGTCTCCGCAGTTTCCTTCTCTCCAGCATCTCCATCGACGTGGCCAGTTTCCACGTCCTCCCCTCTCTCGAAGTCTTCACCTTCCACTACGGGGGGCGGTGTATTTGGGGAGAGCGGGCAAGTCGCCAGCTCGTCGCGGAAGGGGATGCACAGTTCTTCAAAATCGGCATCCCTGTCGAACTGACAGGCCTCCACGTCGGCCGCCGTCAACAGAGCCTGCTCTTCCGCCAGATGCCCCACCACGGGAAACGGAGAAGCTTTCTTCAAAAGCTGGCGAAAGTAAACGCGCAGCAAAGCTTCGCCCTCGATCGGCTCATACCCATACTTCCCTTTCTCAAGGGCAGGGAAGTCAACAGCCACCCGATCCAGCACCTCGGCCACCGCCCTCTTCTCCATCGACTTGGTCAGAGAGGACACCAACTTGCCAAAACCCTTGCTATATATTATTCGATCACCAAGGGCATGGAAGACATTGCCCTGGGCGGCGGCAATTTCGGACTCGCGAGCTCGGGCAGTTGCAGTCTCCTCCTCGCTCTTCACCACTTTCTCCTTGGTGGCATTGAGCTCGGCAGAGACACGGTCGAGCTGCTCCTGCAGTGCGGCTTCCCGAGCTGTAGCTTCGGCGAATGCCTTTGAAATCTTGGCCTTATCGTTGGCCAAGATCTTATTCTTCTCCAAAATACGGTGGTATTTCGCCACCGATCCCTTGAGGAGACTCCTGACCGCGCAATTCACACGGTCGTACTCCTCAAGAGTAGGATCCACACCCTGCAATGGATTACTATCATCAGTTCAAAAAAAAAAAAAAAGAGAGGGGAAAAACAGGTGATGATCGAAAAGAGTTGAAATTTACCGTTGGGAATACCGGGGTTGACGTGCGAACCTCGGTTACTGCCAGATCGGGTTCGGACGAGGCCGAACCCATAACCAACTTCCCTACAGCCGCCGCGTCGACCTCCTCAGCGGCTACAGCAACATTACCCCGAGATCGGGGAGTAGGAATACCGGACCGAGTCTGTTCGGAAGACTCGGTCGCCTGCCTCTTCGGCCCGGACGGAGAACTAGTGGAATCGCCCTTCCTCTTCTGGGGGGCCAGCTTTTTACCCCTCAGCAAATCCACTGCAAGCAGGCAGAACGTTAGTACCAAAGTCAAAAAAAAAAAAAAAAAAAAAAAAAAAAAAAAAAAACGGGGGAAGGGACCTCACCCCTCCCCGGATCCACCGAAGTGGAAGGTTCATCGGGGCTCGGTACCGCCGTCTTGAGCGCGGCAAGCGACATCGGCATTTTGCCCAAACTGGCAAAACGCCCAGCCACTTTAGCAAAATTTTTCTGCCTCGGCAGAAGCCTAACAGAACCGGAGTGCCACCCGGCCTCGGTGGCACCCTCGAACTGACAATAAAAAAATTTCTTCTGCCAATCTTGGACTTTTGAAGGCACTTTGACGGAAAAACCCCTATGCCGATATGCAGAATAGTACCAACCCTCAGTCCTAGACTTAAAGGACACCATCCCCCCAAGGATATCTATCGAATAAGGAATACCAATCCGAGAACAGGCAAGCCCCAGACCGGTTATTTGGCTGATACTATTCGGGGTAATCTGGGCAGGAGATAGATTGAAGGTGCGATAAATATCGGCATAGATAGCCGGAAAAGGGACGCGCAAACCAGCCTTAAACTGGTCCACGTAGACGGTCACACAACCACGAGGGGGACGATAAGCCCTATCATGAGCATTCGGCCGGAGAAGGAGAATGGATGGGGGGAAGTTAAACTTGACAGCAATTTGATAGAGGGTGGAGGTAGAAACTGTAGACTCAAGACCACCCACTATCCCAACAACTCCGGGAACCTCGGGGAATTCAACTTCCTGCCCGTATGGTTCCTCACAATTCGACCAGACGCACGCACGCCTATTCTCGGGAAAATGGATCGGAATAGAGTTAGACGAAGAAGCGGCGGCGACTTCTTCCGTCGCCGCCGGAGAATGTGAAGAAACGGGGGAACGGACTTCCTGCACGGAGGAATCCGAGAACGAAGTTGGAATTGAAACAGATGAAGACATAACTTACTCTTTCTTTTTTGATCTTCTTGGAGAATCCGAAAGGAGAAGTGAGTTGGAGAAGATAAACAGTAGAGAGGATTTGCAGATTTAGGGTTTCGGTTTTGCAAAGGAATGTAAATGATTGTATAACAATCATAGGGCATTAAAGGGGATAAATTATGCCCATTGAATACGCCATTCAATGCGACGACGTTTCACAAAACGTCCAATCGATGCTTTATCGGTACCCCAAGCGCCGCATTAAATGCGGCTGACAACTTTAACTTTGGGCGGGAGATGAGATCGGCCTCGCCGAACTCCAAGGAGATCGCATTTCAGAGGGGGTACGTCAGATCAGTTCGGCTTTCCTCACGCATTTCAGAGGGGATACGCCAGCTCAGTTCGACCTTCCTCACACATTTAAGAGGGGATACGCCAGCTCAGTTCGACCTTCCTCATACATTTAAGAGGGGGTACGCCGGATCAGTTCGTCCTTCTTCGCGCATTTCAGGGGGGATACGCCAGTTCAGTTCGGCCTCCCTCACACATGTCAAGAGGTACGGCACTACGAATCAAGCCATTACTCACCAAGCACAGTGGGAGAAACATCAACTCCATCACCCCACGCTTTTTGGGGGGGGATGTGATAGGAAATGGTCCACCTCCCTAGGCCCAAAGGCCCAAAACATAGAGACAAGCCCAGATCGGTGAAGGCCCAATAGGCCCAGATCGGCAAGCCCAGTCCACGCCAAGTACAAGCCCAGGGAGTTGAGCCCTAAACCCAGAACGTGGGCTGATGGAGGAAAAACCGGAGCTGGGAAAACCACTCACACCTCCACGATCCCACCTCTGCAACCGCCATGAGTTTCATCTATAAATAGGAGATTTGATTATATTGTACGCATTCATGCTATTCTGAACACAAAGCTATAGATATTCTCCTCCCCGTGGACGTAGATCGATTTGATCGAACCACGTAAATCTTTTGTCTCACTTTTAATTCCGCATACAAACATTTATCTGAATTTGGGCCGCGAATCGAAGGTTCATCAGGATGGTTCATCCAACATAAACCCTTCCCCAATTTAAAAATAATTAAGCCTAATATAATAAATAGATAAAAACCATATTCACAGTCAGTCCTAATATGCATATCCATTTAAGTGGACTCAAGTAGAGTGAAATGAAATGATTTTTACATATATATATTAATATATCTATTACAATATATAAAAGGAGAATTGTTGACAAAATTTACAAAATTGCCATTTTCCCGCCAAAGGTGACATGAAAATAACTGCTTGATTTTTACCGTGTTTATGAGGTAGAGATCTACTCATTGTCCAACAAATAAGTCTAAAAAACTGAGCCTTGGGCAACGCAAAACTTGGAGCCGAAGTCTGTATTCACTATATATATATTCATCTATAAATGACCAACTTATCATTTATATTTTCTCTTTCTTTGTGCCAAATTGTTTTATCTTTAAGTAATTTTTCAATTTCCATTTCCAATTGTTTGCTTGAATTTCCAATGCATTAATGGACGTCAAGGATCCAGTAGGTGCTTTTTAATGCCTCAGATTATAATTATTTCGTGAGCTTGAGAAAGATGTATGTCTTAGTTTTCATAGCGTTTATGGTGAGTTTTCATATCTTTTTAATTCTCATTTTAACATGATATGGAAAGACATTCATTATAACGATGCAATATAATTTTTGGTCTAATTTATTTCTCTACATATAACAATTAACTTCAAATATAAAAGCTTCATAAATGTTGATGCTTGGGTGATGTTTCTGGAGGCTGCATTTTTTTTAAAGGGAAAAAAAAAAAAAAAAAAGAAGTAAAAATGGGAAGAAGGTTGTAACTCTTTTGGGGACTTCCGTACGCGCGTATTCACATCATCTATACTTTTTGTATGTTCACCATAATTTGTTTTAGTTTGAATGTTGTGGTTAATGTTCATTAGAGAGAGCATAAGATCGCGGCCAAACAAGTAAGCAGCCATAATCTGTTTTACTTTTGGTCATAAATTTATAATGTCATTTGACTCATTTAGTTTGATTTTTTCAATATTTTGCATTCAATGGTTTGAGTGATACTTGAGTCACTTGACTATTGTTTAACAATGATTTTTTTTTTTTTTTTTTTTTTTGATATATGTGTATTAATATATGGGTATTAATTTTTTTTCGTTTAGCACTTGAGTCCTGACCAAATATGATTGGAACATTTTACTTAAGGAATTAATTAAATTCTAAAATTTAATAGTAGTAGTATATTGCACTACGGTACAAATTTACAAAGACCGCACATTATTATTATTGGCTTTTGTTTGGGCAGATGAATACTTAAGTTGCTGTAATAATTTCTTTTAAAAAAAATTAAAATAAAAAAAAAAAATAAATAATAATAATAATAATAATAATAATAATAATAATAATAATAATAATAATAATAATAATAATAATAATAATAATAATAATAATAATAATCTATATATTATACTAAAGTAAAATACTTAGGCTAACTTTTTCCCGCCCAAATTTTTAGCCCCTTCGATTTCCTAAATTGTGTTATTAATTAATTGTTCTCTCTATATGGATATTTGTGAGTAAAATAATTAAATATTTTCGTTATCTGTGAATTTTGGATTTTCTAAACATAATAGTGCTTGGAATGTGTGACAATAATTAATTAAACATGCATTTAAAATAAGTGCCTCTTTATTTTATTTTCTTATACCATTAAATATATAATAGGACTATCAAACTACCATTCATGCATCTTTATTTGTTACTATATTTATTAATTCAATACTAAAATTCATATGAACCTATTCAATTATATCAAAACACCAATATCATATATTTGATATGTAATTTTTAAAATTTATAGGAAGAGATAGGATATTGAAATTAAGAGAATTCATGTGAAATAGGATCAACATTAGATAATACTACTAGATATTGTAGTTTTCTTTCCATTTATATCATTTTCCTGTTGTATTTTTTCATATGTTTTTCACAATGTGTACTTTTTTTCCCCTTCTTAATATTGTAATCGTTGCTTATCGCTTTCTTCAATGGAAACTAACCTTTTTTTTTCCCCTACTTTAAACAATTAATTGTTACTCATTGATTTATTTAATAGGAATTGATCTTGATTAAGTTTCATTTTTTTTCATGGTCAAAAGATAATTCTCATAATTATGTTTAACATACAAAATATTTGTGTACTGTGTGTGTGAAAGTTCAATTGTTGTTCATTAAATTTTTTATATTATTTTCATTGTAATTCGCACTTATTTTATTGTAACTGAGTTAAAAATAAATACTATGAACATGTACATTGCTTTGTAAACTGTGTAGGTACAAATGAGGAGTTATAATTTGTTGCTTTATAAATTGATAATTCTCACTAAATAAACTCTCAAGAGATTGTAAAAAGAGTTTTAGAGATAGTAAATTTTTTGATAATTTATGGAAATTTAACCATTTTAAAGAATCCATAACATCTCTTATCGTATATTATTTGGACTAAAAAATTTATCTTAGTTTGGAATAATTATAGTTATACCCAAAAATTAAAAATTACATCCGCATCCGGTGCAACGCACGGGTGCAATACTAGTAATAATAATAATAATAATAATAATAATAATAATAATAATAATAATAATAATAATAATAATAATAATAATAATAATAATGTCGATTCCATTAAGCCATGCTTCAATGTTTGCTGATGGATTTTCCCTCTCAAACTCTTCTTTATTTTCTACCAATTATACGAGTACATGTTTAATTATATTTTTGTTTTTTGAATAAAACTTTTGTAATTTCTACATAATACAAGAATAAAGATTTATTTGGAGCTTAGTAGATGTAGACATCAATTGTCCTTTTATCTTCCAATTTATATGTGATCATTGTACATTTATGTAAATTAACAATATTCATTATCCATGTATAGAGACAAATATTCAAGATGAATCACCAATTTGGTACCTCCAAATGCTCTTGGATATACATAAAATATATATACATAAAATATAAAATAACAGTATTTCATTTATATTAATTTGTATGTGCATAGCACGTGCATCGCACGGGTGCAATACTAGTTTTATTTTAATAATGATCAGAGTTTGCTAACTATCGAGCCGGATCGGTCCGAGCTTAAGGGTTTTTGGCAAAAAAATAGTTGGCTAGCCTAAAAATTTATCGGCCTGAATGATTCCAAGCCCAACTTGGTTTCAGAAATACTCCCTCCGTCCCGGTCAACGTACTTGGTCACATTCGTTTGGGCATACTTTTTAAGGAGGAGCGAATGAAGAAAGCTTTGTGGTGTCTCACATTAATTAATTAACTTGAATTTGTTGTTCCCAATAAAGGAGAATTAAAACTAGTTATTTAAATTTATTCTTAACAATTATAAATGTTAAATTAAAAAGGTGAAAGTAAAATATTAGGCCCAAAAAGGAAAGTGATCAAGTGAGCTGGGACATCCCGATTTAAAAACGTGACCAAGTCAGATGAGACGAAGGGAGTAACTTGTAGTGATGAATTTTTCAGGCTGAGCCTAAAATAGTTTTTTTTTGGGTCAAATTTGATTGGTCTAAATATAATGATACTATTGCAATCATATACATAGTTTATTAAATTGTAGATTCTACAAATCTCAATAGTTCACAATTTCACATAAATTCCTAATTCTGCTAAATGTATCAACAAATACATAGACCGACACATAGGCACATATTAGTTTATAATGAAAAATATTGAATCAACTAATAAGTGGATGATTGAATTTATCTTAGATGTTGTCGTCGTACTCAATAATTCAATTAATGCCGAATAAAAATCTAGTTCGACTTATCCATTTCCAAATCCTATTTTCACTTATCCATTTCGAAATTGTTGTTAGGAACATTTAAGAAAGGAATAGGTCACATCGTTAATAAATTATGGTTGTTGGATCATAGCATTAAACTCGCTTAGACACTGTAAAATCATGTTAAGGTCTACCTTTGCTTAGAAAATAGGAAGGCAAGTGACAACTATGATGTGCCGAATTATTAATAATTTATATGGGCACAATATAAAGAACCAGAAGATTTTTTTAGAGAATGTGCACAAGGCAAGTTAGTTATTAGACCTTCATATACAAAAATTGGTATTGAATCTCCTTTCTTGGAAAGAATTCTAGGGGATATTTGTGGACCTATACATCCACCATGCGGACCATTTCGATACTTTATGGTATTGATCGATGCTTCTTCTAGATTATCACATGTATGCTTGCTTTCCATTAGAAACATAACATTTGCTAGACTACTTGCTCAAATTATAAATTTAAGAGCATAATTCTCGGATAATCCAATCAAGAGAATTCATCTTGATAATGCTAGTGGGTTTCAATCTCAAACATTTAATAATTATTGTATGGCTATTGGAATTGAGGTTGAACATTCTGTTGCCCATGTCCATACTCAAAATGGTTTAGCATAGTCATTTATAAACCGACTTCAACTTATTGCTAGACCATTACTTATGTAGTCGAAACTCCCAACTTTTGTTTGGGGTCATGCCATAATGCATGTTGCAACATTAGTTCGTCTTAGGGCAACAGCCTATCACCAATATTCTCCTTTGCAAATAATTTCTAGTAGAGAACCCGATGTTTCTCACCTAAGAACTTTTGGTTGCGCTGTCCAAGTTCCAATTACACCCCCATAACATACTAAAATGGGTCCCCAACAAAGGCTTGGGATATATGTTGAATATGGTTCACCTTTAATAATAAGGTACCTCGAACCTCTAACAAGTGATTTTGTCATGACTGAACTTTACTAATTCGGATAGTGAAGCCGGGAAACTGTGACGAGGGATACGATTAAAGAAGCGGGAATAAAAAGGGGAATGTAATTATAATGCAAGAATATATTCACCCGAACAAACGTAGGAAGTAACTATTATATCAATTGGCGTCGAACTTTTAAGGAAAAGAAAGACATGAGTTCGATACGTTTACACGACTCGAATACTCAAGTAAAATCTATCGACATTTCACAGCAGAAGTCTTAAAGAATGTGTATATAAAGACACGTATTACCGAGAGTCTTGATCTAATAAACTAATTTGATTCATGATGACAAAAGCTTGGGTCGGCTCTCCATTCCATCTCGTTCAACCTACACATTTAGAATTATATGCAGGGCTGAGTACAAAAGTACTTAGTGGGCACGTTGCCGAAAACATACATATATAATTGTCAAGTCATTAATAGTGAGTCATAAGGATTTTTCTAAAAATATCCTATGCTTTCAAAAAGTTCTTGTGATTCTAGAAGCGTCTGCAGACTAAGTTCTTCAGTAATCTACCATATATGTTCCTATGGTACCAAGAGAGTGGCCACTATCACGATACCTCGACCGGCCAACCCGAAGATGACACACGGTCACTATGTGTACACTAGTCCAAGCAAGATAGCTATCTTACTAAGACCCGAATTCGATTAAATAAATTGGCGAAGCCAATACAGAAAGGTATCTTACATAAATCAAAACATTTATGACATGAAAATACTTTTTGAAAATAAATATTTTCAATATAACATGTCTTGTACTTTTACTTACTTTTTGAAAATAAATATTTTCAATATAACATGTCTTGTAAAATATAACATGTCTTGTACTTTTACTTACTTTTTGAAAATAAATATTTTCAATATAACATGTCTTGTACTTTTACTTGTATACGAAAGCTCACCTCTTATTGTGCGAATATGGCCGGTCTTCAGAGAATCGAAATCACCTTTCATACCGTGCCTATTCAAAGGATATGATGAGTATTCTAACTCCGAATGTTAAGACTTTCTAATCATTTTATTTCTTCATTTGGATTTTATTGATAACCGTTAGATTATCAATCTTATAAACTACAGTAATCACTCTTATGGCTAAGGGATTAGCCAATTTAATATACATACTTTTGAATTGGATTCGGAGGAGCTCGCAATTTAATCTCGGCCCGGTTCTTCTAGCCCAACTCTTGGCCCAATCACTGGTCCAGGCCCACGAGTTTGGCCCGAAAAATCGAAACCAACCCGAGACCCGGCCCGAGCCCACCCCCCCTCTCTCTCATGACTTTCTCTTCTTTCTCTCACCCCTTTGTTCACGGACTGCACCACCGCCGACTCCGACCACTAGCCTTCGCCGGCGAGGAAGCCGCCGGCTCTCCCCTCTCCAATTTCCGGCTCGCCAGGTTCTCCTAACTCGTCCTTAACCGCTGCCAAGACAGAGCAGAGCTCCGCCTCTCGATCTCTGCAGCGCCATTGATGCTTCCACCACCAACGGGACTGCCGTCATTGCTGGAGAAAGGTTTTAGCTGACCACCGGTGGAGACTCCGACGCCACTACTAGAGCTCCAGACGGAAGCTGGGCTCTTAACCACCGGAACAGGTTGGCTCTTAACAATAGATAGGCACCGAAATCCCTTTCAGGGCTTCCCTCTAAAAAAAAAAACCTTTTGAAGAAGGTGACCAAATGCAGAATCCCTAGTTTAGGATTTTCGAAAATTTATCGTCTGGGATTTTCCTGGTAGTAATTCTTCGAGAGGCGCTATCGCTTTTGCTGATTACACCCTTGAAGAAATGGCGCTCAAGCTCAATGCTTCGGCTGTTTACTCACTGCAGGTTTCGTATTCTCTGCTTAAATCTGTTCAACCTTTCCATTTACGAATTTTATAGGATGAAGTCATTGCTTTGAGCTTTTTGGAATGGTGGGTGTTTATGTCTTGGGAAGTGGGATTTGATGGTGGAAATGGTAATTTTGTAGGCTGAAGTTAAGAATTCAGTGGCGCAGAAGCTCTGTGTTAGAGCTTCTGTGGCTACATCGCCGCGCCAGAACTATCAGGTCGAAGAAAGTGAGAAGTTCCGAATCGGTGTGCTCGGGGCGAGTGGCTACACTGGCTCTGAGGTTGTATTTCACATTTGCATACTTTTCATTTTTCTATATTGGCTTAGTGTGCATAGGATTATTTGTTTATTTGTTTGTGTATTTGGATATTTGCGGATTTTCGTTGGTTTACTAGTTTGACTCGAGGGGATGCTTGTCGAATGCAGATAATTAGGCTGTTGGCGAATCATCCGAACTATCAAATAACTGTGATGACAGCAGATAGGAAAGCTGGTCAATCCATCGGATCAGTGTTTCCTCATTTGGTTAAGCAAGTACGTGGAATGCCCCGTTCTTTTGTAAAGTGTATAGTGTGCGTTAGAGTAGTTTGCTCCAGACGTTGTTTTTAAGTGCCTTCGTTTTCGCATTGCTCCGTGTTCAAGTATCTTGGCTTTTCTCGATAGCTTACAAGCCTTCATTTCCACAATTTAGCTTATCATATTCTTGAGTTGTGAACGAGATTTTGAACTGAATGTGATTCCTGTAGGATTTACCAGATATGGTCGCTGTTAAGGATGCTGATTTTTCGACTGTGGATGCTGTGTTCTGTTGTTTGCCTCATGGCACAACTCAGGTTCCTTTTGATCTGCTTACGCCCTTCTACTACTTTTACAGGCTCAGTTACTTGGTTTGTTCATCATCACTGTTATGCGTCCTATGAAAGTAATATCCTAGTTTGGCAGGAAATTATCAGAAGTCTACCGAGTAGCTTGAAGATAGTTGATCTTTCAGCAGTACTTCCTGATTCTTGATAATTTCTCTTTCTCCTCCTATATTGGATATTCCTCATTTGTAAATTCTTCTGGGAATTTTTTGCTGTAAGTCCCGTCATGACACAATAATATTAATGGTTATGCAGGACTTTCGGCTTCGTGATGTCAATGAATATGAGGAATGGTATGGTCAGCCTCATAAGGCAGAGGAACTACAGGTCAAAATCTCTCTCTCATGTCTTGATTGACAATGGCCAATCATTGAGTGTTTTTTGGTGTTCTGTTTTCAAGCGGTAGTGTTCTACCTATGGCCTTGTCTTAATGAGTAAGAAAAATTATTGGACAGAAAAGAAAATGATGTGCAGTACTTAATAAATTCTCTATGCCTCATAAGTTGCATGTGCTGCTAAATGCAGAAAGAAGCTGTATACGGCTTGACTGAGATATCTAGACCTGAGATCAAAAGTGCTCGGCTAGTTGCAAATCCTGGCTGCTATCCAACTTCTATTCAGCTTCCACTTATCCCATTGATAAAGGTTGGCATATATACACTGAATCCCGTCAGCAAACATTTATGTATTGATTTTTTGTTGCAGCAAGGGATGTGATTCTTATACATGATTTATGGTGCAATAACCCGATTCTTGATTTTTCACTATCCCCCCATCAAAGTGTTTTGATATCCTATTGCCTATGCCTTATGCATAAGTTACAAAACTGAAACACTGATTTTTCTCTTTACTTTTGTTTGTCCACTGGCTAATCTCATTCAAGTTAAAAACATTATCATCGACTCAAAATCTGGTGTTAGTGGAGCAGGTTAGGCCTCCGTGTAGTCAATTGGTTGCAGATTTACAGTGTGAGATTAATTGGAACTTCTTCCATTACAGGCCGTGGAGCTAAGGAGGCTAATTTGTACACAGAAATAGCAGAAGGAATACATTCTTATGGTTTGACCAGGCACCGTCATGGTCAGTAAATTATCAGTAAGCCCTAATGTAAACCTCACTGCACTGCACATCTATTGGAATATGAACAATCAATTTAGTATTCCGATAGTGGCATTCTACTCTATCTGGGAACTTTCATGACGACGAAGTTGACCAAAACAATTAATAGATGGTTCTATACTTCTATGACCAAATTTTGTATCTTGCACTTAATCCTCTCTCATTCTTCATCCTTTATGTACTATAAGGAGTTAAACTTGTTTGTTTTTGGTGAAAATTACTTCAGTGCCAGAGATCGAACAAGGATTATCAGAAGCTGTGAAATCGAAAGTTACTGTCAGCTTCACCCCACATTTGATGCCAATGGTGAGACTGCCGTTGGTTCAAGATAACTGAGTTTTACAGTATAGCAAATCAAAATTATCTCCATAATCACTATTAGTTTCCCTCCAGAGCCGTGGTATGCAATCAACTATTTATGTGGAAATGACCCCTGGAGCATCTTATGAAGATTTACGTCATCATTTAGGCCAATATTATGAGGTAAGCTGGGTTTATTTAAGACAGTATAAATCTGCGATATTGGGTCCCGAGGAAGATTATTCATGCCATAGCTTTGTCCTTTATGAACGTTCCCTTATATTTTATGTGGGAGGTGCTATTATTCCATTACGCCGCGACTAATCTCTATGTTTACAGAAAGAAGAATTTGTGGTGTTGTTGGAAAAGGGGCAAGTTCCTCATACTCAACACGTTGGAGGATCCAATTATTGCTTGATCAATGTGTTTCCAGATAGAATCCCAGGAAGAGCAATAATAATCTCTGTGGTAAGTCATAAAACATTTTCCTTCATAGTTTACTAGGAATGCTCCCTGTCTCTTTGAATAATATTGAAAAACCTCGATTTTGGGTGAACTCTGCAGATCGATAACCTGGTGAAAGGAGCTTCAGGTCAGGCCCTACAAAATCTGAACTAGATGATGGGAATTCCAGAGAATGCAGGACTCCTTTCCTTACCTCTCTTTCCATAGAGTATGAATGGCATTGCAGTTAGTCCTGCTAAAGGGATTGGTTTTCTTTCGTTTTCTTATAATCTGCTTGTACTACGAACGATGTTGTTCCTGTAAAGACTAATGAGATGTAAGATGGTTCTGTAGAAAAATGAAGATGTTTCTTTGTTTCACTAAATAAACAGCATTGTACTGTTTTTCCTTTGCTTAGAATTGAAAAGGAGAAAATGATTTCACATTTTGGAACCTTACAATTTACAACTTTCTATCTTCTTCTCTTCACTAATTCTAAACTTATAATTTGAGGAAGATTGCTTCTAAGAAAAATGAAAGCCAACCAAACCTATTATTTACGTGACAAACATATTATTCACGTAGGATTATGGCGAGCCTAGTCAACCTTTAATTACTTGAAAAATTGTTCTAAGACCATAAGTGTAGAAAATGAACAAACTTCATGCCATTTTTGTATTTTTTTTGAAAGGTCAGACCATAAGTATAAGAAATGAACAAAGTTCAAACCATATTTGTATTTTTTATAAGGTCAGTGTAAAGGTTGCGCCATAAGTAATAATTAACCCGAAAAAAAAAAAAAACAGAAAAAAAGAAAGGGAATCCTTATATTTAGGATTATTTTTGCAATCGATCATTTTTATTTTCATTTTCATTTTTTTATAAAAAAAAAAGTGACTATTTTTGGCACGGACCATTTGTATTCTACAAGGATTCCTTCAGAGGTACAAAACAAAACATGAAAACTTATATAGTCTCAATCGTCATTATCCAAAGCATGAATCAATTCATTGTCAAATAGAATTGGAATCAAATTTGTGTTGCTTTGACGGTTTGACCAATATCCCATTTTTATGCATGAAATTTGCAACTGCTACATATAATTTTATAGATACTGCTACTATAATTTTGTTTACAGTTGTAGGGCCATCAAGAGAGAGAGAGAGAGATGATTCAGTGATACCACCTGTAACATTTGACATAAGCAATAAGAAGTTTGCTATTTGTCTTATGCTGGGGAAGTTAAAGATTGATGAGGCAAGAGACAAAGTCTAGCAATTTTTAATGTTTTGCATTGCGATGAATCAGAGACTGAGTCAGTTTGGACTTGTTCCCTTTCCTTGTCTAGCTAGGCAATGTGGTCAACCTCATATAATAAACTTTTATTAAACCAATCTCCTTCTTCCTTCTTGCTGAATTAAACTTTGTTTTCTTCACCACTTTCACTACTCCAAAAAAAAGTTTATGCAAAAATGAGTTGCAGATTCATGGTGTTGCTGCTGCTTCTTGTTTGTCGGATTCTCGGTATCTTCGCAGTCACGGACAGCCGCGATCGTATGTTTTTTGTTCCCTGTTTTACATTAGCATGCTTTCATTTTTTATGTTTTTCTTTTTTCTTTCAGTTTTACCATTTAATGTGATCTTGATTTGTTATACCTAAAATATGCATGAAGAATTTGCTTAGTTGATTAAAATTAAACCTGCAGTTACATATGTAATTGTTTAATTTTAAAACTGAAGACAATATTTAGATGCTGCAAGAAACTGAATTCTGCTCCCTACTGCATTTCTCAATTGCTCAATAACAATTAACACAAGAATTAATCCATATTAATTGGTAAAATGAGAGTAATTAATAGGAATCTATTCAAGATTTTATATACATTTTATGCTTCAAATGTAATGAGTGTAGTTGGAATATCTTGGATTATACTCGTTCTAAATATTTCGTAACTGTTGCAGTTGGTGCACTAAATGCTATAAAATCTAGCTGGAAAAACCTTCCCCCGAATTGGAGGGGTGCAGATCCTTGTGGTAACAATTGGGATGGTATTAACTGCACGAGCACACGTGTCACCTCCATGTCAGTCGGAATTCGAATGTTATGATTCTATTCGTAGCCCTATTACTTCCTACTGATTCTTTTGTGTAATGTGATTGCTTCACTTGCAGAATTTTGTCGGGACAGGGCTTGGAAGGTAGCATCTTCAGTGACATTTCATCGATGACTGGATTAGTAGAACTGTATGTTCCCTATTTTAGTTCTTGACTATTAAGTTTGTTTGAAACTAGCAGAATCTGTGCACAAGAAACCACGGTTATGGTTGCGATTACTTGGACTAGGAGCGTTATTAATCAAGTACAACATCGCGGAATAATCAGTTTTATCAAGTGAAATGTAGAACATTGCATTCAAATTATGATATTATAAGAAAGGCTTTGAGAAAAAGCTGCAGAGTTATGGTGTCACTTGTTTTTTGTTCTTGGGACCTTTTGTTCTACCGATTCTCATTCTTTGATTGTCGTTATACATCAGTGTTCATTTGGATCCTCGTATTCTGATACATTGTTTCTGGATTCAGAGATCTCTCCAATAATAAAGGTCTCAAGGGGATTCTTCCATCTTCTATAGGGAATTTGAAGAACCTTACCACTTTGTAAGAACGAACACGAGTTCTTTTTATGGTTTCACATGATGGATGTTATGTAAATCATACCTAGAATTAGAAATGTACTAATTTTGTTTCATGCAGGATGCTGGTTGGTTGCAGCTTCTTTGGTCCCATACCTGATGCAATAGGATCTCTCCCACGCCTCGTTTATCTGTAAGGATCTTCGTTGCATAGATATATCATATTCCTATACTGATATATCATATTCCTTCAGTAATAGGCAGAAAAAATTAAGTTTGCTAATTTCATTTTTTTCGACAGATCATTGAACTCCAACAGTTTCACTGGCCCAATCCCGCCTTCAATTGGCAACCTATTGCAGCTTTCATGGCTTGATCTGAGTATGAATAACCTCAATGGCACCATTCCTGTCTCTAATCTAACTGAACCTGCTGGTTTGGATAAGCTACTTTCTGCTCGACACTTGTTAAGTTCTTCTGCATTCGAACCATCTTATTTTGTCGTTGAAATTTATCAATATTTCCGCTCTTGTGACATCATTTGAAAATTCTTGCAGCCACATAGCTAACAATCAGCTTTTCGGACCAATCCCTGAAAGTTTGTTCCGATCAAATATGAGCCTCATACACGCGTGAGTTTGCTATCTTCCTACGAACTGATTAGCTTGTATGATCAACTTTGATCTGCCATTAACGACTCGATTTTTTGCATTTTTTTAGTATATTCAACAACAACAGATTCACAGGGAGTTTACCCCCTACTATTGGAACTGTTAAATCATTGGAGGTCATGTAAGAATCTCTGCATCAAAGCAGTTTCATGTAAATAGTACTTTGTTATACCGAAAACTCTTTTGTAAACTCTGCTGAATATCATCTTGTTCACACAGACGGTTTGACTGGAATGCTCTCGAGGAAGCAATCCCTTCGAGTATCACTGATCTTGCAAATTTACAGGAGCTGTAAGCACACGATATTCGATTCCTCTTGAAATCAGAAATTGAAACTGCATGAATTAACCTGAAGTGCTTGTGTTTGTGGTGATATTTTGCAGGTACTTGTCTAATAACAATTTCATAGGAAACATCCCTAACCTCACAGGCTTGGACTTCCTATTCTATGTGTAAGTCGGTACAGTTATTTCCGTCTCTTTCTAAATTACTCGTGCAGAATCCGTTCATCTGAATAGGTGGTCTTTACTAGTGTTCGAAAGATGGCTGAGATATTGATCTTTCTCTTCCTTTCTTTTGGCTTCATAAGTGAAAAAAATCTGAAATTTTGTTGCACACTTGGTATAAATAGGCCATATATACTTACTAAGACATCAATTTTTTCAGGGACATGAGCAATAACAGCTTTAATGCCTCAGATGTTCCACAGTGGTTCTCAAGCCTCCAATCCTTGACAACACTGTATCTCTCTCTCTCTCTCTCTCTCTCCCTCTCTCTCTCATGAAACCATGCATGCTTGAAAAATGGTTCAAAAAGCTCTAAGAGATTTCCTCTTTAAGCATATTCCCATTTCCTCACATCTATGTCTCTCCTAATCATTGGAGTCATTTCTTTGGTAAACACCGTATTTACTTATGTTCATGTAACTCAGGAGGATGGAGAATACAAGGCTTCAAGGAGAAATTCCAGCTACCATGTTTGCCCTTCCTCAACTTGAGACTGTGTAAGTGTTCATCTAAATTTGAGTAATCTCTCCATATCATTTTCTTTTTGAGGAAATAATACTATAATTTATTTAACAGTATGCTTGGCAACAATAACTTGAGTGGAGTCTTGGATATTGGCAATAGCTACAGCAGCAACTTGACAGTCGATTTGAAGAATAATTCGCTCGTTAACTTTACTCAACGAGCAAGTTACACGTTGGAGCTAACGTACGCCTATCTTTAATACCCCACAAGGCTTATATCCCCGAATCATTATCTTATACAACTTCATTTGATTGAATTCTATATATTCTTTTCACTCATTGCAAGACTTGCTGAAAATCCAATCTGCAACGGAAATGGAGCAACGGAGAGATTCTGTTCGGTTCAGAACATAGGCGATAACATCTTACCATTAAGTATATGTGGAGCGAAATCTTGCAGAAGAGACGAAGTTTTGAGTCCGAACTGTGAATGTGCACATCCCTACACTGGAATCATGCACTTCTTCTCCTTTTCCTTCTCCGACCTACAGAATTTAACTTATTACAGCACCCTTCATGGTGTTCTGATGTCTGAGTTTCGCTCCCGTGGGATTCCAGTCGATTCGCTCAACATAACCAATCCGAACATCAACATGTTTTCTTACTTGGAGCTTACATTGCAAGTGTTTCCCTCGGGGAAAGATGTGTTTGATCGGACATCGGTTTCTAACATAGGTTACGTACTCAATCGCCAACAGTTTAATATCAAGTACTTCGGACCTTTCTTCTTCCTTGATGAGCAATACTGCTGTCTTCCAGGTAAATATCCAAAGAAAAAAAGATCTTGTATTTTTTGGTCTGATCCATTCTGAAGTTACTGACTTCAGTAGTGTTTTTTCTACTTCTTAGGAGAGAAGAAGTCGACACATGTTGGTGTCATCATCGGAATAGCAATAGGCGGTTCGTTTCTCGTGCTCATGATTTTCTTGGCCGGAGTCTATGCTCTACGCCAGAAGAAAAAGGCGAAGCAAGCTATAGTAAAGAGCAATCCTTTTGGTAAGAAAAAAAGTTCTAGAGTTAGATAATGTACTTAGTGGAGTAAATGTATATGTATTGATGATTTTCAACACATCGTGTCGTTTGAATGCAGCTTCATGGGATCCGGAGAAAGAAAGTGGTGCAGTTCCACAGCTTCAAGGAGCAAAGTGGTTCTCCTTCGATGATTTGATGAAATGTACAAACAATTTCTCCGAATCTAACTGCATTGGTTCCGGAGGATATGGAAAGGTCTACAAAGGAACGGTTGCTTCGAAGCAAGTGGTGGCGATAAAACGAGCTCAACAGGGATCGATGCAGGGGGCAGTCGAGTTCAAGACTGAGATAGAGCTCATGTCAAGAATCCATCACAAGAACGTGGTCGGCCTCGTTGGATTCTGCTACGAGCAAGGGGAACAGATGCTGGTTTACGAGTACATATCTAATGGCACCCTTCGAGATTCTCTCACGGGGAAGTCAGGATTATGGTTGGACTGGAGTAAGAGGCTGATAATAGCTATTGATGCAGCTAGAGGTCTTTCATATCTTCATGAACTTGCCAACCCTCCGATCATACACAGAGACGTGAAGTCGACAAATATCTTGCTAGACGAGCATTTGAACGCGAAAGTTGCTGATTTCGGCCTTTCGAAGCTCATGGGTGACAATGGCAAGGGTTATGTCACAACACAAGTCAAAGGAACATTGGGATACATGGACCCTGAGTACTACATGACACAACAACTAACCGACAAGAGCGATGTATACAGCTTCGGAGTCGTGTTACTCGAGCTCATCACTGCAAGATCCCCTATACAACATGGGAAACACATAGTGAGATTAGTCCAAGAATCCATGGGAGATGCAAAAGACCCTCAAAATCTTCATCAAATCATCGATCCTAGCCTAGGGCCGGGATCAAAACTTACCGGCCTTTGGAAGTTCGTTGAGCTGGCAATGAGCTGTGTAAGAGAAGCGGCTGCTGAGAGGCCCTCGATGGGCGAGGTAGTGAGGCAGATCGAGAACATTATGGAGCTCACAATGCTAAACAAAAAGAAAGATGATCACACTTCAGTTTCTCCACCTACTTTTGTTGAAACGACGGATGATGAGAGTCCTCTTCATTCTTATGGCAACGAGGGCGAGGGCTTCGATGTTAGCTACGGCTCGTTTCCCTTCAACGTGAGGCGTCAATGACTGGAGAAGATTTTTTCCCCCCTCCAAAGTTACCATCAACAGATTCAAAAATGGAATGTAGAGTATAATGTTTTTTTTTTTATTTGAGTTGTTTCTTGATTATTGATGATTATAGTATACAATGTGCATAGTCTGTGAATGTGGATTAATAGATTTTGGTTGTATAGTACAGAATATAGCTTCTTCAAAAGGCATCGTTTTGGTTTTTTACTCAATTTTTTTTGGCTTAATTTTTGAAATTTCATGTTAATGTTATGTTATATGTTATTCTCTATTATTGTCAAAATAAAGAGTATAATTGGTTTCTTAAGAGTAAATCTAGTGAGTATTTGAAGTTCATCTGATTAGGGTTCTTTTGTTCAAAGTCAACTAGTTTTTTTTTTTTTTTTTTTTGACAAATGTTAGTTGCTAGATTAGATGTTAGTATACCAAGCTCCCAATAAACTCCAAGTCACCTTATATCTCCCGAATTCGCTCCCGGAAAGAATCGAACCCGGATCCCCTCATTAGAGAGAGGAGCCCAATGGCTAGTTGCGCTAAGTCACCTGGTTCAACTATTTTGTTTGTTACCCCCCCCCCCCCCCCCCCCCCAATTAGTCAATTCATTTTATTGTTTCATACTCCCTCTGTCCCTTTTAAGTTGAGTCATTTCTTTTATCGATTTCTGACATGTTTTTTCACACTTCTATATAATGCGTTTAAAAATGGATTTTAAGGATTTTTTTTTTCTTTTACGGGATACTATGACAGTCGTAGTATCCCGTAAAGATTTTTTTTTCTTTTCGAAAATCCATTTTAAAACACATCGTCAAGAAGCGTGAAATTTTGTTTCATAACGTAGGGAGTATTACCTACTCTACCTCATTTATGTTGTCTCACTTTATATTTAATAGAGTCTATTATAATAATAAAATGAGACGATATAAATGAGATTGGGGGAATATATTATATCTTCATTGATTGAAGATAAATTGCCGGAATCACTTTATATTTAATGGAGCATTCTTTTTTTTTATCTCAACTTCTTTCTAAATAATAAACATAAAATGTCCAAATTGTCAATGACAAACAACTAGATCCAACCTAAAAGTTAGATACTAAAATTCAAATGAATGAAGACAAGAGAAATCATTTTATTATAATTTAATTAAAGAATACTACCATACTATTATAGAACAATAAAATTGATTACCCTACACTAATAAGATGAGAATGATCTAATGTCTATACTATATTACTATAAAGATAAATTCAAAAATCGCAACCCTTAAACTACATACTTTTCTATTGCAAACTAGAAAATTAGACATTTAAATTGATAATTTCAAAGTAATTCCTCTTAACAAATTAGTCTTTGTCCAAATATTATATGAATACACGACTTATATAATTGGTCAAGAAAGTTTTTCTAATAGTATGCCTCTAGGAATATCAGGTACTTTTAACTTTTATTACCAAGTCACATTGAAAATGCATCATATTCTATGAATATGATATCTAGAATATAAAAGGTCAAGAAACACTTTCCACATATAGAATCTAAGGGAAAGATCCGGTAAAGAGTTTCTATTCATAATCAAAATAAATCAATAAAGAGAAGATTCACGAAGATGTGCTCGAGTAACTTCTCGATCCATCCTTTCATTTTAGCAGATTCATGTGCATAACTTGCGTAATTGTTCTCTAAATAGATTGGTGAGCCGGGCTCAATTGATATTTCAATTTACTTGGGTGTAATTCTATCTATTCGTGTATAATGAAATATATATATATATATATATATATATATATATATATATATATATATATATATATATATATATATATAAATTCGGGTCAGAACCGAACCAAACCGAACCCGAACCGTAAAATACGGTTTGGGTTTGGTTTGGGTTCGATGTTAGTTTGGTTTGGTTAGGGTTATAAAAAAAACAAAATTCGGGTATGGGTTTTTCGGGTTTGGTTCGGGTTAGACCCGAACCACCCGAATGCTCACCCCTACCCATCAAGCACGGAAAAATTATCTGGGAAATGTTCGAAAATATTTATTTCCCTTATTTTCTATCGAACAAAACACCCATGAAAATAAATTGGTTTGTAGTATGATGTTGATGGAGAATGAAGAATAATTAGAGTATTTTAGTTATTAATTTATTTAATAGTTTAATCGTTAGCGTTTTTGTTTAATTATATATTTTATTTCAGTTTATGGGCTTGGCCTGTTTAGATAGTCTATATATATGTAATTTCATTATGTATTGATGGAGTCGAATTTGATATTGAAAATTAGGGTTTATTCCCCTTTCTTGCGTCTTCCTGTATTCTACAGAGAATCAACGAAATTTCACTTATCTGCGTTCTCTTCCGGTATTGTGTGAGTCACAATCAACGGATTTAAACGCTTCATCTCAGTTGGTATCCAGAGTCTTGCTACGATCCTCCCGCGCGATGGAGCATTTGTTTGCAGCTTTGAATAACGATTTTGCTCAGATTGATATGATTGAGGATTATTTGGGTCCTCCAATTTATGATGATTACTCAGAAGATTATGCGTTGTTAAAAAAAAAAAAAACTCCAAGTGCTTATAAGAACTCTAAAAAAATAAGTTCCTCCATCCCAACTTATTTTTTTTAATTGTCATTTTTCATTGTATAACTTCACATTATTTTTATATTTTTACTCCCTCCGTCTCACTTCACTTGACTTCCTTTCTTAATCGGGACGTCCCATTTCAATTAACCTTTATTTTTTAATGTGGACCCCTTACTTTTCAGTCTTAATAATGCATATTAAATCCGGTGCTGAAATGAAACAAGCCAAGTGAAGTGGGACGGATGTATTAAATACACTTCCATTTGGTTGTATAAAATTATATTTTTGCAAAAAAATTATTTTTTAGATTTTTTTTTCATATTTTATTTCATTTGAGCTCATAAACTCTTTCATCCAAACACTTTGAAATCTTATAAGCTCTTAAGGTTGCATTCTCTTTGGTGCAAAAGAAAAAGAGGGAAAAGATAAAATTACACTATAAATTTCACCATTTTTCTCCCCTTTTCTCACCTTTTATCAATGAAGGAGGATTTTACTCCTTAAATTGGAGAAAATATTTACAACACCAAATTGGAGATAATATTTTCTCTCCATTGTAGTGCAAATGAAGGGGAAGAAATAGAAAAGGTGAGAAAAAGGGTGGAGTTTATAGTGTAATTTTCCCTTTTCTCTTTTTTTATTTCGCATCAAAGAGAACGCAACCTGATTCTAAAAACTTATAAACTCTAAACATCTTATAAGCACCTCGAGCTTATAAGCTCTTCAGAATAAGCTTATCCAAGACACTGCCTAACCCTTTTCCATAAAAATGACTATCTTTATGCTTGTGTTACGAGAATGACTATTTTAAGGCCATCTTCAAAAATACAATCATGCACTTGCACTCATCAAAAAAATAAAACAAAATTCATTTACAACAATTTTTGACCACTCCTTTCAAACCATTCTTCTAACACATACATGTATTCTGATAGAAAATTTACACAAAAGAATTCTTCATTTAGTTTATATCAGAAACTATACTACTTAGCTTCCAAGCTTGAAGGAGGAAAAGCTCCACTATAAGCAAACAGACTCTGATTACTATATGGATGCTCTGACCCTTTGCCTTGCCCTTCATAACTTGCTGAAGTTGTAGCTGATTCCGAATTCGGATTCAGCCCTGCTACTTCCATTATATTCTCTATCTCTTTCACCACCTCACTCATTGCTGGCCTATTAGCACCCATCTCCTGAACACACCTGAGAGCTAAATCGACGAACCTCTCCACGCTCCTCGGAGACGGGCTCGAAGCCACTATGGGGTCGAGGACCGCCTCGAGGTCGTACATTTGTTTGCTAGTGTCCATTGCTTGCTTCACTTCCCTCACTATGTACTTCCCTTTCTCAATGGGGCTTCTTGCAGTTAGAAGCTCCAAGAGCACTATTCCGAAGCTGTAGACGTCGCTCTTTTCTGTTAGCTGTTGTGTCATGTAGTATTCTGGATCAAGGTATCCCTGCATTTAATTAGGAAGGAAAGAATCACTTGTTAATTAGTGCATAAGGACTAATGTGCATGCATCATGAATAATCTATTCACATGAAAATATATACCATTGTGCCTTTAACTTGAGTGGTAACATGGCCCCTTTCAGATTCACTCAAAGGCTTGGAAAGGCCGAAATCTGCAACTTTAGCGGTCAGCCTTTCGTCTAACAAAATGTTTGTCGACTTGATGTCTCTGTGTATGATCGGGGGATTCGCTAAATCATGCAGATATTGAATCCCTTTGGCTGCTCCAAGTGCTATTTTTAGTCTCCTCATCCAATCTAATCTGATTCCAGACCTTCCTGCAAACATATCATTCATTTTTGAGGCCAATATTAAGAAAAATAAAAATGATTTGCTCATATGGTCTCAGTCTATAGTCCATATGAGGGGGTGAGAGAGAATGACGAACCTGTAATACTGTCACTGAGTGTGCCATTCGCAATGAACTCGTAAACCAGCATTTGCTCGCCATGATCGAAACAGAAACCGACTAGGCTCACAAGATTCTTGTGATGAACTCTTGAGAGAAGCTCGATCTCAGTCTTGAACTCGAGGCCGCCTTGCATTGATCCTTGTTGGGCTCGTTTGATGGCGATGAGCTGCCCGTTCGGTAGAATTCCTCTATACACCTTTCCATATCCTCCACTTCCAACATCATTGAGGTCTGAAAAGTTGTTGGTGCTTCTCTTGAGTTCTTCAAATGAGAAGCTTTTTGCTCCTTTCAACTGAGGAACTCCACCACTGTTTGTATTTGGATCCCATAATGCTACAAGAACGAATCACCATTAATTATAGGATTTCTTGAAAACAGAACAAGAAATCGAAATACCAATCGACAAATCTCAAATATACCAAAAGGATCATTCTTTTTGTCAGCTGTGTCAGCTCTTCTCCTCTGCCTTAAAGCATAAACTCCAGCCACAATCAGCAACAGAACAAGAACACATCCACCGGCAGCTGCTCCGATGATTATACCGGTGTTTGATGACTTCTTCGATCCCGATTGCAGTCCTATAGAATAAAACATGAACAATATCAACTCATGATGTCTTTATTTTGTGTATTTGTAGAAATTTCTACCTGCAAAATAAGGATAGTTGTTCCCAATGAAGTAGAATGGTCCAAAATTCTTTGGTGGCTTGTAGGTTTGGTTACTTAGCATGAATCCGAGCCCGGATATCCCGGTTCTATTGAAATGATCTAGGCCAGATGGGAAAATCTGCAGTGTGAGCAGCAGGTATTCATCCATGTTCTTAGTTGGATTACTCAGAGATATGGAATCCACTGGAAGTCCATGAGACTGAAACTTGCTCTTCATGTCTTGCTGAAGAGACTCGAAAACGGTTGAGTTGCCGTAGTTGGAGAAGGACGGAGCTCGGAAGTAGAGTATCCCGGAATAAGGATATGCACATATACAGGTGGGACTAGACACTTTATCTAAAGTACAGGGAGTAGGAGTGCAGTTCTCTAATGGAGTCGAGTAAATCGGATTGTTAGACTGCTGGGCGACGCTGCAGTACTTCTCCGAGGCCGTTCCTTCGTTGCAAAATGGGTTTCCAACGAGTCTGAAAATGTGATACAATGAACAAGAAAACTTAGGGGAAAAAAACTCATCTATGTATCAAAGAGGTAGAGAACATCAAATAGTAGCTTTGAGAGTTATACGTGACTTGGATATCGTTTGCGCCTCTTTGTGTGAAGGCATCGATGAGATTGTTCTGTAGATCAATCTGTTGAAGTTGGCTGCTGGGGTTGGAACCAATGTCCAAAGTACCATTGATTTTATTGTTCTTCAATGAGCTGATTAGGCAAGAGGAGGAGTGTTTAAGTTGATGAACATAGATCTATTTATAGTTATTACAACATGTAAATGTTTATAACCTTGATTTGATCAGATTTTTGTGCATGATGCTAGAAAAAGTTATGTTTAAGAGATCACTTACACAGTTTGCAACTGGAAAAGGCTAAAAAGAGAAACTGGAAGTGGGCCTTGAAGCTGTGTCTTCTCGAGTTTCCTGCACGTTCAATGTGATTCTTAGAGGTAATGTATGGAAAAGAGAACCACTTTCAAGTACAGAAAAACTCATATAGGAACATACAGTGAAGTCAAGGACTCTAGAGACGTGAACCACGGTGGAATATCTGTTGAGTCGAATGAATTATTACTCATGTCACTGCAAATTAAAGATCAAACTGTAATGTTAAACTCTAATAGTACTAAATTGCATTAGTACTTTTACATTAGTACACATAAGTGACTTACACATAGTTTAGCAAGTGCATGCCTGTTAAGTTTGGCAATACTCCAGTTAACTGATTATTTCCCAAGAACCTGCATATATTCGATTGGTTTCGTCGTTTCAGAGACATAAATAGTCATCATGTAACATTAATCGATGCTAGTTTACTTACAGCTCCTGCACATTGCTGAGATTGTTGAGATTCTCCGGAACAGGCCCACTTAGTGAATTTCTATCGAGGCGCCTGTGGTACATGAATGATCACTCACATGTGGCCAGCAATTTGATAACTTATATATCTAAATAGACCTCTAATGAGCTTCCCGAAGAGAAGGTTATGATATGTTACTTACACAACCTCGAGAGTCTTCACGAGCCCAAGAGTCGAGGGGATGTCTCCTGTTAGCTGATTGTTCTCCAGAAGCCTGCTCAAGTAAACAAAGCCATGGCATGTCAAGAATTGGAACTTCGTCCGATTTTCATGGTTCGAGGAAAATGATGTTGCATATATGGAAGCTTTTGGTGTACTTACAAATGCAAAAGAGTCAGATTTGTGAAGAGCTGGGAGGGAATATCACCAGATAATTGATTCTTTCCAAAATGGCTGCATAAGATTCATAACCGGGCTAAGCTCCATCAGAAACCGGGTGAAAGGATCTTACAAGGGCTTTGTAAAAATATGCCACATGAAGATCTAAGGAACTTACAAGTGCTTTGTGCTATGAAGCATATCAAGACCGGGCGAAGCTCCATCAGAAACTGGGATTGTTCCAGTGAGTCTATTATCAGCTAAATCCAGCCAGTAAAGATTTGATAATCTCCCGATTGTAGGCGGTATCCCTCCAATAAAGTTGTTGGAATTAAGAGACCTTCAGTCCAAAGGAAAGAGCATAAGATAGGTAGTAAAATGCATCATTGTCTCTCATTAGATATATCTATATAGGAGGCGGGACTCGAATGTGCTTACAGGTATACCAGCTGCTGCAGATTTCCTATCGAGGCTGGTATGGAACCAGAAAATCCACACCCCACAAGTATCCTGCAAAGCACACAGTAATAGTTCTCTTAGAAATGAGTCTTTCTTTTCTTATTGATGCCATTACTATATTATGCAAGTTTCTTACAAGCTCTTTAGCTTTGTCACATCCCCGATCCCCGGAGGAAGAGGTCCGGTCATATCCTTGTTGTACGATAAATCTCTATACCGAAAAGATTTATCAGAAAGATAAAAAAACAGAACATGGATATGAACTAATTAACAGTTCCATAGTAAAACTTACAGTGTTTGCAACTCTGTTAATTTTGCGATGTCGGATGATAACTTCCCACTTAGCTGGATGCTTGCTAATGTGCTGAAAAGATTGAACACCAACATGTTCAAACACACAAAAGAAAAATGTAGCAAACATATGCAACTCAAGAGAGAAAACACTTACATAGAGACGATACGATTATTTCTGCAGTCGATTCCTTCCCAACCGTTACAAGGATCGGGTCCTACCCAATTTGGAGGGAAGTTTTTCCAGTTGCTCATCAGAGCCTTCAATCCAGCCACTGCATAATAACATTCACATATCACATAAACAAGAAGTACTATACTATCAATATTGAAAAATGATTAGTGGAAGATAATCTTATAGCAAGAAGTATTTAAACTTACGATCATCGCTATTCGTTAAAGCCGCTGCAACGAGCAACCGGAGCAAAGCAACGACGAGCAACGAGAGATGGAATTTCCCGACCATCATTTCAGATTATTACACAACAAAAATTTCAAGAAAACTATAAACTTGGGATGTTTCAGTAGTTGAGATGTTTCACAAGCATTGACTAGCTCTTGGAGAGTTGAATGCAGCTAATCTTCGACTTTTTCTTACCAGCTCCCATCAATATCTGAATATGAACTGCAGAAACCGTCCGATCAAACATATTTTATTTAACTATGTTTACTTAGACAAGTCTTGTTTATTTATGCTACCTTCTGTTTCAAGAATTTAAACAAAGTATATAAACAGTGGCCAATCACTTAAAATATATACTACTCTCTTCGTCCCTCTTCAATCTTCCTTCTTTCCTAATTAAGTCGTCTCACATGAATTGTCTTGTTTCGTAAAATGGAAAGAATTAAATCTTATATTTAATATGAACCTCTTACGTTTTACTTTAACACTACAGTTGTGTTCTCTTTTATACGAAAGAAAATGAGAGAAAAGAGAAAATCACCCTATAAATTCAACCATTTTCTTCACCTTTTCTCACCTTTTATGAAATTGGGGAGAATTTTACTCTTTAAATTGGAGAAAATATTTTCAACACCAAATTGGAGAGATAATATTTTCTCTCCATTTTAGTGCAAATGAAGGAGAAAAATTAGAAAATGTGAGAAAAGGTAAGAAATAAGAAAGATTTTAAGGGTAATTTTCTCTTTTATCTCATTTTTCTTTCGCATCAAAGAGAACACAACTTACGTCTAAATTAATTTGGTACATACTGAAAGGAAACAAGACAATTGATCTGGAACGGAGGGAGTAGTTATAAACTACTGTATTTCTTTTTAAAATGCCCACCAAAAATAGAATGGGTTAAGAAAATGTACTGAAACATGATTGAAGCATAAAAGTGATGATAAAATTTAAATTAAGTAAGATAATTTGTCCAGTTGTGGCGCATGATTTGTCACTAGGTCAACTTGTGCACAAGGTCAATATGTATCTCGAAAAATTGTTTATATGTCATCCAATTTTAGCTAACAAGTAGGACTTTGCATTGCATTATTGAGGCCTTGGTTAGTTTAGTTCGACATATCGAGTCGTACGTTGGTTCGATGAAATAGAAAAACAAGTTACGGCACAAATAACATTTTTTTGGATAGATAAAATGTTATACATGATCAGACTTTGTGATATCATCTTCACCGTGACGGATGGTTAGGGCTGAAAATATAAATATTATAGCAGGTAATGTGCGGATCAATATCGTTTTGTTAACAAATTTATAGATATGAAATATATTTTACAAAACTACGAAAATGTGAAACAAATTCATCTCTGTTGACCCGAAGTAACCCCGCTCGGACCAAAATTTCTTGTTCATCCCCTATATGTGATTCAAGATCTTCCTTTTAACTTTACATTAACATTTTTACCATTTCTTACATTTACTTATCTCAATATTTAGTTATACGTGATTTAAGATCTTCAAGTTTTAGTCACATTGACTATATATCTAGTTTATATCTGTATTATTAGTTTGACTTCATCGGATTAATTTCTATCTTTTTGGTCGTACCAAGGATTTTAATATTCATTTCGTCTCATTTTACTTGACTTTCTTTTTTAATTGGGACGTTCCACTTTAAAAGGTTATTTTTCTAAAATGGAAAGATTTAACTCTTACTTTTTCAATATGAACCTCTTAATTTTCACTTTTAACACTAGCTACGTCTAAAATTGTATAACGAAATTAAACAAGTCAATTAAAACGGAACGGAAGGAGTACTGCTTTGATAAACTTTTTTGGGTCATTAACCGTAGAATTTGATCTAGTGAACATTTTTTTAAAATACAAAAGCAAATGCATCGAAGACTTGGTAAGAAAAAGTGGTGGATTAATCAAATAATATAATTAATTTTATATTTTATGCATATAAGGTGGAGGGACGGTAGGTTAAATGAGCTGTGAACTTTACGTTCATGTTGCGTCGTGGTGCATATTTTAATTACAAGTATTCTACTATATTTATTTATTTTAATTTTTGTTGTTTTGGATTTTGATATACAAAGAGATGCGTATTTTATATCAAATTGATTCTTGTATTTTTGAATGGATTGGTCGCCCAAATTAAATTATAGTACAAGTGGGGGATGCTGATTTTTGAACATGTTTTTGCTCGATCGAATATTCAACGCTATTCATATTTATTTAATGTCATGTGTGTGACCGTGACCGGCACACACCCTTTCCCCAATTGATTTAGCTTGCCTGCATTTTATTTATTTATTTCCCCAACTTGATTGTAACAAAAGTGAGATTATTCACAATCTAAGCAAGACCTTTCTAAGTTTGCGTTGAGTCCGTTGACCTACAAATAATTGGGCTAGTAATATGAGAAATGATCTTCCATTTCAAGTTTGATTATTTCGTAGCAGTGACCCTTTAATTTCATACTCCCTCCGTCGTCTAAGTTCCTTCCTACACTTGACCGATAGTGTTTTAAAAATGATATAATTAACTTATATTGTTAATTGTGATAGTGGAGAGAGAGTCCCACCACTTTTATAGAGATTGAGTTTATTATAGTGTAAGTAGTAGGTAAGTATAGTAAATGTGTAATGCTAAAAGGATATTGATGGGATATGACCCAATCACTAGGCCAAAGCATTTGGCCCAATATAAATAGGCCCAACAGTAAACTCAGCCCGTGCAGTTCGGCCCCCAGAAAACTCAGCCCATGAAGAACTCCTTTGACGAATACAACTCAAGTCCTAAGAGACGTAGAAGGTTCAGATGCTTATCACAAAGGAGGAGATAAGTGTTTCACTAAAAAGTGTTTGCAATAGAACAAAATCCTATCGTAGCACTAGCAAGTAAAACCCAATGTCGAATCTCGAAGGAAAACTTAGCAGGGCAAATAATTATGTAGTAAAAATCCTAATCTAGCCTAAAACTAAGAAAGCAAGTAAATAATATTTTTGGTTTTTTTGGTTTTTAAATCCTAGGCAAGAAAATAAATCAAAGCAATAAATAAAAGCAAGTAAATAGCTAATCTAGCAAACAAGAAATAAATCTAGGAATTAAACTTAATTAAAAGAAAACAACTAAACTACCTAGGCAAGAATCGAAAAGAAAGGAATAAAGGAAGCCACGAAGAAAACGAAAAATACTCTAGCGAAGGAAAAACGAATTTAAACTAGAACTTGAAAACCGAACGAATGAAATTAAACTAGGAAATTAAACGAAGCAATTAAGAAATCGAATCTAGAACTAATGAAAGCAAATAAAGCAATTAAATGAAAGCAATAAATAACTTACGAAATTGAACGTAGAACGAAGAAGTCTTGAATTAAAAACGAAACAAGACAAGGAATCCGGATCCGAACAAAAGAAAGCTAATCTAAAGTGTTCGAATGCGAAAACTAAAGCTAAACGAAGGTAAAAGTGTTGTAGAATTCGTGTACAAGGGATAGTATTTATACTAGGTATGAAAACCTAGATATACAAGGAAATTACAGCTGGCCGGAACGTTGGACGGTCGTCCAACGTACGTTGGACGCTCGTCCAACGTAGCACTCGCACTCCTCTTCTTTTTCTTCTCTGGACGCTCGTCCAAGGTAGTGTGCGCTCGTCCAGCGTGCTCTGGACGGCCGTCCACTGCTTTGGACGGTCGTCCAACTCCGTGTACGCCCCATGCTCGATTCTTCCTCAATTTCTCGCCTTTTTCGACCCGTTTCCTTCCATTCCTTCCACCTATCAATCCTACACAAGCCAAAACTCCAAACAACCATATCATAGCAAAAGATACACGAAAAGACACAAAAACATAACGAAAACGGACTCAAAAACACGACGAAAATCCTAACATCTAAACACCAATCAAAATCCCCCACACTTAGACCTTTGCTTGTCCTCAAGCAGCATAATCACACAACTTAGATTCAATTCAAACAATTCAAATCATAGAACATTCAATCACCGGAATCGACAAGCAACAAACAAAGTCACCTTAATCCCAAGTTACGAACAATCAATCATCAACGAACCATGTGGCTTATAAATCAATCCAAGCAACGATACACACATCTCACAAATATCTAGAATCACCACAACTTATACGTCTAGCCTACTTCCCCTTTTATTCAACTCAACACATATATAACTCTTTTTTTTTTTTTTACACAAGTGAACGTTTTTGGCACATAATTCACTAGGTTTAATCATCGATGGGTCACATCGAGCCTCCTAGTGCGGTTTCCCGTACTCATTGTCAAGAGGAGTAGAGTACCTACGAACACTTTATTCTAACATACACAAGTATCATTTAGGACATAATTCATGAAATTTAATCATTCGAGGGTCTCTCGAAGCCTTTTCATGTGGTTTCCCATGCTCATTACTCTAGTATTTTCATACGTTACAAGTAAGAGGAGCAGAATCCTATCAACTCTTTTATTCACATAAAGCACAATTTTTTTTTATTTTTTTATTTTTTATTTTTTTATTTTTTTTTAAGGGGAAAGTAAACTAGCAATCCAAAGTTGCAACAATCTAGATTTATCACTCATAAACCAAAATCATTAATCATTTCCTCACAACTCAAATCAATTCATGCCCCACAATTCATCGAATCATAATCAATCACAACTCAAGACTAAACCAACCTAACTCATGCTATCAATTCCAACAACTAAATACTCCATCATCAAATCATTCAAATCAATCCTAAGTCACATGCTTATAAGCTCAATTTCAAACAAATTCCTAAGTGGGGAATACATCAAGACTCGATTACAAACTAGACTCGATCTAACAAAAAACAAACACTTCATGCCAAAAGTTTCAAAGACCCCCCCCCCCCCCCCCCCCCCCCCCCCCCACACACACACACACACAAGGAGAAGGGATAGAAAGAACTTATCGCACGAAGAGAACCAAAATACTTGAAATTCCGAGAGACTCCAAGCAAGTACCTACAAAACAAACTCAAAAACAAAACACCAAAAGCGTAAAAGTGCACAAAATAAAGAAAACGAAACAAAAGACTCAAAACAAAAATTTAAAGACACAAACAAGGCTATGGGTTGAATAGACCTCGGAACCGTGGATCTTGCCAACGGGGATCGTGAGGAGACCAAAAACGAGGATCATTTGGGTCCGGTGGAGCAGAGGTAGAGCCAACCGAGAAGTCGGTATATCGAGTCAAGTGACTCTCAATGTGGGACACCCGACTATCCAACCCCGTCACTTGGGTAGACAAAGTATCGAACCGATTAAACACATTTTGTTGAAATTGTGTAAAATTAGTCCGAAACTCGGCCCAATAAGGGGGAATCTTGGCCTCCATAGCTTGTCGGGCTCGGACTCGATCACGTCGTGTGTAGTGGCGAACTAGGAGCTCATCATCGGCAGGGACCTCACGTCTGGGCTCTTCTTTCTCCTCTTGCTCTTCCTCATCCTCGCCTTGCTCCTCGTCTCATTCGGCTCCCTCTTCTTCTTCATCCCCCGACTCTTGACTCGGAAGTCCGCGTTGGCGTCGAGATGCATGATAGGCTATAACAGACCCTCTCTCTCGAATCGGAACGAACTCAGTCGCCCCTCGCATGAGATGAGCATTAAGAAGCTCATTGAGGGTGATTTCCTCACTTGGGGTTAAACCTGTGCTCTGAGAAATATCGACTCCCAAGTGTCGTGCCAAACCTGTAGCAACATAGCTCAAAGTAGGGTGTGCTCCCTTCTTGTTTTGCACGTTAGACAGTTGAGACCAAATAAACGGAGCCATGCACACCCTAATATTATTACGAGCACAATGGAGCAAATATATCTCTAAAGCATTAACTTTACTATGCTCCTTCTTTCCACTAATCATACAAGACAAAAAGCGGTGAAGAATCAATAAAGCATCATCTTTAATGAAAGCACTAGGTACCCCAGAAGTCTTATAGTTCGTAACACCCGTTAAAGCATACCAAACATTGGAAACATTAAAATCAGCAGACACGAACTCAGATAAATCATCACCAATATGAAATCCAAAAGCCTCATGCATAACTCTCCTAGAAATCTCCCACAACCCCCCCCCCCCCCCCCTAAAAGTGCTATACATGCAAAGCTCATTCTCTTCATTGCGTTCTAAACGAAAACTAGAACACATCTCTATGCATAGGCTCTCATGACCATCCCAAGCATGTGTAATTAAACGCATAAGGCCTAAACAATTAATGTATCCCCTAAGTGTATCCCAAACAGGCAATCGATGAAGAAAATCCATATTATAGTGCCTCGGAGGTCGAATATCTAAACCACGTAAACGAAGATAGAAGTTTGTGGTTTCATACCTCTCCGTCGGGAATGGGATGCGCATACGACGCCCGTACTCGGCTTCAGAATCAGTGGTTGGGTGGTAACCTGGACGGCGATGCAATGGGATACGACCATCGGTGAGGGGTCGGTTCTCTCCAAGTTCTCCTCGAGCCATGGTGGTGAGATGGGTGAAACGGGGATGAGACGGGAAGATTTGACACTGAAAATGAGGCGGAATGGGCGAGACGAAATCGGGACAGCACCCTGCGTTGGACGCTCGTCCACCGCACTTTGGACGCTCGCCCAAGGTAAATCTAGGCGGCGCTTTGTGTTTCGACGGCGAACGACGGCCGGCGGTGATGGAGGCGGTTGGGTATGGTGGCAACGGCAGGCGGTGACTGTGTGCAGGTGGTCCACCGGCGACAAAGCAGCAACCGATGGTGGCTGAGGAACGGCGACAGAACGGCGGACAAACGGCGGTGGCAGATTATGGCGGCGGCGACGACTATGCTTGCTGCACTTGGGAGAGAATAGCGTGAGAAGGAGAGAAAAGAAAGAAGGATGTAGGGTATATACACAAAAACCGAATCAGATCTGGAATTGGGGGCCCGTCTTACATTGGACGCTCGTCCAACGTAAGTTGGACGCTCGTCCAGAGTGACGTTCGCTGAAAAATTAGAGAACTGATTTACGTTGGATGCTCGTCCAACGTGCGTTGGAAGCCCGTCCAACGTAGCCCTCGCTAAAAAATTGAAAAACTCGAAATACGTTGGACGCTCGTCCAACGCGGCCTTCGCGAATTTTCACTCGAATTCACCCGTTTTCTCCCTTTCAAAGCCATCCTTGCCATTGTAATCCTTAGAAACTAATCCCTGCACAAAAATTAAAAAGAAAAATGAACGAAAAACAACAAAAATAAAAAGAAAATAAATCCTACTCTACAAAAATAAAATAGAGAAAGTGGGTTGCCTCCCACCAAGCGCTTGTTTATCGTCATTAGCTTGACGTACCAAATACTCAAGAGGAGAGTGGGGGGTCGGAGATGAGAATCGTCTCCACTGTGTGAGGCAATGTCGTCCCTTCGATATAAGGCATCAATCGTTGCCCGTTGACCGAGAAAATGTATCCCGAATCCTCGATCTTGATCTCTACCGCACCATGAGAAAAAACTAGCACCACCGTGTATGGACCTCCCCACCTAGACTTAAGCTTACTCGGAAATAGATGAAGACGAGAGTGAAAGAGAAGTACCTTCATTCCTGGTTTGAACTCCTTGTAGGCTATTCGTCGATCATGTAGACGCTTCACCTTGTCCTTGTAGATCTTGGCATTGTCTTAGGCTTCGTTCCTAAGCTCGTCGAGCTCCTCCATTTGCAAAATCCTCCGATCATGTGCATTGTCGAGGTCAAAGTTAATGCGCTTGAGGGCCCAATACGCCTTGAACTCTATCTCAACGGGCAAATGACACGACTTACCATAGACGAGCCTATAGGGACTCATCCCAAGCACACCTTTGTAAGCCGTGCGATATGCCCAAAGAGCGTCGTTCAATCTGTCGGCCCAATCTTTCCTTGATGGCTTCACCGTCTTCTCAAGGATCCCTATTATTTGCCGATTGCTCGGCTCCGCTTGTCCCGAAGTTTGTGGATGATAAGGAGTCACCACCTTGTGAGTGATGGCGTTCTTCTTCATGAGCTTGGCGAACAATTTATTACAAAAATGCTTTCCCCCATCACTAATGATCACACGAGGAAACCAAACCTACACAAAATATTTTCCTGCACAAACTTCAAGACAATGTGAGAGTCACATGTCTTCGTGGGTATGGCTTCAACCCACTTAGACACCTAATCGACGGTAAGTAAAATATACTCGAATCCATGAGACTTGGGAAAAGGACCCATAAAATTAATTCCCCATACATCAAATACCTCGACTACCAAGATAGGATTTAAGGGCATCTCATTGCGTCGACTAATCGAGCCGACACGTTGACAACGATCACAAGAAAGATAGAAGGCTTGGGCATCCTTAAAAAGAGTGGGCCAATATAGCCCACTTTGAAGTACCTTATGTGCAGTCTATTGCCCACCGAAATGGCCTCCACTCGGTTCCTCGTGACAATGTCGCAACACCTCGGCTTGCTCGTGGTCGGGAACGCACCTTCGAATCACCTCGTCTTTCCCAAGTTTGAACAAGTGGGGATCCTCCCAATAGTATTGCCTGCACAAACGAAGAAGCCTTCTCTTCTTGAGCGTTAAGGACGGGTTTAGTGTCCTTATCGGCCAAGTAGTTAGCAATATCGGCAAACCAAGGAGTATCATCCACTTCATTAACATTCTCAAAGGGGAAAGAATCACAAATATCATCAAGAGAATCATAAGGGGGAGGTGAATCGAGACGAGAGAGGAGGTCGTCCACAAGATTATCACTACCTTTCCTATCACGAATCTCAATATCAAATTCTGGCAACAATAAGACCCATCTAATAAACCTAGGTTTTGCTTGGGCTTTAGTCAAAAGATGTTTAAGAGCACCATGATCACTATAAATAATCACCTTAGACCCTATGATATAAGATCTAAATTTATCTAAGGCAAAAACAACAGCAAGCATCTCTTGTTCGGTGGTGGTGTAATTCACTTGAGCAGGATTAAGAGTTAAACTAGCATAGTAAATCACATGAAGCATCTTATCGACTCTTTGACCCAAAACAGCCCCTACGACATTATTAGAAGCATCACACATGATTTCAAAAGGCAATGACCACTCGGGACCAACAACAACAGGCGCAGAGATGAGTTTTTCTTTCAAAGTGAGAAAAGCATGCATACAAGAATCATCAAAGTGGAAAGGGACATCTTGAGCAAGAAGACAACAAAGAGGTTGGCTAATTTTAGAAAAATCCTTAATAAATCGTCTATAAAAGCCCGCATGACCAAGGAAACTCCTAATACCTTTGACATCACTAGGTGGTAATTTTTCAATCACCTCCACTTTCGCTTTGTCGACCTCTATACCCTTACTCGAGAATACATGACCCAAAACAATACCACTTTTCACCATAAAATGACTCTTTTCCCAACTCAAAGTAAAACCACTCTCTATGCACCTCTTAAGAACTCTCTCAATTTTCATCAAGCAATCATGAAAAGACGACCCAAAAATAGAAAAATCATCCATAAAAATCTCAACAAAGTCACCAATAAATTCTGAAAAAATCGACATCATGCATCTTTGGAACGTACCCGGTGCATTACAGAGACCGAATGGCATCCTCCTATAAGCATAGGTCCCAAAAGGACTCGTAAAAGCCGTCTTTGCTTGATCCTCCGGAGCTATCGCAATTTGGTAGTAACCTGACAAGCCATCTAAAAAACAATAAAATTCCTGCCCGGCTAATTTATCAAGCATTTGATCAATAAAAGGGAGAGGAAAGTGGTCCTTTTTGGTGGAAGCATTAAGCTTTCTATGCACATCCTCCAACCGGTAACCGGGCGCGAGGAGACCAACTCGTCCTTCTCGTTCTTTGACACCGTAATTCCTCCCTTCTTAGGAACGACATGCACCGGGCTCACCCACTCACTATCGGCGATGGCATAGATAATACCCTCCGCCAATAGCTTGTAGATTTCCTTGCGCACGACCTCCATGAGCATTGGGTTGAGCCTCCTTTGTCCATCTCGTTTGGGGCGAGAGCCTACTTTGGGATTAATACGATGCATGCACGTGGCCGGGCTAATTCCTCGAATATCCACCAAGCTCCATCCAAAAGCGAGCTTGTTCTCCTTGAGTATGCCCACCAATGCTCCTTCCTCTGCAAGAGACAAAGAAGAAGAGATGATTACGGGTTTTTGATAGCCTCCCTCTAAAAATACATATTTCAAATGCGAAGGGAGCTCTTTCAACTCCAACGGCTCCGGAATCTTCGAGCCGGGCTCGGGGTCTTGAGGGGGAAACAAGAGTTTGATTCCGATATCCCTCTCCATTTGCTCCCATTGCATTTGATCTCCGGATCCCCAACACACTTCCTCGGTCTCAAAATCCTGCACAAAAGACACTCGGCCAAGGCATCAACCTTATCGATGAAAGAGCAATTATCTATTAAATTGACCGATGACATAGGTCGACTCTTATGCACAGAAAATGAGACATCCTCTCCTAACACCGACATCTTAATCACACCACTCTTCACATCAATCAAAGTATTAGTAGTAGCCATGAAAGGACAACCTAGCAAAAGTGTGTGCTCGATACCATTCTCTTGTACCTCACATATCTCTAGAACAATGAAATCAACGGGAACAATCAACCCCCCCACACGAACAAGAATATCCTCAATAAGGTCTCCTAACTCTAATTGCTTAAAGATAGAATAAGGCATAAGATTAATACCGGCACCCAAATCTAACATACCACATGCTTCCTTACCATTACCTAAAGAGATAGTGATAACGAAAGAACCTGGATCTCGTTGCTTAGGTAGAAGAGGGTGTTGCATAATTGATGTTGCCACTTCCGACACCACAATCGTCTCCATCTCATCGAACGGCTTCTTTTTTGATGTCAACTCCTTCACGAACCTCACGAACGGTGGCACGTTGCGAATCACATCAAGAAGAGGCAAGTTCACATCCACCTTTGAAAGAAGCTTGTAAAGATCCATGAATTGTTGATCGCGCTTCTTGTTCTTCACACGACTTGGATAAGGAATGGGAGGAACATAAGGATTGGACGTCTTGTGGAGAGGTTGGGATTATTTCTCGGCTTCCTCGGACTCCGTGCGTGATTCTCGGCATTGGATGGTCGTCTAATGTTGGTTGGACGCTCGTCCAGGGTAGGGTTCGCATTCTGCTCCTCTTCAGCGTTGGACGGTCGTCCAACGTACGTTGGACGCTCGTCCAGCGCGGGCTTCGCTGGTGGAATTGCTGCGTTGGGCGCTCGTCCATGGGCTGGCAAAGCGGTGGGCGGCCGTCCAACATTGGACGGTCGTCCAGGGACGTTGGACGCCCGTCCAGCGTGCTGTGCTGCATGATTTTGCGTCGATCCCCATTGCGAATTCGGGCTCCACCTATCACTCGAACGGCCTTGAGGCGGCATCGTAACTCCATTATCCACGTGCCTCCCGCTCCGCAACACCGAAACTGCTTGGGCTTGATGGGGTGGAAAAGGAGGAACATATGGAGGGTATGGGGCTTGCACCTCTTGAGCTTGTTGCGGTTGAATCCCTTGACTCGGAATCCGCCCCGGTTATTGCATCAAGTGCATGGAACCAGAGATTTGGCCAATGGCCGTCTCGAGCCTCTTAATGGTAGCATCATGAGCCTCTCGAGCCAATTTAGCCTCATGTAGGAATGTAGAGAGACTCTCATCGACGGGAGGCTTTTGTGGAGATCCTTGAGGACGAGAATTTGGGTATGTTGGTGGTGGTGTAGGAGTAGGTTGAGGTGTGTAGTATGGAGGTGGTGGATAATATGGATTGGGAGGATATTGTGGAGGTGGATAATATGGTGGTGGTTGAGAATAGTAGGGATTTTGTGGAGGATAGGGGTTATTATATGGTGGAGGGCGCCTATTAGGATAGGTGGGAGGATTACCTTGCCCTTGTGTCGGCCTCGGATATTGGTAGCGCCCATTGTATCCTCCTTGATATCCTTGAGGTGGAGGCACTTGAGGCGGATATCCTTGAGCGGCGTACACCTCGGCTCCTCCTTCGTATGGAAACTCCCCCATGTTGTGGCACACCTCCTTGATGTGTCCAAGCTCTCCACAAATCTCGCATTGGTCCGGCTTCCTCTCTTCAACCTTCGGGGCCGGTGCACTTTGCTTCATCTTCAAGTTCTCGAGATCCCTATACATGTCGGCAATTTGCTTCTTCATATCGGGGCTCATCGAAATTGCACTCGCCTCCACTTCCCTCGGCCTAGCTGATTTTTGTTGAGAAGTTGCAGCGAGTGTCTCAAAAATAGTCTTCATCTCATCAGCTATCTTGACCGCTATGTTGCCACCTGCCGAACTATCCACCATGAACTGACAAGTTTGATTGAGTGCGTCGTAGAAATATTGCCAAAGCAACTCCGATGCCATTTGATGATGAGGGCATTGTTGAAGTAGCTCTTGGAACCTCTCCCATGCTTCGTGAAACGGCTCATCGTTGTGTTGGGAAAAGTTCATGATCTTCGACCGCACCTCTTGAGTCTTGCGGTTCGGATAGTACTTGAGCATGAATTTCTCACAAACGACATTCCATGTGGTGAGAGAGTTGGCCGGGAGTGACAAATACCATGACTTTGCTCGATCCTTGAGGGTGTACGGGAAGCACTTCATCTTCAAGTTGTCCTCCGTGAGACCCGAGAGTGGGAAAGATTGCACCACCGTGCAATACTCTCGGATGAACGTCAAAGCATCCTCGTTGGGCAGCCCTAGGTAGGATTGGAGCAACGCCATATGGTGAGGTTTAAGCTCATGATTCCTGACCACTTCCGTCAGGACAATCGCCGAAGTGGTGGCTGTGAATGTAGGGCAAGTGAAATCACCCATAACTCGTTAATTCGCCATTGCTTCGGGCTCTGCAAACAACAAGACTAAAGAAAAGTCTTGGGAATCGATCTCCTCCTTCTCCTTAGCGGCTAGAATCGCTTTCCTCCGGTTGATGTTGTCGATGTGGGGCGCTAATTTCCTTTGAAGACTTCGGCGACCATGCATAAATAACACTCAACAAAAGGATTAAACGTACCGAGTGGCAGGAAAAAGAAATAGAATGGAAAACAAATAAAAAATAAATAAATAAAAATCATACACAATTAAATAGCCTAAAGTTTTCCCCGCCAACGGCGCCAAAATTTGTTTCACTAAAAGATGTTTGCAATAGAACAAAATCCTATCGTAGCACTAGCAAGTAAAGCCTAATGTCGAATCTCGAAGGAAAACTTAGCAGGATAAATAATTATGTAGTAAAAATCCTAATCTAGCCTAAAACTAATAAAGCAAGTAAAGAATATTTTTGGTTTTTTTGGTTTTTAAATCCTAGGCAAGAAAATAAATCAAAGCAATAAATAAAAGCAAGTAAATAGCTAATCTAGCAAACAAGAAATAAATCTAAGAATTAAACTTAAAAGAAAACAACTAAACTACCTAGGCAAGAATCGAAAAGAAAGCAATAAAGGAAGCCACGAAGAAAACGAAAACTGCTCTAGACATGATTAATGAAATCTGAAAATTAAAGAGCAAATAAATCTAACTATGAGAACTTTGAAAAACGAGAGAATTGAAAGCGAAGGAAAAACGAATTTAAACTAGAACTTGAAAACCTAACAAATGAAATTAAACTAAGGAAATTAAACGAAGCAATTAAGAAATCGAATCTAGAACTAATGAAAGCAAATAAAGCAATTAAATGAAAGCAATAAATAACTTACGAAATTGAACGTAGAACGAAGAACTTGAATTAAATGAAGAAGTCTTGAATTAAAAACGAAACGAAACAAGGAATCCGGATCCGAACAAAAGAAAGTTAATATAAAGTGTTTGAATGCGAAAACTAAAGCTAAACGAAGGTAAAAGTGTTGTAGAATTCGTGTACAAGGGATAGTATTTATACTAGGTATGAAAACCTAGATATACAAGGAAATTACAGCTGGCCGGAACGTTGGACGCTCGTCCAACGTAGCACTCGCGCTCCTCTTCTTTTTCTTCTCTGGACGCTCGTCCAAGGTAGTGCGCGCTCGTCCAACGTGCTCTGGACGACCGTCCACTGCTTTGGACGGTCGTCCAACTCCGAATACGCCCCATGTTCGATTCTTCCTCAATTTCTTGCCTTTTTCGACCCGTTTCCTTCCATTCCTTCCACCTATCAATCCTACACAAGCCAAAACTCCAAACAACCATATCATAGCAAAAGACACACGAAAAGACACAAAAACATAACGAAAACGGACTCGAAACACTACGAAAATCCTAACATCTAAACACTAATCTATAAGCTCAAAGAGTCCTTAGGAGAAGACTTTGTATCAGACTCAAACTCCACATACTATATAAATAGGGGCTAGATAATTCATCTTATTCCTGTTAGGGTTTAGTGAGCGTCGTTCTTCTGTTCCCGCAGCGGAGGTTTCTTCTTTCATGAGTGTTGATTCAAGCAGCTATGGATCTGACAGAAGCTGTACAACTTGTGGAGAAATTAAAACTTACTTCAGATGCTACGAATGATTAATTGAATCTATCACCAAATCTAGTTGCCTTAACTCACGAGAGGGCATCGCGGTGCTTAGTTGGAAAAATCTTCGCTTCCAGAGTGGCCCAGAGTGGCCAATCGAAAGACCTTACGCGCCCATCTTCCGCGAATACTGCAGACTCAAAATGAAATTGAAGTAGAAATTGTTGGAGATAACTTGATCCTTGTGGCTTTCTCTTCTCAAGCAGATCGTCGACATGCCTTACTCCAGGGGCCTTGGCACTTTTTCTAGAGCCTTCTCCTTTTCAAACAACCAATGGGCCATCAGAAACCTTCTGAGGTACGTTTTGAGGAGTTCTAAATATGGGTTCAGTGTCACAATCCCAATATCTTGTATGGACCCTATCATTATTCGTAAAATTGGCGAAAAGATCAGAAGAGTTGAGGAGATAGATTTGGGAGAGAGTGGGAGTTGTTTAGGAATGTACTCCAGAGTTAGGGTTGCTAGACCACTCTCTGCCCCACTCAGGTGTTGTGTACCAATCATACTCGACCAACATTCGGAGCCATCTCTCATTGTCCTTCGTTATGAACGGCTTCCAGACTTCTATTATGCGTGTGGTTGTGTCACTCATACTATTCGAGCATGCCCTGATAAAAAAAATAGACAAGGTGAACCCACAATTTGGAGTCTGGTCGCGTGCTAACCGTACCCAAGATGCGAGAAGACAACACTGCAACGAGAATCTTGAGAACCCTTCAGTTGATGCTGGAGATATGGTTGTTGCTGGAAAACCTCAATTAAATGTACACTACAAAAAAAAAAAAAACAATGTGTAGTGACGACTTTCGTTTTGACAATAATAAAATTGTCACTATAATAGTGGTTGTAGTGACAATATTTTTCATTGTCACATTATTGTGTATCCGCAACAAGGTTTCTCGTTGTCACTGTGTTGCGTCACTGTAGATTAGCGACGGTGTTTTGGGTATCACTACAAACACAGGTGTAGTGACAACGATGTTGTAAAATCACAAATTAATAAAATAGTGACATATTGTGTTGTTGTCAAAATCTGTCATCACTATATGCTAGTGACATATCGACTTCTTGTCACTATATCCAAGTGATTAATGACTATTATCTCTTTTGTCACAAAAAAATAATAATTTGACAAATTATATTCTCATCACTAAATATTGTCAGTATATATTTGCATCAACAATAAAGTTGTCACTGTATACACAAAATATTGTGACAATATTTTACACCGTCACAAAAAAATTGAGTAGTGATACATATTATTGTTGCCACTATATTGTGTCACTATAGCATAGTGACGCTAGTATATGTGTCACTTTAAATAGAATATATGAAGATAGATTTTATGTTGTCACTAAAACAAAATTAGTATTGATGCATGTTATTGTTGTCGGTATTTATCATCACTATATGATAGTGACAACTATATATTTGTCACAAAAAAATGTACACTAACATGGCAATAATATTTTTTGTCATATAATAATATTTTGTTACTAAATATTATTGTGTAGGTATAAAAATATTATTAAGGTGTATTTTTTATGTCCAAAAATATAGTTTTACAAAATATTTTATAACATAATTGTATTTATAATATATTTTGTGAATTTCAATATCAATTTTCTATTTTAAAAATAAATACATTAAATTTAAATACTCAAAAAAATGTAGCTTGTTTAAATTTTTTTTAAAAAATTAAGATAAAAGATGTAATGATAGTAATTAAATTCATAATTATATGAACATTTTTTACAAAATTGTGATGAAGTGGATGGATTTATAAGGTATTGTTTCTCTATCAACCGTTATCATTACATTTTATATTATATTTCGTATTGTTTTATGTTTTTACTTTACAATGATGCGCATTATATGTTGTATCTGCAGTGAGCATAAGGAGTTGCTAATGCAGAGACAATGTCGTAATGTAGAAAAGGAACATTATGTTGTTTTTGTCAAATGATTTCAGCAAAGGGTAAGTTTCTATATTTCTTGTGTAATTATTCAATTTATTATCTAATATATTCAATTTCCATCGTAGATCACGTCGGCATCAAGTGAAGAAAAGGAACCACTCCATCACGATTTGAAATACTTAACATATGGCCTTGATCAAAGAGTGTATCACTACGAGGGTTTTATGGTTAATGGGTTGCGAATTCATACAAAAAGTCATGACTTGCATAAAAGAACCCAAAATTATGGCATTCCTACGAAAGTTGAAGATGCATCTAGTTCTAAAGATTACTATGAGATTTTGGTAGATATAGTTAAACTGGAATATTTGAATGATCATCAAGTAATTTAGTTTAGGTGTGATTGGTATGAAGGCAAGTCCGTGTAGACAGATGAATACAGTTATACTAGTGTGAACATATCAAAACCTTGGAAGACTGAAGAGCCATATGTATTGGCGACCCAAACAGAGCAGGTGTATTTTGTTGATGATATTAAATTAGGCAATGATTGGAGAGTCGTTATTCTGGCACGAGCTCGAAGTTTGTGGGACGTAGTTGAAAATAATGAAGAGCAATATACATGTACTAATGAGTCTTATCAACAAAATGAATCTCTTTCTATTGTTGGCACGACTCAACATTCTGATGATAATGTGGAATGGTGCCGTAGTGATATTTCACCATTGTCCATCTCTACTAACACAATGACACCAAGAAAGGAGCAACATCGACCATATGAAGATCATATCCTAGAAGAAGAAGAAGAAGAAGAAGAAGAAGAAGAAGAAGAAGAAGGAGGAGAAGAATGAAGCTGAGGAGGATTCTGATTCAAATTAGTTAATATTTTCACTTGTTTTATGTGATAGGTTTTTTAATCTTTACTTGATCATGTTTATTATTTTCAATGTTTTTTCATATAGATTTTCTATTCATCTATTCTTATAATTTAGAAATGTTTGATGTTTATATTAGAATTTGAATGAATCATATACAACAAGTATAGTTATCATATTGGACAAAGTTTTAATATTTACAATGTTTATTCATACGATGGACTTGACGTGATCACGCCTGAATAAGTAAGAACAATTCATTTATTGATGTTTCAAATACTTTTTGTTTTAAGCGTGATCACACCAAATATAAAATAGTCTACTGTTTTTTTTTTTTTTTTTTTTTTTTTTTTTTTTTTTTTTTTTTTTTTTTTGAAGTTTCAATAATTATTACATGTGATTACGCTAAATGTCAAATAGGCTCTGCATAAACTTTTAAGCGTGATTTGTTTCTTGCCATTCACTCTTGATTTTTAATTTAAAGTAGTATTACCAAAGGCCCATATGGCTAATAAAAGGCCCGAATGGATGATAATAATAAAATAATCAAGTAATATAATTAAATGCTTTATAAATAATAATAAAACATGGTTTAATATTTTGGAAATAAAATTAATCTAAACCTAATGGCTACCGCAAAACACACTCCAAACTTTTGAGGCAAACGAAAAAATCAAAAGCACCGCCAATAATACATACCACGATTAAAACCCGTAGCATCCGCCACCAACACACGTTTTACCTTAAATCTTTTTACAGCCTTCTCAAGTTTCTTCCCTGCATAATTCTTCATTTTTTTTTTTTTTTTTTTTTCTGCAACGATGGATTCTCTGAACAACACGTTGAAGGAACCATATACTGATCGGTGAAGATCGGTTCGTCCCGAGGATCTATTTTGGATATCTAATTATCGAAAACAAGCTATCATGTTCCTATGAATTTAAGTGCGGAATCATAGGATGTTCAGATCAATTACCTTAGGTAGAAGAGAACTCGCGAATAGATCTTCTGATCTGTATCCCTGCTCGATTCTGACGTTGGATGGACAACGAACCTCGGAATCAGCCACGGAAAACGGGAACCGCCGTTCTGCTCCAAACCCGGCGCGCGTCTCTCTCTCTCTCTAACCCTAGCCTCCCTTTCTTGTTTAGAATATTTAAATGCACTCGTATATTCTAGACTGTTTTGTCAAACAAGACCTTGAGGGGGTATATATAGAGGAGACCAAGTGAGACTTGGGCTTAAGTTGTAGGCCATGCCTGCAACACATGGACTAGGCGTCCATTAGCAGATTGGCGCCCCATACTGGACCCAATTATGTGGCGGCCCACTTATTCCTTATACTGTGGCCTGTTGAGCTTTTTGGGCCAGATCAGGGATCTACTAGCTGGTAAAACCGAGGCCTCCCAATGGCTAAATTCTCCATACTCAGCCCAGAGTATAATTTAATCCATAAGTACTAAAACATTCCACTAGAGTAATAGTACTGAATTACCTGTTTTACCCCTGTTTAGTTCAGGGCTAGTATTAGACTTAGCGACCCCTATATTTAAGATATCCCACATCCGTTGATTAACTTAGAGCTTCTGACTGCTCGTGTTATTCAACTTCTTTATTCATGAGTAGTACCATTCATTCCTTATTCATCATACCAAAAATTAATCCACCTGCAGGGTTTGGTATGATAATCCTTAATGAATTCCTCAGAGGATGTGATCAACCTATTCTACCAGGATATGGTGCTCTGTTGCAGATACACTAAGAGTCGTACTAGTTGTAGTTGCTTCCCAAGATACGGATCATATTGAGTTGCAGATACTCTGAACTCTCACCCATGGTAAGTCAAAGAAGCAGACTACAACTATACACCCTTAGGACCCAAGGGTGTAAATATGTGGTGAAAATTTAACTGAGATGGAGGAAGTTCACTGGAAACAACGATCTAGATCGAACTAGCTTGGATTGGGTGACCGCAATACCACCTATTTCCACCTACATGCCTCAGAACGACGTCGAAAGAACCACATCCAAGGCCTCCTTGATGAGTTCGGACAATGGCACACATATGAGATGGAAGTGGTTGAAATTGTTGAGAGCTATTTTGAGGAACTTTTTACTTCTATAGGTCCAACTACTCAGGATATTGATGTTGTTATGAGGCATAATTTACCAACATTACCTGAGGATATTGTAGATAATCTCAGTTTACCATTTACGGTGGAAGAAGGCCGTAGAGCCCTCTTCCAGATGCACCCAACAAAAGCGCCAGGACCTGATGGTTTTCTCCGTGTTTTTTCCAAAAGTTGTGGCCTGCCATTGGAAAATCTGTTACAGATGAAGTGTTGAAAATTCTCAATGGAGAGGGGGGCATTAGAGAGTGGAACAACATTAATATTGTCCTAGTTCCGCAAGTTAAAAAGCCAAAACGGATGCAAGAATTCAGACCAATTAGCCTTTGTAATACAATTTACAAAATTGTCACAAAGGCTATCATGAACTGTCTGAGGCCAGCCCTCACACGCGTAGTGGATCCAAATGCAAAGTGCCTTTATCAAATGAAGGTTCATATCTGATAATATTATTGTGGGTTTTGAAGCTATGCACTGGTTAAGGCAACATAAAAAGGGCTTTGCGGGGTTTGCCATTTTAAAGCTTGATATGAGCAAAGCTTATGACAGGGTGGAGTGGAGCTACCTTCGAGCCATTCTCACAATTATGAGGTTTCCTTCCAAGCTGGTGGATCTCATTATGATGTGTGCCTCGACTGCCAAGTTTTCTTTTGTGGTAAATGGCTAGGTTTATGGCAACATCATTCCTGCTCGAGGCCTCAGACAAGGTGATCCTCTATCCCCCTTTCTCTTTGTCCTTTGCGCACAAGGTCTTTCCTCTATGCTTGTCAATCTCGAGGGAAGAAAACTCTTCAGAGGGATTAGAATCGCGCAATCTGCCCCCACCTTATCTCATCTTTTCTTTGCGGATGATAGCTTGTTGTTCTTTAAAATCGAGGAGGAAGTAGTTCGTAACATGCAAAGAGCACTGGAAACCTTCAAGAGCCTCGGGCCAACTTATAAACTTTGATAAATCTGTTGTAGTTTTCAACTCAAGTGACACACGAAGAAATATTGAGATGGTTCAAACCATTTTGGGAGTTAAAAAGGTCGAGGAACATATACTCTATCTTGGTCCCCCGACCTATTCAACCTGTAAGAAAAGAATACAGTTCGACTTTTTACGAGAACATGTGGGGAGGAAAATCCTTAGCTGGAAGAGCAAATTTTTCTCTGCTGGTGGTAAAGAGGTACTAATTAAATCTATCCTCCAAGCAATTCCTATTTATACTATGTCTTGTTTCCGGATTCCCGTTGGTATCTGCTTGGAAATCGAGAAACTTTGTCAGACGTTCTGGTGGGAAGACCCTGACTCAAACAAAATACACTGGGCCAAGTGAAACGAGCTGTGCAGACCAAAGAGTGAAGGAGGAATTGGCTTTCGTCGCCTTGAAGTGTTTAACCAAGCTCTGTCGGCTAAACAAGTGTGGAGAATCATCCTTAATCCAGATTCTTTGCTCACCAAGATCCTAAAAGCGCGGTATTTTCGCCAAATGGATATCATGGATGCAAAAATTGCTAGCAAGTCCTCTTTTATTTGGCGATCGCTTTGTTGGGGCAGAGAGTTATTGAGGTGTGGTCTACGTTGGAGAGTTCATAATGGTGAATCAATTAGAGTCTTTCATGATGTTTGGATCCCTAGCTTCGCATCCGGAAAGTCTCTTTTTGTTCGGAATAATGAGACGGAGCTACGCGTCACAAACTTACTCTTGGATGACCATGAGTGGGATATGGAAAAGCTCAAAAATATTTTCCTGCCGGTGGAAGTGGAAGCGATTTCGGCTATTAATCCGGGTTCACCAACAAGAGCTGATGACAGATACTGGAAATTCTCGGAGGATGGTATGTACAACGTGAAGTCTGGATACTTGGTTGGCATAGGCTTCTCTCAAACTGCTGAGAACCAATCTTCAACTGCAAAGGACAGTTGATGGAAAATGTTGTGGAAACTTAAGCTACCGCCCAAGGTGAGGATCTTTGCTTGGCATGTAACTCATGGATTTATACCTATTGATGAAGTTTTACCACGCCGTCATATACCTCTAAGCGGGATCTGCTCTTGGTGCTGCCGGGGACGAGGTAGGATCTCACATTGTTTAATCTTCTGTGATATGGTTAAGGGAGTCTGGAAGTACTCAATGTTTTGGGATTTCCTTCAACACTTTAAGCTCCACCCTCTTGATGGAATTTGTAGAGAAATGGTTATTCAAATGAAATAGAATTACATTGAACGTTGGTTCATGGGACTCTGGGAAATCTAGAACAACCTTTGCAAAATCAAACATGATAATCAGAATGGTATCCGTGAGAGAATTATCGAGAGGAGCGAGATCTACTTAGACTCTTACAAGGGGGCTAGACAACACCTGCAAATTAGCAACAAATTATTCCGCAAAGTTGGAAGCGAGAAATGGACGCCGCCGTCTCGAGGTAAGTTCTGTCATGATAGGACGATGGGAGTTGGGGTTGCGCTACGGAACCACCGGGGGGAACTTTTCGCAACTTTGGCGGGACCTACTCCTTGTACAACTACCATTCTTATGGGCGAGCTGTATGCTGTTCTAATTGGCCTGCAAATGTGTGCGGACATCTTAATATTGCTCCCATTCAAGTTTTCTCTGATTTTATTCCTGTAGTTCGAGCTCTTGGAAACTTTGAGGGTCAACCAAGTCTGCTATGTGATGACATCCTTGAAGCTATTTCCTCAGTAAAGCTTGATCGAGTTGAAGGTTTTTTTCGTATGAAGGTTTTTTGCGCATGAATTAGCAAATTTTGCTTTTTCTCTTGAGGATGTAATTGTTTGGAAGTCTGGCATCTTGAGTGGCTTATCAACATTGTACATGAAGATTTGAATTAGTAATGGAAATGGCTTCTTTTCCCTTTCAAAAAAAAAAAAAAAAAAAAAAAAAAATAGGGGCTAGATTAGGGTTAGAGGAGTCATACACTTTTCATACCCATTGTATTCAATACCTACACATCAATAAAGATCATCTCCCTTTCCCCGTGGACGTAGATCTATTCCGATAGATCGAACCACATAAATCTCTTTGTGTCTTTTCATTCATCGTCGGTACATTAATTGCCTACGAAAACCAGATCGATCACTGGCGCTGTCTGTTGCAAATCTAAATTTTGTATTTACGAACAACGTTTTCCGACGCAATCTACTGTCATGACGAGGAACACACAAAACTTTGCATCAAGGGCTTCTTCCGCAGCCCACAACACCGACAAAGAGCATCCACTACAAGAAATTTGATTTTTAGCTACATATGAGTTAACCACACATAAACATGTGTGGTTGTTTAGCCACACATAATCGAAATATGTGTGAATAAATTAGCGTGACACTTTTTTAACAATTATTGACATTTAGGATGTGTGACTAAAATAAATTAGTCACATTTAGAGTTTTTTATTTATTTTTGTTTTTGTTTTTGGTTTAATTGAGCGGGTAAACATTATGCATACGATGATGTGGAAAATAAAAGAAGTTATTAACTACACATATATAATCAAACTTATATTTATTTGTAGTTAAGAATTCGCAGGATTACTTGTACATTTACATTTAATATGTGTGATTGAAAATTATTTTGACACATTTGAACTAGTAACAAAAATACGTAAATAATTTTATGTTTGTAATTGTGACAAAGAATGATAAAGATATTTTTATGGCATCCACTAAGGCTTTAAAGGCTTTAAAATAAATATTTGATGTTAAGAAACGAATTTAAAAATATAAGAATGATAAAGTATATTGCATTTTCAGATAATGAAATAAAATAGAAAATGAATAATAAAGCCTAAAATTAATGTTAAATAATTATATAAATAATGCGTAAAACTTGGATGCCATGTCATTTCCAAAATTTTCCCTCCCCGCCTTTAAACCAAAATTTTCACCCCAAAAAGTCCCTCCTAAAATACCCTTGGTAGCGGCAGTTTTCATCCACACCTTTCCATGATTCCATCTCATAGTAGTGGGAAAGTGACATAGCCCCTGGATAGCTCCATTATATTTCTCGGCAAGTGGATATCTCAACCAAACCATTGACATGGTTACATGGGAGAAACCCGATCTCTTTGTTCTTTCACAGGTGAGTGCAATTATTATTTCTACTTTTCCTTCTAGAAATTCATTATATTAGTCCACGTAGAACTGTGGTCAAATCCACGTGCGCCGCCACGACTACACCATCTACATCGTGGAGCGGAACTTCTTCACCGTGAAGAAGATCGGCGGCGGCGGCGCCCACAAGCTTCCGCTGACCCCTCGCGAGAAGGTCGCCCTCCACGACTACCTTGAGATGATCGACGACACGCTCGACGAGCTCCGCAGAAGCGAGATGAACCAGGAGCTCGTAGACTTTGGATTCAACAACTTCACACTCGCCGACCACAAGGAGACTGTGATGACGCTGCTCAGCGCGGCGCAGACGAACCAGGAGTCCTGCCTCGACGGTGCCAACAAGAAGGTTCTAGAAGCTCTGATCGCCGGCCAGATGCATGTTTCAACTTAGGAATGTTTTTTTTATTGTTTTGTAAGGAACCTATATATGTATGTGTGCATTTTTATTGAATATTATTAAGTTAAATTCATGTATTCTATACATCTTCGTTGTTAGTTGTGAATTTTTATATATTTGTTCAATATAATATTATATTGTATTAATGTCAAATCGTAATAGAAGGATAAAATTAATTCTCGAATACAACATTCCAATTGAAACAATTTAATTCGTATTTTTTATTAATATTTTTGGAAATAATATTTTTTATAAAAAATAAGATACCTACACATAAGTCATACTATTTAACCACACATTGCAAATTGCCATGTCATCATCCATAATTGCCATGTCATCATCCATGTCATTTCCACCTCATTGTGACAAAATCGTAAAATTACAATTATCCACACATAAGAAGCACCTTTATCGACAAATATATGTGTGGGTAAATAATTGAGGATTTATCTACACATACAAACTTGTGTGGCTAAACCTTTTCCTCTACAGAATTATAACCACACATATTGTAAATGTCAACATGTGTGGTTATATATCTATAACCACACATAATCCTATTATTAGCCACATTTACATGTGTGACTAAAAAACGTTTTTCTTGTAGTGATCAATAACAACCTGAGGAAAACACGAGAGGAAGCGCGACTCCAGATGGACACGTTCAAACCTTAGACGAGTAGAACAACCCTCCTCCCCATGAAGAAGAAGGAGACCGTTGTGAAGAAGAAGATCGCAATAGTAGGAGAGAGGATCCCCAAGCTACCCCGCCGAACCTCGACGAGGTAGCAAAGGAGCTCCTTAAGACTAATGAAGTTGCCGAACTCTTCCTTCGATTGCTCGAATAAAGGCAAATCCGACATGGGCAAGGCGAAGAGGAAGCCGAAGCTTCATCCAAGCATGGAGCACCTCGGCAACATGAGACTCCTAGCTTCCAAATACTAAACCATCTACTCGGGAACAATGCGTGAGGTAAACCTCAAGTCGATCGGGTGAGGAACGATCGTCACGACCTCACCCATCAAGATCGCTATCGACGCAACACCGGCCCTACAGATCAATCTGAAGTCGTTCAACCACCACCTTGGCATTGCCCTTCTGGAGGGGTGTTCGGATCATAAGGGTAGATCGTTACCTCATTCTCCAACGAGATACTCAATACTCGTATCAGGAGAAGTATAGAGTACCGAATATCACGCCCTATGACGGATTGAGAGATCCGCAAAACTTCCTCTCTCAATTCTAATATAACATGATAAATTAGTGCATCAACTCTATCCACATGTGCAAACTGTTCCCGGAGTTACTAATCGACAACGTTCGCCAGTGGTTCAACAGCTTGCCTCCGGGAAGCATTAGATCTTACGAAGACTTGATGGGGGCTTTTCAACGAAGTTTTTTCTAAAAAACCGAGTCGAAGTTCACATCGGCTCATCTTCTCACTATAAGACAAGACCGAGGTGAATCCATTAGCGACTTCAAGATGAGGTTCAACAAGGAGGGCCTAAAAGTTCAGGATGTCAGTGATCTTCTTGTTATATCGCCGCTCCAAAATTTCATCTTGCCAGGTGCGTTGTACAAGGAGATTGTCAGAAAAGAGCCCCGCATGACGGCGAAAATATGGAAGATTGCAGATCGGTTCGCAAGGCCGATGAAGCTAATAGGAAGAAACGTGAGGCTGACAAGGGCAAGACCTCGGACAAGAAGAAAAGAGAAGAGGATCGAGGAGACCTAGGTGGAGGTTGGCGAAGTGACCTCGATCGGATACAGCGTGGACCCTTGGAGTCCAGACTAGGACCGCGTCATGACTTGGTACCACCTGGTCCTTAGTACACACCATTGACGAAGACAAGGGCGGAAATTTACGAAGTCCATGCTGACATGTTCAAATAACCCCGCCCCATGATAGGAGGTTCGAAGCGCTGGTATAAGGATAAGTATTGTTGCTTCCATGAAGACCATGGGCACGACACAAAGGAGTGTAGAAACCTCATGGTGGACATCGAAGAGTTGGTACATGATGGAACTCTGAAGAAGTACCAAGACCGCGGTGGACAAACTGGTCAATACGAGGCCCCCTACCGAAGTCAACGAAAGCGAAAACAAAACGAGGGGAGGGGAGGGAGAACTCAAAAAATCCTTAGTCCTCTCAGAAGAGGGTTTGGACGTGGTTTTCACCACCTCGGTGGTCAACTCCAATGCCGACTTGAACCTTTTGGTCCTCTTCGTCGAAGGCTTGGCAAATCCACTACAACAAATGATTGGTGTCTAGATGTTAGGTTTTTCGTCATGTTTTTGTGTCCGTTTTTGTTGTGTTTTTGTGTCTTTTCGTGTGTATTTGGCTATGAATTGGTTATTTGGAGTTTTTGGTACTTGTAGGATGAAAAGGGCGGAAACGAGAAGAAAGGTTGTTGAGCAATCATTGACCTCGAGTTCTAACCTCTCATGATTTTATTGAAGATTCATTTTGTATATAACGAAAGCATTATATCGAAGAGGGGTTCGATAGGAGCGCATAGGCGAAAACGGAGGTCAATTTGGAGTTCGGATGAGGAAGATACGGCCGAAACAAGAGAGTCGCGTGCAATAGTCCAGAGCCTAATCTGGACGATCGGCCAAATCCTCGAGGGATCTGGACGATCGTCCAAATGTCTGCGTCCAGCTTTTTGTTTCCTTTTACGATTAGGTTTTCTACCTATTATAAATACTAGTACTTTGGGACGAATTTGTACAATCTTTACCTTAGTTTTAGCTCTAGTTTTCAGCACATTACATTCTAGGTTAGTTTTCCTTTGTTCGATCTGGATCGTTGTTTCGTTCATTTTAATTCAAGACTTCTTCTTTAATTCGTAAACTTCGTTCTTCATTTAAATTCGTAAGTTCTTTATTGCTTTCGTTTAATTGCTTTCTTTGAGTTCTTTAGTTTTAGATTTACTTTCGTAATTGCTTCGTTTAATTTCGTTTATTTAATTTTGTTCGTTCGATTTCAAGCTCTTAGTTTAGATTCGTTTTTCCTAGTTTTCGATTACTTCGTTTTCCAAGTTCTTAAAATTAGATTTCTTTTTTTTAATATCCAGATTTTCAGATTTAGTTTAATTCATGTCTAGATTCGTTTTCGTTTCTTTCGTTGCTTTCTTATTTGCTTTCTTTTCGATTCTTGCCTAGGTAGTTTATTTGCTTTCATCTAGTTTAATTCTTTAGATTAATTAGTTCGATTTATTTCCTTGCTTTCTATATTAGATTATTTACTTGCTTAGATTTATTTTATTGCCTAGGATTTAAAACCAAAAACCCAAAAATTTCTCTTTACTTGCTTTCTTAGTTTTAGGCTAGATTAGGTTTTTGCTACACAGTTATTTGCCCTGCTAAGTTTTCCTTCGAGATTCGACATTGGGTTTTACATGCTAGTGCTACGATAGGATTTTGTTCTATTGCAAACACTTTTAGTGAAACAACAAACATCAAGAAGCATGAGTTAGTACGTTGTATATATGTAAAAGAGAAGAAGAAGAAGAAAAAGAAAAGGAAAAAAAAAAAAAAAAGCCTACGCGAGCGAAGTGAAGCCTCACCCCTCCCCGGAGCCATCGAAGTAGCTAGATCATATGGGCTTAGCCCCACTGTGGTGAGGTCGGCCTCGGAAAAATTGTCCTCGATGTGACCCACGCTATGCACTGACACCTCGAGGTTACCGAAGTCGAAGTCGGTGTCCTTGTCAGTTAACTTCCTGCCCTTCCATGTGAATTAAAGGGCACCGTCGAACTGACATAAGAAGAACTTCTTCTGTCAGTCTGACAACTTCGACTTCGTATTTACCTTAAACCTACGCCGAGATCTAAGGTAGTACCCACCCGAACTGGATTTAAATTGGGAAAAAAAATTCTAGAAATTAACCCTAAAGTAAGGAGAAAACCATGAGGGCCAACTACGATGCCAAGACCAGTCACTTGCCGAAATGGTTTTGGCATAACCTGAGCAAGGGGAATACCGAACTTATGTTGCAGTTCGGTATAGATGATGAGAAGAGGAAGACGAAGACCTCCCTTAAGAGAGTCTTCATAAATAGTGACAAAACCCGCCAGAGGGGAATAAGCCCTATCCTTCGGTCGGGGAACGACAAGTAAAGTAGAAGGGGGAAGAAGAATTTTCGAGCAATTTCATGAATTTTTAGGGCATTTAGACACGAAGAAAATGTAGAAACCTTACCCCGACCCCCCAACTTCATGGTATGTAACCGAAACCAATGACGGAATGGTTAACGCGATGGTGATCGTCTCTACAACAGCAGTAATAGGGAGACTAAGAGCCGCCATCGAAGAACCCGACGACAAATCACACCCAACATTAACGGTGGGGGAAGATGAAGCCATGGTACTTGTTTAGAGTAATTGAAAATTGATAGACACAAGGGTGTAAATCTGTGGTGAAAACAACGACGAATAGTACACTTGAAGAGGGAGAAAAATTGCAGAGAGAATGTCACGACCGGACTTTGCTAAGGATAGCTAAGTCGGGAAACCATGACTAGGGATGGGAATTAAGAATAGGAGAAAGAAAGGGGGTATACACTACAAGAAAAACTGCATTTAGTGACGGCAGAACGGGTGACGATCATACTGTTGTCACTAAAAATACACATATAGTTACAATATCTTATGTTGTCACGAGAAAATATAGTAGTCACAAAGTTTATTGTTGTCAGTGATTATTGTCACTATATGTTAGTGACAATCATAAGTCCATCACTACAAACAAACATATAATGATGATATATTTTTTTGTCACAAAAAATGCATCAGTCACAAATTTTGTTGTTGTCAGTAATTACCGTCACTATATGTTAATGACGATTGTACTTTTGTCACTACAAACATCATATATAAACAATATATTTTCTTTGTCACAAAAAAAATATAGTAGTCACAGATTTTAATGTTATCAGTGAATTTTGTCACTATATGTTAGTGACAACCGTATTTCCATCACTATAAACGTATGTATAAAGAATATTATCATCAACATTAAACATTATCCTTTTTTGGTTCAACCGGTTCACTTCAACCATCACAAAGATATTTTCTTTAGTATTGCTTTTAGGAAATCAAAATAAAAAGAACATAAACAATATGCAAGAATTAATAACTGTTTGCATATTCACAATATAAAACTTGAATTCCAATTTATATTAGGGATAGGAATCTGTCAAGTACTCATCTACATATAGAGGTGCCCACGGTTCCGGTTCCGGTTCTAACCGGAACCGAACCGCCGGTTACGGTTCTGTCGAGGGAGGAACCGAAACCGAACCGCAAACACACGGTTCCGGGAGGTTTCGGAACCGCCGGTTCCGGTTCTAACCGGAAAAAACCGGACAATTTTTTTTTTTTTTTTTAATTTTTTATTTTAAACTTTTTTATTTCATAAGGCTTTGAACATTCTTTCAATTTTATAGGTGTTCCTCATGCAACTCTTCTCATAGTTTGGGATGTGTTAGATAGATATCACATATCAAATAAATAAGAAGCTTGAAAAGTGTAATACTCTTATAAAAATAATAAACATATCTCACAATGAAGAAATAACAAATGAATGTTTGAGAGTAACACTTATATAATTGAAAAAAGTCCAAATTATATATATATATATATATATATATATATATATATATATATTTAGTTACTCCGTATTATTTATGAAGTTTAACAAATAATGTTATATTTGTTTATAAATTATATTTAAGAAAAAAATAAAAATAATAGAATTTATATAAATTGGACGGTTCCAAAATTTGGAACCGCCGGTTTGGAACCGGAACCGAACCTCCGGTTACGGTTCCAAGCCTTTGGAACCTTAACCAAACTGCCGGTTCCACCGGTTCCTTTTTCGGTTCCGAACCGCCGGTTCCGATTCCGGTCACGGTTACGATTTTAACCGCCGGTTCCGGTTCTTTTGAACATCTCTATCTACATATATAAGACTACCAATATCAACAACCTCAACCATCCAACCTTCACATTATTATATTAATTTCTCTCTCTTATATTAATTTACTATTCATCCAACCTCAACCACTTCTGTTTTTATATGTTTATCCATGGCCATTTAAAATTACCCAACCCCAACATTATATATAAATTTTTAATATAATTTTAATAATAATTTAATTATATTCAAATAATAATTAAAAATACAAGAAATGAGAGAATAAGCATTTTGCAAAGTATGAACACATATTACATAAACGTTTTCAATTCACCACCAAAACGATTGCAATTAAATCACAAAATTAAATAAACAACTAACAAAACATAATAGTACGAAATACACATTTAATCGCCATCACCGAACTTTTGCCAGATATGCTCGATCAAGTCGTTTTGAAGAGTGTTGTGATCTTCTCTATTACGTAGTTGTGCCCTGTTTGTCATATACTTCTTCAGGCTCGCAATTCTTTCTGTAGAAAATACGAAAGTTTCATCATCTGTTTCTTCTACATCTTCATTGTGCATATTATTATGTGTAGGTCGATCTTCCATAAATCATGTAGGATCCCAATAGCTTAGGTAAGTGCTTCTTTCATCTTCTACAATCATATTGTGCATAATGATGCATGCAATCATTATTTTTGCCATCATATCACGATCCTACAATAGGCATGGACGTTTGATAATCAGAGTTTGTAGTTCTTGAGAGCTTTGGATATTATCAAGATAAGGATAATAATCTTGAGAATCGGAGTAATTTTGGTAATCAGAGAAAGAATTTCTATTGGGATCCATCAAAACTTATATAGAGAAGGGAGAGAAAAATAAAATAGGTTTGATTGAAAGGTGTAGAAAATTTTATAAAATGTGATCTCTATTTATAGAGATTTTTTTTCACAAAATGTAATATATGTATTATTTTTTCAAATATATATTGAATAAAAAATTATTTATTGATTATATTATATAAATAAAATAAAGTTTTTGTATATATATATAATATAATATTACGGCAACCACACAAACTTTGAAGGTTGGTGGTTGCATGGTAATCAACCTTTGCATGCAATGTTTTAATTATTTTGATTTATTTTTTATTCTAAAAGGTTGGGGTTGGCTCCACCCAGTCGCCGATATTCATAGCCTAACATGTCTCTCTATTTAAACTTTGAGAAATGATATGCTACAACCTCATTTATAGATACTTTCGTCGTTTTTACATTTTAGCATTAGTTTTTTCAATTTTTATTATCATTATTTCAGTGTGTTAAAAATTAATATGGAAATTATTAAAATATATTATACGAATTAAATGATAAATTAAAATAGTTTTGATTTTTATGAATTTTATAGATTGAATGATTTCTATATTTATTTATAATGTATTGAAATATAGTACAATAAATTTTGTGTAATCATGCATGTTAAAATGTTAGAATTCACTTAGACTAAACAAAATATGTTGTCTATGTCTATGTGGATAAATTCACTTCAAGTTTCACGTAGTTAATAAAGACAAATAATTTTAGTGTTTGTTAAAATGTGTGCATATATAGCCCCTTAAAATAAATAGACATAAATTAGCAGTAATATTGCGCATAGTTTACCCGCGTTTGCAACAGAGACACCGAAAAATTATTGCTTATAATATTTAAATTAATATTTTGTCTAATAAGATTTGCTAAATTAATATACCATTATTTGAAATCGTCAGATATAATTGGAAATATTCATGGGCGCATTATGTAAATATAAATTAATTAATTTATTATGTCATGTTACATTTGAAAAAAATGGTATTATCAAATACTAGTAATGAATACATTTTAAAAAAACATTTAGCACATAATTTAAACAATTCTTTTACAAAATTGGATTTTCTTGCTGCACGTTCACCACATTCACTACATTCAAGGGTAGTTTTAAAACGCCCTTCTCTGTCAAATACATATCGTATTGAAGATGATTGTTCAATTTATCAGATTTATATATCTTTTAAAATTATCAATCCAAACTTCTCCATCTCTAATTCCGAACCAGAGATCCTAGCAAAGTTCGTCTCATCTTAGTTCCGACCACTTCATCATCGCCTGCCATGATTGAGGGAGAATCTCTTCAATTCTTCAATCCTCTCATCTCTGTTATTCCCTTCGCAAATTTCTGCAGACTCCAACGGTTTCTCACAACGTTCCTTACCTTCCACAGACGTGTCAATGCCGGAGATAGGTTTGATCAGAGGATCGGCGGCGGAAGAGCATTCTTTTCTGGTCTTCTACGCAAGGGACATCAATGGCTACATTAGGCAAGTTTTACGTATAATTTTTGAAATATACATGATCACACCTATTATGTAATTATTCATTGAAAAGTAAATGTGATCATGTTTATTATGAATTCATTATGTCCGTTTCCTTTTGAATACATATGTAACGCAACTAATTATTTTATTGTATTCTATCATATATGTTAGTTTACTAATGTAATTTGTTTTTTCACTTTGCAGGTTAATGTGCGATGTTGTTTAAAGCTGGACGAATGGATTTTTATTTGTCAATATTTCGGTTTAGTCTAATGGACATTGTTTTGAACATTGTAATGTTTCTATGTATAGTATTTTTAATACTCTGTTTAATAAAATATTGTTGGATATTTGCTTCATTAACATCATTTTATACGTGCGATGTTTCAAATTGTGTTGTGATCTATCAATAATGATAAATATGTGTACAATGGTGACAAAATAAAAAAATTAATATATTAATCATAAAAAAATTAAATTATATTTACACACTGAAACATTAACCTTAGTGGATAACATTAATTCTGATAATATAACACATCACAGAAATGCTATTTTAAGAGTGGCTATAAGAAATAAGAGTAGTGACATTACAAATTTATGTACTGACAATACATACATGTGACTGCAAATGAATTATTTAGTGGCGATTGCAATATGTGACTACAACATATAGTTGTAGTGACAACATTATATGACACTACAAACTTGCACAATAGCGACGACCATTCCATGTCACTGTAATAGTGAACTATAGTGACATTAATATTGAGTCACGATAGTATTATTTTTATCCACAACATTATCTGTCACTGTAAAAAAACAAACAGTGGCAATGTTTTTAACGTCGTCCCTAAAATACTTTGTGACGGTACCTATAACAACAACCACAAAAGTTGTCACTAACTAGTTTTAGTGACAATTTGGCCATATACAATGACAAAAGTTGTTGCCACTAGAAGTAGTTTTCCTTGTAGTGATAGGATTGTATGTAAGATATGACTCGTATGGCTATTTGACAAAACTTTATATCATTAAAGGTCTTGACTCGGAATCTCAAATGAGTGTACGAGGGTACTTGTCCTGATCTATTACATGACTCGAACAATGCTTGAAAGCATAAGAGTTTACACAGCGGAAGCCTACTTGTATACACAGCGGAAGACGACTTGAATACACAGCGGAAGACTACATGAATACATGTATGAAGACATGTATTACCGAGAATCCTAATCTATAACGACAAAAGCTCCACTCGCCACTTCACATCATCTTGCTCACCTGCACACTCAGTGGACACGTGCCGAAAACTATACATAATAATTGTCAAGCCATTCAAGAGTAAGACATAGGAGTTTTGTTGAAAAGAGCCTATGCTTACTAAAACAGTTCTTGTGATCTAAAGTGCATGCATGCTAAGTTCTTTAGTACTCTACCATATCTGAATCTATGGTGTCGAGGAGGTGGCCACCCCACATGACACCTGACCGGTCAACCCTAAGGATGACTCACGGTCCTGTGTACACTAGTCCAAGTAAGATAGCAAGTCTTAACGAGGACCCGAATTCGATTAACTTAAATTGGCATAGCCAATACAGATAGGCATCATACATAAATCAAAACATTTATGGCATGACAATACTTGAAAATAAACATTTTCATCATACATTCTATAACTTTACTTGTATAAGAAAGCCCACCTCGAATATCGAACAAGAATTGGTATTAGGGATTTCGCGTCGTTCGCCTTCCAGTCGACCTCCGCCTATTTAGAAGATAAATTATAAGAATTTCCATTCTTATAAACTACATAAATCCTATTAACAATATTCCTATTCTTAAGTTCCTATTTCCTCGATCAACTAATGTTCCGTTGATAAGTCATGAGACTATTAATCGGAATTAATAACTTATACGGCTAAGGATAGTCGTAAATTATTCTCGTATATACTTCAATTAATTATTTTTAATTGAAGTATAATTGTTAAATAAAATCCCGAAGGATTAATAATCTAAGGTTAATTATAACCGCAAATAATATAAGTTCGATAGTAATCGAACTTTGATTAATGATTCGAGTTAATCGAATTAATCGCTTTAACTTACCGTCTCTCGTTTCGTAAAAAATTAAATGAATAAGCGAACAAATTAAATAAATGTAGTTGGGCCGAAAGAATTAATCCGGCCCATTAATATGGCCCAGAACCCCAGCCCATAACCCAGACCTAATACCCAGACCCGACCCGGAACCCAGACCCAGACCCAAACCCGGACTCGACCCGACCCGACTACTAATTCCCCAATTCAAAACCCAAATCTCTAACTCACTCTCCTCCCACACAAACGCGTACACACAACACACTCCCCCCCTTCCCTCTGCTGTTCCCGTCACCGGCGCCGCTCCCGCCGACGGCCGACTCTCTCTCTCTCTCTCTCTCACAACTTCTCTGACCTTTCTTTCCTAATCTTTTATCCCTTCTGTTTTTCCAGGTTTGGAAGCGACCGAGCCGACGTCAACGAGGTTCGCCGCTGCCGGAATCCCGGGGCCGCCTCTGCTGCCCCGTCGGTGCCCCTGGACTCAAGTCCAGCCTTTCTTAAACCCGTCGGGGCTTCGTGCCTCGACGGAGGTTCACTCTAACCCTCCTTCTCTCGTTTATGCTTTTAATCGATTTGTTTTAGGTTCGATTTAGGATTAGGTTTTCAGATTATGAAAAGCTCGATTACGACTTATCTCATATCATATTAAAGCATGATCCATTCTTTTATGGTTTCGAGTGTTTTAGGCTCGTTTTATAGCAACATGTTAGGCTTTGGTTGAACATAAGTACAGTTCTAATCATGCTTTGGTTCTCTTGAGTCTTATGAGAGGGGTTTTAACCTCTTGAACATGCTTGAAAGGTATTCAGTTTATTGCTTCATTAGTACCAATGCCATTGTTGGCACCAACCAAAAGGATGCCCAGCTATGGAAAAGCAGACATGCAATGTTTAAAGCAAGTGATGGCATTCAACTTGCGAGGACAGAAGATTCACTGAGGCAACGATACATACGGCTTAATAGAAATGTCACTAAATGGATTGGCGCATACCAAAAGGCGTACAAGCGAGCAAAAAGAGTAGAGTCGTATGAGGATATTGAGAAAGCCGCTCAGGTAATCTATGGAAAAAAGTTTACGCATCATGATGTTTTTAATCAAGTTATGTGCAGCAAACCTAAGTGGGAAATGAAGTTGGAACGTGGTAGTACACGCGAGCAACCAGATGATGACAGTATTGAAGAAAGCCACGACAGTTCAAAAAGATCTAGGACTGAGGAGGGTGGAGACTTTGAAAGTGACTCCACTCTAGAAACCAATACGAGTGATGCTTCAATCCTTCACCGTCCTACAGGTCGAGATCAAGCTAAGGCTACAGCTAGAAGGAGAGGAAAAGGAGTGGCCTCACAATCTTACTCACTCCCTGATGATTTCACAGCAGAACTTCGGCAAATGAGGCTCACCCGAGAAAAGGAAATCGGAATGCAAGAGCGTAAGATGAAAACATCTACACTTAATACATTGATGAGCCGAAGCCAACTATCTCCGGAAGAAGAAGCTCTGAAACGCCATCTTATAACTGAACTATATCCCATGTGAAACTCCAACTATCTCGTGTAATGTTGCTTTGCATATCTTTCAATTTGTGTGTTTACATTCGCCCTTGTGATGTTATTTTGTTGTATGATGTAGTATTCCTATGTAATGTTATTTTGTTTTAACTTATCAAGACAATTATGTCATGTTGTTGATGTGATATTTTTTTGTCATTTTGTTATCTTGTTTAGTGTGATTTCTCATGTGATCTTCAGTTGTAATTTTATTATGTTGTTTTGAAAATCCGAACACTGCCAAGTCGCTGTAGCAAATAATATTTCTTTTTTCTATTCATAAATTCAAAGAGTCAAGTGGCTTCAGCTGAAGAGACAAGACGTATATGTATTGCAGCCCATGTGATACATTTTGTCGTATTATGGTTTTGAAAACATGCAGAGCCAAGTGATCCTTGCTAAAAACTAAGATATGTTTTCAGGACACGAAGAGTCAATTGATCTTTGCTAAAAACTAAGATATGTTTTCAAGACACGAAGAGTCAATTGACTCTTACTAAATTCGAAGAGTCGGGTGCCTTTAGCTGAAGAAACAAGTCACTTACACACAGACACACATAAATATATATACATATACATAGAAAAGATCTATATGTCAGGCAAACAATTCTTCTTCTCACACTTTCGGTTCATCTTCATATCTTTCTCTACCACAGATATTAAGCCCACCCTCTTAAAAGAAATGTCATCAAGTTTTAATTTGGATGATTATAGTTTTGTCGATGATGATCAATGGGAAGAAAGCATTGCTGAGCAAAATCATCAACTTGACCGCATCATCGAAGATGTGGCCATTCAGGCAACAACGCTTTCTTTGCAACCAACAAATCATAATATTAGAGCCAGAACGCGGTACATCGATCGAATCCGTGAGAAGGGCCACGACAGTGTGTTCGAACAATACTTTGCAGCATCTCCAATCTACCCCGATGATTATTTTCGAACCAGGTATCGCATGCGAAAGCCATTATTCTTACGTATAATGAACAAGCTCGTTGAAACTGATGAGTTTTTCCAACAAAAGCCTGATGCCGCGGGTCGTCTCGGTATGTCTGCGGTCCAAAAATGCACTGCAGCCATGCGGGTGTTGGCCTACGGAACATCTGCAGATTTACATGACGAGTATTTACGGATGAGCGCCCAACTCATTCGCAAATCAGTCATAAAATTTGTTGAAGGGGTAATTTTCAACTTTAAGGATGAATACCTCAGGAAACCCACCGAAGAAGATACAGCCATTCTTCTACACGTTGGGGAGCAACGTTGTTTCCCGGGTATGTTGGGTAGTATCGATTGTATGCACTGGAAATGGAAGAATTGTCCTTCTGCATGGGCAGGTCAATATACAGGTTGAGGCGGTAAACCAACTATTATTTTGGAAGCAGTTGCATCGCATGATTTATGGATCTGGCATGCATTTTTTGGAACACCAGGTTCGAGAAATGATATTAACATACTTGACCATTCTCCTGTTTTTGATGATATCTTGGAAGGTCGAGCACCTAAGGTCAATTATGTTATAAATGGCCATGAAAGAAATATGGGATATTATCTCACTGATGGCATATATCCTCAATGGGCGGCATTTGTCAAATCTATTACAGCTCCACAAATTCGAAAGCATAAGTTATTTGCTCAACACCAAGAGGCCGTCCGAAAAGATGTTGAACGTGCTTTTGGCGTTCTACAAGCTCGTTTCGCTTTTATTAAAGCCCCTTGTCTTATTTGGGATCGTGATATTATGGGAAAAATAATGATTGCTTGCATTATAATGCATAATATGATAGTTGAAGATGAGCGAAATACTTATCTGAACTATCAAGATCCTACAGAATTTATTGAAGATCAACGAAGGCGAAGAAATCGTGAAGAGTCGACTGAAGAAGAGTCTGATGAATTTCTGTATTCGACGGACATAATTGCAAGCCTGAAGAGTTATATGAAAATGAAATCACAACTCCAAAATAGAGAAGGTCACAAACTTCTTCTAGATGACTTGATCGAGCATATATCGCATAAATTTGGCAATCATGTTTGAAGTGTAATTTTCATCACCCTTTTAAGTGTACTTGTTAATTAATTTCTCTTCTTTTGATTCATGTAATTTAATTTATTAGCATGTTTATGTTATTTTTATCGCATTTGCATTTTAAATTTATACTTGTTTTATTATGTGCAAATATTAGGACAATTTAATTAGTTAATCTATTTCAAAAATAATTAAAAAATACATATATAATGAAGATGTTTGGGTGTTTGGGTGTTCATTGATAAACTATAAAAAGTAGGGATGTTTGGGTTAGTGTGAGTGTTTGAGTGAAAAATTAATAAAATATTCAAAAAGTAGGGTGTTTGGGTGTTGGGTGTTTGGATTGATAAAGATAGTCTAAGTGTTTGCAAATGATATGTGAGTGTGTGAAGCTTTTTGCAAGAGTGGTGTGGGGGGGTTTATATACATATTAGGGGCTGAACTTTTGATGGTTTGCCAAGTGATGGAAATCGATGGGTGTGATGGGTTGGAGGCTCAAGAAATCTTCCAATATCTTGTACTAACTTGCACTCCTTCTTCCTCCTCTTTTTCCTCTCCCTTTTCAGCTCATAAATGCCTATTTAAAGGGCTGTACTCTCTACCATTTTTGGGTCTAGAGGTTGTCATTTGGTAACTTACTTATGTGCTTTCCTTTTATCCTTTGCACAATTTTTGGCTACTAGTTTTGGCCTAGTTTTAGGGGCTGCTTTTGCAGGTTCTTGGCTGCCAATAGGACTGTTGGAAGGCTGATTTTTCAGCTTGATTGAAGGCAAAAGGGAGCGTGATTTGAGGTGGAAGAGAAGCCATTGTTCCCATTAGTTCTAGCCTTAGTCCTTCATGTAATATCCTTTGTGTAATAACCCTTGTATAGCTAGTATTGGTTATGCATTATCCATTGTATATAAAAGTGTAATAGCTAGATCTTGAATTGATCTCTTATTTTCTTATGCTTAAATGCCTTTCTTGTATTATTCTTTTATTCATTCATGAATAGGTGCATTACTATATATGGAGTATAAATTATTCCATTATCTCCTTGCATTAAAATTCTTGAATATGTATATATACACACACTATATTTATTGGTGACGGGCTTGTCTCGTAATTATAGTCGGGCTCGGCCCTTATTATAGGTAAAGGGGCTCGACCCAATAATACAACTACCTAGTAACGATTTACATGCTTCGTTATATGACTATCGATTCGCTAATCATTCTAATTGTTCGAACAAATTCTATTCATTGTACTACCAATCGAAATTTGATTGCTAAATCGAATTCAAATAAATTCGATAATGTATAATGGCACGAGAAATATTCATAATTAATTATCGATAGTTAGGTTTTTTATACTAACGAAAATGTGGGTCATTACATCCTACCTACCTTATAAAAATTTCGTCCCCGAAATTTGCGTACTTCTAATTAACGGCTTGGGGTACTTCCCTTAACATCGAATTCTCACTTCGATTCTTCTTGTTCGTGGTGTTCCCACCGAACCTTGAATAAAATAATAAGCTTCTTTCTAAGACGTTGCGCCTTTCAGTCTAAAACTTCCTTTACTACATTCTTGTAACTATACTACAACTTAAGACAAATTCATCTTGATGAATTTCGCGCGTGCTTTCTAGCACGTGCTTTCTTACTTGCATACGTAATATACCATTTTATGCGTACGTCCTAATTTTGGAGGTGTTCCTAACTTGTATGCTATTTAGCATATCATATAATTTCTAGATATCATTAGGTCTTAGTTAGACGAGTTCTTAGCTTTCCTTTGAATCTAAACATCGTTATCTACATCGAAGGTGTTACCTTCAAGGAAATTTTATCTACTATTTCAAAGTTTAACCTTGTTCGACGCCTGTCGGGTTAGGATTTCTAACCATCCTAGCTTCTCTCATGTTCTTACAAAATCTACTACCATTTCGATCATTCCGCTAATCGCATTAGGGACTTAAATCTTTCTTGGACTAATCTTGTCTTTATAGAGGGTAATCTACATTGTCACCCTTATAGTAAGTCATATGGCCGCATACCTATTGTTGGCTGATAACCATTATTAAGCAAGTCTATTTCTGCCTTCTACGAGTACCACTGTTCTCGACAGGCCTTATAGGGTCTAATTCTTTCTTTTCCATTGCCCATTGGCATGGCGATGGTAAGCTATGCTATTAACTAGTTTAGTGCCTAATCTTTACGTAAATTATCCAAAATCTGGACGTAACTTAGTGTTTTGATCTTAAGTGATTAAAATAATCACATCGTGTAACACACGATCTCTTAAACGTATAACTAGGCTAACTTTTATCCATGGCCGATATAGGTTGGAAAAAGATACGACTCTTTGCTAGTCGATTAATATCTTCCTATAATTATAACTTTGTTTACTATCCAAGTCTTGGTAGTCTCATCACAATCTCAATGTAACGTGCTCGCAGTTTTACCACGAAATTTTTTTAGGTTTGTAGCTTCCCTAAATTTTGGTCATGATCTAATTTATCGTAATCTATTAGTTAACGGGGTGGTTAACCATATCCTAAAACAAGTTTACTTGTTTGACATACTGAAACACCTTCTGGTAGTTGAGCCTATATATTCCTTCAGGTCTCTTACCACATCTTCCTTTCTAGGTCTTGATACATCTTATATTCCCGGGTGAGCAGTTTATAGTGTATCTTTAGTCTTATTTAAGATTTCATTCTTGAGCTCATTATCGTGTGACATGCACAACCTCCTAACAATGTTTTTTGGTATTATTCATTCTCACACTCTATTGTATCTTCTTTAACTTCCTAACTTTGCTTGTGCCCCTTGTTGACGTTATAGCCAATATAGTAATAATCTTTTCTATTGCCTTGGGCGGGGCTCTATTTTTAAATTCATGTTATGAAAATCACTAAAAAGTGTCTCCCCACTCGTGAGAAGAAGTGCTAATTGAAGCGTGGTTTACGACTTAAAGTATCGACTACTACATTTACCTTTACCTTGGTAGTTGATACTTCATTTGTAGTTCTTTATTAGATCTACCTACCTTATTTGGTACGTATTAAGGGCCCGTTGTTTGAATAACCTCTTTTAATCTACGATATTGGCATTAACTCCATAAGGGTGATGCTTCTATATTTTTCACGGTGTGCCCACCACTGGAAATTCTAAGTCGTGGTTAGGGAAATCTTACTTTGTACACATTGTCATACTTCATTCTTTGCATTGGTTTTGGGTTATTCCATCCCATTCTCTGAGGCATATATGTAGGTTACTCTTTCCTTTGCTAGTTCTGGAGCTGTCGGGATTAGCCTAACTATCGACTTCTCTTTCAACTACTAAGGCATAACTAGTGCTTGGAGGTCTATATACAGTTGATCACTTGTTTTCAACAATCATGCCACTAATCTTGCTATCTTGGAGGATTCTTGACGAATCTCTGGTAATAACTACGTATTTTATTTTGTTTCAGGTGATGATTCTCACCCTTGTAGAGCTTCTACTTCTTCCGGGTCTACTTAATTCCATCTGATGACACAAGGTGTCCAAGTAGTGCTGCTTTGTTAAGCCAGAACACCTATTTACTTAATTCATCGTAGGGCCTTTAGCTTAATTGCTTTATCCCATTTTTCTTAGCTCACTATCTCAGTCGATCATATTATAACTGGGGTACATAATTTTATTTTCCTATGCCAAGTATATTAGTCGGATCTTGATCACAACGTATCTTTAAAACATCATGTACATAAACTCACTTCTAGGCCATTTGCCTCAAGACAATTAATTTCTATACACTGCAAACCTTTTGCCTAAAGAATAACTCATTCTTTTAGAGGGATTTAGAGACTCTCTGACGGGTCGTCTCGCTTGTTTGATCTATATGCCTTAATGGCGGGGTAATATAATAACCTTCTTGTAGCAATGCTACCTCTTTAAATTCTATTTATATATTTGCTCAACTTTTATGAGTTTTACTTAGATGGTTCTTTGGTTTGCTAATTGCATATTAATCTCATCCAATTCTTTCTTCTGTATATAACTATCATCCGAATTTTAACATTTAAGGGACCTTGGCAAGACTTCTATCTCATTGACATCCTCTCTTTGGGATAGGGCTAATTATTTAAATTAGGTTTGAACCCGTATAAGTTTACTCATCCATAAAACTACTGGTTATTCAGTAAGGTCATGACCCATCTATCTTATTTATGTACCGTTGTCTCCGTTAAGGAAGTTTATATTGTACATAATCCTCTTACCTTATACTCTTCTAGTATTTCTAATCAATCTCTTAAATTGAGGATTTATTGTAACTTTTGGTCCATATCTCAAATGCTCTTTATTTCATGTAGTTTCTTAACTGGGGAGTTCCTAGAGGATTAGGTTCCTCGGCATAGACTAACTCTCTTCATTTCTTACTCTGTTACATTTCATTGCTAACTTGCATTCATAATATTTATTGTAATATTTTATTATTGTAGTCACTCTCTCGAGGATGACCAACCTTAAATCTTACTATTCGAAGTTTTCTTTATGCTTTTAATCATTCATCATCATTCTCAAGTTCTCAATTGATTATAATCATGAAATCTTCCTTGGGGTTCCCTAAGGTCTTTATCGATTATCTATCCTCACACCTTTATCCTTTTGAGTCTTATATCGACACCTTTATATCAACCCTTGGACCACTTTATAACATACTACGGGTCATATTATCGTCTCTATACATCTTACATCTTAAATCTCCTTCTACCAACTGTAAGTCTATATTCTTCTCTATTTATTCTATTCCCAACTCGTGGGTAATCTCTGAAGGGTATCATACTTTAAGTCACACTCGTGACATGCAAAAATGGACTTAGTAAATTCCATTGCTTTAGACAGACAATTGGCTCAAAGGGGAATGAGAATATCGTGATACGATACATGGAAGTAAAATGATAATGGTTCAATTTTGGCACAACAAGTAACCAAAATATGTTATCAATGAATCATCTGACAAGCTGGGAAAGAATAAGCGGATGGTAGAAATGAAATGACAAAGGTCAGGGGGAGGAGACCCATTTTGTCGATACCCGTCCGATTTCTTGTCTGATGGTAACGCTACCGAGATCGATATTATGTGGGGTGATCAGTCCCGCATAGACACAATCTCAGTCACACGAAGTTCTAGTATCTCAAGATTCTGGATGGTGAAAAGAAGCTTTCGCAAACTCTTGGCGAGCTCTTCTAACTTCTAATTTTTTTGAACTCTATATTTTCAGAATATATTCTTCTAGGCTTCAAAGAGGCTCACGTAGGATATCATGACACAAGGCATTAACATGATAAGTCTTCCTTTATACCACTAATCATATAATTCTTCTTACGAGTCTACGCTCTAGGGCGTTAGACTATTGCTTAATCTTTACCAACCATAATAACTAAATTTATTTTAGATATTTATTCTGTAAAAAGTCGCACCTTAGGCGGCTCCATATGACTATGACTCTATGGTCTGGTCTTGATAATAACTATTAGTGGTCGGGTGTTCCCTTACTTTATCCTTTATACTGATCTTGTTGATCTACTTTAACTGTTACTAACTACTCTATTGACATCATTGATGCCTTCACTTTCTTATGCTTATTAAGAATAATCTTCTATTTATTGAGAATCTAATAACATTATGTCATTAACTTATGAGTGGTTCTCATGGTCATCTTATCTACTATCGATGGGCTAGAGCTCCACTTACTTGCATAACTTAATCTGGGGCCTATTATAACCTCATATTTACTTGTCAGGTACATTCGAAAAGTTCTAGTGGGTATAATCTTATCGTGAAACGATATCGGCTTTTACCCTTAATCTTTCATATAATCATTCCATATGTATCTATCATCAAGGTGGTTGTGAAATTTCCTTTTCTAAGGACAACTTAATACAGAGGTCTTGAACAACGTTAAAGCTCGTATCTAAGACATGGTCTCATTTAATAGCTATTAATAACTTGTCGACTCGAAGAGGTTTTCTAAGAGTATAGTATCTGTGTTGGACTCGGAGTAACATATCATGAGCTAATCATGTATTGAAAATAGCTTAATTGACCTAAGGGCTTTGGCTTAGATATAACCTCATTGGTATTAACCATATACATCCCAAAGGACTTACAATCTTAGAAATGATATTTATCAGATCATGGTAACGTCCCTCATCATCTTTACTAGTTCGTTGGTGGTAGATTTTCCAATCTGGTAATGGTGTCATGTCTTAAACCCTGTGATTGTGGGTAAATATTCTAATGGGATGTCAATTCGTCTAAATCATTCTTGTAAAAGACTGATAAGTTCGTTATGATCGAACTAACTCTATTGGCAATAAACTAGGTTACCTCTTCCTATTGGTGAACTTTTATTCAGGCCATAAACCTTATTTAGGTTCCAATCAATATGTTCTAATATTCGAACTTTAATATCTAGAGATCAATGTCTTGATACTCATAGATACCTTTCTAATTAGGTAACCCATTGTTCTCGTCGTTCTCTTCTAACTTCACTTTAATCATTCGTTTCGCTATTATTAAATTCTCTTGGTCTAACCATGATGTGGTACATTTATGGTTTAATGGTGGTCTTACCTTTATTGTGCCACAATATTTTTATTAACTTATAATCGTTCCATTATGCAAAACATTAGTGAACTAATGTTGTTCGCATGTCTTAAAAATTCGTAAAAGGCTAAGCCCATGTCATCGAATGACATTATCTTCATCGAGTCTCTCGCCTTGATTTCTTTGCACTCATGCATCTTCATCGCCTTTTTCTTTGTCTTTTCTTACAAAAAGGGAGGAATTCCATTCCCTCAATGTCTATTCTAAGTTTTCTGAGGAAAACAACTAGTTCAAGCGAGCTATGTTCTCTAGCAAGCCTTGTTCTTCTCTATATGTGATCTTAAATCCACTACGTTCTTTCTACGTTTCGACTTACGATGTCTCGTGAAAGTCTTACCTTTCCTTGTTGAGCATGATGTAGTGAAGTACAGAGCTTCGTCGACTGACTCAATTAGTCTAGTGAATCAAAACTAGACTAAACTCTGAATAAGACTCTCGGGTTTCAGAGCAACCGTTGCTCTGATACCACTCTGTCACGACCGGACTTTGCTAAGGATAGCTAAGCCGGGAAACCATGACTAGGGATGGGAATTAAGAATAGGGGAAAGAAAGGGGGTATAGGATTGTATGTAAGATATGACTCGTATGGCTATTTGAACAACACTTTATATCATTAAAGGTCTTGACTCGGAATCTCAAATGAGTGTACGAGGGTACTTGTCCTGACCTATTACATGACTCGAACAATGCTTGAAAGCATAAGAGTTTACACAGCGGAAGACTACTTGTATACACAGCGGAAGACTACTTGAATACACAGCGGAAGACTACATGAATACATGTATGAAGACATGTATTACCGAGAGTCCTAATCTATAACGACAAAAGCTCCACTCGCCACTTCACATCATCATGCTCAACCTGCACATTTAGAAATACATGCAGGGCTGAGTACGAAAGTACTCAGTGGACACGTGCCGAAAACTATACATAATAATTGTCAAGCCATTCAAGAGTAAGACATAGGAGTTTTGTTGAAAAGAGCCTATGCTTACTAAAACAGTTCTTGTGATCTAAAGTGCACGCATGCTAAGTTCTTTAGTACTCTACCATATCTGAATCTATGGTGTCGAGGAGGTGGCCACCCCACATGACACCTGACCGGTCAACCCTAAGGATGACTCACGGTCTTGTGTACACTAGTCCAAGTAAGATAGCAAGTCTTAACGAGGACCCGAATTCGATTAACTTAAATTGGCATAGCCAATACAGATAGGCGTCATACATAAATCAAAACATTTATGGCATGACAATACTTGAAAATAAACATTTTCATCATACATTCTATAACTTTACTTGTATAAGAAAGCCCACCTCGAATACCGAACAAGAATTGGTATTAGGGATTTCGCGTCGTTCGCCTTCCGGTCGACCTCCGCCTATTTAGAAGATAAATTATAAGAATTTCCATTCTTATAAACTACATAAATCCTATTAAGAATATTCCTATTCTTAAGTTCCTATTTCCTCGATCAACTAACGTTCTGTTGATAAGTCATGAGACTATTAATCGGAATTAATAACTTATACGGCTAAGGATAGTCGTAAATTATTCTCGTATATACTTCAATTAATTATTTTTAATTGAAGTATAATTGTTAAATAAAATCCCGGAGGATTAATAATCTAAGGTTAATTATAACCGCAAATAATATAAGTTCGATAGTAATCGAACTTTGATTAATGATTCGAGTTAATCGAATTAATCGCTTTAACTTACCGTCTCTCGTTTCGTAAAAATTTAAATGAATAAGCGAACAAATTAAATAAATGCAGTTGGGCCGAAAGAATTAATCCGGCCCATTAATATGGCCCAGAACCCCAGCCCATAACCCAGACCTAATACCCAGACCCGACCCGGAACCCAGACCCAAACCCGGACTCGACCCGACCCGACTACTAATTCCCCAATTCAAAACCCAAATCCCTAACTCACTCTCCTCCCACACAAACGCGTACACACAACACACTCCCCCCCTTCCCTCTGCTGTTCCTGTCGTCGGCGCCGCTCCCGCCGACGGCGAGGGCTCGCGTTGGCGGCGACGGCCGACTCTCTCTCTCTCACACACAACTTCTCTGACCTCTCTTTCCTAATCTTTTATCCCTTCTGTTTTTCCAGGTTTGGAAGCGACCGAGCCGATGTCGACGAGGTTCGCCGCTGCCGGAATCCCGGGGCCGCCTCTGCTGCCCCGTCGGTGCCCCTGGACTCAAGTCCAGCCTTTCTTAAACCCGTCGGGGCTTCGTGCCTCGACGGAGGTTCACTTTAACCCTCCTTCTTTCGTTTATGCTTTTAATCGATTTGTTTTAGGTTCAATTTAGGATTAGGTTTTCAGATTATGAAAAGCTCGATTACGACTTATCTCATATCATATTAAAGCATGATCCATTCTTTTATGGTTTCGAGTGTTTTAGGCTCGTTTTATAACAACATGTTAGGCTTTGGTTGAACATAAGTACAGTTCTAATCATGCTTTGGTTCTCTTGTGTCTTATGAGAGGGGTTTTAACCTCTTGAACATGCTTGAAAGGTATTCTATCTATGTCATGATTGAGTCCAAGCATGCATAGTTGAAGTTCTTGAGTTCTCTTACATGCTAGGCTTGCTATTTCTTAAGGAAATGGGCTTGAGACACTTACAAGTATAAAGGGGGGCTGTTGTTGCTAGCTATTCCCTTCCTCTTCCTTAGTCCTCTTCTTCTCCTTCACTAGTTCTACTCTCTAAGTGTTTGCAAATGATATGTGAGTGTGTGAAGCTTTTTGCAAGAGTGGTGTGGGGGGGTTTATATACATGTTAGGGGCTGAACTTTTGATGGTTTGCCAAGTGATGGAAATCGATGGGTGTGATGGGTTGGAGGCTCATGAAATCTTCCAATATCTTGTACTAACTTGCACTCCTTCTTCCTCCTCTTTTTCCTCTCCCTTTTCAGCTCATGAATGCCTATTTAAAGGGCTGTACTCTCTACCATTTTTGGGTCTAGAGGTTGTCATTTGGTAACTTACTTATGTGCTTTCCTTTTATCCTTTGCACAATTTTTGGCTACTAGTTTTGGCCTAGTTTTAGGGGCTGCTTTTGCAGGTTCTTGGCTGCCAATAGGACTGTTGGAAGGCTGATTTTTCAGCTTGATTGAAGGCAAAAGGGAGCGTGATTTGAGGTGGAAGAGAAGCCATTGTTCCCATTAGTTCTAGCCTTAGTCCTTCATGTAATATCCTTTGTGTAATAACCCTTGTATAGCTAGTATTGGTTATGCATTATCCATTGTATATAAAAGTGTAATAGCTAGATCTTGAATTGATCTCTTATTTTCTTATGCTTAAATGCCTTTCTTGTATTATTCTTTTATTCATTCATGAATAGGTGCATTACTATATATGGAGTATAAATTATTCTATTATCTCCTTGCATTAAAATTCTTGAATATGTATATATACACACACTATATTTATTGGTGACGGGCTTGTCCCGTAATTATAGTCGGGCTCGGCCCTTATTATAGGTAAAGGGGCTCGACCCAATAATACAACTACCTAGTAACGATTTACATGCTTCGTTATATGATTATCGATTCGATAATCATTCTAATAGTTCGAACTAATTCTATTCATTGTACTACCAATCGAAATTTGATTGCTAAATCGAATTCAAATAAATTCGATAACGTATAATGGCACGAGAAATATTCATAATTAATTATCGATAGTTAGTTTTTTTATACTAACGAAAATGCGGGTCATTACAGAGAATATGTTGAAGGATTTGAAATTGTGAGTAAAATGGGGAATGACGTATCAAAGAAGCTATTCAAATCCTAACATGAAACTGTTCACATCCACCAACCCATCACGTCCCAACTTTATCAGGACCCTAACCGTTGCACGCATTAAATGTATGACGTATTTCGTGTTCGACCTTAGCGCGCTTCGGCATAACATCCCACTTCAACTTCGGTGGGACAACACGATTCGACTTCGTCAGAATCGCAAATTTTGACGGGGCAATCGACTCTTCTAAGCCCACTTCGGCCGAAGAACACGATCCGACTTCGTCAGAGTCCAGAGACCTCAACTCAATTATGCCACCACCCACCTCACGTCCTCAATTCTACGTCTTTTTTTTTCTCTTTTTTTTTTTTGGGGGGGGGGGGGGGGAGGGAGGGGGGGATGCGATAGGCTATGGCCCAACCACTAGGCCCAAGCATTGTGCCCAATATAAACATGCCCAACAGTAAGCTCGGAACATGCAGTTCGGTCCATGGAAGCAGTTTGGCATGAAGAACTCCTTTGACGAATACATCTCAAGTCCTAAGAGACGTAGAAGATTCAGATGTTTATCACAAAGGAGGAGATAAGCTCAAAGAGTCCTTATAGGAGAAGACTTTGTATCAGAGTCAAACTCCACGTATTTGTATATAAATAGGGGCTAGATTAGGGTTAGATGAGTCATACTTTTCATACTCATTGTATTTGATACCTACACATCAATAAAGATCATCCCCCTTTTCTCGTGGACGTAGATCTATTCTGATACAGCAAACAACGTAAATCTCTTTGTATCTTTTCATTTATCGTCGGTACATTAATTGCCTACGAAAACTAGATCGATCAAATAGTATGTATTGTGATAGTGGGTCCATGTCTCAAAATGAAATAGGAAAACACTAGGGGGGACGTCCCAAAACGAAAACATAAGTAGAAACTTGGGGAAGAAGGATAATTAAATTGTTGAAGAAAACACTCTATACTTGTTTAGTTGTGTGGATGAGTCTGTTACATTTATTGGAGATATGGAAATTTTAACAGATTTTTTTTATGAGAAAGTATTAATTTAAATTGGGTGTAATACCTAAAATTAGTCATTCTACTATTGTAAACTTAAATATTACTCACTTATATTTAAAAGAAACACACATTAATTGTAATAATTACCCTTAATGAAAGAAAACTATTTGGCAAATCTATCACGTCAATACATAAATATGTACATGAAGGTTGATAGATCTAGGTTGGAGATCCACAACAATTTGAGTGATTATTCGTTGTATTTGCAAGGAGCATTTATAGATAAAACATTACAATGATAGACAGCAAGAGATTCATGTGGTTTTATCGGCCATACTTATGTATTTCATACAAATTTCATACATGACATTGTTCGCATAAGGATAGCAAGTAATAATCGAGTTATGTGCTTAAATAAAGGGCGCTTCTAGCCATAAATCAGTTAAATCCATGGAGTTTAGAACTCATTCAAGTAGAAAACAAAGAGAGGAAATGTGAGAAGAGAAGGAAATCGAGAGCGTAAAGCTCTGTTGGGCTTCGTCTTCCCATAACGACGAGGGTTATACCTTGGGCTCGAGACGGTGTGTGAGAGAAACTCTTCCCGGTGACGAGAAGGAAAAATGAGGGTGATCGTGAGTGAGATTTCCCGGAAGAAGGCCTCGGAAGCTTTGATTGCTTGAGCTCGAAGGAGCTCGTAGCAGAATGTGTGGAATGAATGGAATAGTACGCAGAGTGCGTGTGTGTATGTAGAGTTGTGTTGTGATGATGGATGATGAGGTGTACGATCACTCGGTATTTATAGACGTAAGGAGGGTGAAAAGGTGAACATTCGTGCGAAGGGAGGACATAAAAGGAATTTCTATGGAGACAAGATTTCCTTCATCATTAATTTGGTGGTCCTCACTCTAGAGCATGTAGAGTCATGCGGACTGCGTGTTGCGCAGAGCCTTAGATCTCAACAGATGCTTGCAGCTTCTGCATATGCTAGGATCTGGGCAGATCCTTATAACATCTTATATACGCCCAGACATCTGCATTGAGCGGGCCACCTGCGGCTCCTTAAAAACCCGTAGTATTTTAACAAAATGCTATCATTCGATACAGTTATTATTGATCCTTATTGAGGCTAATATTTATCCCCATTAATTACCTGGAGACTAATTCTAGCCAGAACTCATTATTTCCTTTATTTTAGCAAGGCTTCTATGTTTGACATAACACTTAATGTCTTCGGAAATTTTAGCTATTACTCAAAATCGTTATACAATACTATTGGTATTAACGTTTTTTGGAGGTTATGCCCCAAAGTTGTGGGAGGCACGTTTTCTTAGTATTTAGAATTATTTATGTAGCAAGACTATTACTAATCCCTATCAAAGGAATTTGTGTATTTGTTAGGATCGAGGTTTGTGTAAAAATATTATTATAGAATACACAAATTATGTATCGTGTATTAGACGGAATCAGGGTTTGTGTTTGAAAACTTTATTTTATAATACACAAATATACCATGTATTCACATTGAGATCGATGGAGGCCTGTTTTAAATATATATATATATATATAGAGAATAGATCATATATATATATATATATATATATATATATATATATATATATATATATATATATATATATATATAGGGGGTGGTTCTCATGAGAACCATTCACTTCATGAGAACTAAGAACCATTCTAGTCCATTAGATCATGCGAGATCTATGGACAAGATTAATCCCTACATTAATTAGTTAATTGATTTAAATCTAATTTTTATTATGCAAAAGGCCAGATTTGTCAATAAAAAAGCTACACTAATCCACTTACCTTAATTATAGGGTGCATTAGATTTGTTAGATTTGAATAATCGATGATGATTCCAATTCAACTAGGGTTCTACGCCAATTCCAATTCGCTTATGAATTAAAATCAGTGCTTATCTCCGAAAAATCTATGCTTCTAATTTCAGAAACCAAGATTTCTTCCTTCTCCACGTTAACTCGTTGATTGAGAGTTCGATTGAAATTCTGCAGGGACTACGCGGCCAAGCAGCAACCACCCGCTGAAACCCGTTTCGCATCCGGCGCAACAGAGCAGTAGCCGAACCTGCTTCTTAGGCGACAAATCAGAGCAGCAACCAGCCGGTGAAACCTGCTTCACAGGCAACGAAATGGAGCAGCAACCAGCCGCCAAAACTTGTTTTGCAACCGGCGAAACAGCGCAGCAACCAGCCGTCAAAACTTGATTCGCAGCCAGCAACGCAATAACCAGCCACCGAAAACGCAAAGATCGAAATAGATCGACGGTAAAGTTACAAATGTATTCTTATGTTGATGCTTTATGCTTAGATTTTTACGCAGTAGACATAGGCTTAGAATTTTGGTTTCATGCTTCGTTGATTTTATTGTTTTATCAATCAAGCATTTAATCGAACAATTTCATGCTTTATTGAGTGTGTTGTTTTGCTTATCAGGATATTCATCGAACAAATTTTAGGTATCATAATAATCAATTTCATGCTTTCTATGAAGCATTTTATCGAACAATTTATGTGCATTGTTTAAGCATGAATTGCGTCTCATGTAAGCATAATTTTCGAAGCTTATTTTTCCTTGAAACATTTTATCGAACAATTTATGGGAATATTTTAAGCATGAATTGCGAGTAATGTAAGCATAATTTTCGAAGTTTATTTTTCTATGAAGCATTTTATCGAACAATTTATGTGCATAGATTAAGCATGAATCGCAACTTATGTAAGCATAATTTTCGAAGCTTATTTTTCCATAAAACATTTTATTGAACAATTTATGGGCATATTTTAAGCATGAATTGCGAGTAATGTAAGCATATTTTTCAAAGCTTATTTTTCTATGAAGCATTTTATCGAACAATTTATGTGCATAGTTTAAGCATGAATCGCAACTAATGTAAGCATATTATTCGAAGCTTATTTTTCCATGAAATATTTTATCGAACAATTTATGGGTATAGTTGAAGCATGAATTGCGAGTAATGTAAGCACATTTTTTAAAGCTTATTTTTCTATGAAGCATTTTATCAAACAATTTTTGTGCATGGTTTAAGCATGTATTGCGTTGAATGTAAGCATATTATTCGAAGCTTATCTTTCCATGAAACACTTTATCGAACAATTTATGTGCATATTTCAAGCATGAATTGTGACTAATGTAAGCATATTTTTCGACTTCTTTTATTGCGCAAATAAAAGAAATAAATTTGAGTGAAGGAAGCATACATAAAAGGAAGCGCGTACAAGAACATTCTGCTGATGGTTTTATTGTTGAAAAGCCGAAAAAGGTAAACTTCAAAAGGAAGGAACCGGAGCATTGGAGCATGCAAAGAACGTCGGCATTGGAGCATTAAGACGCATTTTTTCTTTTAGCATATTACCCTTACTTTTTTTTTTTCCCTTTGTTGATATACTTTTATCGAACATAAAGTGTACATTATAACAATTAGATTGATGCTTTCTTGATTAAATTATTTTGCTTTTAATTTTTCCTAATACTACTTGTTGCATGTGGTCTTTTCATTTATTACAACGATATCGTTTACTTCGATAAATGGGACAAGTTTATAAAACATAAATGTGCCGCTAAAAAGAACAACATTGCTCGTTGTTTCTTTCCTACCATTTTTACATGTAACATTGCGGCTATGAGTAATAAGAATTTTTTTAAAAAAAATACAAGATTGCTATAACTAAACCATAAACCCTAAAAAGATAGTAACACAATTGATAATAATTAAGCATCAAATAAATTATAATTAATAATACGCTTAATTATATGAGTCATGCTTAATTATAACTAATAATACGCTCAAAAACCATGTAAAATTTTTATTAAACAATACGAGTCATGCTTAATTATAACTGATAATACGCTTAAAAAGCATATAAAAATAGCTAACTAAAAAGAAACCATGCCGAAAATTTTAATAATAATGACAACGACGCAAAATACATAAACTCAATAGGACGTTTTATTAAACAATACGAGTCATGCTTAATTATAACAAATAATACGCTTCAAAAGCATATAAAAATAACAAACTGAAAAGAAACCATGCCGAAAATTTTAATAATGATAACGCAAAATACATAAACTCACCAGGACGTTTTATCGAACAACTGGTATGCAAAACATTTATATTTTTTTCATCCATTATAAATCATTTGAAACATACATAAATCAACAACAGAAAATCGAGCAGCAGGCGGCGGCCACGGCGTCCCAGATTGCGGCTCGCGGCGACTTGTTTCTATCTCCAACTCTAATCAAGAGAGAGACGAGAGTTAGAGGGAGGGAGAGATTAGAAAGAAGATAGGGAGAGAGAAACTAACCTGTACGGTGGCGGCTGCTACTGTCTCTGGCAGATGTTGACTCGACGGCGGAGGTCGCGCACCTACTTTCTCTGCTTATCAAAACCCTAAAAACGAAAAGAGAGTGGAATAGGGAAGGAGAAGAAAAGGGACCGTGGCCGGAGTAACGGCCCTCGCTGCCGGCGAGGGCGGCGCCGGCAGAAGTCGTGTGAGAGAGACTGAAAGGTCCGAGAGAGAGAGAGAGAATGGATTCTTTAATATCCCACGTTTTAAGGAACGAATAGAACGTATTACAATATTACCCTTTCAATTTATAAAACTGCCAAATTTAATCAACATGATCTTCAAATCTCAGCCGTTTATTCTATTAAGATCAACGGATTATAAAGGTTCCTAGTTCTCACGAAATGAAAGGTTCTCATATGATCTATTCTCTATATATATATATATATATATATATATATATATATATATATATATATATATATTTTAGCAAATTAATGAAAATTTCTACCTTAACACAAACCTTTTCTCATGTTTATCTACGTCTAAACAACATAATAACATCTAATCAATTCAAAATACATCCATAATAAATAAGGGCTTAAAAGAATGGGTAGGAATTAAGATATATAATTAATAAATAATTATATATATATAAATTATATTATATTATTTTTATATAATATATAAATTCGGGTTTCGGGTTAGACCCGAATTATTTATGTAAACCCATACCCAAACCATAATATTTTCGGGTTTCAAATTTCAACCCGAACCAAACCAAAGGGATATAGAACCCGGACCAAACCGCCTAATTCGGTTTGGTTCGGTTCGGGTTTTCGGGTTGAACCATATTTTGCTCACCCCTATTGATGGGTAATCTTTTTCAGACACTCTGCTACTCGCCTTTTTTTTTCACTCAGTTTCATGATAATATTTTTCACGATAATTTGGGAAAATAGATAAAAATACCCAGTTGGGGATAGTAAAGATAAATAATAACCATTTTATTAAAAAAAAAAAAAAAGATAAAAAATACTCACTCTTACCATAATATCTCCGCCCTTTCCCAATTCACGAATTTGAGGTCGTGAATTCACTCATATAAATGTCTGAAATCACGAATTCACGAATTTGAGGTCGTGAATTCACTCACATAAAATCTGGTCGTAAATTCACTAAAAAAAAATATCTGAATTCACGAATTCAAAATTTTGAGGTCGTGAATTCACTCAAAAAAAAAATGCCTGAAATCACGAATTCTCAAATTCAATTCGTGAATTCACTCACATTAATGTCTGAAATCACGAATTCACGAATCAAATTCGTGAATTCACAAATTCTAACTAAAAAAAGCAAATTTCGTTTAAATAATATTTTCAATGATTTTAATCATTACCGATTTAATTTATTTATATAATTATTCATAGGGTTCACTAATTCCGTTTAGAGTTTATAATTACTTTTATTATTTAATTTTGTTTTTATTAATTATTTTAGAGTCGATAAATATAAAATTATGGTATGAATATTAAAAAAAATTATTTTTTTATATTAAAATATGTGTTAATTATTGTGATGTGTGGAAGAGAGGGAGAAGAGGTTGGGTTTGTGTGCGTTGTGTGTGCTTTTGTGTGCGTTTGTGTGTGTTGTGTGTGTTAGAGAAGGATTTGTTTGTCTTATAATTCATTAAGGGTATTAGTGTATTTTTATTTTAAAAATTGGTAGTTTTTATCTTTTTTTTATCCAAGTGGCTAGATTTTTATTTCATTAAATCAAAGTGTGTATTTTTCTACTAGCCCCATTATAGTTTCCCCACATGTCACGTTTATTTTTCATGTTAGATAACAAATGATAAAACAATTAAGTGGACATCATATTATGGTTTAAAAAAAAAAAAAACATTATTTTCTTATGTCCCAATTTCTTTTTCCATATTCCATATGAAAAAAATACCCCCCTAATGAAAATTTGGCTTTGAAAATTGTGACACTTACTAAGGTCACGGGTCATATACTCCCTCCATTTAATTTGAAATGATCACGTTTCCATTTTGAGGTGTACAGTATTATTTAAAATGATCAGTTTTCAATTTTGACCCAACAATCTTATGTGCAATTTTCATTAGCCCACTATCTTTGTACACTAAACTCTCATATAAAGTATGTGTACCACTACCATTTATACAACAAATCTCAATTTCTTAATAAGCGTGCTCAAAAGAAAGTGATCACTTTGAAAAGACGGAGGGAGTAATATACACAGTGTTGTGGTTATTTTACAGAAAAAATATTTTAACACGACTCCGTCTTGTAATCGTCGAAATACGTGTTTATCACAGTGATTACCCAATGCACGAGTTGATCGTGCTCGTGTAATCTATATCTATACTATTATAAAAAGTGTGTTGTTTACAAAATATGATTTGCCTATTTTGCCCTTATCATTATAATACATCTTTAAAATCAATATAATCATTAGAATATTTATTTAGGATATATTTTAGATTCCAGAATAAATCTTTATAACATTAATATCAACATTAAAATATTTAATCTGAATATAAAACATTATATGTTAGACCAAGATTATACGTGCATCGGACGCAATCTTAACTAGTCCTTTAAAACCTACATTTTCTATGGTTATATTGGGGCTTTTCCCACATCTTTTCTCCAAAATAATCTTTTTTTGTAATGGGAACTTTCAGGGTTTTTTGTTTTTGTTGTTTTTTTTTTTAATTTTTTTTTTTTTTTTTTTATTTTTTATTTTCATTTGGTAATTTTTTATAATTAAACAAGAACGATATTTTGTTGAAAGATGGAGTGTGGCAAGTTGTGGCTTGGCATGGCGTGACATGATGATATTTTCGAACCCCAAAAATTCCAACTTGATATTTAAATTTCAATTATGAAATGATACTCTTTTAACGTTTGCAAGCATTTCTGGAAAAAAGTTGGCAAGCGTTGACTCTAGTATGCATTCGTTTATCTTTATGGAAAGTAAGCTAGGCCTACGGTACGAGTACGATAGTTCCACCATTTCCCTATCATGCGTAGAAGTGTAGAATGATTTTTTATTTTTTATTTATTTTTTTTTTTTTCAAGATTTTAATTTAACAAAATGTTTGACAAGGCGCACTTACATAATTTTGGCCTTTTAATGACTAGTTTGAATGATTAATGTATTTGGTAAAACTTTAATCAAAGTCTGGCTTACTCTTTCCGAATCTTTTAGCAAGGCAAATTAAATCTTATGTTCTAATGTCAATATGGTGCATCAATCGTGCATCATAATCGATTGTCCTTACCTTATTATTATTATTTTTTATTATTATATATATATATATATATATATTTTTTGCATTTATTCTCTTTGATTTCTCAATGCTTGTAGTTTAATTTTACATTGTTTAACAATTGTGCACCAATCCAGTTAGAATTTATTATTTATATTTAGCGTATGTTATCAGTTAAAAATGAAATCAAATTCAATTAAATATAAATCATAAATAGATTATGAAAAAATGATAAAATAAACCAAGAAAAAACAATTTTCGACACACGAAGTTGGGACAAATGATTTCATAATTAATCAGGTGACTTAGCGCACTTGACTACCGAGTTATTTTCTTTAATGAGTGACCCAAGTTCGATCCTTGGAGATATAAGGTGGGTAAGCTAGTATAGAATACTTTTTAGGATCACATATTTCCAAAATTTCCATTTAATTCAGCAAAGATTAAATTTCCTCAATTAATTTCAGTGTGAAAACAAGCAAAAAAAAACATTGGAAGTGCAACTAGTCTCAAGTCATGGGCTTCTCCAACAACGCAGAGAAATACCACTCGTTCTTCTGAATCCCCCGATCCAGCTTCATCCCTGTATTCCACCTCAGCCTCTTGAACCCCACGCGCTCGAACAGCGGCACGTACGTCGCGTTCAGCTGCGACCCGAAGCAGAAGAACCGGTCCAACCAGAACAGACCGCCCGGTCTCAGCACCCTGTATATGTCGAACAGCGCGAACTCCAGCATCACGTCAGGTATCCAGTTGCTGAGCACATGCATCGAGTGGACAATATCCAACGTGTTCTCGAAGAACGGGAACCTCTGCGAGATGCTCACGTGCATCGGAACCAACCCCCTCGACGCGATGAAGCTGTTGAACGGCCCGTCGAAGTTCATGGACGTCGTGATGATGGTCACGTTCCTGTCCCTCATCCTCGCCGCGAAAGTCCCCGACCCGCCCCCGATGTCCAGCCCGATCCGGACGGTGCCGGGTCGTTTCGTGGCGAGGACTTGGTCGATTCCGTAGTCCAACCCTCTGTCCTCGAGCCACCGCGTTTTCTCTCTCCCCTCCAAGTCGAAGCAGTCCTTGCAGTCGTAGGAGCCCGGGAATTTCTTCCTCTCTATTAGGCACGTGTAATTCTTGCACGTGTAGGGCTCCCAGATGATGCTCGAGTCACGTGGGGTGGCCCACAGGCTCTTTGGGAGCGGCGAGGGCTCGTCGTAGCCGGGCGGGGACTTGGGGTGGCACCGCCGCCGGGGGAGCGGCTCGCAGCCCTTGAGCATGAGCGTCTGGGCGAAGACGTCGTCGGTCGGGCACTCGCCGCCGATTTCGTATGACATGTACTTCTCCAGGTCTTGCTTGTGCTTCAAGCATCCGGCCCCGATCGAGGCGTAGATCTCCGACCCGATCCGCGGCGTTTCCCCGAGGGGGAGATGGTGGGGCCCGATCGCTTGCTTCGCCTCTTCGTACACGTCCTCGAGGAGTTCGTCATAGCCGGGCGGGTCCTGTGCGGAGGTTCGGCCGATGGCCTCGCTGAGATGGGAGATCTGGTCGAGGAGGGTTCCGAGTAGCTCGTGTGCCGACTTGAGTTGACCTCGGAGATCCGCGATTTCGGAGTGGCTCAAGAGGAGTTGCTCTTGTGTGGAGTTGAGGGTGAGGAGGAGGGGGGTGGTGTCCCAAAAGGGGAGTGGTGAGATTTTTGAGAGTTGATGATCAAAGTTTGAGTGAGGAGATGTGGTAATGTAGATAGTGAGGAGGTTGGTTAGTATGATTGCAAGTAGTATTTTGAGCTTGTCTTTGATTTGATTTTGTTGGGATGCTTGCTTTTTAGGCGACTCTTCACTACCCATCTCTCTCTCTCTCTCTCTCTAAAGAAAGGGTAGGACTCACTTGGAATAAGAATGAGGTAAATTACATGCCAAGCATTCTCTCTCATATATACACAATGTGAAGTGGTATTTAAAATATAGTCACTTGCTTAAGTGTTAGGCATGTTACCGCAAACTTAGCCGTTCAAAAGGATCAATAATTGAAATAATATTATAATATACTAGTACTCGCCCACGCGCGATGCGCGACCTCCGTGAGTTACGAATATTTAATAAGAGCAGCGAAGCGGAACGTAAACATAACACACTAAGAGCAGACAAATATAATGTTAGTGCACTACAACAACACAATATGTTATACATTTCGGAACACTTCCTTACATACAACATTTGTCGTCCCGCCTGATGCTTCAACGTGAGTTACTAAATCAAAAAAACTAAACCCTACAAAAAAAAAAAAAAAAATTGAATCCTAAAAAAAATGGAACCCTAAAAAAAGAGACTATTTTGCAAATGTGAATAAGAGAAGAGGAAAAAAAAAAAAAATGTAAAGTCATGTCTTGATTTAAGTGAAAACCGTAAATTATAGCTTGTTTATGAAATTTACATATATGAACAATTAGTTTTTCATGATTTTTTTTAAGTGACTTATAAATATTGTGTCACCCAATGTATGATATATTTATTTTATTTTTGTTCTATTTTCGGGCCTATTAAACTTTGGCCGATATCTTGTTGTTTTAGACCACTAAGTTAAATAAAAATTACAGAAAAGAAAACCAAAATAAATAGGAGAGAATTTAACACGTAGCATTAAAGAAAATAAAAGTAAATTATAACTATTTGTTAAAATATTACAATTGTTTGAAATACAAAATCAAAATATCAAATAATAGAAAATGAGATAAGAAGGTTTTTTTTTTTTTTTTTTGATTCAAAGTATAGCAATATTGATGTCGATTTGTAGAGAATTAAAAATCATAATTTATGGTATAATTTTTAATTTTTTAAATAAATTTTTATCTACATTATTTTGAAAATAAGATTTATTTTGATGTAATTATTTCCACCAATTAATATTTGCAAGTGGCAAGGAGGTAAGAGAGAGGGGAAAAGGAGAAGAAAATAACTGATGATATTTTGTGTTCACATTGGGCCATAGTTTTTAGGTTTAGACCCCTGAAATTTTAACTAATTGCAAAATTGACCCCAAAATCAATGTTAAATTGATAACTGCTATTTTTGTAATCTTATTATTATTATTATTATTATATATATATATATAGGGATGGAAATTCGGGTTCGGGATTTTGGGTAGGTACTAAAATTCTCGAACCCGATCGGAATTTCGGATACCCGAACCCGAAAAATTCGGGTCCGGATTCGGGATCGGGAATAGAATTTTGAAAATTTTGGATTTCGGGAATTCCCGTACCCGAAATAATATTTCCCGAATACCCGAAAATAATAATAATAATAATAATAATAATAATAATAATAATAATAATAATAATAATAATAATAATAATAATAATAATAATAATAATACAATTTTATTTGTGTTACTGCACATTGCATTGGAAAAGATTGGAGATTGCACAAGAAGATCATCAGCTTTTCTAAAATTGTGAACCATAATGCGTCTGACATTGGTGCATCGGTTGTCACCGTCTTGGAGGGAATAAAAGGAATTTGCTTATTTGTGTTTATTAAGCTTTGATTCGTGGTAGTGAACGTTTTTGCATTTTACACTTTGATTTTTGAATTCGTAGTTTTTGTTGTTTCTTTTCACCTTTCCCTCACGGTACTTGTACGCAACCCGTTCTTCAAGTTGGGGGCTTCTAGGCTGCGCTAACGCGCAACGGATTTGAACTTTTTGAATTGTGACTATTTGTTTCCAATGTTTATTTATCTTGACAATTGGCGAAAATTTTGTGCAATTTTTTTTTAATGTTGAATGAATCGAAAAATTTATTTCAGAATAAAAATCGGGATTTTTTAGGGTACCCGAATACCCGAACGGGTATTTGGATACCCGAAAACATTTTCGGGTCTGGGAACGGGAAGTGAATTCATGAAATTTCGGGTTCGGGTACCCGAAAATTTCGGGAAGGGTACCCGACCCGTCCCGAATTTCCATCCCTATATATATATATAGACTATATTTTATGCACAACGAAAAGTTGAGTCAATTTAAGAATCCAGAGGGTTTTTAGATCTATTATGCCCTTCAATGACGGAGCATGTGTGAAGTTGAATAGAGGTGATATATTGTTTATACATTCATGTCATAAGTCATATAAAGTACAAAAGGTCAACTCTTTTTTACTAAAAATATGTATATTTGCTTCTAGTTGGTTACGACTTTTAAGAGTGTATCATATGCATTAACTGACTTGAGCCCTACTAATATTATTTTAACTTTATGTGAATGAAATTAATGGTCCATGTGTGAAGAGGGAATAGTACAATTTCTGTTTTGTTGTGAATCATGGCCGGTCCGACTGTGAGAGGGCTCATGCGACCGCCTTACGCTACTGGAATTTTAAGAGCAATCACAGCACGGTGGGACCTTGGTGTGGCTCGCCGCTGTGAGCGAGACCCACCACGAGGCGCAATCCGAAGCCAAACTGCCCTGATTTGCAAGGCTTGACTGAAACTAAGATGGTGGCCCCAATTAATATTAGAGGAATTCGGTGGTCAAGTGCGCTAAGTTACCTGATTATTAATTTTTATTTTTATTTTCAAATTAACTAGGTAGTTAAAATTATGTATATGATGAAATGGAAAATTAGTAAATTATTAATCACAAATAATTGTAATATCTTTACGTGTGGTGAAGGACACGTAAGATTACTTGTATAATTACAATTAATATATGTGAATACTAATTTAATAGTGATGTGTAGTTACGAAAAAGTATATGTTATCAACTATAAAAAAAAAAAAAACTATAATTCGTTTTTTTAAAAAAAACTATAATAATATTTTTTATACTTGTGTTTATAATTATATAATAATATCTCCTGCCAAAAAATTATATAATAATATCCCTCAACTCTCTATATATATAATTATCAAGAGCAAATATTTTACAAGAAATAAACGGATTAAAAAACTAAAATTATAAAACATAGATTACAATTGACGAATTACGAAAATATTTCTCCGCGCTGTGCGAAAAAAATCTCTCCAAGACGCGCTAAAACTAAAAAATTCAAATCCTTACGTTTCTCTCAACTCAATGCCTATAAAATAAATTGCTCCAACATCTCCATATTCTAATACTCCCTCCGTCCCCCTTAAATAGTCCACCTTTATGAATATATGTAAGGTATAAAATAATAAATGTGAACTAATTAGGGGGGACAAAGGGAGTATGTGATATTTTCTTTTGGCAAATGCAATCTCATTCTCAGTAGATTTTTACTCCAACAAGATTCTGAAATCATCTATCAGTTCTCCCACCATGCTCATCTCAAACTTTTTTCCCATAACACCTACTAACTCATCTAGCAGAGACTATGATGTAGAACCAACAATCATATCATCAACATATATCTGTGTAATCATAATATCATGCTTATTCCTCTTGATGAATAAAGTTGTATCAGCAAGACCTCTGACAAACCCAAAATTTATCAAAAACTTTGTCAGATGACCATACCATGCACGGGGTGCTTGTTTTAGACCATACAAAACTTTCAATAATCTATAAACATAATTATGTTTATTAGGATCTTCAAAACCTTTTGGTTGTTCTACATAAACCTCTTCTTTCGATTCACCATACAAGAATGCTCCCTTAACATCCATTTGGAACAAAGTTATTCCAAGATAACAAGCAATCGCAAGAAGCAAACGTATGGACTCAAGACGACCTACAGGAGAAAATGTATCATCAAAATCTACACCTTCAACTTGCGTGTATCCCCGAGCAACTAACCTAGCTTTGTTTCAAACTATAGTACCAATTTTATCTGACTTATTTTTAAAAATCCATTTAGTACCTATTACATTTTTATTCTCAGGTCTAGGTACTAAATACCACACATCACTTCTGACAAATTGGTTAAGTTCTTCCTTCCTGCATATCTATAATCCAAAAATCATCAAGTAAGACTTCTTTAAAATTGTTAGGCTCTATGTTTGAGATAAAACAAGCATACTCAGGCAAAACACAACACATAGCAGACATACACACAAGTCGAGCCATTTCCCTGTAGTTTGGACCTTTTTTACCTCTGGTTTTTAACCCTTCAGTTACCTCTCCCCTGTGAAATTGGATGATTTTTCTTGATTCTGCTTGGTGGTTCCCTTCTGTATATTCTTTGAACATTCTCCACATCATGTATCTCAGGTTCTTTTTATTCACGTTGTGGAGGTGAGATATTCTCTAATGTTGTACCATCATTTTCACCATCATCTCCAACTGGTTGTTCCGGTTTGTTTCTCTGTGCTATCCTATCATCAACCACAACATTTTGTTCAGGGTTATCATTTTCAGATGTTGTGCCATCATCCTTAGAAACATCAACCAGATGTTCAATATCTTCTTCGCACATCTTTCCTGCAACATCAAGATGATCATCAAAAACAACATTTACAGATTCTAGAATGGTTTTTGTTCGTAAGTTATAAACACGGAAAGCATGACTATGTGATGCCTGCTAGTCTGTCATTGAGGATATAATAGACACAACCAAAAACATGAAAATACTTCAAATTTGGCTTTCTCCCATTCCGAATTTCACACGGAGTTTTCAGAGTACCCGACCTCAAATTTACTCGATTCACGATGTGGCTTCATTGCCTATGCCCAATAACGTTTGGCAAGTTGCTAGCTTTGAGCTAAGCATTACCCTCGCCATCTCTTACAACGTACGATTCTTTCTTTCAGCCACACCATTTTGTTGTGGCGTCTTGGGAGCTAAAAACTCTTGGATTATACCCTTTTCAATGCAGAAAGTATCAAAGGTTTTATTTTCAAACTCTCTTACATGATCGGACCTGATTCTAGATACACTTGATTTGAACACATTAGTAATTCTTGCATATAAGAATTTAAACACTTCAAAAGAGTCTGACTTTTCTCGTAGAAAATAAGTCCACGTATACCTTAAGTAATCATCTACTATGACAAATGTGTATCCTTTTCCGCTCAGGCTCTCAGTTTCAACTGGTCCCATCAGGTCCATGTGTAACATCTCGAAACATCTTGTGGTTCCACAATGTTATTCACGATATTTCACAGCATTATGAGAAACATATGTTTGCTTACCTTTGAGACAATCTCCACAAACAAAATCTGTCACTTTGGGAAATTTTGGAAGACCTTGAACAACATCTACCTTCATTAACCTGTCAAGCGAAAGTTAGTATGACCTAATTTTTTATGCCACAAGCGAGAGTCATCTATCTGTGCTATATTGTACTTTTTGTCAACTAAATAGCAATTATCTGATTATCTCAGCCCTTTCATAAAACAAACATTATCTTTGTTGTACACTTTGAGGAGTCTTTGTTGAATATAACTTGCAAATCATCATCACATAATTGACTTATGCTGATGAGATTTGTTGTTAGACCATCAACATGGAGGACATTACTTAGTCTTGGAAGGCCTGGGATACACAAGTTCCTATCCCAACGATTTTTCCTTTAGAACCTCCTCCAAACGAGACCTTACCACCTCTAATAGGTTGATAATCTGCAAGAAATACCTTCGTCCCTGTCATATGTCGTGAACATCCACTATCAAAGTACCATGAATCAGACACATTAGTCATTAATGCAGTGTATACAACAAAACAAGTAATGTTTCTTTTTGGGATCCACATTTGTTTAACACGATGTTTCTTACCTTGATGTGATTTCACTGTGTTGTTCATCATCTTAGGCAACATTCTATTATTCTACAATTTATAGCATAAAGGTCTTATATTCCATTTATAAAAAAGCAGAAAGGTCTTATATTCCATTTATAAAAACGCTTCCTTTTGGTGGCTTCTTCAGGCTTGTCTGAATCTCCAGCCTTGACGAATGGTTTTCCATTTGTGGAAACTATCTGTGGAAAAAAAGTTTGAAGAGTTTTGTTAAAACCAAGTCTAACAATATCTGTCTTTTCCAATGTTAGGACATCATCAAGCCTTGAAGATCCAATATTCAACTTCTTGAATGTTTCTTCAACAAGATTCAACTTATTTGTGATCTTATGTAGCTCGGCATCCTTCCTCGTTAGCATCATTTCAAGCTTTGCCATAGATCTTTCAAACCTTCATTCTCCTTGGTAAGAAAATAAATTGTACGACTCTGCTTCTTCCATTTCTCAGAAGCTCATCATACAATTTATTCAATTCCATTGCTACTTGATATGATTTGACATCATCATCGATATCATCCTCTGAATCAACTTAAATAGTAGCGTTAAAACTAAATAAGTTTGAATAATATTCAGATCCATACCTGTGTGATGTCACATCTGCTGTTGAGATAACATCCTCTTCAACATTAGTTAAATCATTCTCCACACTTGCGTACAATGTTGTTGTGTTGGGAACCCTCTGCAGTTATTTTGATGATGTTTCTCAGAACCACACTTAGGCATTGCACGGCATGATATTATGTTTTTCTATTCTAATTGAGTCCGTTCTCCTTAAAGAATGAGGTCGTTGTCCATAACAGCCTCACCTATTAAAGGTCAACTAGCTCTCCATTATTCATGCTTTGCAGGTTCTTCGGCCAGGCTCTTGAGAGCTCTTTCACCTAGCTGCCGAAGACAGGTTGTTGATCAGTTCAGAAAGATCAACCTCCCTCCACATAGCTGCCACCTCTGTTGCCAGCTGTCTGGACCCACTCGAAGTGCTGAGTCATCTCTGCAACTGCTCCATGCCACGTCAGCTGTTTCTAACGGCTATATTTTTGCAGGACTCACAACGGCTAGTTTTCGAACTACGCCTATATAAAGCCTTTGACAACAATGGTTCGAGTACGGGAAACTCATTAATCTTACAAGCCAAATCGCTGCAAGAAAATTCTCTCAAGTTCACATCCACTCAACACTCGAAAATCCTAGAGCTTTCCCAAGTGTTGAAGATAGAGAATTTCACCATTGTTACTCCTCAAGCTTGTTGCGTTTACTGATGCATCACGCTCCCTGTACTCTCTCTCTCATATATTTAGTGATTAGCTAGTATAGTTGAGATTGTACGCTGATATTCGATTGTAAATCGAAAAGATTGTATGTTGTATGAAACTGATACTCAGTCAGTATAAACAAGAGAGAAATAGTATCCAAAAGTAAAGGGATTATACCGTGGAAGTAGGATAGTTACATCCGAACCACGTAAAAATACCTTGTGTTATTTACTGTATCTATTTACTCTCTCTTTGTTCAACTGCTCATACATAAACTGCATACAACAGCCTTCCTTTAAAGGCTGTAAAAGATTTTACATCAAGAGTTATCTAGCTCAACCTATCCACCACATTCCGCACTTTGACAGTTTGATAGATCAAGCTTTTTTATCATTACAAGCTTGATAGATCAACCTGTCTAACTCTGTAAAGGACTGCCTGACCAGCTAGTTCTCAAAAGACAGAAAGTTAATCTTTAAATTCAAAAACGGTTGGCTATTGGTGTATCCCCCCCCCCCCCCCCCCCCCACACACACACACACACACACCAATTAGCTCTTTTTGGGACCAACAAATGGTATCAGAGCAGTGGTTCTTTTGACCGCTGCTTTGCATACTAAAAACTCTTTCAAAGTTTTTGGTCAATTAGAACAGATCCTTTGTAAAATCTTTTCCATTCATATCATATCATCATTATGGAATCCTCATTGATTCGAGTTTGTGAGGACTTCTCAGTCCAAGGCTATGAGGACTGGAGTTTTCGAATTAGGATGTGCCTTCAAGCACATCATATTCTCATGTGGAAGGTCATTGAGAAAGGACCTTCTCCTATCTATGATGACAAAGTGGAAATCATCGGGACTTCACCTGGTGAAGCTGGTTATAAACAAAAACTCAAAAATCCCCGTGATTACACCACTGAAGAGAGAAAAGAGGCTGGGCTTGATAATTTTGCCAAAGGCCTCATCTCTAGCACTGTGAAAGGTATCTACCTTTCAAAAATCAGAAATCTCAAAACATCAAAAGAGATGTGGGATACTCTCAAGGCCATAAGCCTGGGATCCGAAGAGATAAAAGAGAACAAGCTGTCAATTGCTTGCAGCAAATTTGATGACTTCAAATGTTGCAAAATGAAAATATTGAATCGATGAAAACTCGATTCACTGAGATTGTTCTCGAAGTAGAGGCACTAAAATCGAACAAATATTCTCAACGTGAGAAGAATTTGAAAGTTACAAGAGCTTTACCTGCCAACTGGCATGTATACTCAGCTCTACTTCCATCTCGATCTGATTTTAACACCCTCTCTACCGAAGAATTATTTGATATTCTAATCGGAAATGAATATGAGATGATTCGAATTCATGGATCCTCACAGACACAATCATCTAAAAAGAATGATGATAAGAAAGAAAAGGATGCTGCCTTCAAGGCAGATGAGACAAAAGAAACAACCGCCTCACCCGTTGATGAGGCTTTGGTCAAGAAAATTGACCAGCTGGCTATTTATGTAGCCATGTTCTCAAGAAGCAATGAAAAGCTTCTCGGTAAAGTCTCAAAATACAAGAGACTCTATCAAGATAACAAACGAGATTATTCAAACCGAAATGATGATCGCTCAGGAAAGAAGAGCGACGCAAAGCCCTCAAAGTTCAATTCCTCTAACACACATGAGGGTGCTTGCTTTGGTTGTGGTAGGCCAGGTCATTATAAAACTGATTGCCCTGACCTAACCAAGGCAGAAAGAGAAGAACTTCGTGCTAAGCGAGACAAGAAGCTCAAAGAACAACGAGCTAGCTGCTCTGCTAGCTGAAGAAGCCTCACAAGAAGCTCATCTCTCTGACAGCTCAACGAGCGATGATGAGGGATATATTGCTTCTGAAGATGAGGACGAAGAAGAAAGCTTCATAGGAGACTCATCTGGAACAACCTCAAAAATTGAATCATCAAAGGTAATTCCTCAAACTGTTCAATTATCTTTCTCTGACTATGAAAGTGCAGATGAGAAAGAAGATCTATCCGAGGCAGAGTCTTGGGAAAGAATCAAGGAACAAATGAAGGAATATGCAGAACTAGCTGAGCTATTTCAGGAGGTTGTTAAGGATAATGCAGAGCTCATAGCTCAAAATGGAAAGTTCAAGACTGCTCTAGAAGAGAGATTTGCTCCCTATGATGCTGAAAAGGAAAGGGAGATAGAATATCTGAAGTCAAAAATCGATATTCTAACTCAAAAAGAGAAGGAGCTGGAGGACAAAGAAGTTGAGAAGAATGAAACTCTAAAATCAAAAGATGTTGAGATACACATTCTCACCTCCAAGCTTGCAGATTTAGTGGTTCGACATGAATCACTGGCTATCAAGGAACGAAAGCTGCAAATCACTTTGAGCCAGCTAAAGAAAAGTGGAAAGAAATTGGAAGAAGTTCAGGCAATTTAACGAAATTCAAGAAATAAAACAGGACTAGGCTATGATAGAGCCACTGGAAAAAGGGCAGTAAGCAGCGAGATAGTCTTCACCAAATATCAACCTACTGAGAAGACAGCCGATCAAAAATGCAAGACAATTCCAGATAAAGTTGTGCTGCTGAAAAATCTAGTTCATCAGCCGCAGGCCGTTCTCTTAAAGAATCATCAAAAGCCAAACCTGTTGAAAAAGAATCAATCTACAGGAAAGAAGGATGGACTGCCACCCCCTAAGAAGAAGGAGATCAAGTCCGTTCCCAAGGTTGATCAACAAAAGAAAGCAAGAAAGGCAGAATATCAAAGGCCTTTCTATCCACAGTTCTACTATCCCGCTCAACCTCAAAATTGCATGTGCTATTCACAACATGCATACCATCAACAACAGCATTATCAACCATGCTATTATGATGAGCCATGCTATCAACCTCGATACAGCATTCCTCATCCAGCCAAGAAGAACAGAAAGAGGAGTAAAGCCTCTAAACCCAGCCCGAAGAAACAAGCTGCAACATCCACAGCCTCGGATAGAAGCAAGCCTGTGATCAAAATCTGGGTACCCAAGGCTGTTCAAACAACTTCCACCGCAACAGATGTAGCACCCAATCTTAAATGGGTTGCTAAGCTCAATTAATTGCAGGTAGGAAAGGCTCTACGAAGGATCCAGGCAGCTCGAGGAGCTGTATGAATCATCGATAGCGGATGCTCAAAGCACATGACGTGTGACAAAACGCTGCTATCAAACTACTCCGAGCAAGATGGACCTCAAGTTACTTTTGGAGGTAGCTCCAAGGGTAAGACAAGGGGATATGGAGATTTGAATGTAGGTAAAACTACTATCCATAATGTCTCCTTTGTTGAAGGTCTTAATCATAATTTATTTTCAGTCTCACAATTCTGCTCGAGTGGTAAACGAGTAGAATTTACTACTAACAAGTGCTTTGTGAAAAATGAGGAAGGAGAAACCCTCCTTACCGGAGTCATGCAGGATAAATTGTACATAGTCCAATGGGCTAATGAAAAGGAAACCTGCTTAGTAACAAAGGCAAATTCAGAAGCTAGCTGGCTATGGCACAAGATACTAAGCCATCTGAATTTCAAAGCTATCAACAAGCTGGCACGCAACAAACTGGTCAATTATTCTCCCCGATCAGATATTCGACAAGGACCATGTATGCAATGCATGTCAAGCTGGGAAGCAAACAAGAGCCTCCTTTCCCAGAGTAACTGCACAAGCTTCAAGTCGAATATTGGAGCTTCTTCACATGGATCTCTTTGGCCCAGTCACTCCCCTGAGTATAAACGGTAGAAAATATGCTCTCGCAGTTATAGATGATTATTCTAGATTTACGTGGGTCATTTTCTTATTTAAGAAAAAGGAGACTTTGGAGAAGCTGTCGGCGTTGCTCAACAAGCTGTGCAATCAAAAAGAAAAATATATCATATCCATCCGATCAGATAGGGGAACAAAATTTCTCAATTCAATGGTCGAGGAATATTGCACGAAAAATGGAATCCATCATCAAACATCAGCAGCAAGGACCCCTCAACGAAACGGAGTTGTTGAAATGAGGAATCGCTCCTTGAAAGAAGCAGCTCGAACAATGCTTGAAGAGACTAAGCTTCCTATGAAATTCTGGGCAGAAGCTGTCAACACAGCCTGTTACACCCAGAACCGGTCAGTCATCACTACCAGACATGGGAAAACTCCATACGAGCTGTGGAACAACAAGCTCCCCAGGTTAAAGTATTTTAAAGCTTTTGGATGTTTGTGTTACATTCACAATAATGGGAAATCTCAGTTAAAGACCTTTGAAAGCAAGGCAGATCCAGGAGTATTTTTAGGATACTCAGAGATCAGCAAAGCCTTCGAGTCTATAATAAGAGAACTCTCACTGTGGAGGTAACACCTCATGTTGTGTTTGATGAATTTGCTTGCTTGTACAGAGATACAAATACAGGCAAAGAGGATGAGCTCAACAGATCAAAGAATGATCTTATCAAAGACCTGTTGATCTGGAGCCCAACTGATCAAAATGAAGAGGATCAATCTGATCCAAAGATCACACAGCAAGGGGGAAATGATGCAAGTGATGTTCCTACATCAAGCTGTAATACATCAGCTGGAAATAATCAAGCTGATCCCTCTAACTCAGTTTCTCAAACTGAGGCTGTTGTTGATCTGGAAAAACAAATGGAGCAGTTTAATCCCTTCACTCAACAACTGGAAACCACCTCTCATCCAGAGTTTGAGGAACCCGCTGCAGAACAAGAGCCTGTCATATCCCAAGAGGAACAAACTCGAAGAAGACGCTGGGTGGATGATCACCCACAGGAGCTCATTGTTGGGAACCCAAACCAAGGAGTGAGAACAAGAAGGATGCATGGAGAAAGTGCCCTCCTAAGCTGCTATCTCTCTCTCTCATTGAGCCAAAAGATGCAAATGAAGCCCTACAAGACGCTGATTGGATTCAGGCCATGCAAGAGGAGCTAAATGAGTTCAAAAGAAATGAAGTTTGGTCTCTCGTGGATCGACCTCATCACAAAGGCGTTATTGGAGTTAAATGGGTATTCAAGAATAAAAAAGATGAATCTGGAGAAGTTGTAAGAAACAAAGCTCGTCTAGTTGCTAAAGGCTACTGTCAATAAGAAGGAATTGATTTTGATGAAACATTTGCCCCAGTTGCAAGATTGGAGGCAATCAGACTGTTTCTGGCTTATGTAGCTCATCAACAGTTCAAGGTCTATCAGATGGATGTAAAGAGCGCATTTTTAAATGGAATTCTAGAAGAAGAAGTCTATGTCGAGCAACCACCTGGATTTGAAGAAGGTGATTCCAGCAAGGTCTATCGCCTACACAAGGCCGGTATGGACTCAAACAAGCTCCACGAGCTTGGTATGAGACGCTGTCCACCTTTCTCATAGAATCTGGATTCAAACGCGGGTCAGTTGACAAGACTCTCTTCTCTATCAAAGTGAATGATAATATCCTTTTAGTTCAAATTTATGTTGATGACATTATTTTTGGATCTAAATCTCCCAAGCTTTGTGAAAAATTTGGTAACCTCATGAAGGACAAATACAAAATCTCCATGATGGGGGAAATGAATTTCTTTCTAGGTTTGCAGGTAAAGCAGACAGATGAAGGAATTTTCATCAGTCAAACCAAATATACTCATGATCTGATTACAAAATTTGGAATTCAAGATAGCAAGCCTGTCAAGAATCCAATGCTAGCAAATGGGAAGATTGATCAAGATCTCGAAGGAAAACCTGCCAACATAACACAATACAGGGGTATTATTGGCTCTTTATTATATCTAACTGCTAGTAGGCCTGACATTACTTTTGTAGTTGGTGTTTGTGCTCGCTATCAAGCTAATCCAAAGGATCTCACATGGAAGCAGCCAAAAAGATTCTTCGTTATGTCAAAGGAACTGCCAATCTGGGATTATGGTATCCTAGAGATGACAACTTAGAACTAACTGGTTACTCAAATTCTGATTATGCTGGATGCAAGCTAGATCGGAAGTCAACGTCAGGTACTTGTCAATTTCTAGGGAACAAGCTGATATCTTGGTTCTCAAAGAAACAGACATCAGTGGCAACATCAACAATCGAGGCCGAATATATGGCAGCTGGTAGTTGTTGTGCCCAAATTCTCTGGCTGAAGCAACAACTCAAGGACTATGAGGTCATTGTCAAAGAAGTTCCTATCTTCTGTGACAGCTCAAGTGCTATTGCTATCACCCACAATCCAATTCTTCACTCTCGTTGCAAGCATGTTGAAGTGAGACATCACTTCATACGTGATCATGTTAAAAAGAAGAATGTTATTGTGGAAAAGATCCACACAGATATTCAACGAGCTGACATCTTGACAAAGCCCTTACAAGAAGAGCGCTTCAAAATGCTATGTGTCAAGCTCGGTATGTGGAACCTTGCTCACTCAAGGGGGAAGTAACAGCAGTGAGTTGTATCACTCACTGTCTCTTCATTTATTTAAATTTCCCTTAGAGCATTTATTTCAATTATTGGCATTTAATATGTTTGGTATTTAATATGTTTTGCATGTCTGCTCTTATTCTTTATATATCCAAACACTACAATTGGAGAAGATATTGTCAGAAGCAATGATTACCCTTTTTGTGTAACAAAACTTCCTTTTGGGGGTTTTATGCTTCGACAATCGAGACGCATTTATGTGAGGACTGGACGTGAGACACGAAAAGTCGCGACTGGGCATTAACTGTCGTGCCCCTCTGCACACGCGCAACTCTTCACCTCCCACGCACCTCGAAAAGGTGCACGATGTCAAATTGACACTTTTCAAAAGGGGATGACAGCACATCCATTTAATCTCGATCGTTCGATCAAAATGATCAAGGTTGTTCCTCACCCTCTGTAAATAGGGATCCCTCCATCCCTTTCATCGACATTATTTTTCATCCTCCATTTTTGTGCACCTACTGGCTTCTCTGTAAAAACACTATTTCAAAAACTCTAACTCCATTTTTCTTCACTCTCTTACAAGGAAAATGGCCACCGACGAACAGACCTCCACTTCCGGCCAAGAGATCTCATTTAAATGGCAAGATGCCAACAAGTTTTACAAATCTCTCACTGTGCAGGAACCATTCTTCACCTACAACAACATGGGCCACTCCGGCCTTGACGATATTTTTGCAAGGATGCAAAGATGCGCCCCTTTTCACCGCATCATCACCAGGGTTCCGGTGAAGATCCTGCCGCTGCAAACCCTAGCCTTCTACACCTTCTGGCGTGAGGACGAGAAGGACTCTCTCGACGACATCTTCATTCGAGCCTCCGACAACGTCATCGTCGACGATTCCTTCAACCTGCTGGAGGCGGTGTTGAAGACGTACGATCTGGAGGATACTGGCAAGGACATATTTCCCGACATGTCCTCCCAGCTTATTGAGGAGTCATTCCAAGCTATGACTCTTCCGGCGATTGAAAATCTGGCCATGTCCTATGACATGAAGGGGATCCAACGAACTCGGCTAAAACCGGAGTTTCGTTTGCTTTTTGATGTCATCTACAAGGTCTTGCTCTCTCAAAAGGGGACGAATGATAAGATGACCCACGGCAAGTTCAAGGTCTTGATTGTTGTTTACCACAACCTCCCAGTGAATTGGGGGTGGCTGTTGGTCCTTGGAATGAAAGGAGAAGCAGCAAAGGTCAAGACCTCAGTGGATAAAGATGGTGATACCCTGCTAACCATCAAGAGGAAGTTCAACTTCTGTCTGAAGATCTCGCTGATCTTCCAGTCCGTTGTAGAACGAGCTGAGTGGGAAAACGCTGTCCCATTCAACGAATCCATCAAGCTCCCGTCAAATCAGCGACAGTTCAACATGTCGCTGGGTATTAATGATGCATCCCTCGTAGCCTCTAATCTCGTGATCAGACCGTTCCTCGTGGCCATGGCGAAGTCAAACCCGGAATGGGAGGACTCTCGTTCCGTAGCCAAGGGGGAACCTGCTGTCCCTCCCCAGGCCAAGAAAGCTTCAGGATCTTCTTCCACCCAGGGCAAGGAGAAGATGGTGGAGAAAAGCAAGAAGCGGGGAAGGATGACCGCCGAGGAAAGGCCTTCGAAGAAACTACAGCCCGTTGCTGCTGTGGCAAGCTCGACTCCTTCAGCCAAAACAATGTGTTCATCTGCTGCTGTTGGAGCTGAGCAACAGGCTTCCTCCAAGGTGCAACAGCCTCTCTCCAAAGAACAACAACCTCTCTCCGAAGGACAACAACCTGTTTCCCCGGGGTATCAGCTTGTCACCGCGGAGCATCGGCTTGTCTACCAGGGAGATGAGTCCAAGGCTGTTTCCACCGAGGCAGATCTTGATGCGCCTCGAGATAGATTGTACCATTTCAGCCTCTCATCACTCATCAAGTGTTTGACAACACTTCCATTCAGGTCGTTGTCAGTGATGATGACGATGATGATGATTCTGCCAGCCTTTATCTGAAAAAGGCTGAGGATGATGCACGTAGACTGGAAAAGGAGCAAGCTCTCCAGCTCTACGACGACATGGGATTCGCGGCAAAGAAGGTCGTTGATGAATTGCTGCCCGGAGTCAGATCTACTCCCGTGACGTTTCGAATGGCCACTCGCCTTCGCCTGTTCTTGGATATCAAGGATGCAGTCCTTGTTCGTGCTGAAGGATCTTGATCAGCTCAAGGCGGAGGAGGCCCTTCTCAAGGATGAGTTTAAATACTCATCTATTCCGGAAGCTCGTGCAAGCTTCCGCCAGCTCGTCCTTACCTCCATGAAGGTAGAAGCCAAGTGCCTGGGTGTGGACTTGAAGCCTCTCTACCTAGAAGAAACTGAGTTTTACAATTCAGCTGTGCCGGAAAATGAGATGACTGAGCCCGATCAGGCAGGAGACCGATTCTCCAGCCCGTTCCGCCATCAACGTGGACGATCTGTTCCGCGATGATGATGAAGAAAAGGAGGAGGACAAGGAAGAAAATTTGCAGACCTTCCTTTCCACTCACCAACTGAGATATCTGATCTCAAAGAGGATAGGCACTGAGCTTGCTGGTGTCAACACTCGCTTATCCGATCTTGAGAAGCGGCTGGATTTGAGAATTGGCCAGTTGGAGGACAAACTGACCAAGTCCGTGGATGATGTTCTGTCCACCCTCAAAACCGCGGATGAAAGGCTGTCAAAGGAAGTGAGCGAGGTCACTTCCAAGGCCGTTAATGCAGCTAAGGAACTTGCAGAAGCTGCCGTCTCCAAGGAGATTGGAAATTTCACCCAGGTCCATCTTAAAGATCATGTCAAGCCTTTTCTTGGCACGTTGCTGAAGGATGAAGATGTGGCCACTAGCTCCGATCTCCGTACATCTAAAAAGCTGATAAAAGAGGTGGAAGACAAGCTGTCGAGTCTCAATACTCTTATCACCACCTCGGCATCTACAGCCAATCAAAGGAAACAACTGTTAGTGGAGACATCTCAGCTCTTTACTCTTCTCGAGAGTCCCTCACTTCCCAGGTCGAAGCCCTCCAAGCTGAAGTGAAAAATCTGACTGGCGTCATCACAGCCCTTTTTGATGATGTCAAAAGGGGGGAAGGTGAGAAGGAGAAGAAGGTTGAGAAAAAGCAGAAGAATAAGGGAAACAAGAAGTCCAGGGAAGGTTCCACTACTGAAAGGTAATCTCAATCTTCCTCACCTGCTGATCAATCTGATAGAGGTCAGCAAGGTGGTTCCTCGTCAGGCATAGCAGAAGAAGCTCGTCGCATTACAGAGGCTGTGCTTATGGGCGCAAATGCAGATCAGGCTGTTGATCCAAATGTTCAGAGGAGAATTCAAGCTGAGAAGAAGGCTGAACGTTTGAAGCTTGATGCTGCCAAGGTCGATGCCCTGAGGAAGATGAAGGAGGATGAGAAGCGGGCTTCTCTAGCCCAGGCGGAAGTGGACCGTGTCATGAGGCAGAAGCAGGCCAACCTTACCCAGCTCAACAAAAAGTATCTTAAGAGGAAGGCACAAGCTGCTATTGAAGGAAGAGACTGGCTTGGCCCAGACCTTCAGCCTCAATGGGAAGAGCTCACCAGTTCATTCATATTGCTGCACTACTGGATCAAGCTTCCTCCATACGATCAAGAGAATCATGGCGAGGCCTTCAATCTTTTTGTAAGGCATTATTGGGATCGTGCTCTTGTCAAGAGAGTTGTGAAGCTGGCAAGTGAAGCAGGCATTGGCCTTCTTGTCCCTGCAAAACAAACTTTCTTCTGCCCACTTCTATCTGATGGAAAACCGTGGATTTCACTGCCATCAATGAGGGAGTTCAATCATCTGCTCTGAACTTCAACATTCCTCCCTCAGACCCTCGCTTCAAGCAGATAGAAGATGGAATCTACGCTAGTATGGGACTGACGTCCAGAAGAGAAGCTCTATCAGCTGCTGGATCATCGAAGTAGCTGATTATTAATTTTTATTTTATGACCAAGCTTGTAATTGTACATCTTCATCATCCAGCTAGTCATAAATAAAAGTTAATATTTTCTATGCCCAATATGACAAACTCTCTTTGTCTAGGCTTTATAAACTGCTTTACAGTTTTTATTATCGATCTGCCTAACATGATCCAATCAAGCTTGTTTAACAATCTTGTTAAAACATGCTCCTTATCTTATTAGGATCTTTGTAAAGTGTTGGGTTTTGACATCATCAAAAAGGGGGAAATTGTTGGGAACCCACTGCAGTTATTTTGACGATGTTTCTCAAAACCACACTTAGGCATTGCACGGCATGATATTATGTTTTTCTATTCTAATTGAGTCTGTTCTCCTTAAAGAATGAGGCCGTTGTCCATAACAGCCTCACCTATTAAAGGTCAACTAGCTCTCCATTATTCATGCTTTGCAGGTTCTTCGGCCAGGCTCTTGAGAGCTCTTTCACCTAGCTTCCGAAGACAGGCTGTTGATCAGTTCAGAAAGATCAACCTCCCTCCACATAGCTGCCACCTCTATTGCCAGCTGTCTGGACCCGCTCGAAGTGCTGAGTCATCTCTGCAACGGCTCCATGCCACGTCAGCTGTTTCTAACGGCTATATTTTTGCACTCTCAAGTTCACATCCACTCAACACTCGAAAATCCTAGAGCTTTCCCAAGTGTTGAAGATAGAGAATTTCACCATTGTTACTCCTCAAGCTTGTTGCGTTTACTGCTGCATCAAGCTCCATGTACTCTCTCTCTCATATATTTACTGATTAGCTAGTATAGTTGAGATTGTACGCTGATATTCGATTGTAAATCAAAAAGATTGTATGTTGTATGATGATACTCAGTCAGTATAAACAAGAGGGAAGTAGAATCCAAAACTAAAGGGATTCGTAGATCGAGCTTGATCTACCGTGGAAGTAGGATAGTTACATCCAAACCACGTAAAAATACCTTGTGTTATTTACTGTATCTATTTACTCTCTCTCTGTTCAACTGCTCATACATAAACTGCATACAACAGCCTTCCTTTAAAGGCTGTAAAAGATTTTACATCAAGAGTTATCTAGCTCAACCTATCCACCACATTCCGCACTTTGACAGTTTGATAGATCAAGCTTGTTTATCATTACAAGCTTGATAGATCAACCTGTCTAACTCTGTAAAGGACTGCCTGACCAGCTAGTTCCTCAAAAGACAGACAGTTAATCTTTAAATTCGAAAACGGTTGGCTATTGGTGTATTCCCCCCCCCCCCCCACATACACCAATTAACTCTTTCTGGGACCAACATGTTGCCTCCTCTGGTTCTTCATATTCCTCAAAGAACTCTGTATCATCATCACTCCAGGATACCCAATAAGATTTTCCTCTCTTTCGAAGAGTATTTGCACAATGATTTGCAAAATGTGTCCACCCTTTGCACTCGTGACATTGAACCCTTTCAATATCAGTAGATTTGTACTTGAAAAAATCAAATTGAGATCTTCTAATTGGCTTTGGTAGTAATTTCTGGATGGGTGTTTCACTGTGGATGAGGCTTCAGGTTGTTGGTCATAATGATACTCCAACTGTCCAACATCTTCAACCGGAATCTCTTGGCATATTTGGCAACTTTCCTTTGTTCAACCTACACACCATTGAGTTCACTTTTCTGGTACTGAGAGCCAAGTCATCTCCAAGTTGAATCTCTTCCAGCACCTCTTCATCTTCATACAAGACATCATTTGTTGATTTTGAGAATGCTAATGACTTCTGCTTTGGTGGAACGCCATAATATTCTTCCAAATTCATCTCATGAACTTTGACAATATTCATGAGATCTGTAAACTCCAAGGTTGCAACAGTGTTTGTAGTCTCGATCACCGTAACCTTCATCTTGAAACGTTTTGGAAGAGTACGCAAGGCTTTGGAGACAAGAAGTTTGATGCTAATCGGACTCCCGAGATCGTAACATTCGTTGGCGATATCCAATATCCTCTCCGTGTAGGTAGAGATTGTTTCGTCTTCTCGCATCTTCAAGTTTTTTAATTTTGTAGTGAGAATTCGAACTCTTGACTCCTTTATGCTGGAATCCCCTTCACAATGCCTTTGCGAAATCTCCCACGCGTCCTTTACTACTTCACAATTCTTAATGAGTTTGAACATAGTAGTATCAACGACAACCAAAATCGCGTTGAGAGCTTTTTCGTTGTAGTTTGCCAAATCGATCTCAGCACTTGTCCATTGGGCTTGAGGTGTTAGAATGATATCTCCATCTTCATCAGTTGTTCTCGATGGTGTCCAAACATTCAAAATAGTTTCCAAAGCTCTAACGTCGATAGCCTTGATGTAGGATCTGGTTCTAACTTTCCAATATAAATAGTTAGAACCATCCAAAACCGGTGGACGGTTGAAGCTTGGATTCATCGGATCCATAGTGAGCAACTCCGCAGGACCACACTTAGTACGTCAAGTGGAGGCTCTCGATACCACTTGTTAGTGTTGCTCGCCTGGATAATAAGAAATATATTGACAATGTTGAAGCAACACAGCCAACAACACAGAAATGCACAACAGAATTTTTAAATAACTCAGAATGAAAAAAATTTCCGCAAGTTATTTAACTTGCAGATGCCTCAGGGTGAAAACATTCCACTATGATATGTGAAAGTACAAAAACAAAAACTATCATCAGCACAATCGATACTGAAGATATGCAAACTAATAGTTACATAAAAGAAACAAAAACTATTCCTCACCGGATGTTGTGAGGAATGCTTAAACAACACTCTTAGTAAACTCTCAAATCTATCTATGTTTTTTCTCTCTGTATGCTCCTCATCTATGTGGTTCTCTGTTTGGAATGATTTTACAATCTTTTATAATCCATAGATCCAACTCTGCAACACCATCTCCACATACTCCATGATCTCATTGATCTCTCCACCATGTTGCAGTTAATGTTCCTCATGATGTGGTATTAAATGTTGCAGTTACATGTTGTAGTGAATGTTGCTCCATCATGTAACAGTTTCAAGTAATAATTTTCACTTCTACGGTTTCAACCTTCACTGCACAATCTAGCGGTTTCACAGTAACTTCACATTTCAACCTCCAAGAAAAAATTAGTGAAGAAAGAACAAAAATATAGTAGAGTTCAAATTAACTCCAACAAATACTATATAATCAAATATATTAATTTTGAAAATAGAATTACTCATAATATATCTTAATAATTACCACATGAGTATCATCATATTTATATATTAATAATACTTTTAAAAATGTGATGTCCAAGTTTTGTGATATTAAACCATACTGGAACTACACAATCTCAAATAGATAAATTTAAACTTTGCTAGAATTACAAAATATAGATAATTAAATTTAATGTATATTCGTTAAGTACATCACATGACCTACGGATATAATATAGAAAAAAAAAAATGTTATTTATAATAAACAACTTGACACCCTTCAAAGTGTCATACATTTCAATATATACAATGTGCAATTTACCAAAATAAAAGCTATTTGGTATATATTGAATGAAAGATAAAGATATTCATAATGTCGATAGCAATCTAACAAGTTACTATAAAACCTTATTCATAAACCAAGTCGCGTCGTTAAATTTGGACAAAAAACATACTAATTGTACAAATATAGTTGCGGATGATATTCTACTAAAATTTATAGTGTTTATTAATACATGTTTTTACTATAAGAAGATTAGAGGATCATAGAGAATTCTATAATGGTAATATGTAGAAGAAAGATACGTGTACATAGTAGTATTTTGGGCTATTAGACTAAATTTTTTACTTAGTCCACATTATAGCCCATACAAGGATGGTGTGTGTACATAAGTATATAGAAGTAGTAGGATTAATATTGAGAGAATTCTATAATGGTAATTGTTTTTAATGACTTAATATCTATTATAAGACCAGGCTAATCTACTACATCTATCAAAAAGTGTATATAAAAAAAATCTTCGACACCTATCAGGAGATAATTGTATATAAAAGGAGAGTGTGCTTAAATATCTCCATCTAAAAAACAATCATCCAATAATGAGGTTTTACATGACTTTGTCCTTGTCAAGTCTCGTTGCAGATTAGGGATGGCAATTATACCCGCGAAATCGGGTACCCGCGGGTACCCGCCCCTAATGGGGCGGGTATGGGGGATAGATTCTGGACTCGGGGTCGGGGGCGGGTGGAGAAGTTTATACCCGCATCGGGTTCGGGGCGGGGCCGGGTTTCTTGATACCCGCCCCGTTTTCAACCCCGTATAAGTATAATAATATAATATTATATATATTTAATTATAAATATGTATTAGAGTTTCCATATTTTCGAAACCTTCCATGTTCCTTTTCCATTAATTAACAATTAATCATATTAAATTATTAATCAAACATCGTATCCGACCCTCCCTCTCTTCGGCGGCTCTTCTGCTCTTCACTATCATTCAAAAACAAAACAAAAAAAAAAAAAAAACCCTTTTTTTTGCTGCAAATTTGTTCAATGTCTCTTAAATTAGTTTTATATGCTTGTGAAATTTATACGTAGTCGTAGTTATATTCAAAATATATATATTGTAAACGATAATTTTAAACAATGTTTTTTGGGAAAAAAAAAAAATTAGCGGGTACCCGACGGGTATACTCATCCCGACGGGTAATCCCCACCCCCGCCCCGACCCCGAATTAAACGGGTTTGGGGGCGGGTTCGGGGGAAAATTTTCTAAACGGGTATGGGGGTGGGGAAAGGAATACCCGCCCCGCCCCCGCCCCGTTGCCATCCCTATTGCAGATATCTGCGATTTCTTTGTTCAGATCGTGTACCAATTTATTTATTTTTTATTAAAATCTAAGATATTATTCTTTTTATTAAAATAAAATATATCATAAACCTTATGTTAAACATTTATAAATAAAAATTGATTTTTTTAAAAAAAATAGTATAGTATACTTTAATATTTGATTTATCAAACATATCAACATCAATATATATAATAGTAAATCATACGAATCCAAAATTCTAGAAATAAAGAGGAGGCAACACAACTTGGAAAAGATTTAGGATAACACTTTTTTGTTCCTTTCTTGTTTAAATAACTTGCAAATTATTTCCTTTCCTTTTTTTGGTTATTAACATGATTACATGAGCGATTTGCTTCTAGATCGAAAGTGCTGATAAATGGAAAAACTCCATTGTCGGAAGCCATTATTCAATACACACAACCTTTCTCCTTACTATTCTTCTACGTACGCTACGATTTTATCATGTTTCTTGAACCCATGAAGCTATTCTACAAATATTCATCTTAAATTATGTCATGAACAGCTAGGGTTCCTGCCTCCGACGTCGACATGGATAACATTTTGTCGGAGGAAGTGATTCAACACATACAACACTTCAAGACCAGAAAAGAAGCTGCTCGATCGTCTATTCTCGCCAACTCATGGTACGCCGCCTGGTTAACTCGCCTTACTGTCGACCTAGACGCCGAAGACCACTTCCTTTATCCTTTCTCAAAATAGGGTCAGATGTTCGACAAATTGTCCAAGAGAACTATGCAGAGGTACATGGAATTGAGCTTCAAAATCGACTATATTTAAGGCTACGTGGCGGCATAGGCAATGATATATAGCTACTTAATTGTCAAAATGGGAGCTACGGATCTCCAACTGGAGCTACACTTGTCCTTCATGTTGCCGGAAGAGGTGCTCAAATCCAAAACCCTCCTCCGATTATCCGTCTCTTGGTGTGAAATCGATGGAGATTACATGATAATGTGTTCCAGGCTCGAATCCCTCAGTTTAAAGCATGTCAGAATCGGAAAGAGGAAGAGGTTTAAGAAGATTATGTAGGAATTAAATTCAATTAATTCTAGAATCCAGGAATCATAAATCACATAAATGCAATCCTAGATTCATGTATCTCTATGACGATAATCTGAGAAACTGAAGCGGAAGCACTAACCTGAAGTAGCCATAATCGAACTTGAAGATTGAAGATTGGTTTTGGCCTTCCAAGAATACGGCAGTCTCTTCTAATGCGTATGTTCTTGACGGGGAAAGAAAACGCAGAGAATGTAACCGTTTCTTGGGGACCAGACCATTTATATAAAATAATAACTTTTATATTTATTATTTGGCCCCTCGTCAAATAATAAATAACACTTGTGGCATATACATATTATAATAATAATTTCTACATTAAATATATATTTGCCCACCATTAATTATTAAATAAATCTAACAATCTCCCACGTGGGCAATAATATATATTTCCTGATAAATGTAGAACTTTATGAGCTCTGAACTTAATATTACATAATATGTATATCTGAACAATCTCGTCCATCAACTATATCTGTATAGGATCAAAGCAGCTTATGTCATAGTAATCATGACTAAACTCATCAATGGTCACATACACAAACATAATCAAATGACATAGATCATGGTTGTACGAAAATCAGATACAATATCTATTTTCGACTGGTCCTCTTTAAACCAAAATGAGGTCACATAATAGAGTACATACTAAATACTTTATTTCTGATCAGAAAATAACTAAATACATAAGTGTCTGGAATATCCATAAGCCAATAAGCCAATAAAATACAAACTCCCACTAAACCATGATATCATCAAGTGATACAACACCCATACGAGCAACATGCTCATGAAAGACCTTGGGTGGTAAACCTTTAGTGAATGGATCCGCTATCATGGAGTTTGTCCCAATGTGCTCTATAGATATTTGCTTATTTTGCACTCTTTCTTTTACGGAAAGGAACTTTATGTCTATGTGCTTCGACTTAGACGAGCTCCTATTGTTGTTGGAATATAGTACTGCCGACTTATTGTCACAAAATATCTTGAGTGGTCTTTCTACATTCTCCAAAATCCGCAGCCCCGTGACAAAATTCCGCAACCATATTCCGTGATTTGATGCCTCATAGCATGCTACAAACTCTGCTGCCATAGTTGAAGTAGCTACAAGTGTCTGTTTGACACTTTTCCAACATATAGCTCCTCCAGCTAACAGATAAACATAACCAGATGTAGACTTTCTGCTATCTTGACACCCAGCAAAATCAGAATCCGAATATCCAACGACCTCCAAATGATCTGATTTCCTGTAAGTGAGCATGTATTCTTTTGTTCTCTGTAGATACCTCAAAACCCTTTTGGCTGCTATCCAATGGTTCATACCAGGGTTACTTAAATATCTACCTAACATCCCAACAATGTACGCAATATCTGGACGCGTACATACTTGAGCATACATTAGACTCCCGACAACCGAAGCATAAGGAATCTTTTGCATTTCCTGAATTTCAAGGTCACTTTTCAGGCATTGTTTGAGACTAAACTTGTCTCCTTCAGTGACTGGGGTATCACCTGGTCTACAATCTTGCATGCCAAACCTTTTGAGCACTTTATCGATATAACTCTTTTGTGATAATCCAAGAATACCTCGAGATCTGTCTTGGTGTATTTGGATTCCTAATACAAAAGAGGCGTCACCAAGATCTTTCATCTCAAAATGCTTTGATAGAAATCTCTTGGTTTCGTACAATAAGCCCGTATCATTAGAAGCAAGCAAGATGTCATCCACATATAGAACCAAAAATATGAACTTACTCCCACTGAACTTGTGATACACACAATCATCTACTAGATTCATCTCAAAACCAAATGAGACAATAACTTGATGAAATTTGTGGTACCATTGACGAGAAGCTTGTTTGAGCCCATAGATGGATTTCTTTAATTTGCAAACCATATTCTTTGAGTCTTTTGACTCAAAGTTTTCTGGTTGCACCATATATATTGTTTCTTCAATGTCTCCATTTAGAAACGCAGTCTTAACATCCATCTGATGTAACTCAAGATCAAAATGAGCGACAAGTGCCATGATTATTCTAGAAGAGTCTTTCGATGAAACCGTAGAGAAAGTCTCTGAATAATCAATACCTTCCTTTTGAGTATAACCTTTAGCTACAAGACGTGCCTTATACCTCTCCACATTACCATTTGCATCCCTCTTGGTTTTAAAATCCATTTACAACCAATTGGTTTTGCACCTTCGGGTAAAGGGACAAGTTCCCAAACTTTATTGTCTTGCATAGACTTATACTCGTCATGCATAGCATCGATCCAATTTTGAGAGTTCAGACTTTTCATGGCTTGATGAAAGTTGATTGGATCATCTTCCATCATTCCATTATCATCCTCACGTTCATGAAGAAATACAAAGTATTCATCCGAAATAGCATTTCTTCGCTCTCTCATGGATCTTCTTAGTGGCACTTGATTTTGAGGTTGTTGAATTTGTTCTTCAAGAATAGGAAGATCAACATTATCTTGTTGACACTATGCCAAATTCTGTCATAGGTAACAGTGCATACATAACGGTTTTTTAACAAAACTGTTATGTATAAGCGTGTGTTTCTAATAGATAACAGTTACCGTTATCTATGTGAGTGTTACTTTTAACAATAATAACGGATTCTTATAAAGTGTAATCTATAAGTATTATAATACTTAACAGTTTACTAACAACCGTTATCTATTGAAGTGTTATATATACTTTTTATAACTATTAGAAAAAACCGTTAAGAAAGGACCGTTATTTATGAGAATTAAAATATAAAAATAATAAGAAAATTCAAATTATTATTACTACCCTAAAAATCAAAAAATCAAAGCCTTAATCGTATAAAATTTTTCTCTATTCTCCCTCTCCAACCCTCCCGACCGGCCCACCTCCTCCTTCTGCATCGACGCCATCCTCGACATGTCCAAGCTCAGCCTCTTCGACGACGACAAGGCCCTCCCCCTCTCCTCCGCCGCCCGCAAGCACTGGTTCGCCCGCAAGCGCCGCCGCCGCCGCGCCGGATCCAGGTCGGTGTCCGGCCGGAGCTCGGATCGCAGGGGATGCTCCGTCGGCGCCTCCGCGGCGAACGGCACCTGCTCGGACTTCCCCATGGTGGCCGGGGGTACGGATTCCAGCGGGGAGCTGTTCGGGGACACGAATTGGGCGTCGGATGTCAGCGATCGGAATTCGAGGAGAGAGAGGGAGGGGAGCGGGATGGGGGGTGGGGAGAGAGAGAGCGTGAGTGGCGGGCAGGGGCAGTTTGGCAATTGCGAAAATCAGGGGAATGAGTCTGGGTACGGGAGTGAGCCTGGCTACCACGGCGATGCTGAGCTCGGCGATGGCGATGAGGAAGATGATGATTCTAGGGTTTCGTTCTGGGGAGATGAATTTGGAGGTACTTTCTCTTAGTTCATATCCAAATTAGAAGTTTATTGTAGTTGATTCAACCAGTTTAAGTAATCTAATATGTTCGCTAGAAGAATTCACTCTTAACTATTCAATGGTGAAGATTAAGAATTGATAGAAACTTAACTGGAAATAGGATTTTCACCTAGACAAGGCTATAAACTGAAAGAATTCATGAGTTTGTGAAAGTGAAGTGTTCGTTCTTTGTAAACGAATCTTGAACTGGTTCGTTTAATCTACTCTGCGTTCCTGTGTAAACTGTATGAGATTGATCATTAGCAGCTTCTATGGAGTCAGGATGGTTGAATATGATAGCTAACAGTTGAAGTAACTCAAACTATGAGTATGTGGTTGCCGAATAGTAGTATTTGATAGTGAAAGACGGGTAATATGGCTTCTTATCTCTATTCCTTGAAGCAGATGTTGCATTTTAACTCGAAGTCCAATTCTCACTTGTTCAAGAATTGAGCTTTAAGTTTTCAGCCCTTTCTCCTCTCTCTTAATTCATAGTTTAATTTGACAATATTATAGCTTTTAATATGCTTAAATAATATTTATAGGGAGTTCTAGTTATTTGATTTTAGGGGATGCAGAAGGCAGCCTTCAAAATTTTGTAACAATGAGGAAAAGAATACTGTAGTAGTAGTACATGAAATTAATCACGAGAATGAGTAGAGACTGATTTCAACACCAAGATTTTGAGAGAGATTGTTTCTTGAAAGCAACAGCCAGCTGCGTTTTTTTAAGGTTGATGAAACTGGAGAATCTACAAACTTCATTTAAACTTCATAATTTTTGCAGTTGAAGTAAGGTGGAAAACGTGTGGCTTTAGCATTTTCATGTTAACTTTTATTATATATATGATGGAATCTATTGCTTGTGATTTTCATCAATAACAAAGTTGTTGAGTTTGTTCACTCAACGCCCCACATTTGTTTTTTATCAAGTTAGATTTTAGTTATATTTCCTTCTGAATTTCATATTTGTATTGGTATAGTTGTAGTTGATTTTTAGCACATGGGCTTCAAGAAAGATTCTTGATCTTTTCACAGGGTGAAAAACACTATTACGGTTCTTCAGTTTGGAGGAATTCATGGCTGAAATTGGAGCAGAATTTAACAAGGGTTTGAGAGGAAGAGTTGTAGTCTTGATTGCTTTACTTATTTTAGCTTTTGGGATTGTTTCAGCTAAGAGCAAGTAATTTATACAGGGAATGGGGCCACTGAATATTCTCAATCTGGTAATTTCACCAGAATTATCAGCTTCTTGAAGGATTCTAGAGGCTTGCTTTCAAAACCTGTTTGGCCTGTAAGATAATACTACTATTTATTCATTTTCCATTTCTTTTTTATGAAGTCCATAACTTAGTAATCTAATTAATTATTATCCTCTACTATTTCTTAGAGAACATGATTTGACTGTGCACAAGTTTTATAAAGTGAAGGAAGAAGACATGCTCCTTGCCTAAACTACATCATTTGGATGCTCCTTGATCTTGGAAAAAGGTAATATTTTTCATGTTGTCTACCGCATCTTTTTTAAGTCATGTAAGAGCTTCCTTTTAACGTACATATTATGCTACATGTTTTGGTAGGAACTTACAAACTTTCGTATCTAAATAAATCGAATTTCATCTCTCTGAAACTTTAATACATAATGAGTCTATGCCCATTCGTTTTTTTAAAAGCAGACATTCGTATATTATATTACTCTTCATCTCTCAATGCTACCAGTAGATTTGTAATCTTTTCTGATGATAGTGTCCAAAACTTGGAAATTATTGAGCCAATGCTTTCTAGTCTTTGGGTTTCTAACAACAAGAAGGGAAGTTTGTTTCAGATGCTCAAAACAAGAAGGAAAGCGGGAGGGTATGTATTTCTTTTACATGATCTGTCACATGTTCCGCTGTAGTTCCTTATTAGTAGCAGCTGTTCAATTACTATTGCTAGGACATAAACCATCTTCTTTAGGTTAGAGCTATTCAATTACTATTACTTGGCCCTCTTCCATGAGATAACATTGATGACTAAATCTTCTATCTCTTATTCGCAGTGTAAATCGGCGTCACCTATTTCTCTCCTTGTTCATTGGATTTTTATGCATATTTTTTTGTTGGTTGACAAGTCTGGAGATTGAGTCAATATAGATGAGCTTGATTTGAATATACTGTTATGTGTGTTTTTTGTTTGATATCACTCTTAGTGATCGAAGCATCTTTGAAGATCTTGATTTGGTTGTTACATCCTAAGGTAGGCGATTTTTCTATTCAAATGAGAGTCTGCTTGCAATTTTTTACCCAAGATTTATTTCTTTATTAACTCTTCATCTGTGTGAACTGGCAGCAATAGTATGGAGATGTTGAATAAATTGTTCTACCCAATAAAATAAAACGACAGCTATAGAATAGATGTATATGTGCACATGCATATTTGTTCGTGAATATTCTTTTATATAGTCAGCAGTGAAGCTGAGAATCATATAGGTCGAGCATCAAGCTGTTAGGAAGGAAAGTCTTTTGCTAGTTTCATTCAGGGCCACAGTTGTGATCACTGATAAGATTTGCCAGGTGCAGTGGTGCATAAAAATCTGACTTCCTATAATTTTTGCTGATGATAGCATGGTCACCCCTGGAGACTGTACTTATGCTCAAAGTCGGTTTTGGTGGTGCACAATGGTCATCAGAGTATAGTTTTCATGAGTTGTTATTTTTTCACAATTAGACATGTAGTATCAATTTGAGAAGAGCAAATTTAATTGACTCTTAATTGCTGTCTCTGACACACTTAATATTTGGAATGATTCTAATGCTTGAATTAGTGCTCAGATTATGTGACAGTAATGATGCTTTCATTTATAAATGCCATGAGAGCCATCAGCTAGAATTAGCTAAATGTAAAATAAATGTTATGCAAAGGCATGTAATTCTTTACTGATTTTTTTTTTTTAATTATTATTTTTTTAATTGTTATTCCACAGCAGATATGGTTGCATTCGGGAAAAAGTTGAAGGAGAGACAAATTCAAGAATGGCAAGGGTATGAATTACCTAACCATGTTGAAACAATTCAGATTCAGTTTTCTGTCAAAAGTCAATGATTCTTAGTATTACTGAATAATTGAGAACATCTTTGAACAAGCCCTTCAAATCGAAGCTCTCGATGTTCCATACTATCAATATATATCCCTTGTGTATGCTAATGTGGTTGATATCCTTCACTAGGATCTGTAGAAATCCTAGTAGCAGCTGATAACTTTATCTTAGTGTACAGTATAGCTGCTTAAGAACCTGGACATGAAAGCACATCTAGCAGAAAAACAACGAAATGGAACTGCTAATGATAATACATAATTATATATCACAGTCTTCAGTTCTATTTACTTGAAATGATTCATTTTTTTGTCCAATGTAGATATTACATCAACTACAAATTAATGAAGAAAAGAGTAAAACAGTACACTAATCAAATTGAAGCTGGCGACATGTTCTCAAGGATTTCTCCAGAATGCTGGATCACCAGGTAAATTCAAAATAATATATAGTTATATTTTGGCAATTTATCAATCTCTTTATTATGTAACTGTATGATGTTGTATTCTGTTGATATGCTTTGAGTAATCTGATGATAAGTTGATCTGTAATGATATCTCTAATATGAAGGGACTACCAGTATCATTACCCACTACGTCTTTAATATTCTTCGAATGTAAAGGTTTATTTAACAAACGTGGATTTTGTTTGTATTTTCTTGTGAAATGCTATCACCTTTTGTGTGAAGATTGGAGTCTCCAAGTGTTGAGCTGTTTGGCATTATGTTTGTCATTTCTGTCGGGGTACTATTAACAGGCAAGTACTTTTTCCTTTAGTCCCTACTGGTAAATTTCTGCACCATGGTTGGATTTCTGCTGATCTTGGCAAATATTTTCGAAAATATGAGGTAGAATTGAACCTTTTATGTTAACAGAAGCTATTGTTAGGCAATTGCCATCATAAGATTGCTTGCTCGTGTGTGTTCTATTATCTTCATCAACTCCCAGAACTTGAATAAGTCACTTTTTTCTAATTTACTCTGAATTGATTAATTTTGGCCATATTGCAGTTGCTAAGGAGACAGAATTTGATTTTTGGGGTTTTATATGTGTTATGCTTGCTGCTGTCATGTGAGGGTTCCGATGGACAAAGACACAGATTCTTCTCCAGGTACAAGAAGCACTCAGTACATTGCAACTCCTCTCTTATCTCTCTTTTATAAATTTTTTTGCTCTTATACATTTAATTGTCAATATATACTTGTCTTTCTTTTTCTTGGGCCGTCTCAATTGGCTGGTATTTACTTGGTATTTACTTTGTGCTGATATCAAACCACCATGAAGAAAGAATCCTATGGTGAGTATAATTGGCTCTGTACTAGCTCATATATCGGTTTTACTGATTAATACTATGCTCTAGATTTGATGCCTTAGCTTTTACTTTTACGAGCAATGATTAACTCCTACCATTTGCTTATTTAGAAACATGCATATTTGTTGTAGTGTTAATATACTTTGTTTTTCTTGCTGTGTAATTTGTACAGTGATGTGCAAGCAGTTGAAGACAAGTGGGGAGTAAAGTTGTTGGAAAGATGGTGGAGTGAGCACAATCGATCGTTTGAATTGTCAAACCTAGGGAAAGTTTTTGGAAGTGACTCTCGTGTAAGAAAATAACTAGATGATATTTGCTGTTTTTATTTTCATGAATCTGGATGGTCTGGATATTGGCTTATCTCTTTTGGATTATGTAGACAATGTTTCGGTGGAAATATATGTGTTTCATTTTGCATCAATTACGTAGTACATGTTACATTATCGTTATGTAAGCAGGAAAACCGTTATAAATTGTCAAGAAAAAATAACATTAAAATAAGTCTTTCGTAACGGTTAAAAACCGTTATGTATAAGAATAATTAATAACGATACATCACAACATATAATAATGCTATAAAATCGTTATGAAAAAACTACAAAAGATAACACTTTGAAACCGTAATGTATGACTACAAAACCGTAATCTTTATTTACCATATTATAACGGTTGATTATAAATTAATAACGGTTGCAAACCGTTATCAAAAGTTACTATACATAACGGTAAATGAGTGTTATGTATTAAATTTTGAACCGTTATGAAAAACTCACATAGATAACGGTACTGAACCGTTATGTATGAGTGAGACTTTTTATAACACCAGTATTCTTAACAGTTTCCTTTTGCACATACATAACGCAAATTTTGCGTTATGTATGAACTTTTTTGGCATAGTGTGAGGTTCTGGATTCACTTCTTGAGCAATGTTAGGTGTGAGAACCTGAACATCGTCAAAAGCGATAGTAGGAATTGAAGTCGAACTTGATTCCTCCTCAAAAGTAATCTCTCTTACTTTATTTCTCCCCCCAAATTCAACATCCTCAAAAAATACCGCAGTTCCCGTCTCAAAAATACTACGAGTTGTGGGATCATAAAATTTATAGCCCCTAGATCGCTCAGAGTAACCAATAAAGTAGCTGCTCACAGTTTTGGAGTCCAATTTCTTTTCATGTGGCCTATAAGGCCTTGCCTCAGCTGGACATCCCCAAATGTGAAAGTGCTTAAGACTAGGCTTTCGACCAGTCCAAAGCTCATAAGGTGTTTTTGCTGCTGCTTTAGTTGGTACTCTATTGAGAATGTAAGCTGCCGTCTTTAATGCTTCTCCCCAGAGAGACTCGGGTAAGGTAGAATGAGCAATCATACTTCCTACCATATCCTGAAGAGTCATATTTCGTCTTTCAGATACACCGTTCATGCTAGGTGATCCCGGCATAGTGTACTGTGGGACAATACCACATTCCTCTAGGAATTTAGCAAATGGACCTGGACGTTGTTCACCCGAGCCGTCATATCTACCGTAGTATTCACCACCACGATCAAATCTGACGTTCTTAATCTTTTTGTTGAGTTGATTCTCAACTTCAGCTTTAAAAGCTTTGAACACGTCCAAAGATTGAGATTTTTCATGAATGAGATAAAGGTAACCATAACGTGAATAGTCGTCTATGAATGTGATGAAATATCGTTGACCATTCCAAGATGCTGTAGGGAATGGTCCACAAATATCAGTGTGAATCAATTCTAAGACGTCTGAAGTTCTATTGGCACCTAATCTCTTTGTTTTGGTCTGTTTTCCCTTGATGCAATCAACACAGATATCAAAATCTGTAAAGTCAAGAGCATCAAGAATGCCATCAGACACAAGACGCTCAACTCTACCTTTTGAGATATGACCCAAGCGTTTATGCCATAATGACGCCGAATTTTCTTTATCTAATTTTCGCTTAGTACCACGTGATTCCACATGCAAGGTTTCATTATAAGATGCAATTGTTTCCAACAAATAAAGGTTGTCATACGCATTAAGATAACCAGTTCCCACAACATTTGAATCCAAAGACAAAGTAAACTGATTGTTTCCAAATGAACAACAATATCCGAATTTGTCCAACAAACAAACAGAAACTAGATTCCGTCTAAAGGACGGTACAACATAAGTGTCTTTCAAATCCAAATAGAAACCAGATCCTAATAACAACCTAAAATGCCCAATTGCTTCCACTTCTACTGACTTTTCATCGCCCACGAAGATGTATCTTTCACCATCACTTGGCTTTCGGTAGCTCAGGCAACCCTGCATAGAAATACTTATGTGAGTAGTAGCACCGGAATCTATCCACCAAGTATTTCTAGTTACTGAAGCTAAATTAACTTCAGAACAGACCAAAGTATGAATAGTACCTTTCTTCGCACGCCAAGCGCGATATTTGGCACATTCTTTCTTTACATGATCCGGGTTGTGACAAAAGAAACAACCACTCTTATCCTGATGTGGTTTCTTTTGAGCCGGACCCTTAGCAGCTTCATTCACAAACTTTCTTTTCTTGCCCTTGTCTTTAGAGGTACTAGCCAAGTGAGCACTTTCTGTTCTCTCATGCTTCAACCTTTCTTCCTCTTGAACACAATGAGAAATGAGCTCATTAAGAGACCACTTCTCCTTTTGACAGTTGTAACTAATTTTAAATTGGTTAAACTGTGGAGGAAGCGAAACCAACGCCATAAGAACGAGCAAATCCTCAGAAAGGTCGATCTTAAGTGCCTTAAGCTTTGCAATATGGAACATCTCCATAATGTACTCCCTTACGTTTCCTTGACCCTTATACTTCATTGACATCAAAGAAGACAGAAGTGATGTCATTTCAACCTTATCGTTTTTCGCAAAACGTTTCTCAAGTTCGTCAAGAAAATCTTTAGCCTTAGTTATTTCCTCAGAATCAGGACCTCTAAAGGCATCCGGAATGTTGTGCTTCATGATCATTAGACTCATGCAATTCGAACGATCCCACCTCTCAAATTCCCTTTTGGTATCTGGGGTGCTTTCCGCAGTGAGAGGTGCAGGTTGTTCTACCCTAAATGCAAGGTCTAGATCCATACAACCAAGCACTATGTCACGGAATTGTTCCCTTAACAACGAACCGTGCGGCCTTTGCTCCTTGACCGCCCCTCGCGGCTAGCAAAGTCAGCCTAACTCTAGAAGTGTTGTAGGTGAAGTGAGGAAATTTGGCTAAGGAAGGAAGTTGGGAGAGAACACTTGAAGAATGCTTAAGAGCTTGATTGATTTGGTTGATTTACAAATGAGGGGAGCACCCCTTTATATACAACTCCCCCTCCATGATGGATGGTGGGTATTAGTTTGATCCAGGGTGGAGAGTAGGTCTCCAGAACCTTCCCTTGTTCTAGATTCCTCTATACTCGTCCTACTAGTCTCTACACCCTTCCTCACACATTCTACACTATTCTATTGACATGGGCCCTTAATCTTGGGCTACAATATAAATTAGAGTGGGCTGATTATTTATCTAGCCCAAATACTTAGAAATTAGGCGGCCCGTGACAACTATCATTAAGTGCCTTTTCCATTCCTTGAAATTCGTCCCATTGAGCATGGGAACCGAATTGATGTTAGAAGATATAGTGGCAGCAGAAGAAGAACTTGCTGAAGTAGAACAAAAGAAGTAAAACAAAACTCACATTAATATCCATAATCAAACAATAAATTCAAAAGAATGGCTAAACCCATCTCAAGATACCAAACACAACATTAATATTATATCTTTGGATAGTAATACTAATTGTAAACGGTACTCTTGGCGTATTGATCAAATATTGACAATAAATGATGTCAAACAATAGATCAATCTTTGGATTAATACATTGTTCACATCAATACCATATAATTGTCACATATTTATCACCACAAATGTGTTTATAATTCTGCCAAATATTAATTAACCTTTGGGTCAATTAATAAATGCATGAACTATAAACACAAAAGCCATCTTTATATATTAAACAAACTAATCTACACAAAAGAGGTCACTTTGGCGACATTTTGTTTCAATTAGTTTATTTAAATACCAAACTCAAGCATACAAGCCGTTGGGAGAAGATCCTTAAGCCGCAAATTAAAATCTATCCCAAAAAATTGGGAGACGATCCTTAAGAAATTAATTTCGGCTATCCCAACATATGCTTTACGAAAATTCACAACATAACAATATAATCAAGCAAACCATATAACATGCCTAATCCTGGAATCATTATTCGTTGAATAATAAACTGAAGTTTAACATAATCAATCAGCAGTCATAAACGGATTTCAATTTAATCACGGAACTATGAATGTCAATATCCCGAAGCCATAAGTAACAACTAATCGACCGAAAGACAAAACCAAATCATTATAGAAATCCATAGCAACCGTAATCCACAAATTAAATATGCTATGTCACATTAATAACCTTCAACGAACAATCCAATACGAATAAACTAGGCACCAATTGTTTTCTCAATTTGCGTGCAGGAAACAATAATTAAATATCATCATGAAATCTAACAAATGAATCATGATCATCGACTATGAAATCACATCATAAATCATTCGGATTTTGCTAATTTAATATCATGGTTACGCAAATATACAAACCGCAGTTGACTCCGAAATTTTCACAACAGAAAATTGAATTCGCACGTCGTCAAATTCAACGCAATTCTCAGAGTATCATAAATAGAGTGGCTCTGATACCACTTGTAGGAATTAAATTCAATTAATTCTAGAATCCAGGAATCATAAATCACATAAATGCAATCCTAGATTCATGTATCTCTATGACGATAATCTGAGAAACTGAAGCGGAAGCACTAACCTGAAGTAGCCATAATCGAACTTGAAGATTGAAGATTGGTTTTGGCCTTCCAGGAATACGGCAGTCTCTTCTAATGCGCATGTTCTTGACGGGGAAAGAAAACGCAGAGAATGTAACCGTTTCTTGGGGACCAGACCATTTATATAAAATAATAACTTTTATATTTATTATTTGGCCCCTCATCAAATAATAAATAACACTTGTGGCATATACATATTATAATAATAATTTCTACATTAAATATATATTTGTTCACCATTAATTATTAAATAAATCTAACAGATTATAACCTCATGCCGCGATTCACTCAAGGAAAATTTTTGTTGACTAACTGTTATTTCTCAATATTGAGGCCGAGGGATCTGTATGAGCTTCACAAGCTTAGGCGTCTTCATCTGTATGGGGTGGGAGTCGATAACTTGTTTTTCACGGGCTTTCCCTCTAGATTTCGATGCTTGAAGGATCTCGCCATTCATTACTGCACTGGCTGCCCCAAAATATATATTGCTTCTACTTCAATTCAAACCATACGCTTTAAGCCATGTAAAAATATGGATTCATATCGAGAGGAGTTTAATTTTCAGAATATTCAGAAGTTTGTTTACTCTAGCGATAGCAATTTACCCTCCATTATTAATGGAGCACCAAAGGAATGTGAGCTTGATATGCATATTTACAATGGTTTATACAAGAATGTTAACAAATCTCAGGCTATCAAGAATTTGTCTCTCGATACATGTTGTTGATTACTTGGACTCTAATTATGAGGTTGGTATTGAGGTTGAAGTAGAACCAATTTTGGTGGAGAATTTGAATATTGAAGCATGATAGGGTGTATTTTTACCATATTATTTAAGTGTTTTTAATAATCGTTTTCTTGTCTTATTTTGATAGTTTAGCTCATGTTTTGTATTGTTTACGTTATTTTGAGCTAGATTACGCTTTTGGGTTGTTTTGAGTGTTTTTAGGGCTTTTGAGTCGAGAAAACCCAAGATGAGATGAGAAGCGATGAAACCAAGGAAGATGATCCCGAGTTCTGACTTTTTCACGATTTTTATTGCATAGTTATTTTGGAAGTAATGAATGCATAATATTGAATAGGAGTTTGATATGAGCACGTAGGCGAAAACGGAGGTCAATTCGGAGTTTGGACGAGGAAGATATGGCTGAAACAAGAAAGACTCGCAGGGCCTCTCGACCGAGAGCTAGGTCGAGAGGATACCCGAAATTTCCAGACGGGATTTCTCTAATTTTGCAATTTTTTATTCCTTCTTGGTTTCCTTGTACACTTAGGGCTCGTTTGGTAGGCCAACTGAGATAGTAGGCCCGAGATTAGAAATCAAGATTATTATCATGGATGGGGAGATAAGGAATCTATATTAGTTGTTTGGTAGTTTGGAATAGATTACCCTTATCTTAGTTTGTGTGTTTGGTACAAGAATTACAACCTTGACAAATTAGCTAAATGGCTAAAATACCCTTTTGTATTTCCAATAATTCATCATCCCTCAAAAGAAGTTTATAACATCATATTAATTGAAGGAAATAAATCTGCAGAATCAACAACAAAGCTTCAAGATTAGAACAAGCAGTTGTAAGAACGAGCAGTTGAAGCTCATATCATCAAATTAATTGAATTGCCATTATTAGCTATTGGAACCTAGAAGAAGGATTTTTTTTTTTTTTTTTTTTATTTTATTTTTTTATTTTATTTTTTTTAACTTCTTTATCAACAGCAAATCTTCAAGAAAATCGGCACTTTGGAGAACACCCAAGTCCCAAAATTTTCCTTATCTGGGCTTATCACCCCTATAACATGTGTACCAAACGGGTGATAAGCCCAGATAAGAACCCCTACCAAACGGGGCCTTAGGTTTTAGATGTAAATTTTTACCCTATAAATACCTCTAAACTTATTATTGTAAGGAGACCTCTCTAGTCTCCAACATACATTAGATTAGTTTTTATTCTTTTCTCTACACTTTTATACTTTAGATCTAGATTTAATGTATGAAGACCATTGAAGATTGAAGATTTATTCAAGATTCAAGAGTTTTTCTATCCCTTTCTCTTTTATTCATGTTTTTAATTATGTTTATTCTTCCTTCTACCTTTCTTTTAATTATGTTTAGCTAATTTTCCTAGATTGATTCTAGGGTTTGTATGTTTAATTGAATCTACATGAGTACTTTTTAGATCTATTTTAGCCTTCCAATCTAGATGTATGTTTCATGGAGCTTATTTTCATGCATGATTAATTGGCCACTAATTATGTATGCTTAGTTATGATTTTATGCCTTAGCCGGATAATTGCATAATAGATCTCATGAATACATGGTATGATGATTTAATTGTCTAAGCCGAAGTTAGATTGTCATAGGTCTTGCATATAGTTGATATAGGTGTCGTAGTTGAACCTTGCTATATCTATCGATACTTGATCTGTTTTGTACTTGATTTAATTTCTATGAGACCGAAAGGAGATCAGGATTTTATTGAGTGACGATCTATGCTGCCTTAGCCGGAGTGTTAGATTATATTTGTGTATCGCATCTAGGTTGGATTAAATTGGTTAAATAGATGTATTGATTATTTATGTATGTTTGATTAGATTTACTACCCTAGTATCAATGTTTTCTTTTATTTATTAGTTTCTTTATTTTTAGTTTATTATTCATTTTCATATTTGTGTTCTTTTATTTTTTGTTTTAGATAGAAAATCACTACTCTGAAGTTTTGCTTGCCTAGACATTGCTGAGAAGCTCTAGCAGAGGTAACTCCTATATTTTCGAATATCGGTCCCTGAGGATACGACTCCTGCTTCCCTTTACTACACTATTTTAGGGTGGTAAAATAGCAGCGATCAAAGCACATTGTTCATTAAATTTTAACTATGTCGTGCTTTCTTTGTTTGAAATTTGTCGCCCTAAGTTCGTAACTCATCACTATTGGCGTAGCGATACGTGCCAAGAGAAGGGACAGATGCATAGGCCTGATCAACACAATATGTTTGGGAAGTTTGGTCTCAAGAAAGTGATTATGCAAGTCTACGAAGTTATCAATAATCCAGAGTGGCGGCCTCTCGTGTTGGGGAAACGTCTGGATATTACGAAAACTCTCAAAAGTATAAAAAAAAAAAAAAAAAAAAAAAAAAAAAAAAAAAAAAAAGGTTAGATTTGAATTGATATGGGATTAGTTGATGTGATTTTGTTGGGAATTGTTAAGGATCACATGTTAAGGGGGAACTCATATGGGACACTTTGAAGTGAGTGTATATTTGTTTTGATTTGATCCCAAAACCCCTAAGTATCCTATTCCCAAGCGACCCATTTTGATGTAGAATAGGTTAGAAATTTTTCTAAGCTTATACTGTTAGGATGACTTTGTTTTTGCTTTAGTCGCTTAGGTTATTAGACTGCAGAAATTTCAAGTGAAGGCCACTCGCTTGAGTGCGTGTTCCAATCGAAGTGAGTCTACCCAGCCGAAGCAAAGCGTGCCGAAGAATAGTGAAGCGAAGCAAGCGCTACAGTAGATTCTAAAGCGAGTCTACCAAAGCAAAGCGAAGCGAGCGCTACAGTAGATTCTAAAGCGAGTCTGCCAAGGCGAAGCGAAGTGAGCGCTACAGTAAAAGATGAAGCGAGTCAACGTGGAGTCAATAAATACTAAAAGCGGACACTCGGGAATTTATTCTCTAAGTACCCGCTACTGCATGACTCTGAAGTGACTCACTTGAAGCGGACGCTACATTTCTTAAGCGAAGCGAGCCCCTACCTAACAGAAAGCGACAGCACAGTTCCCGCTCCTATTTTGAACTCCAGTCAACTGAAGATCGTCGCATTAATTGCGATATCTCCACGTGTCGAATGAGGAGAGGAGTAGCGGAGTTGACTGCCAGGCCGACAAGGGCGCCGCAACAGTACTGGCTCGCTCTAGTTACTGTTAAGTTTGGAACTTAGCCATTTTCGGCAAAGGGCCAAAACTGTGCGTCTGAAAAGTGGCCAGCCTGTGCAAGGACTGTCAAGAGGAGGAGGGACAAGGCCACCTACCAAGCAACGGATCTCGGCCAAACCTCCGCCTATAAATAGTGAAGGATGAAGACGAAGCACTACTTGAGCATTCAGTGCCTACTGCAAACAACACTCCCAGCTTTCAGCTTATTCATCGAGTCTTTGTTTCAAGTGTTCTCCAAGTTCCAGTCCCATCGGAACTTGTCTTCGCAACCTTCACACTTAGAGTTCTAAGCCTATTCCAAATCCAAGCTTAGAGAAGAGTTCTACCCATCTTTGCACTTGTTGTAAAGAACTCTTTATTAGTGTGTTTGTCGAAACAGAAAACCCTAACCCTAAAAGTTCAGTTAGGTTTTGTGTTCGTCGTCGTTAGGTTGTTTTCGATCCAAGGCTCTACTTTCCTCGATAGTAGAAGCCTCGATCATAGAGTCTAGATCCAAGCTTACACTCTCATCGATTGTGTAAAGCTCAATCGAAGCTAGGTTGTAAGGAGAACCCGTAATCTCCCTGTCGTCGGACTGAAGCGAGTGAAGCTTCCAGTCCAGGTTAGGTCTTGTGTGGTGAACCCCTAATCACCCAGTCTTCGTCAGATCCAAGCAAGTGAAGCTCGATCTTGACATAGGTTTTTGAAGAACCCGTAATCTTCAAGTTCTTGAGTGAAGAGAACGAGTTGCCTAGTGCAACAAGTGGACGTAGGAGTTTTATCTCCGAACCACTATAAATCTCTGTGTCGTATCTCTAACCCTAATCTCTCTTTACTTGTTGTTTGATTATCCATTGCACAAAGCATACTAAACAAACTCAAACTGCATTTTCAATCACTTATGAAAGATTAGCTCACCGAATTTCCGCATATTGAGTAAAGTCTCACTCTTGATCAAGCATTCGCTTAGGTCAAGAGAATTGTTGAAACTGTAGATCCAGCCCTCGGCTAGGTCTTAAGTCTCGAAGTGAGTACTTTACTTAAAACTCTGAGTTTGAGGAAAAGAAGTTGAAAAACTTAAAAACACGTACCCCCCCCCCCCCCCCCCCCCACACACACACACACACACACACACGTGTTTTCCTCTAACAAACCGGGACCAACATATATATATATATATATATATATATATATATATATATATATATATATATATATATATATATATATATATATAGAGGATGGATATATAGAAATAAGTCCTGGTGTGAGAAATAGGAATAGATCTGAACCATTGATCTAAATTTGATCTATGGTTGTAATTGATTTAAGCATAATTATAAGGTATCATAAGCATGACTAGGTTTAAGCATGAATTTGTACATTAAAAAGCATAATAGTGTTGTAAGCATAAATATATACTGACTTAAGCATGATTTTGTATAGTTTTAAGCATCTTTCTCATTTTCTCACGCAAGGATTTATTTGCACACGAACCACTCCCTATATATATATATATATATATATAGGGAAGATCAAATAAAAAACAACCTTTGAATGAAAAATAAGAAATGATGTGCACCCTATATTTAATAAGATCTATGGTATAGATTAGACATGTATTTTAACTCAAATAACTTTTTTTTTTATTTAATGTGGGATAAAAATGTAATTTTGTTTTATTTGTAACTGCTTGTCCCTAAAATCATGGGATTATATGAAATTAATCTTTTTATTTTTCCTACGACTATCTCTCTCTACCCTACGTTAAATATTCCATAACTTTTGATGTGAATTGAGATTTTGTTAAGACAAATATCACTTTAGCTCAAGCTAATAGAGCCATGAATCTTAAATTTTGAAAAAAATCCATTGATATGGATGAATAAATAATCGTTGCCACTTGCTTGAGGCCAGAACACATCAATTGATATGGATGAAAGAAATATCATTAATTGTTCTCGTTTTATTTTTATTTTGTGAACTTTGATGAGTCGTTTTTTTTTATTTTTTTTGTGCATTAACTAAAAAAACAAGCATTATAAATAGTTAATTGATGCATTATGAATCGTTTTTTTTTTTTTTTGTGCATTAACTAAAAAAATATGCATTATAAATATTTCATTGATGCATTATGAGTTTTTTTTTTTTTTTTTTTGTGCATTAACTAAAAAAATATGCATTATAAACAGTTAGTTGAATGCATTAGATATAGCACATTTTGTGCATTATGAATGCATGCATGTTTACTATGAATACATTTTTTTTGGAACGTCATCTCTCCATTATATACAATAATAAACTATTATTTTAATGTATTATGTATTACATGAATAAATGCCTTACAAAGATAATAAGTACACTTATTATTTTGATAGTTTATTTAATTCTGACTATTTACTCTAAAAAGTATATAACTAATTTTTGTGATCTACCAACCTGATTAATTGATGCATTATAATTAATAGAGGTGTGCATTATAATGAATGATGCATTATAATAAATTTGACACTGCATTATATAATGCATGATGTATTATAATTATGTATTAGATGCATTATAGTCATGCACAATGTGCATTACCTTTTATTTTCTATGTCATTGATTTTAATATTGCATCATAATGCATCTGTGTGTCATTCATAATGCACTATAGGTAAAAATAATAACATATAAAAAAAAAACTTGAATTTAAAGATTAATCACTGCTTTGAAACATAAAAAGTTTTGGTAATTATTTTGATTTATCTCTCCCGACTTCCAAATTAATATTTATAATATGTTAATTTAATTTTACAAGATTTACTTTTTGACGATGTGAATGGTTTGATCAAATCCCATAATTATTGTCACTACCAAAATAAGATATGATTATTTTACTTTTTAGCCCTTTATCATATTGAAATGCCTTCGAATCCTATTAAAAAAATATAGAATATAATAATCAACATTAAATCCTGGCCGTTGGATTAGTAATAATCAAAGGTTCAGATTCTTTCTTATTTTTTACACAATATAGATTTTGTATGGGATCTCATCCCTATATATATATATATATATATATAGGGGTGAGATCACATAAAAAACTCTCTTAGTGTAAAAAATGAGAAGCATTCTAATCCCTTGATCTACACATAATCTACGGTCTAAATAATTCAAAAAAAAATATTTGTGGATTTGCTTTGAGTCAGTATCGATTACTTCTATCAATATGCAAGGACAAATTAGTAAAATAATTAAACTTACCATATCCACTTCTTAAATTAAATTGGCGGATATCATGGGAGATAATGCACAACCATCCGATAAAAATTACTTCCATGTAATTCTATATGAGTTTATTTTTACGTAATTAGTCGAATTAGAGAAGGAAAAAATAATGGCTTTTTTCATGATTATTTTTATACTCCGTAGATACATATGTCCCTTTATAATGCACTTATTATAATGCACACATACACTATTTCTAATGCACCAGTAAAATATATTATAATCTAAAAATTGATATATTAAAAAAAAAAAAATGCAATATGGTGTGTAATATAATGCACCATATGCATTATGTGCATTATACCGTTTGATTTATATAGGTGTTAGATCACATTATTATAATCAAAAAATTGATATATTCACAAAAAAAAAAAAATTAATGCATTATGGTGTGTAATATAATGCACCATATGCATTATGTGCATTATATCGTTTGATTTATATAAGTGTGAGATCACCTTATTATAATCTAAAAATTGATATATTAAAAAAACAATTTAATGCATTATGGTGTGTAATATAATGCACCATATGCATTATGTGCATTATCGTTTGTTTTTTAATCAAATGCAATGTGAATATTTTTTAATCTTCCTAATATGTTAAAAGCATTATGTTACTCCCCCAGTCCCACTTTATTAGTCATATTTTTTATTATGGATTGTCCCACTTCACTAGTCATTTTTCTAGAATGAAAATAATTAACCCTTACTTTTTAATGTGAACCCCTTGTTTTTCTCTTTTAACATTTACGTATGAAATCTCGTGTTGAAAAAAAACAAGATCAGTAAAGTGGGACGGAGGAAGTATTATGCATTTATTGCATGCATTATAAAAGGGGGTGGAAAATATATGTACGTTCCATAAATAAATAATGCAACAATTAATTATTTAAGAATAAAAAAATTTCTACTTTCCTAATTGACGTAGAAGAGAACTACGCTATAGAATTTTAACAGAAAAAAAAAATAAAGAGAAAAAAAGAAATGTAAAATTATAATATCAAGAGAAGTTCACCCACTAAGGCGTGAATTATGGATAATTGTCAACTAACAATTGCAAATTACAACTTTAACCCCTATCACTTTTAATAGGAAAGACTTTAATTAACATATAGCTATAATACTGAACCATAGATCTGACAAAATGGACGATCTAGATTGTTTCCTATTTTTTACTGAAAATTGATTTTTTATTTGATCTCTACTCTATATATATATATATATATATATATATATATATATATATATATATATATTTTGCTTCGATTGCTAAACTTAATTTGTTTGGGTATCCCTAGATCCACGAACATTTCTTTAATTTTGCAGTTCATTTTATTGGAATTGAATTTACTTGATCCTATTATTTGTTTTGTGATTGTGGATTATATTAAAGTGTAATTCTATGTATATGCATTCAATGATTGATTAGATAGAAAGAATATTAGGAAAGGGAGAAACAGATTATGTTTTAAAAATAGAACAAAATATATTCATAAGAGTATTAGAGCATGTACAATGGGAAGGATCTTACCTATGTGGCAAAAATAAGAAGCATACCTTAAATTTCATTCTCATTGGAGGTCTCCAAAATAAGAACCCAGGTTCTTATATAAGATGCAGTATCTTAAGAAAAAATGGGTCCCACCACATTAAAAACATATTAATTATAGTATATGATAATAAAATAAAATCAATTGTTAAATAAAATGATAAAAAAAATTAAATAAAATAATAAGTGGGACCCTCCAATTATTATAAGAACCCTTGTTAAGAACTTTAACATTGTAAATTTTTAATAACAATGGGCTCTTGTCTATGTGGCATCTCTAAAACCTCATTTGAGGTTCTAGCATTGTACATGCCCTTACTTTGTTTCGATAATTTTATTAGTATGGGGTAGAACACTGCATATTTAGAGTAACATTTACTGTGTACTGTATATGTACAGTCAAATATGAGGCATCTAGTATTAGGGGTGGGTTGGGATATTGTTACGCCGAAATACCGAACATACCGCGCCGAAAAAAAATCGACCGAAAGAGACGGTATACCGATTTTTCGGTACGGTATCATACCGTACCGATAAGCTTCGGTACGGCAACGGTATTCAAAATGACAATACCGCGACATACCGATAAATACCGTACCGCGGTTTATACCGAATTTACGTGCATGTCACAATAAATTATCACAAGATTTATAATGATTAATGAATACACTAGCATATATTATATGTTAATATTTACGCATTAAGACTTTAAAGTATGATTGTATGTAAGTGTATGAACATGATAACTTATGTTACTAATTTAATTAAGTTAAAACATACTAGCTAAAAATAAAAATTGATAAAAATAAAAATTGAATGTAATTATATAAGTTATATTATCTAAGTAAAATACTACGAATAGTATTCTTTCAATAGTAGTTTGATTTATATTTAAGGCATACTAGCGTAATTTCTGAATATTTTAGTTTTTAACGTAAATATATCGAAAAATACTAGTGGAATGTATAAATGTTGATTCATGAAATATGTATAAATTTTAAATGGTTAAGGATTAATTAGACTTTTTATTAATGAATTGTAATATCTTATGGATTTTATTGTATGGATTTTATTAGTTTATGAATTTTTAATTTTATGGATAATCGTATGTTTTTGGTATACGGTATACCGTACCATACCGAAGTACGGTACGGTATACCGAAACGACGGTACGATAACGGTATGGATTTTTTCCATACCGAGTTTTCTGTATACCGAACATTGGTATGCCGAAAGGTACGGTACGACAACGGTATGAAAAATCTCATACCGAACTAACGGTACGGTATACGGTATGACGAAAATTTTACAGTATACCGTACCGAACCACCCCTATCTAGTATGTTTCACACACACACATATATATAGGCATTGTCTTCAAGAGAAGAGAAAGCCACTTGAGTATTATGACTTAAAAAGAGAAAGCCATTTGTAGTATTATCTGAAGTCATAAAAAAAAAACGAAGAAAGAGAAAAGGGAAAGGAAAAAATTTATTCTCTTAGCAACACTTGCATCCATATATAGTCCAATATTGCTCTTCTGACTTGAGCGGCGGTGTTTGTGTATGTGAATAAAATGAGAGTGTAAAGTGTGGGAAATTACTTGAGTTTCTTGGTGAATCACTCTGCCTTCGCAAAAGCATGTGGTATAATGAAAAAATTGTATGAGTTTAGAGTAATATGTTGAGGATGTTTGGTATATATGGAATAGGACATTGTCTCTTCCTACAACGATGGCCACGAGTATATGTAGCTAAACAAAGGCACTAGATCTTAAGGCTCAAGTCTCGGTGATTTTAAAGTATGTTAAGGATGTTCATCATATATACTAGCTAGTATATACAGAGTAGGACGTTGTTTCCAACAACGATCTTCAGGCCCGAGAGTCTCGGTGATTTAAGAGTATACGTTGAGGGTGTGGCCGGTGGCCTCGCTCACTCTCCTCTATTGGCGACGCCTCTTGATGTTTAGAAAAACTCCACAAAATGAACAAAGGGTGAGATTTGAATTGATATGGGGTTTTGATATGAGATTGGATTAGCATCATATGATCTCTTAGTAAAAAAATGTTACAAGTTTGTTGATAAATTATATTAAATTGTGTATTTTTCTTTTTGTGCAATTTGGAGCCAAATTCCTATGAATGTCAAGATTGAGTTTGACATTAATCTAAATGTATTCATTATTACAATCCAATAATTTGCCTAAAAAAACAATCAATCAAAATTTTCCTTTTTGAGTTAATATTGGTATCAACCAATAATATTTGATGTACGTATTAATTAATGTGCCCGCATATTTTGAATATCTGATGTACGTATTAGTTAATGTGCCTGCATACGTTGAATATTGGATATGGAATTCGGGACAGGCGATACCGTTCGTGCATCTTATTAATGATAAATTTGATAATGGTATATTCAAATTGCGGATTTGAAGTACCACATTCATTTACATGCCTACGTGATACTTCATACGCCCTCCGTTCCTATTAGTCTAAAAGTTCATTTTATTTATAATAAAATAACAATTACAATCCTATATTATAGAAAAAATATAATAGATCCGATTTTATCCATTTTATATCTTTATGTCTAAAGTCTTATTATAAGGATACTCCATCACAAGGCTATATTTAAATAAACAACATAGATTTTGAATATTTAAAAATATTTCTTTTATATTTTACCTAAAATAGCAATATATCAAATTATAACTTTTTATTAAAATAAACAATGATCCACTCGACTTAATTTAATATAATGACTTGACATGTTCTAATATATTTCTTTTATATTTTAATTATAAAATAGCAACATAAAATGATTATAAAATAATTAACTTATATGTTTTTGATTAATCTTAGTATCCTTTAGTTTATGTTTGTTTAAAAATAACATAAAACAACTATTCATGTTGAATTTAGACAAGAGAAAATATTGCTCTCCTTAACTTATTTTTTTCTTCCATAATTAAATCATAATTCATGGGCGGGTTGAATTATTAATACAAATAATTATGTAGTATTTTTTAATTTAATTGTTATATTTAGTAGTTTCAAAATATATTAAATCGCGTTGATTTTCGACGGGTACCAACCTAGTTTAAATAAAAACGAAACATGAATGTGAAGATTTGCGTATAATATTTATATACATTTGCCCGATCAAAAAAGATATGTATATACATTTGTATCTTTAATTTTAATTAATGCAAATCCAATTACACACTATGCTATATTCTTTAATTCTGATTATACTTTAGGTAATAGTATAGATATAGATAAAAGAGAGTATTTTTTGTTCTTTTTATTTTTTTATAAACAGACATGAGAAAGTTTAAAAATTGAGAATGGATCAAAATTATCGAGGTATAAATAATTCAAATTCCAAAATCTTTCTTAGAGCATCTCCAAAAGCAACACTAAAATAGTGTTGAGCACTATTTTAGTGCAGAGTTTTGCTCCAACAGTCCGCACTAAAATAGCGAAATTATAGTGCAATGAACAGTGTTCCTCTAAATATAGAGTAACACTATTCACTGCACTATAATTTTTTGTTCATCATTTTGTGCTCGTGTTTGTTTGCGATTTTTATTTGTGGTGTGGTATTTCAATTTAGTTTGTTTTGTTGTATGAGTAATAATTTTTTTTTTTTTTTTTCTTTTCACAAATTAATTTGATATATGCTTATTTGTTTTGTGTGTATCAAATTTTTTTAATTTTTTTTTTTTTGTTCTTTTCACAATTTATCGTATGTTACTTGTAATAATTTAACTAAATTTTCTCTTCTTTTTAAACTCTATGTATAATTTACGTGTGATACAAATATATATACAAAAGGATTGTATAAATTAATGAAACAAAATATTAAAACAAAAATGCATTAATAAGAAAAACGTAAAATTATTGCCAAATTAAAGTACAAAACAAACTACACCATGCATGAGAACATACGTTAATATAAAACTGAAAAAATTAAAGATACATTTTTTCCCCTAATAATCCGAAAGTCCATCTCCACTTCCTCCGACACCGGGAAATAAATTCCATAACATATCAAAACCGTGAGCGTTGCCTTGTGTGTTTCTTCGTTTCCGCATAATATGTTGTTGCTCCAACTGGAAGTAATTTTATAATTTATTAAGAATGTAATTTTAATTAATTGCAATATCTACTTATTTTATCTTAATTAAATGAGTTAAAATTTATATCATTGTCATTTTTTTAATCATGTTCACATTTTATTAAAAAAATGAATGAAAAGGGATATTTAAGAATATTCCTTTTCTGCTGTATTTTAGTGCGAACTGTTGGAGATGAGTTACTGTTTCTGCACTATTTTAGTGATAGTGCTGCTGGAAAATAGGGGAAACCGTTGAAGATGCTCATACACAACTAAAAGAGTTCTTCCACTTTCTCCAAAAAAAAAAAAAAAAAAAAAAAAAAAAAAAAAAAAAAAGAGTTCTTCCACTCATAGACTACTCTCCTCTTCAACCGATTGCAACCTGCAACTGAAACGGATCAAGTTTGCGCAATGGATATCTAGGAATCTTGCCCATAGTAAATCTAATCCCCTCAAATCCAGTATTGATGAATCTTTCCCATAATCTCATTGCACTAATCCAATCCTTTCGAATACAATCGTACAACCGATTTATGGATACGGATATGGATGTCGAAAAATGGATATAAATACAGATCACAGATTACGCCAAAACTCAATTGAGCTACTACCATGGCGGATAAAGCAAGAATTGGCGCGAAGAAGGCGGTCTGCGTCACCGGAGCTAACGGTTTCATCGGTTCATGGGTGGTGAAGGTTCTCCTTGAACGCGGCTACACCACCATCCACCTCTCCATATTTCCCGGCTCCGACCCTTCCCACCTCTTCTCCCTGCCGGGAGCGTCCGACCCCGCCGTCCGCCTCGTCGTCCACGAGGCCAGCCTCCTCGACTCCGCCGCCGTCGAGAAGGCCGTGGAGGGGTGCGCCGGAGGTGGGGTCTTCCACGTGGCGTCTCCGTGCACGCTGGAGGACCCCCTGGACCCACAGGCGGAGCTGGTGGACCCCGCCGTGAAGGGAACCCTCAACGTGCTCGCGGCGGCGAAGAAGTTCCGGGTGCGGCGCGTGGTCCTCACTTCCTCCATTTCGGCGATGGTGCCTAGCCCGCGTTGGCCCCGTGGGATGGTGGTTAATGAGGCTTGCTGGACTGATCTTGACTATTGCAGACGACGTCAGGTCTCTTTCTCTCTCTCTCCTTTCTCTCTCTATCAAATTTTATCATACATAGGAGTACTTGAAAAAGTTATTGGGTTCTAATAAACAGCTCTATGATTATATCAATGAATGTATTAATTCCTATGCAAAACTATCTTTATGTTTTTGTCAAGTTCCGTCTTTGATGATGTTGTAATGAAGCTAACAGCGTTAAGAAACTTCAAGCATAACATCTGTTTCATGTGGATGATGCACTCTGAATAATTCTGGTTATCAAGTGAAGGTAGCCTTGTGATTTTCTCTGCACACTCACATGCTTTCAGATTCGAGCTTTGTTGAATGACAGAACTGACCGGACAACTTTTGAATGAACTCACTATTGTTGAATTGCCAATGTGCTTTAACATCACTAATCCTTTAACTAATGTTTTGGAGCTTATCACCTTTTCTATTTTCTTTTTTTTTGTGTAACAAACCTTGGGACTTGGTTGAATATCCGAAGTTTAGTTTTGAGCATTCAAGACTATTTATTTAGGAAGAGAAAAGGATGAAAAAGCAGACGTTACAGAAACCAAACTGTACTCATATTTTTCGAAAATTCCTCATGTTACTTTATGCATCAGATAGCTAGATATATATGGGACAGTGGCATGCGTGACTCAAGGTAGTGGGCTTGTAGAAGGTATAAGTAGCCATTTCACTGTCATTCTACAGAAAACGATAGATGTCGAAACCGAAAGGCTGGTTATCAGCTAAAATGTGATTATGGTGGGGTATATATCTTCATATAACATGGAGTTATAAGCAGTGATAGGTGCTGTGGAAAGTGCTTTCAGTGCTAGATAAAGCAGGAACTCGTGCATGGTGGTCCTATGCTAGTGTTAGTGATGATTCAGTGGCTTATGAGATACTATGCTGCCTCAGACAGAACAAAAAGTCCAGGTCATCTTTTCATAGGACAAGAAAATATGACGCCGACTCAAACCCGTAAACATGTAGGTAATCAAGCACAATGTTAATGCAATAAATAAAATTTGCTTAGGGATAATATTATCTGCATAAGATTTTTTACTAGGTATAATGTTAATGGAGTAACTAATTATTCTTAATCTTATTTTACTTTTGGTCCTTTCTTTTGGGGGGGTGGGTAGGGAGGGTACATTACTTTCAATGCAAGTTTTGATTGCTGTAATGCAAATGGCTCTTCCTATTGCTGCTTCAAATGCAATCACAATAATCATTTTCAATTGAAATCGTATTTCACATTGTTAAACATATTTTATATGAGTTGTGCATGTGACAGAAATGGTATCCAGTGTCGAAAACTCTGGCAGAGAAAGCTGCATGGGATTTTGCAAAGCAAAACGGTGTGGACGTCGTAGCTATAAATCCTGCAACGTGTCTAGGACAACTTCTGCAACCTGGACTGAATGCTAGCTGTGCAGTGTTGCAACAGCTGCTGCAGGGGTCAAAGGATACACAGGAGTATCACTGGTTGGGGGCTGTGCATGTCAAAGATGTGGCTGAGGCACAATTAATGCTGTTTGAATCTCCTACCGCCTCGGGCAGATACCTTTGCACCAATGGAATCTATCAATATGGAGATTTTGCGGAGAAAGTCTCGAGCCTCTTTCCTGAATACCCAGTTCACAGGTCCGTGTTTATCTCCATTTTTAGATGTTTGCCTTGTGATTTGGTTGCTATTTGTGTACGCTTAAAATTGTGTTGCTGAGTTAGGGTAAATGAAATGATATATATAATGTAACACGTCTTTAAACACAAATCAGACAATAGACTAGCTAACCTATCAGCAACCTGCTCACCGTCTCCGTCATTATGTGAGACTTTAGTGTCTAAGCTGCCTACAATCTAGAATCCTATGAATCTGCTCCGAACAAGCCTGAAATCTCCAATATACGTAAATTATATACCTAGATAGTCCTCATACATATCGTGTTTAAGGAAACGGTTAGGGAAGATGCACTAATTTTTTTGACATCGAAATTAACAATCAATCACCTTTTATGATTAGAATTATAATTTGATTTTGAATTACTTTTACTGAATTAGTCTGAGATGCAAGCTGATGGCATTGAATTTCATAAATTTAAAAAAAAAAAAAAAAAAAAAGGCTTTAAGGCTTCTTAAGACTCTTAAAAAATGAAAATGTGTTAGAAGAATAGGTATTAGAAGTAGTGCTATTTGAGTAATGAAACATTCATATAAGCGTCGCTAGGTTGAGTTACTCTCAGAACGATAAGAAGTACGCAAGATCATTTGTTGATTATAAATTGTTTCAATTGCACTGCCTCACTTCAAATCTGAAATTGAAGATTGTATTTGATCTTTTACATGTAGCAATACATGTTTTTGGAAGGTTTAAGATTAGAAGAATTGCTTCTTAACTTTGTCATGTTGGTCGTCATCAATGCTTAAAAGGCAAAATGAATAGAAAATTGACTAGTCACTGATCTCAGTTGGATGATATTGTTGATGGTTGCCAAACTCCAGGGCACTAGAAAGCTCTCCGATTTCAAACGTGGTCATCATTTGGATCACATGCTTTTCCCCCAATATCTATATAAATTTCCAGCACACACTTAGATAGGACCTATATCTGAAGCCCGAATTACCTGCGCTCATTCTACTGATACAATTTATTCTGGCCTTTCTTAAGCACCTATATTCTAGCTATGTGTTCGAAGCTCTATAAGAAACCGGCTCTCTCTAAGGTAGATTCTTTCGGGACCAATCTCACAGGATAGTCTGTCTGCTTTCCTGTGGCGTTACTTGAGTTCAAATTTACTACTCTTCAGAAAAGAAGTTCTAAAATTTGAATGAACCATCGAAAAGTTATGAGTACATTACAGAAATATGGAGCCTAAGCAAAGATCTTAACTTCATTTTTTATTTTATACCAAGCTGCCCCGGTTGGTTGAATTGGAGATATCTTATTCATCTTTGGAGAAACGATGAATTTTGATCAAAATGAAGTTTTCTAATATCGTTACTTTAAGTGTCAAAACTCTAAAATTCTTATAAGCAATATTATCCCCCTTTTTTTTTTTTTTTTTAATTGTTCCGTTTTCTGTGAGAATGTGATCTGTTCTCCCCCAGCTTCCCGTGTGTGTTATGGATTTTTTTTTCTTGTTAAGCATTTTAAACTTGACTTTATAAGTGAGAGCAAAACTCGTTTCCTTGTATCTTTGATGAATTTTCAATTACGGGCTTGAAGAAAATTATTGGTTTAATATTATGTCATTGCTACAACAATTTGCAAGCAGAAAACAGTTTCCAAATCACTTTTATTATCCCAATGTTTTCTTTTTATTAATTTTTGTTTTTCACATTTATTTTCTCATCTCTTTGAAGCTGTGTTTCATCATTGGGTAGAGGAAAAAAAACATAGTGACCGTCATTCTTGTATCCGATAGAGAGATAACGGAGGTAGGATGGGGGAAGGGGTAGGGATCTGCCAATAAACATTATGATTTGCTGACAACTTCAATGATTCAATTAGTCCGATATTCACTTGTGCCTACACTGTACATTTTTATGTTATCTATATGATTATGCCAATTTACGAGGTGCATATGCAGATTCGAGGGCGAAACACAGCCGGGGCTGGCAGCTTGCAAGGATGCTGCAAAGAGATTCATTAATTTGGGATTAAAGTTTACCCCAATTGAAGATGCTGTCACTGACACAGTGCTCAGTCTTAAAGCAAAAGGCTTGTTGGGTTAGGAAAAGCCATCATCTTCAGTCATCTTTGAAGTTAGGGAAATTCGGCATCTTTTCTTTGTTTATTAGTACTACTTTTTGGTGTGATGATGAACCCCAACAAATGCTACTATTTTCTATATCAAGGAGTATGGTTTAGTTTATTCCCACCATCTTTCTCTTTGTCTTCATGCATGGTTTTTTTTTTTACTTACTACCCTGATTAACTGCGCATCTGTTGTCCTACGTCGACTCGAGAAAGGTCTCGAGTTAAACATATGTGTTGGATGAGTGTGGGCTTGGAACATTTTCAGATGACGAGAGCGGAGAATGTGTGGCTGAATTAGCAAAGTTGATGCAGGAAAGCATTTTATAATTAGTAGCAAATTTTGTCTGTTTTGTTGGGTGTGTGTGTGTGTGTGTAAATTTGAGAGTTTTAACGTATTGGAAGCACGTGATCAAGAGGGGGTCTAAGTGCGTGCACTTGTTTGTGTTGATGTCGCCCCCAACCAGACAAGTGAAGGTAAAATATAAATGTAGTCCAAACTCTGTTGCTCTGGAGAGAGAGAGAGAGAGAGAGAGAGAGAGAGAGAGAGAGAGAGAGAGAGAGTTGTAAAAGGATGAAGAGAGGAGAGGGGGGTGGGGAAGAAGATGCACATGGAGTGCTGGTGTTGGCTTTTATTAGTGAGGGAAAATGGAGATAAGACGTGCAGGTTTAATCATGGAGGCGCTTCTGGCATTCCATGTGCTTTCTATCTTCTCGCCCCCACTTCACATTATTTTTTACAGACGCCTTCCACCAATCTCTCTCTCTCTCTCTCTCTTAGTATATAATGAATCTTGTTGCCCTCGTATCACTCTTAATATTCCAGCATTAAAGGAACATCCCCCGGAAAACTCGGAAAATGCGTACCAGTAGTCCTTCTACTTGCAGCAGATCCTGGTAATCCTCTCTCTCTCTCTCCCTACCTTTTCTTGAATGTTTAATGTTACTAGCTAGTATTTGTGGCGATTGATTGGAGTTGGCATTGCAGGTCTATAAGTGAGGATTCGTTGCGGCGGTACGTGTTCCATGCTAGTGAGAACTGCATCCAGGAATTGCTTGCAGCTTCCGATTCGAGCAGCGTCGACGGATGGAAGGTGGTCGGAACCGAAAACGGCGTCGAGCTTTCGAAGCGCAGATCGGGATCACTTAACACGTTTCGTAGCCGCTGGGTGCTCCAATCGGTCTCGCCCCACCAGTTTATTACAGTTGCCAATGCAATTGATGCTGCTAAGGTTGTTAATCAGCACACTCTCCCTCTCTCTCTCTTGCATGAGCATGAGGGAGGGATTAACATAGTACGTAGTAATGTTTTTGATTAGTAATTATTAACTGTAAAAAATATGCAGGAATGGGATGGTGATTTAGTAGAAGGAAAGTACATAAAGGACTTGGAAGAAAACTTGAGCATTATATGGCTAAGGTATGGAGAGAGGTCGAAGCCCTTATTTAGAAACAGAGAGTTCATAGTCTACGAGCGAAGGGAAACCATGGACGATGGAACTCTGGTAACTTTTATTTACTCCGTCCATCCCACTCTAATTGTTCTGTTAAGAGTCTCACACGAGTTTTCTTGTTTCCTAAAATGGACCCTTACATTTTAATGTGGATCCCTTACTTTTCACTTTAATATTGTGCCTAAAATCATGCTATCGACACATGACGATTATATGGTTGCAGGTAGTGGCAGTGGCTTCTCTTCCAAAAGAGATAGCAGCAGGATTACAACCCAAACAGAACAACTCAATCAGAGGCCTTTTATTGCAGTCTGGATGGGTTGTTGAGAAGCTTCCTAATGATTCTTGCATGGTCACTTACATTGCTCAAGTAAGCATACCACTCTCTCTCTCTCTCACGAGTTTGATTGCAATAAACATGAGAATTGTGTCGGGATAAATAATACAAACCAATCGATATCACTTCTCCCTCCAAGTTTAAGTTTTGAGATGAGACAAAATTCTATAAAAATGGGTTATTCTAGAATTACGATGGACCGAGTTTCAATATTTGAGAATTGGATCCTCTATTTATTTCTTGTATTGCATAATCTATTCTATTATCTAATAATTGTTGTATGTTAAAAAAAATCTAAATGGTTTTTTCGGATTTTTTTTCCAATAGGTATAACAATATTCATATATTAACATTTTTCTTTTCATTATTTTTTTTTTTTTATTTTGCTTATTGTAATCCAAGAACACTATAGGGGAGGAATATTCCGCCAATATTCGTTAATTTCATAATTAATTCCACCGAATATTTAGTTCGGATTACGATTTGTACTTTCTTTCTACTTATCCATTTGCATATAATGATCTATTTCATTTGGTGATTTTTGCGAATTATATCATTCATTATTCGGTTCTCCACTTGTATAGATTTATTCAAAAAGCAACCATGAGAATGAATGTGTGCAAATAAATGTCCGGTGTGTTAACAGAAAAAAAATCTTAAAGTTATACAAAATCATATTAAAATTATATATTTATATTTATAAAATTATTGTGCTTTTTAATGTAGAAATTTATGCTTAAGCTTAACCATGCTTATAGTAATTTACAATTATGCTTAAATCAATTACAGCTACTGATCGAACTAAGATTAAGGATTCATTTCTATTTCTATTTTACACGTCATGACTTATTTCTATATGAACCAAACTTAAACAGTGATTACATCGAGTTATTAAATGTTTAAACTCTTCTAGTAATATATTTTTTCCATTTTGGTGTGCTGTGCAGTTGGATCCTGCAGGATGGCTGCCCAAATGCTTCGTGAATCGATTAAATACGAAATTGGTGATGATAATTGAAAACCTTAAAAAGCAGGTGGTGCCATGCCCCACGAGGGCTCCTACATGATTATTCATAATGTATAAAGAAAGCAAACTATAGAAGAACAAAAATATTAAGTAGTTAATTATCTTCAAATGGATAAAATTTATTCATGATAATTTTCATGCCATTATGAGTCATGATTATTATTTGGATTTTGGCTTAATCTACTACCGAAAGTTTGGATATTCAAATTCGAAAATGATGCCGAATGAGTTGTACTTTGTTTTAAATATCATTATTGCTCGGAATCATCAGTTTTATTTCTAATAATATGGGTGGTAATTAATCTTTATATCTATTTATAGATGAATGACGATGTCCATTGTACACTTGTTTAATATTTTCATAGATAATGTGAAAATACTATTGAGATGTTTTATATATATTCATTAATTTATTGCAAAAAGGTAAACTAGAATTAAAAGTTTCATACATAACACTGTCACATTTAAAAGTGCTCACAATGGATAGATTAATGTTTTTGTCGATCTATATATACATATATACACGAATTGGAGTAGATGTAATCATGCAGATTTTTAAATGAAGAATTATGTGCAGTAAAAAAACTATAAATTAATACTCTATATATTGATAAAAAAAAAAAAAAAAAAATTGATCCCAACTTAGGCATTTATAAAAAATCATCAAATTCGATAAAATAATAAGATAATAATTTTTGGAAATTCCTTTATAGATATTAGGTCCATTAAAACTCTAAATTCTTAACTCATAAATATTTCTATAATGCATATTATGGTAATTTGCTAAAATATGAATTCTCTGTTACTTGATTTTCATATTGAGATTTATATAGTAGTTCATGTTTCATTCGTCATGCATGAATATATTTAATTACCAGTACTAGTTATGTAATACCCCGACTCTTCGAAAATAGGGGAATTTAAAATTTTGGGTATTACTTAGGCTCTTTATGTTTGCCAAGGTCCTGAGAGTTGTAAAATTATAGAGACTTGTCAAAATATTCTATTAACAAGTATATTAAGCTAGGTATTTGAAATGACGTAAATCATATATTCGTTTGAACCAGTTTGATTGCCATTAATTCTTACAAGTAGTGTATATATATATCACCAAAAGATAACACTATCGATCGATTGACGGATCGAGTTTTAATGGTCAAACTTTAATATTAAGTTACACATGAATTTCAAAATAAATTAAGTACTTATAACTAGTAAGCAAACTAAAGGTACTGTAGTCAATGTTAAGTTTCTTATAATAATATTAAAAAAAAGAAAATGAAATGATGATAAATATTATAAATATTACATAATAATTTGGATTGAATCATGTAGATATTTCTTCAACAAGATAAAGGTGAGTAAAAAGTAGAATTTGAAGATTTAGGATTTGTCATTTAGCTCACAATTCTAAACCATTTCATTTCCACCGCCCTAGAAATTACTAACACCACAAGGATTGAGATATTTTCTAGATTAGATTACTTCAAGGAAGAAAATAAGAACAAATATAGAGAGAGAAAAGAAAGGGGTGAATATCATAACAATATAGAAGATAGAAGATAGAAGAGGGAACGAGGTAAGAGGTAGAAGCTTCAATCACAATCGAACAATTACTAGCTGCCCTGATTTCAAAGGAAGGAAGTGCCGTAATTCAACGATCGAGTCGAAATCAAAGCAGTAAGTCTCTCATGTATACTTATCATACAATGAAACATCAAACAGCAGCATGATACTAATCTATAGGACCCCCTGCTTTTCATAAATTCAAGCTGAAGTTCTGAAATTTAGCTACTCAAACAGAGTTAGGAAATATTCGGAAGTTTAGAACCTTAACCCAATACAACTACACAAAAAGGAAGATAGTGGATAGGGAGAATGAACTGATGCAGGTTAAAATCATATAAGAAAAGAGCAAAGATATCAGTCATCAAACCCAAATAATTTCCAACCTTGTGGAAGCAATTGTACCTAATTTACTTGTGGAAATCGAAATTAGATCCTGCTTAAAACTTATTTACAGAACTTAAGTATAGATTTTTATGGGAAACAAATAAATATACTTGTTGTATACATAATGTAAACCTGGTGTAAAACGAGGAATCAAACATAGTCTGAGCTTCATGTGTTCATAGGTAGTGAATCACAGTAGCATACAAATCTCCTTATGAATTATAATCTAAAACCAAGAAACTATAGCTTTATTCCGTGATTTAGTAGCTTAATAACAATACATGTAAAAGCACCAATTTATATTCATAAATGAAAGTGAAATAGAAGGTTAACAAGAGATTAATCCTAAACCATTTACTGTAGCACAACACAATGAAATTAAGATGAGATTGCCTCAATGAAAAAAAAGATTAATAGGTAATAACTCCTAATTTATCCTCCACAGTAGAAGTTTTGAGGTAATAAACCAAAGGAAACAATATGAAATTCGAAATACAAATGTGTATACGATTTAAGAATCGGAAATTTAAGAATGCGAGAACATTACCTTATAATCATTTACATTTAGTCGACAATAGAGGAGAATCAGCAGGACTTCCGCTCCTGCTGCTGCTTCGTATGGACATAGACGCAGATGCAGCGCCTCCCTTTAACGCAATTAAAGCCCAGCAAGTAGGTGTGTCTCTAGAGGCCTCGTCGATTCAAACAAAATAGCAGCTGCGCCGGCATATGAAATCAGCAGCGATTTCGATTCCCAAACCTGTGGTAAATCAGTGAATCTGAAGTTAATTTCTCTAGGAAAAATAGGGGTAAAGAAGGAGACAAAGAAAAATTGAACTGAATGCGTGTGAGAAGACGAATTAGGAAAGCTATAGTGCCACGATTCCGGCAACACCAGAGGGGGAGAGGAGGAAGACGATTTTTCTTTTTCCTTTTCTATGTGCAGACCGAGAGTGAGAAGTTGAGGAGGGGATTAGTAACTTCAAATAGAAAAAAAAAAGAATAATGATATTATAATAATAATTTGGAAAAAATGCATTTAAAATCGTGAACTTTATCTGACATACCGTTTTAACCGTTAACTTTCAATTTTTTCCCTAAAATCAAAAACTTTTTAATTTGTCCAATTTTCCCTTAATTTCTAATTTTCCCCAAATCAAAGCTGATGTGGCGCTGATGTGTCAGTTTGGAAATTGACATGTCGTCCACATAGCTTCCACGTAGATTTTATAAGACACATATGCATCCACATAATTATTTTTATTTAAATAATATATGCAATTAATTTTATTTTTTCTAGATTTATCTCCTCCCTCGCTAAAATACGGCCCTCCGATCAATTCAGGTGCAAATCTACTTCCCTGGCCCTGCTTTTCGCTACAAAATCGAGCCAAACATCGATGTCGGAGGTGATGCAGTGGTCGTATCCAAATATGATGTTAGGCCTTTTCGGGGGACTTTATTAATTGCATATACTATTATTTAAATAAAAATAATTATTGGATGTATATGTGTCTTATAAAATCTACGTGAAAGCTATGTGGATGACATGTCAATTTTCAAACTGACACATCAATGCCACGTCAGCTTTGATTTGGGGGAAATTAGAAATTAAGGGAAAATTGGACAAATTAAAAAGTTTGTGATTTTATAGAAAAAATTGAAAGTTAACGGTTAAAACGGTATGTCAGGTAAAATTCACGATTTTAAATGCATTTTTTTCTAATAATTTCTCTTCAGTGCCAAAGATTTAATTAATTGATATATAGTAGAAGTAGTAATTTTAAAGGTTTTACTGTTATTTTATGTATAACTAGAAATCAGAAATATAGTTAATTAAAATTAGGCTACTAGTTTGGAAAAAGGGACGAAAAACCTCATCGAACAAATCAACATCTTAGGCAACAATTATATATTTTAGAGAATAGTAAATTTATATTAAAATGGAAGTGACATATCTCTTTAAGACCTGAGATTTTTCTAAATAGAGGAACTTTAATTCCTAAAGGTGAAGCTCAAGATAGGAGCCGAGGAACGTGAAGGAGACTAAGAAGCTTTCGACTACTAGTGTAATCAGGTGGGCATTATTATTTACGAAAAGTATAATTTTGCTATAATTAAGCATATTTAAAATGAAAATGTCAACTGAGTTATTCATGCATAAAATGTTATGGGTTTACGTACATTCTTAACTGTGTTGGTTTATCCATTAAGGACGATCGGCTCTGTTTTAGACAAAGGTTGCTATACAAGGTAGTGTACACTAAAGTCGTGAACTGTGTGCTCCGAAGGTGGGCCGGTTTATGCAAATGAATATGTCTGTGGAAGGTGGCCAACTTTCGTAGCATGAGGATCACAGATATAGATAGTGCAAAATGGGTGTAAATGATGTTTAGTATGCATAAGTCATTTCTATAAAACGCTTGTGCGATACTATGATAAATGCATGGATAATTACTATTTTTTTTATAACTTTTGGCATAACCCACGGGGTACCTTTAGTACTCAGCCCTGCTTGTGTTTCTAAAAACTTGCAGGTTAAGCGAGATGGTTGGCGGCAGTGTTGAGAGGAGATGTATTTCTTGTAAATTTGGTTCAGGAAGGGATGCATATCCTCATATATGTATCTATTTTGTAGATCTTCCGCTGTACGCTCTGACAGTTGTAGTTTGATAAGGTTTCGTTCATACTTTGTTACGTCTGTAAATGAAAATCAATCCCTCATGGATTGTCTTTTGAAACGTGTATAATGTTTGAGCACTCGGCTTCTTAGTTTCACTTCAATTCCCTTGGTATTTGTGTCCATTACTCGAGTCTATTAATATGTCGCTCTCCCTTCTCTTTCGATAATAAGTCATGGTTAATCAATTTCCCCCTTCTTCCCCGCTTCGTTATTCCAACCCTAAGTCACGCTCCGGCTGAGCCATCCTTCGGGAATAGCGGGCGTGACAAGTTATCTAAGTGAAATGTAAATTAAACATATATATTTAAATACATGTTTCAACTGAATTGATACATGAGTCCATGAATGCAGTAGTTAATGATATGCATTGAATTGATATTATACATAATGTATTTGATTAGTTACAAAGAATTTGTTGGTGCATATATAAAATTTTAATTTTCAATAAATATCTACTGAATTTGCTCAATTTAATTTAAAAGGTTTATCTTTTAATTAATAAAATATTAGTTTGTGGATATATTAATACTTCTTTAAATCAATAAAATCTCATGGTCCCAAAGTTATTAATTTATAGAGATTTTATTGTAATTGAAACTAGAGAAGTAATTTCTTTTTGATAGATTCGTCTCCACATCTAGTGAATTATGATAACATCCCCAATTGGACGGTGTCGCTCGGTATCGCCGCCGCCGAGCAACACCTGCTCCCAATGGCAGCACCAATTTCGTAGGCATTGGTTTTGCTGGAGCGACACTGGGCCTATCTTTCTACTGACGTCATAATGACTTCATCATGGCTTAAATATATGTTTTTAAAATCGAATTTCAACAAAAAGATATTGGGAACCCTTTGCAGTTAATTTTGATGATGTTTTTCAAAAACTTAGACATTATTTATCAAAGTTTGAGGTTGACAAAGTTGTTCTCTCTGTATAGTATAGAACAACGAGCTTTCAAATCTAGAAAGATTGTTTTGTCATGTAAAGGCCAAGGCTGTTCTCAACAGCCTTGCCTACAGAAGAACAGCCTGTCATAGTGAACCAGCTCTATAGGTACTCCAGCTCGTTCTCAAGTTCAAGACATCAAGCTGCTGGAAGATACCTCAAGCCGATGATTTACCTCCGTAGGTCAACCTGCCACCTAAGTTGCCACGTCTGATGCCAGCTAGGACAAGACCCAATGGGAAGTGATGAGTCAGCCTCAACGGCTATTTGACACGTCATCAAGTCTCCAACGGCTAGTTGTCATGTCAGCACAGACTCCAACGACTAGTTTTTCAAACTATGCCTATATAAAGCTTCCCACTTCAACGGAACAGTTTTTTACGGGGAATTCATTATTCAAAGCTTATAACTGCTGCAGAAATTCTCTCTCAAGCCATATCTAATTCAACACTCAAAAATCCTAGATATTTCCCAAGTGTTGAAGGAAGAGAATTTCACCATTAAAGAACACCAATGAGCTTAAAGTGTTTACAACTGCATCAAGCCTCTTCTGTACTTACTCACAAATTTAGTGAAAGCTAGATAGTTGAGTTAGTGTTGGGCTATTATTGTAATTTAGCCAGTTTATATGATTGTATGAAACTGATACTCAATCAGTATAAATAAGAGAGAAGTAGAATCCAAAGGTTAAAGGGGTTCGTAGATCGAGCTAGACGCACCGTTGACGTATGAGGGTTAGGGAGACCCCCCCCCCTCTCTCTCTCTCTCTCTCATATTATATATCCTGCCTGATTAACAAACTCATACATTCATTTCATACAAACAACCTTGCCTTCAAAGGCAGAAAATATTTTCATAAGAGTTAAGTTCAACTTCCATCCCACCGTATTCCGCACTTACACAGTTTGATAAATCAAGTTTGTTCTACAACGAGCTTAATAGATCAACCTGTCACTTTGTGAGAACGACCTTGACCAGTCGCTCCCAAGGCAGTTTATTTTAAAATAAAACCCGTTTGGCTATTGGTGTATCCCCCCCCCCCCCCCCGAATACACCGGGAGCGAATTCCAACCCGTCTCAATTTCTCCCATTGAGCAAATACTCCCACCCCTTTTATGGGATATTCCGGTCAAGGTTTTTGACCGTTGATAGGTGTTAATTTTACATTATTTTCTAAGTGTAAAAATGTAGTTTCTAGTCTCGTTTAGTTGATTTAGCTCGTATTTTACTTGTTTTATTATTTGTCCAGCTATATTACGCTTTTAGTTTTATTTTTTTAATTTTTTTTATTGATTTAGGTACTTTTGACTTTTCAGATGAAGAAGTTTAAAGACTAGACGAGAGACAAAGGAACGAGAACCGAGAAGGTCGAAAATCAAGTTTAAGCCAAGTTGAGAACCGATCGACCAATCTATCGGTCGAAAGGTTGGCCGAGGTGCTACTGAGTTTGAATTTCAATGGAGACTTTGACCGAAAGAAGAGAGAATTTTGAAGTACGGCATATCGACCGATACCCTGGCCGATATGTTTTTCCGGATTTTTCAATTTGGTATTTTTTAGGAGTATCTTATGTTTCCTTATACACTTAGGTTTTGATGTAAAATTAAACACCTATAATTACTATTTTCTTAGCATTGTTCAGGGAAGTCCTTTTCATTATTCATTCACTTTATATTTTTATTTTCATGTACTTTGGAGGATTATTAAAGATTTGAAGATTAATTCAAGAGTTTTTCTAATTCCAATCTTTTACTTTTAAGCTTTTAATTATGTTTTCTCTTTCTCATACCTTTATTTTTACTTTGATTATGTCTAGCTAATTTTCTTTAGTTGATTCTAAGGATTATATGTCTAATTGAATTTACATGAATACCTTTTAGATCTATTTTATTATCATTCCACTTGGGTTTATGTTTCATGGTGCTTATTCTCATGCATGATTAATTGGCCACTAATTATGTATGCTTAATTGTGTGATTTCTACCTTAGCATGATTAATTGTATGGTTGATCTCTTGAAACATAATACGATGTAATCTATTTGTCCTAGTCGGAAATTAGGTTATCGTAGGAATTGCATGTGAATTGATTTAGGTATCGTAGTTGAACTAAGATTAATAATATATTTAGTACTGGAGCTTTTGGTAACTAGTTTACTTCTTATAAGACCTGACGGTGATTAAGTTTAGACTAGCCCACTATCTAAGTTGTCTTATCGGAAACTTAGGGTGTTTACGTGAGTACATTCCATCTCAGTTGGATTAAATTGGTAAAATATATTAATAGGTCATTTATATGAATTTGGTTAGATTATACTTCCCTAGGATCAACCTTTTTGTCTTACTTAATTTAATTCTTAGATTTGTTTTTATTTGATTTGCTTTTTTATTTAATTTTTATTAATTGCCTAAGACTTTAGAAAACCAGAAGTCAAAATTCTTTTTGCCTAGACATTTGTGAGGGTTTAAAGTAGAGGTAACTTGTGTGGATTCATATATCAATTCATTTGGATACGATACTCGTGCTTACTCTTTATTACACTATTTGGTGTGGTGAAAATAGTGCGATCAACCGTACTCTCCGGTTCACCTGGAAGGTTTTGGCCGATTTCTAACACCGCCGAAAATTCATGTTGGAGCTTGATTTGCCACTCAAGGGCTTGAGTCTATGAATCTTTCGTTCTTATTCGAGAGTGTCTCCAACATTCCCTCTTAATTGCCAAAAAAAGGGAAGGGATAAGCAAAGGCAAAGTCGAAGCCAAAGCAAAGCCATGCACAAAGAAACGACGACTCTAAGCCAGAAAAAGGTACCACAAACCGGCTTAACGGCGCCCAAACCGTACACCCAAGAAGAAATGAAATTCCTACCGAAATGTTGGACTTCGTTGTCTCAGGACCCACGAGTCAGGAATGATCAAACCTCCAGTCGATTTTAGGAGAGGATCGCGGCATCGTACATTGAAAAAAAAAAAGCCGAGTTGGGCTTGTGTGAGGGATTCGGAGGCGCTCAAGTCGCATTTCCGCTAAGCCTAGACGGCTTGCGAGAAATTCAAAGGGTTCTACGTCAGAGCGAAGGAGGATCGGCCTAGCGGAGCCAACAATGCAGACATACTCGATAAAGCGGATGCCTTGTACTATGCAAACAATGATAATAGCGAATTCAAGTATATTAAGGCATGGAGGGTGTTGATCGAGGTTCCAAATGACAAACATATCATGAACACTTCCAGCGAGAAGTGCCAAAAGGGTGTCGACGGCTCGTCCAACTCAAGCCGTTCCTCCACTCCTTCTGATTTCAGTGGCTTTTATGCTCTTACTTGCCCGATGAGGATAAAACAAGCAAACGCTGAATCCCGCAACAAAACCAAAATTCCAACGAGTCAGTTGGAAGATGTCCTGGAGGAAATTAATGTCAAAGCTTATGAAGAACAGTCCGCAACAACAAATCCTTTATAGAATACACAAGGCTTCGAGCGGATGAATCTCCTCGAAGGTTACTACGAGTCACATGAAAGGGCTCGAGAAATATCACAAGGTGCTCATGTAAGATACTGTTGAATCCGTGAAGATCGCTCGGATGTTAATCAATTAAACAAAATTATAAACATACAATATCCTAGATCCTAAAGCGGAAACAGATCTAGAATTGTATACCTTGTTGGGCAGATCCAGCCGGAATATGAGATTTCGGTGAAGAATTCCACGCACTAGATCTCTGCACACGATATCTAGCTCTTCTCGTAAACCTCAAGATCTTCGAGAGTATTCCCGAGCACAGAGAAGAATCTCGGATGGACGGAAATCTTTCTTCTCTCCCTCACAGTAAAACCCTAGCCGTCAAACTCTCGATTCTCGTGTGAAATCACGTGTATCACTTATATGACGGAATCCCATCTCACCATCTATATAGAGGTGAATTAGGTTTAGGGTTTTCCTTGCTGGGCCAGGCTTGCTTCTGTTGGGCTACACTAGGGATCTTAAGGAGGATTTGGACTAGGCCTCCCAATATAATTAATAATCCAAGTATTATCTGGGCCTGAATACTTTACTTAATTATATTAATATTATTTCACTCCACTAAAGAAATAATATTGCACTGCCGTCCATTTCCAAATTATTACATACCGGGCTCCTTTTTGAATTAGATTATTTCCCGTGTTTAAGATATTGCATGTCCATTAATTAATTAAGCTACTGATAGTTTTTATTAATTAATATCTCAACCGAGAGTAGTACCCGGTCGACCTTATTATTATATCAGAACTTAATCCACCTGCAGGGTTTGATATAATAATCTTTAGAGCGCCTCAAGGGGACATCATCAACTCGGACTCAGCCGAGACACGATTTCTAGCTATAATGTTAATTATCATATTTATAATATTATTACCCAAAATATCGAGATACTTTGAGTTGCAATAACTCTCACTCATTGATAAATCAAAGTAATAATTATCATAAATATATAATTGAATATTATACAACTAGAATTAAGAAATAATAATCGTCCGAGATCTTAAATCCTTTATTAAAACAATACAAAATGATTTATCTCACCGCGATCCTGTTCAATGCAACTGGATGCATTAGTATAAGCTAATAGCCAAGATCAACTAATATCAAGCATTATACTACAACCTTAACAAGTAATTTGTCCATGGTTACTTAGGTTGCGAATACTATTTAAGTATATAAGAAACCGATAATATGATTTTCCGTGACCACACACACCATATTATCTATAATACATACTACAGGACGTTTATTTGCATAACCATAATACGAATAAATATGCAAAACATATGACTTTATTTATTTCATAAAACAGGAAGAAGTATACAACTAAGTATAAAAGTATGCTTTTCAGTATATAACCCTAACAGATACAAACAATATGTCGTCGTAGCATCTTGAGCAACATGAAATCCTCCTAGCAATGGTGAAGAGCTTGATTGATTAATTTCACATTTAGTTAGTATTTTAACTGTGTCATTTTTGTATTTTTGAAGCTTTTATGTAATGTTTTTTAATTCAATAAATGAAACAATTTAAATTAAATATCGAAGTAAAAATTGAATTAGAAATATCAAAATAAAAATCTATATAATAAAATAAAAATACAACTAAACATCAAAATTTTAATAAAAAAGAAATCAAAAAAAAAAAAAAAAACCGAAGAGAACCTACCACCTGGGCAGAAATTGGGCGTGGGTTCTCTCCACCTGAAAAGTGGAGAGTACCCACCTTTTGGGTTCTCTATTAGGAATGCGCTAGCAATACAGAGCGACATCTTGTCCCCTCTCAGTGATGCCCACGGGAGATAACTCTGCGCAACAACCTGCTGGCGCTACAGGCATGTCACCTCCTACCTCAGGTGCTACTGCAATTGGTCCCCGTCCTCCCGGTACAGGTCGTTGTTTCACTTGTGTGAGTTTGGTCACTAAATGTCTGCGTGTCCCAATCCACGAAACAACAAAATTTTCTAGCAGGTGGAGTAGATGAGAGTTCTCATGAGTCACCTCCGGTGTTTGATGAGGAAATATCTAAAGAAATCCCGGAGACTCATCTTGGTGGAGATGAGGGTCCCTTACTCGTTCTGCAGCTTGCCTATCTCACACCTAAGTATGAGGGTAGCAGTGACCAACGACATCATTTGTTTCAGTCGACATGTACCATCAATGATAAAGTTTGCAATTTATTATTGATTCTGGCTCTTGCGAGAATGTTATATCAGGCGATGTTGTATCTAAGTTGGCGCTTTCTACGACGGCCCATCCCAAACCTTATGTGCTTGCTTGGTTAAATCGCGATAATCTCGTTTCAGTCACTAAGCGTGTCTTAGTTAATTTTTCTATTGGGGACTGTTTCACCTAAAAATGTTCGCAATAGAACGAAATCTATTGTAGCATTAGTAAGTTAAACCCTAAGTCGAATCTCGAGGAAAACTTAACAGGGCAAATAACTGTGTAGTAAAAACAAGAAAATAAAAACATAATCTTGCCTAATCTAGGAACAAGTAAAAGAATTTGTTTGTGGTTGTTTTAATCCTAGGCAATAAAATAAATATGCAAGAATAAAAGAGACAAGTAGATAGATCTAAGTATCTAACCTAATTAACAATAATTAAAGCTAACAACCTAAACTAATTAAAATCAAGCAAGAACGATTAAACTACCTAGGCAAGAAATCATAAAGAAAGCAAGAACAATTACGAATGTAAAAATGAATCTAGACATGAATGAAATTGAATCTAAAAACTTGAGAAAACGAATCTTAATCTAAAACTTAAAAAACTAAGAAAACGATTTTAGGAAAATAAATTTATACTACGAAATAAGAACGAACGATTAATCTAAGAATTAAAGAACGAAGAACTCAAGAACAATCAAAATAAATAAACACAAAAGAAAGCAATTAAAGAACTTACGAAGAATTGGAATAAAAAGAACTTGAATTAAACTTGAACGAAAATGTCTCGATCTGGAACGAACAACGAAAAATAAATCTAAAACTCAGAGTGTTGAAAACCAAAGCTAATAAAGAATGATAAAAGTTGTTCAAATTCGGCCTAAATAAGTGTTTATATACTATGTATAAAAACCTAGTCTAAGAAGGAAACAAATCCTGAAAAATCGGGATGTTGGTCGACCGGCCAGAATTCATTCTGGACAAGTCTGGACACAATGCTTTGGCCGACTTCCTCTTCGGCTCTTCTTCTCCCTTCGACCCTTTTCGTCCCATTTTCTTCTAGTTTCCGCCCTTTTAGTCCGACAAGTACCAAAAACACAAAACTACCTAATCATAGCCAACTAATGACTAAAACAAACCAAACAATAAGAAAACAGACTCGAAAAGACAACTAAAAGCCTAACAACTAAACACCAATTAGGGGCACCTATCATGATTCTATTTGGTGCGATGTTGTTCATATGGACGCATACCACCTCTTGTTAGGATGTCCTTGGCAATATGATCGTCGAGTGGTACATGATGGTTACTTTAACACCTATAGCTTCCATTATGATGTTTCGAAGATTGTTCTGCATTCCTCTATTGCTTCTACAGCCCCTCCCCCGGTTGATCCTTTAGTTTTAATTGTGATTCGAGCTGTTTTTGAAAGTGATATGTTACTCAGGTCTCTCGGTTTTCTTTTACTTGCCCATAATGTTGTTGATGGTTTCGCTGTGCCACCTCTAGCCTCCCCTTTGTAGCAAGAATTTTCTAATGTTTTTCCGAGTGAACTACCTCCTGGACTTCCTCCTCTACGATATATTCAACACCATATTGACTTTATCCTAGGAGCCACTTTGCCAAATCGACCACATTATCGTAATGAGTCACTCAGAGCATGCAGAGCTTCGTCGCCAAGTGGAAGAATTACTCAAGAAAAGACTTATTCGAGAAAGCTTAAGTCCATGTAATGTCCCGGCTTTACCCACTCCGGAAAAAGATGGCTCTTGGCGCATGTGTGTTGATAATCGCGTTATCAACAAGATTATTATTCGGTACCGCTTTCCTATTCCTCGCTTAGATGACTTATTGAACCAATTAAGTGGATCTACGATATTTTCTAAGCTGGAGCTGCGTAGCGGGTACCACCAGATACGTATATGACCAGGCGATGAGTGGAAAACAACCTTTAAGACTCGAGAGGGCCTATTTGAGTGGCTCGTAATATCTTTTGGTCTCTCTAATGCTCCGAGCACCTTCATGCGTGTCATGAATAAATCCCTTCGGCCTTTAATTGGCACATGTGTTGTCGTCTATTTCGATGACATTCTCATATATAGCAAAACAGAAGATGAGCACTTTGAACACTTGAGATCGGTCTTACTTATATTGCGAGATGAGAAGTTCCTTGGAGTCCCACAAAAGTGTGTATTTTTCACTCCTGCAGTACTATTCTTGGGATATAGGATTTCAGCGGCAGGAATTAGTGTCGATGACGACAAAATAAATGTCATAAAATATTGGCCACTACCGAGGACCTTAACTGCGACGCCCAACTTCCATGGCTTGGCCTCTTTTACCGCCATTTTATCCCTCACTTCAGTTCCATTATGGCTCCCATCACCGATTGCATGCAGGGTAAGACTTTTGTTTGGACCTCTGCAACCCAATCGACATTTCAACTCATTAAGCACGAATTGACGACTGCACCTGTTCTTATCTTGCCTAATTTTGTTTTCCCTTTTGAGCTTCATTGTGATGCTTCAAAGGTTGGAATTGGGGTTGTCCTTAGTCAAGAAGGTCGTCCCGTCGCCTACTTTAGTGAAAAATTGACAGGTCCTCGCTCTCGCTACAACACATATGACGCTGAGTTCTACATCGTGGTTTGTGTTGTTTGGCATTGACACCATTACTTATTTCAGCATGAATTTATCTTGTTTACTGATCATGATTCGTTGAAATATTTACCTACCCAAGATAATGTATCTGCTAGCCATGCCTTGTGGGTAGCCTATCTTCAATAATTTACACTTGTTCTTCGCCATAAATCTGTAATAACAATCGGGTTGCCGATGCTCTCAGCCGCCGACACTCACTCCTTGTACATTTGCTTATTTCGGTGCCAGGATTTGATTCCTTTGCTGAGTTATATGCTAGCGATCCATTCTTCGCCAAGATTTTATCTTGTATGTCCGCTGGTGAATCTACTATGTTTGTTCTTTCTCAGGGCTTCTTATTTCACAGGGTTCGCTTGTGTATTCCTGCTTGTAGTTTGCGGCATAAATTGATCCTTGAGTTACATGGCGTAGGTCACGTGGGACGTGATCGTACAATTGATCTAGTCCAACGGCAGTTCCATTGGTCGTCTTTACATCGTGATGTTGCTCGTGTAGTTGAACGTTGTTGTATTTGCCAAGTTTCCAAAGGTGGTGCTACCAACACCAGTTTATACCAACCACTACCGGTTCATGAGGCTCCATGGCTTGGAGTGAGTATGGATTTTGTGCTCGGTCATCCCTGCACTCAACGTGGGTTCGATTCTATTTTTGTGGTTGTCGATCGATTCTCAAAGATGGTGTTGGGAAACGGCTGCTTGAAAGCCGCCCCGACCCAGATCTTGGTTCGGATGTATTGATTCGATCGTGCACATAAATTCATGCAATGGTTCGAGTACATACCTTGATTATGAAGAACGTGCAATCTGAGTCGTGTCTGATCGATCTACGGTTCTGATCTTCTAGGATGTGATCCCACACCTTGAAATCCGAGACTTGGTGGGCGTCTCGAGATCACTGGAACCTCGATCTTCTTCACACTCAGACTCGGCCGACTCTCTCTCTCTCACCCTCGATTTCTGCGCCAATCTCACAGAGAAAATTCTGGTGGCTAGGTCAGATTATGAGAACTAGGGTTTTATGAGAGACTTGAGAGTATATATATGTATGGTTCATAAATAAGGAGATATGATTCCTTATTTATCTCCAACCATATCTTTGCCATCCCATATTTATTCTCTTTCCATAACTTACAAATCCTATTCCTTTATTAATACGGAATTAATAAGGAATTAATATGTTCAGTTATGCAACTGTATATTCGGAATTAATTCTAACAAATAGAATTTATTCTAATATCAGTAGAAGAATAAATAACTAAATATATACCAAATATATTTAGATATGATATTTATCCCCACAAGATTTAATTTAAATAAATCTTATCTTATTAGATTTAATCTTATCCGTGAATAACTAAATAATAAATAATTAGATTTAATCCCATAGGATATAAATCTCAATTAATTATATTTATTATCCATTCACCGGATATAAATCCAATATATATCATATACCGGGCCTGAGTACAATTATTGAGTCCAAACTCAATAATACTATTTAGATCGATTCCCGAGGTCTGTTTGGGCCATCCTAGGGATCGGATACCAGACAGAGTTGGGCCTTATCTAATTCGATATTTCCATGTCCACCCCTGAACATGTATCTAATTAGAACTATGACGCACTCCACTAAAGTGTCATAGCTGAATCACCGCTCTGTCCCAATTATGTAGATTGGGTAGGTATTTTGTATAGTTCGACCCCCGTGTTTAAGACCTTCCATATCCGTTAATCAATTAGAGCTACCATGACTGCTCCTAATTGTTAACATCTATTCCTCAGGTAGTACCCGTTCACTCCTCATTATTATACCTGAACTTAATCAGCATGCATGACTTGGTATAATAAACATTGTGAACTCCCTGAGGGGATATCGTCAGCCTGCACTCACACAGGACACGGCTTGTTGATAACACTTATTAGACATACTATGCATCTTCGTGTTACCCAAAGTACGACATGATTTAGATGAACTAACGAAGTTCATATCTTCGTAAATCAAAGCAACATCGAAGAATACATATACATCTAATAGTTTACCAAGGTTAAGATCGAGCTAGAGCCTGAGATCTATAGCTCTTTGATATAGGTGAAATTTACCTTGTTTTCATAGCCAAAAAGAGTCGATTTTGTGTCTCGATTTTATAGTATTGTCTATGTTTTATATGGTTTTTAGTATATGGGACAATATTATGCTTGTAGGTGTTTTTTTATGTGTTTTCAGGCATAAATCGAGGATAAAACCCCGAGATGAGAAAAGGCGTGAAGATCGAAGTTGAAAATTCAAGATTTGAGTTCGAGTGAAGGCCTCTCGATCGACCTCTCGATCGAGAGAGGTGTCGAGAGGTGTCTTCTGTTGTAGCTATCGATCGAGAGCAAAAATGATACTCCTTTTCGAGAGGTCTGTCGAGAGGTGTCCAGCCGGGAATTTTTCTCCTTATTTAATTTGACTCCTTTTTGGTCTAGGTTTTCCTTATGTAAATTTCTCCTATATATACTCCTAGTCTAGCATTGTAAACCCTAACACTTTATTATTTTACATACTTTTTAGCACACTTTTACTTTAGAGTTTTGTATTCAACATTGGAGTTTTTCAAGTTTATGCAAGATTCAAGATTCAACGTTCTTCGTTTATTTTCAAGTTTTTCTTACTCTTACTCTTTAATTATGCTCTTTCAATCTTTTGTGTTTATGTTTGCTTTAATTATGTCTAGCTAAATTTCTTAGTTGATTTTAGGGATTGAATGCCTAATTGAATTTATGTAAGTGTTTTTGTTTACAATTAGCCTTCCAATCTAGATGCATGTTTCATGGTGCTTATTCTCATGCATAGTTAACTGGCCATTAATTGTGTATGCATAATTATGTGTTTATGCCTTGATAGGATAATTGCATAATAGATCTCATGAAAGCATGATATAATAGTTTGATTTTCTTGATTGATAATTGAATTGTTATATGTTCATATATAATTGATTTGGTGTCTTAGTTGAACCTAGTTGATTATATTATTGGTACTTGTTCTATTTTGCACTTGATTCGATTCTTACAATTCGAAAGAATATTAGGATCTCGTTGGGTGACTACTTGCATTGCTTTAATTAGGGTGTAAGTTATTTTTGCATGTATCACATTTAGATTGGATTAAAGTGGTTAATTGTATTCATTAATTATTTGCATATGTTTGATTAGGTAGGCTTCCCTAGAATCAACACTTTTCCTTAATTGTTCACTTTCCTTATTTACTTAATTGCTTGTGCCTTAAGTTGTTTTATTTGACTACTTATTTCTTTACTTGCTTATTTCCTTATATGATTACTTGAGTTCTTGTTATTATTTGCCTAGTATAAATACCACATTCACTAAACCCTTAAAAGCCTAGACATCACATTAGTTCTTGAGTAGAGGTATTGTGTGCGTTTTCGGTTTATCAGTCCCTGTGGATACGATACTCGTGCTTCATTATATTACACCTATTTTGTGTGGTAGAAATAGTGCGATAAAATTTTGGCGCCGTTGCCGGGGATTGATTAGATTTCACATACATATTTTGAAATAGAATTAATAGGTGATTTAAGCGCTTTAATTTTCTGTTTTCGGTTTATTGATCTAACGTTTTTCTTTTCTTCTCTTTGGTTTTAGGTAGTGCATGACCACAAGGTCTAAAGGGATAAATCCTATTCCTATAGACTTGGAGTTAGAGCGCTCTCTTCGAGCATTGAGGCGAGGAAAGGAGGCAAGTAAGATCGATACACCACTCTCTTCACCACCCGATTCACCAAGGAGTTTCGATTCAATGGCGGATCAAGTGAGGAGGACTTTGAACGATCGGTTCAAACCGGTCGTGGACCAATTTCAGCAAGGAGGATGGGGGACCACGGAAGCTAACAACTACGAGTTCAAGACGTCCCTCATCAACATGGTGCAAAACAATCAATACGGAGGATCACCGGCGGAGGATCCCAACGCGCACTTGAAGCAATTTCTGGACATATGTGCTACATACAAGGCCAATGGAGTATCTTCGGACTACCTCAAGCTTAGCCTCTTCGTGTGGTCTCTCAAGGACGATGCAAGAGAGTGGTTGGATGGATTGGACAAGAAGGAGGTCACTACTTGGGCTGAGATGTGCACAAAGTTTCTCAACAAGTTCTTCCCACCTTCGAGGGCTCAAAAGCTCATCAATGAGATCAACCAATTTCAACAATATGAGGATGAGCACTTTTATGAGGCGTGGGGGAGATTCAAGAAGTTACTTCGAGCATGCCCGAATCATGGGATTAGTAAGGTGGATCAAATCACGTGCTTCTATCGTGGTTTGAACAAGTTGTGTAGGAAGGAGCTCGATTACGCTTCGAAGGGAGGATTCTTGAACAATGAGTATGAAGTGGCTATGGAGATTATTGAGCTGACCGTAAATTCGAGCTATGAAGAGGCTACCGATCGACGGCTTGGAAGAAGGAGAGTTGCCAACATTGGGATCGATGCTTACGAGGACTTGATGGAGAAGTATACAAAAACAGCAAATGAGTTGGATTCTATCAAGAAAGGAGTACTTCGGTGCGATGCTATCACGGACGATCAAGCAAACCCAACCGAAGAGGAAGATGCCAATTTTGTGCAACAAGGGGGCAAGTGGCAACCGAATCAAGGAAACAAGTGGCAAGGAGGGCAAGGAGGACAAGGAGGTTCGAACTACCAAGGAGGGTATAAGAAGCCATATGTTCCCAACAACCGAAATCATCCGAACTTCTCCTATGCCAATCCAAGCAATGCATTGCAACCACCTCCCGGCTTCCATGTTGAGAACGGAGTCATCCAAGAGCCCAAGAAGGAATTGTCAACCGATGATTTGATTCGTCAATATATGGCTCAATCGGAGATGAGGATGACACAACAAGATGCAAAGTTGAGGACGTTGGAGCTCACTCAAAGTACATCAACCAACAACTTGGCTAGTAGCATCAATGCGTTGACCAAGCAAATGCAAATGTTGGAGACGCAAATGAGTCAAATAGCCAACGCTCAAGGAGGAGTCCATAAGCCCGGCCAAACACGGAGCAAAACCCGAAGAACAACCATCACGTTCATGCTATTGAGCTTCGGAGCGGCACTACATACACAAATCCATCCTTGGAAGCTGAGAAGAAAGGAGTCGGGAACTTCAAGAATGTGGTGCTCGAGGAAACGAGGATCCAAGAGCCGAGGCGAGGGCCTCTCGACACCTCTCTCGATCGAGAGGTCGATCGAGAGGTCCATACTGGAAGTAAGCATCCACCTCTCGACACCCCTCTCGATCGAGAGGAGGATCGAGAGGTCTACGACGAGGAGATTCAAATGGAACCTCTCGACACCTCTCTCGATCGAGAGGCCGATCGAGAGGTCAAAAACCGAGGTCAGAAGGGACCTCTCGACACCTCTCTCGATCGAGAGGTCGATCAAGAGGCCAGCAGCCGCACCAACTTCCGACTTACACTCCGAAGGCCCCCTTCCCGCAACGATTGACCAAGACGAAGCAAGACGAGAAGTATCAACGCTTTATGGAGATACTACAAAAGGTCAACATCAACATACCACTTCTCGATGCTCTCCGAGACATGCCCAACCACATGAAGTTCATCAAGGATGCGGTTTCGGGGAAGAAGAAGTGGGGGAAGTTCGAGATGATCAATCCGTGAGTGCAGCGCGGTGATCCAAAGGAAGCTACCATTGAAGCAAAAGGATCCCGGAAGATTCACTTTGTCATGCAAGATTGGTGATCAAATCTTCCAAAATGTGCTATGTGATCTTGGTGCTAGCATAAATTTGATGCCTCTCCCTATATTCAACCGGCTCAAGATCGGGAAGATGAAGCCAACCAGCATCTCTCTACTTTTGGCGGACCGATCAGTTTCTTATCCAAGGGGGATAGTGGAAGACGTTCTAGTTCAAGTGCACAATCTCGTCTTTCCGGCAGATTTCGTAGTCTTGGACATGCCTGAGGACACAAATCAACCATTAATCTTGGGGCGGCCATTCTTAGAAACGGGGAGAGCATTGATCGATGTTCAAGATGGAGACCTCACATTTCGAGTCAACGAGGAGGAACTGAAAATTTCTATCTACGAAGCTATGAAGAGACGACGATCAACGTGAGGATATCTTCTCAATCGAGACATTGACACCACCTACTTCGGAGGAGGCACTTAACCATTGTATTTCGAATTCTCTCTATGCCTACGAGGAGTTGGACGAAGTTTGTGACGAGATTCTAGAGTATCTCAATCAGTTGGAGGCTAATCGACCATCGAGTCACCACAAGGAGGTTTCATATCTGGACATCAACAAGAAGGTGGACGACAGATTTTTCGAAGAGGAAGAGAAGAAGGATGCAGCCCCTAAGGTGGAATTGAAGCCATTATCCGAGCACCTCAAGTACAAGTTCTTAGGAGAAGAAGAGACGTACCCGGTGATCGTATCTTCTCATCTCACGGAGGCAAACACGGACAAGCTATTGAGGGTGCTAAGGGAGCACAAATCTGCAATTGGATGGACGATTGCCGACATCAAAGGTATTAGTCCTACGATTTGCATGCATAGGATCTTGCTCGAGGAAGGCCATCGCCCAAGAGTCCAACCCCAAAGACGATTGAACCCAGCCATGCAAGAAGTTGTGAGGAAGGAGGTACTGAAATTGCTTGATGCCGGCATGATCTATGCTATTTCGGATAGCGAATGGGTAAGTCCTACTCAAGTGGTGTCAAAGAAAGGAGGAATGACGGTCATCAACGACGAGAAAGGAGAGCTGATCGTGACAAGGCTCGTCACGGGATGGCGAGTGTGCATTGATTATCGTCTTCTCAACGCAGCAACAAGGAAGGATCACTTTCCCCTCCCGTTCGTAGATCAAATGCTCGATCGTCTAGCCGGCCATGAGTATTATTGCTTCCTCGACGGATACTCCGGCTACAATCAAATCGCCATCGCTCCGGAGGACCAACACAAGACGGCATTTACATGCCCATATGGAGTCTTCGCTTATAGGAGGATGCCGTTCGGATTATGCAATGCACCAGCCACTTTCCAACGGTGCATGATGGCCATCTTCCACGGATTGATCGAGAATATCATGGAGGTGTTTATGGATGATTTTTCAGTCTTTGGTCCTTCTTTTGATCAATGTTTGGAGAATCTTGCCACGGTGCTTCAAAGGTGCGAAGAGACAAACCTCGTTCTCAATTGGGAGAAGTGCCACTTCATGGTTCAAGAAGGAGTTGTACTAGGTCACAAGGTGTCTTCATATGGATTGGAGGTGGATCGAGCCAAAGTTGTAGCCATCGAGAAGTTGCCACCGCCAACCAATGTCAAATCGGTGAGAAGTTTCCTAGGACATGCCGGCTTCTATAGGAGATTCATCAAGGATTTCTCAAAGATCACGAAGCCGTTATGTGGATTGCTCGAGAAAGATGTCAAGTTCGTGTTCGATGATGAGTGCTTGGAAGCCTTCGGGACGTTGAAGAAGGCGCTTATCTCTACTCCCGTTTTGGTTTCGCCGGATTGGAGTGCCCCGTTCGAGCTCATGTGCGATGCAAGCGATTGGGCGGTATGAGCTGTTTTGGGGCAGAAGAGGGATAAGCTTTTCCGAGTGATCTACTATGCTAGTAAGACGTTGGACTCGGCTCAAAGGAATTACACCACCACGGAGAAGGAGTTACTTGTTGTGGTCTACGCTTTCGACAAGTTTAGACCTTACTTGGTGGGATCTCACACGATTGTGCACACCGACCATGCCGCCATTCGCTATCTATTCAACAAGAAGGACTCGAAGCCAAGGTTAGTTCGCTGGATTTTGCTTCTTCAAGAGTTCGACATGGAGATCAAGGATAGGAAAGGATGCGAGAACGTGGTGGCCGACCATCTCTCGAGACTCGAGCAGCCCGTGGAAGGAGAGGATTCGAACATTGCAATCAAGGAGAGCTTCCCCGATGAGCAGATTTTTCAGATGGACGATTTGATACCTTGGTTCGCCGACATCGTCAACTATTTGGTGATCCATCATGTGCCCAAGGATCTATCGTCTCACCAAAAGAAGAAGTTCCTCCACGATTGTAAGTTCTATTATTGGGATGATCCATACTTGTATAGGAGGTGTGCCGATGGAGTCATAAGGCGATGTGTTCGACAATCGGAATGGAAGAAGGTCATCGAAGATTGCCATAACGCTCCGAATGGGGGACACTTTGCAGCGAATAGGACCGCCCTCAAGATCTTTCATAGTGGTTTCTATTGGCCGTCGATCTACAAGGATTGCCATGAGTTCATCAAGTCATGTGATCGATGCCAAAGGATGGGGAATATCACGAAGAGGGACGAGATGCCGCAATGAACTATCATGGAAGTGGAGCTCTTCGATGTTTGGGGGATTGACTTCATGGGTCCTTTTCCCAAGTCTCAAGGGTTCTCCTACATTTTACTTGCGGTGGAGTATGTTTCTAGATGGGTCGAGGCCATTCCGACTACAACCAACGATTCGAAGGTGGTGATCAAATTCCTCCAGCGAAATATTTTGACTCGGTTTGGAACTCCGAGGGCTTTACTTAGTGATGGGGGGAGTCACTTCAACAATCGTTGGTTAGGATCGCTTCTTGCAAAATATGGAGTCAAGCACAAGGTCACATCGCCCTACCACCCTCAAGCAAACGGTCAAGCCGAGTTAGCTAATCGAGAGATCAAGCAAATCTTGGAGAAGACCGTCACCAACAAAAAGGAGTGGGCGAAGTACTTGGATGACGCACTTTGGGCCTATAGGACGGCTTTCAAGACACCAATCGGGAGGTCGCCATATCAATTGCTATTTGGCAAGTCTTGCCACTTACCAATGGAGTTGGAGCATAAAGCTTATTGGGCGACGAGAAGGATCAACTTCGAGTTCAAGGAAGCCATGGGCCAAAGATGTGACGACTTGTTGGAACTTGATGAATGGAGAAACGAAGCATTTGAAAATTCGAGGATCTACAAGGAACGAGCTGCAAGATTCCACGACTTGAGCATCAAAAAGCGTAAGTTCGAAATTGGTGATGATGTTCTTGTTTTTAATTCTCGACTTCGTTTGTTTCCAGGAAAATTGCAAAGTAAGTGGTCGGGGCCGTACGTCATTTACAAGGACTTGAAGAATGGTGCATTCGAGGTGTTGAAGAACGACGGTGAGAAATTCGTAGTGAATGGACATCGCCTCAAGTACTACTTCAAGCCGTTGCCGTTTTCCCCCAAGAAAGCGGCCACTTACCTCGATGACCCAAAGTAGAAAGGAGGTATCGTCGGGCTAAAGACGTAAAACGTAGCACTTGTTGGGAGGTAACCCAATATTCGTATCCCGTTTTCATTTTGTTTCGTTTTACGTTTTAGAGTCTTAGGTAGTTTATTTTTCGTAGTTTTGAGTCAAATTTTGTATTTTAGAGTCGAACCCCTTAATATACTAACGAATGTTAAAAAGTTGTGTAGAAAACAAAATCGAGCAGGACCTCTCGACACCTCTCTCGATCGAGAGGTCGTTCGAGAGGTGAAATATTGGCATACAGTAGGGGTCTCTCGACACCTCTCTCGATCGAGAGGTCGGTCGAGAGGTTTTTGAATTTTTGATTTCCCAGGTGTGTCACGTGAAGCCTCTCGATCGAGACCCCCGTGTTTTCGATCGAGAGGGGAGGTCAGTACGTAAAGAGCAGCACCTCTCGACACCTCTCTCGATCGAGAGGTCGATCGAGAGGTCAAATTTCAGAATCCAATAGGCACCTCTCGACACCTCTCTCGATCGAGAGGTCGATCGAGAGGGTCATTGACGGCGCACATTCCGACTTTGACCAGGTTTATTTACTCCTTTAAATACACCTTTTGCACACAACTCACATACCATTCTCTCATAACTCACAAATTCTCTCAAGCACACACAAGAACTCTCAATTTCCTTCTTCAATTCGTCAAAAGGTACTCGATTTCTTGCTCTCTTGTTATCAATTCTTGATTCTTTACATGATTTTGCATGTTTTGACCGATTAAAATTCAATTTTGATGGTTAAATTCGTTGAATTGATAGATTGGGTATTAGATTGAGCATGATAGATTGGATTCATGGAATTCATTGAATTATTTGTATGAATTGAATTCATGGATGAATGCGGAGAGAATTGTGTATTGATAATCGAATGAGTCTTTATATTTGTCTATGAATTGGTGAAGATTCGTTGGTATCTATATACATGAGATTGAGATTGTGTGATTATAAGTTCATGTTTATGGAGGAGTATTGTGGTGATTGTATAAATTGGTGATGAAATTGAGTTGATAATGGGGGAGAATTGAGTTTGGTTGAAGTTTGGGGGAAGATGATTTATATTGCTCTATTCTTGCATTCCTTGTATTAATTGGTGATATTTTTAGGTACTAACGATGGCAAGAGACAAGGGCAAGAATGTTGCTTCAACCTCTTCGGGCAAAGGCAAGGGAAAAGAAAAGGTCACCTCTTCGAGCAAGGGAAAGGAGACATGGAAGAATGACAAGACTATCCCGGAGACTAGAATACCGCCAGCGAGGTCGATGCCTCAAGTTTGGAGCCCAAGGCGTTCAAACTCAAGCTCACGATGGCGGAGTCAAAGAGGAGATGGTCCCACTTTGTGCAACTCAAGCACAAGCATTGTCGTTTCCTCCATCAAGAGACGGTTGCGGCGATGGGGATAGCTAACGAGATCACCCAATTGATGCAACGAGGAGGCTTCACCAACATATTTCAAGGGAATCACTTAACCTACCACATTCTCACGGTGGAGTTCCTCTCAACTTTGGTAGTGGAGCGAGTCAACCAAGTGCCCCATGTCATTCGTTTCCAACTTGGTGGTCAACCGAGAGAGCTTGATATGGATCAACTTAGCGATATCATCGGAGGAAACAAGCATGAATATATTGGCAACAATCATCCGAATTTGCAAGATTTGTGGGCACACTTCGTGGATTTTGAGGAGGAAAGAACGAGATCCTACAACCCGGCGAAAGCAAAGGCCACCTCAATTCGGAATCCCACGATTCGCTACTTCCATAGGCTGATCTCGTGCACCATCCACTCCCGTCATGACTCCGGCACCTTCCTTGCCACCGACGCTCATTTTATTTGGACTTCCTTGCGAGGACATTCACAATGTGCAGCCCTTTACCTCGTCGATCATATGGAGAACCAAGCATACTTGTTCGGGGGGGCAAAAGATCGGGATAGGAGCTTTCGTTACTCCCATTGCCCAACACTTCAACATTCCGATTGGAGAGCAGCCCGTATCTACGTCCATCTTTGTAGATAGACGCACGTTGGAGCTTGCGAGGATGATCTCGTACGATACGTCCGGGTGGTTCTTTAAACTACATGGGAGAAGTGGTATTTTTCTCTTTCCACTTCCGAATAACTATTTGACTGAGGTGATCGGGAACGAGAAGCTGCGGAGAGGGAACGGAAAGATGGATTCTCCTCAACACAAGGAGCTTATGTGGGCCGAGGGAGGTCCAAAACCCGATGAAGGTGGTGATGATGATGAGGGGGAAGAAGATGAAGACGAGGCTGAGCAATATGAGCGGGGATTTGATCAAGGGGAAGATGCTTTTGCACAAGGATACGAGGGTGTTCCACAGCCCGGTTTTCATATGAGAGCTCCGGATTTCTCTACGATGCGGGATTGGCACACGGAGTCAATGGAAGCAATGGACAACTATCATTGGGATAGTAGGGAGTTTGTTGAATCCCAAGTAAGAGGAGTTCGTGAAGAGGTACAAACATTGAGAACCGTGGTGGGGGATCTTCGTACATTTATTGGAAGTTGTTTTGATACTCTCGACGCCTACATTGAGAATGAGAGGAAATTTCGAGAAGAGGAGGCGAAGAGGCGTGAGGATGAACGAGCATACATGGAGAATTACAATAGGATGGTGCATGAGATGCACTATTTCTATCCTCACTACCCGGAGAGCCATCAACGAATCGACCCCAATAACCCCGACAACCCTCCCTTCCCACCGCCATTTCAATGAGGTCAGTTTTTAACTTAGCCTACTTCTTTTCTTTAAACTTATTTCGTTGCTATGCTTTGAAATAAGTTTGGGGGAGGGAAAGAGTGTCTAAGTTAATTACTTTTATTGTTTTCTTGCTTTGAGAGTCTTTTATTTGTTAGTATTATTTTGGGGTATGTTAGAGTCTTTTATTGTTTTGAGTCTTAGGTTTAAATTGAGTCAAATAAGCATGTGATGATAGTGTTGTGAATTTGGCCAATGATAGAAAAATTTTGCTTGATTTTTGGAGAAAATTCATGATCTTTATTATGCATGGAACCTTGGCGAAGCGACGCATTTTATTCATTGAAATTGAAGCATGTCATGAAGTCGGGAACTAGTTAGTTTGAGCCTGTGAGTTTTGAGCTATTGGTGCATATGGATGCCTATTTTCTTGATTGAGTGATCATTTATGCTTCATTGTTTCTAGAACTTGCTCTATTTCTCCGTCAAGACCTTAGTATATTTATGAACTAGGAGATGATATTAGGCCATTCTTTCTTTAGCCACATGAATCCCATACACTAACCTTGATCATTATCTTTGTTTACCCCCTTTGAGCCTTGTTATGAGCCTTTCTTTCTTAAGCTTGGATGATAGGAGATTTGGATGGATAAGGGTATCCTTAGTGGAATTAGTTGATGATGTGGGAAGGAGTTGAATAGAATATCTTGATGTGGTATGAAAAGAAAAAAAAAAAAAAAAAAAAGATTTGAGATGCTTGATTAAGTATAGTTAGCTATCCCTATAAGCTTAGAAAAAAAAAAAGAAAAAAAAAAAAGAAAAGAAATATAGAGCCTTTGTTCATTATTAGAAAGAACATTCATTAGTTGAGCTCTAGGAAAAAAAAAAAAGAAAAAAAAAAAGTATGAGAATAAAAGCATAAGGGGATAGTTAGCTTGGATTGTTTATGTTGCATCTATGATATTGAGTTTTGTAGTTGGTGTTGGATGGTAGAAGATGGAGTAAAATCTATACTTTGGGTGAAGTTGAAAAGAGGTTGAAGATTTGGAGTATTTTGAGTCACTTAGCCTATACATTCCCTACCTTAACCAATGTCCCTACATTACAAGCTTTTATAAAGACCTTTTTGATCTTAGTTTGTGAATATTACATTAGGTGGAGATGTTCAGATTAGGGGCAAGCCTATGGTAAACATGTTGCATTACATTGATGTTGAGTGAACCCCATGATGTGCATTACATTACATCTTTTCTTTGAGAGAGTTGAGAGTTCACTTATATACATAATCTCACATGTTTGGAGAGTGTTCTTTGATAGATTGACATGTTTCGAATTTGTTGGATAGGTTGTGTTATTGGCGCTAAGGTTGTATGCATAGTTTTGATCATGATCATGAGTATTGGTTTTGAAAAGTTTTTGAGGCCTATATAGTTCACAATGCTAGAATCTATTGTTTATGTTTTGGTATTGTTCGGGACGAACAATGTTTAAGTTTGGGGGATTTGATATAGGTGAAATTTACCTTGTTTTCATAGCCAAAAAGAGTCGATTTTGTGTCTCGATTTTATAGTATTGTCTATGTTTTATATGGTTTTTAGTATATGGGACAATATTATGCTTGTAGGTGTTTTTTATGTGTTTTCAGGCATAAATCGAGGATAAAACCCCGAGACGAGAAAAGGCGTGAAGATCGAAGTTGAAAATTCAAGATTTGAGTTCGAGTGAAGGCCTCTAGATCGACCTCTCGATCGAGAGAGGTGTCGAGAGGTGTCTTCTGTTGTAGCTATCGATCGAGAGCAAAAATGATACCCTCTCGATCGACCTCTCGATCGAGAGGTCTGTCGAGAGGTGTCCAGCCGGGAATTTTTCTCCTTATTTAATTTGACTCCTTTTTGGTCTAGGTTTTCCTTATGTAAATTTCTCCTATATATACTCCTAGTCTAGCATTGTAAACCCTAACACCTTATTATTTTACATACTTTTTAGCACAGTTTTACATTAGAGTTTTGTATTCAACATTGGAGTTTTTCAAGTTTATGCAAGATTCAAGATTCAACGTTCTTCGTTTATTTTCAAGTTTTTCTTACTCTTACTCTTTAATTATGCTCTTTCAATCTTTTGTGTTTATGTTTGCTTTAATTATGTCTAGCTAAATTTCTTAGTTGATTTTATGGATTGAATGCCTAATTGAATTTATGTAAGTGTTTTTGTTTACAATTAGCCTTCCAATCTAGATGCATGTTTCATGGTGCTTATTCTCATGCATAGTTAACTGGCCATTAATTGTGTATGCATAATTATGTGTTTATGCCTTGATAGGATAATTGCATAATAGATCTCATGAAAGCATGATATAATAGTTTGATTTTCTTGATTGATAATTGAATTGTTATATGTTCATATATAATTGATTTGGTGTCTTAGTTGAACCTAGTTGATTATATTATTGGTACTTGTTCTATTTTGCACTTGATTCGATTCTTACAATTCGAAAGAATATTAGGATCTCGTTGGGTGACTACTTGCATTGCTTTAATTAGGGTGTAAGTTATTTTTGCATGTATCACATTTAGATTGGATTAAAGTGGTTAATTGTATTCATTAATTATTTGCATATGTTTGATTAGGTAGGCTTCCCTAGAATCAACACTTTCCCTTAATTGTTCACTTTCCTTATTTACTTAATTGCTTGTGCCTTAAGTTGTTTTATTTGACTACTTATTTCTTTACTTGCTTATTTCCTTATATGATTACTTGAGTTCTTGTTATTATTTGCCTAGTATAAATACCACATTCACTAAACCCTTAAAAGCCTAGACATCACATTAGTTCTTGAGTAGAGGTATTGTGTGCGTTTTCGGTTTATCAATCCCTGTGGATACGATACTCGTTCTTCATTATATTACACCTATTTTGTGTGGTAGAAATAGTGCGATCACTCTTCACCTATATCACCTCTGATATAGGGTCAGTATCAGAAGAGCATTATCTCTGTTGATCCTTCAATACGTTCCACCGAACCAGCATAATTAGTGATTAGGACTCATCACTACCATTAAGCTGCAGTCAAGACCGACAGCTCAGCCCAAGCTGTTTCGACTGTGAACTGTTTATATCTCATCATTATTAACGACCTTCGTGATCCTCTCCGAACTCAGATCGACACGTGGTCTAAAACATGAGATAATGGGCTTTATTCTTGCTTAAACATATTCTTCCAGATAGGGATTGTTAACAGTGGACCTGTGTCGTAACCACTAAAACAACCGGTTTTGCTTTAGGTATACAACAACCCCAACAATCTCCCACTTATACTAAAGTAAAACCTTTTAGTATACCAACGCGTCTACAGGAAACCATATGACTTCATCCATGTACAATGTTAACAATCGCACGATCGCAATCGTTAACAACCATCATATACTTTTTCTCCCACTTATACTCAAAGATTTTACCTTTACCTTGTACCTTTTAGTGGGAGGCTCACTAAGACATGTTAGCCACGTGCTACAGTATACCTGACATGGTGCACTTAGTGAAGGAACCGTCATCGTACATTCCTCTAGTGTTTCTATTTTTCCCAAGAAATCACCTTAATTTAAGGTACTCACCATGTTGTTACCGGCATTTCCAAATCTCAGAAATTTGTTACTGCACTTAGAATTCTCCAGGGGGTGTAAGAATTCTAACAAATTGAGATTACTGCCAATTCACGAAGCCAAGCCCTGAATTATCTAGCTCCCTCTCAGCATTTCACTGCGTGAGAATCTTCAAGACAATTCTGCTTCTTACGTGAATCCATAGTATAAGGTCGATGATGTCGTTTTTCTAGCTACCATTCGATTATCCGTGTCCACAAACATGATGGACTATATCCATTACCATGCACACAGCACTAACATATATTTGGCTCCTTATGCAACACGTAGGTGTATTGCAAGCTTTGCCAAGACAGTAGTCTATGAAGAGTACTTGAATAATGTTATACTATCCGACTGTAGGATATATCTAACATTACTCCTAACCTTCATTCTAAACTGTTCGGATAATCACCACTTATTGTGTCAGATAATACTTTCACACCTTATTCAAGTGCTAGTAATATTATCACACAATGTACAAGACAACCATTTCAACGTCTTTTGTAGATGAAAGATATACCATTTGTCAACACATTTTATGAACGAATCTATATGTGTTGTCTGACAAATGAATGCTTTAAATCATTGAACCACACATTTCAATGTGTTTGTCCCGAAGCATAGAACTGTTGAGAGAATTCTTCCCTTTTCTCAAATTTCATCCATGTTCCCTCATGTATGTCCTCAACGAATATGAGCATACAACTTGCAAGTCTTTCGAGTGTTAAACTCATAGACTAATCAATGATAAGCAACTACTTTCATCTAACTTATCCTTTACTAGTCAACTTGGTTTGTTCATTATCCAAGAAACTAGATTTCTTGATGAACAATTTACCATTTTCGAGACACACTCGAAAAAAGCTCCCACTGTGACTAGGATCCTAAAATAATCTTGTGCAGATCCTTTTGGTTATCTGTCTTGTACTTCCGGCCTTATAATGTTCAAATCCACAATTTCTTTTTATTCTTGGACGTTAATCAAGAATAAATACTTGTCTTTCCTAGAAAAATAACTACTTGTCTAACTAATTACTAAATCTATCATTGAAATTGCGACACTTCGTGTGCAAATTATCCTTATTTCCGAACAGATTTAACCAATGAAATCTGTAATTAGCATCTCCTATAGGGAGGAAGACTCATTGTCAACGCGAATGCTAATCAATTTCATTTTAAATCACAATGAAATCCATGATCAACATAAATGCTAATCACTTCATTTCAAATAAGGAAAGGATATAGATTTAGACATAGTGACATAGTATTTTGTTAAAAGACAATATTGAACAAGAAGTACCACATTTATCACAACACATTTTGGAACATCCTTCAAAATTCACAGTTATTACTCCCACTGCGAACGATATATCAAAACAACCAGTATTAAAGAAGTAAATCCTTAATACAATGTAAGAAAATAATCATCCATTAATATCCAAAACATAAGTATCCTGCCTAAACAAGGCAACCAAATGTGGTAAAAGAGTAATAAACCAGAATCTAGTATCCAAAAACTAAGATAAAACGTAAGATAGAAATCTCCAAGTCTGTTAGACAACTGCATCAACTGAATGTTGCTTGTCGAGCTCAAGAACTTGAAGTCGTCCTACTCGTTCCTTGTAGTCGAACCTACAAAGATTGCAACAAACCACAATTAGTATCCACTAGTTAAATCCGTCCGTGAGGACTAAACTAGTATAATTTGGTTTTTAACGTTACAAGAGTCTGACATACCTCCATCTACCTTTAACTTCTTGTTCCTCCTCTGATAGACCTTTATAATCGGAGGTCTCTCCTTCCTGGCACCATTCACTTCCTGAGTTGGCTGATCAGAGTTCAGCTCATTCACATCGTGAACAAGACTTACAGACTCGGAATCGCCCACTCCCTCCATGGATTGATCAGAGATCAGCTCATTCACATCGTGAACGAGTCCGTCAAAATCAAAATCATCAATCCTCAGTGACTCAAGGTACTCATCAATGATGGACTCGTTGTCCCGGGCCGTAAAATGCCGATTAACATCGACATTCCTAATAGGACGATCCCAGAACTTCCTCTGCGCCTCATAAGCAGTCTGCAATATATCAATCCTCTCCGCATCTACCACGAGTAACTCCCCAATGAGAGCCATTGGATCCTCGTGAACGATGTGGGTCGGGACGACCGCTTCTCTGAGAGCCAGGAACCAAGTCGGGAAACATGCAAGTAGAAGCTCGCAAACAGTCTTTCCCGACATAACACCACCATAGAACACGTACATCCGTACAAGGTTTTTAAACCTCATGAGAAATCTCTTTAGGTTAGGGAAATCAGGGAAATCCTCATACCTCAAGAAACCTATCTCTTTCCGTGCCAGGAAACCGAGTAGTCGAAATCGAAGGACTCCGGAACATCATCAGAATAAGCTAAACGACAAATCTTCGTGCGAATAGAATCAATAGAAATATCTGAAATAAATAACAAGTAAACAACTTATAAGCGCAAATAATTTATGTTATCAATGTTAGAAACCCAATAATAACATTGAACCAACAAACGAGTAGCCCGATACTATTTACAAATAGTCCACTATAGGTGAATGCTATCCATAAAATTATCGACCATGACCGCAGTCTATTTTATTTCTTATCCCATCACACGGACCACAGTGAAACAAAGAAATAATAACCCGTGCCTCAGGACCCTGCTAATTCGAGAAGTGACCTCTATAGGAGTTCATCAATAAGCAGCTAAGCTACAACCATATTTTAATATTCTGAAAAATTAATTCTATTAAGAGTAACCCACCCGTTAAGGAGGAATTACCTTTATAAAATCATTTTTCCATATTATCAATTTTGAATTTAACCAATGAACCATAATCAGTGTCTCCTATAGGGAGGAAGACTCATTGTCAACGCGAACACTAATTATTTCATTTTAAATCAAATTATCCTTTTGAAGTCTAAACCAATGAAATCCATAACCAACATCTCCTATAGGGAGGAAGACTCATCGTCAACGCGAATGCTAATTACTTCATTTTTAAACCAAATATGGAGGTCCTTTAAATCAATTAACAGATAATCGATTAATTATACCGCTTAGTCTTTTTAAGGGTTTGTGTGACAATCGTAGCACATAGACAGTTAAGTCCTATCACATGATTTCTAAGCGCAAGTAATAAAACATGCTCGCATTGAAATCATTAAAACCGACATGCTATGACCCCTATGCATGTTATTTCTATTACGCAAACAATGAAAAGCAACTATAACATGCAAAACATGCTGATCATCTTCATCGCGTAATTTAAATCCATCCATAGCATGCATAATAATTAAAACAAATAAATACGCTGCCGACCGGGAATAGAAAGCCCTATCTATTACATTTAATTAAAATAAAACCCCGGAACAAGCTCCGGTCTTTAATCTTCGATTTTGGAAGCCAATCCCGATCTTCAAGTCCACCTTCCACAATTAGCAAGTGCTCGAAATAACTAGGGTGCGGAAAACCCTAATTACTAAAAACGGAAAGCGAATTAATTTCGAACGAACTAGGGTACAAAAACCCTAGCCGTCGACGATCATGCCTAGGTTTCGAAAAACCCTAGCCGTCGTCAACGTGATGGGCCGAACGTTGTAAAAACGTGCAGCCCGTCGTTCGAAATCCGGCCACGCGCCGCCGCCGAGCCATGCGTGTAACACACGCGCCGCCGCGGTGCATGCCGGGGACCCCGTTTTGGCTCCACGACGAGCCTGACGTGGCTGGGTTCGGGCTGGGTGCGTCCGTTGCGACCCAGCCCGAGCCACTGCTCGTCACCATCGCCAAAAACCCCGTCGCCGTCGCCGTCGCCGTTTTTCGCTGCAAACTGCAGCGCCGCCGCCGCGAGCCGCCGCCGGTGGCTGGAACGCCACCGGTCACTCCCACAGAGCTCGCCGGCGTCCCAGCACCACCGGAGGTGCTGGGTTCGAGCCCGGGCAGCCGTGGCTGAATCCGGCAGCAGCGCGCGCGCAGGGGACAAACCCAGCCGCCGCCGCTGCCGTTTATCAACGCCACTGCCGCCGCCGCCGGTGGTCAGGGGACCACCGGACCTGCTGTCCGCCTCCGTCCGAGCCCCCGTCGCCGTCGAGCCATCGTTGGGCCGCGGGCTTGAGCCCAGCAGCGCGCGAGCACGAGAACCCGTTAGGGTTTCGGCCGCCGCTGCTGCAACTCGCTGCCGCAGCCCTCGCCGCGCCGCCGCTGGTGGTCCGGCGCCGTCATGGCTCCGTCCCGACGTCGAGCCGGGCGCTGGACCGCCGGTCAGCCACGGTTCAGGCCTTCAGCAGCGCCGGCAGGCCCGAAAACCCGTTAGGGTTTTCAGCCGCCGCGCTGCCCGAGCCATCGCCGCCGTCCGCCGCCGATTCGGCCGCCGCCACCACTCGTTTCGGCTTCGCCTGAACCCTAGGATGAACCCTAGGGGTTCAGCCACCGTGAAAAGACGAGAGGGCAGCCGCGCGAATCGCGGCAGATTACGCCGCCGCCGTCGTGCGTCCGACGCGCCGCCGCCTGCGGCCGTCGTTCCCTTCGTCTCTTGTTCGTTCCTCGGAAAAATACAAAAAAACGAATCCTATTCTAATCGGCACCTTATTATCTCGCCGATTCAAAAACAAACGAACAACAATAAATCGAAAAAACGATAAAACAACGCACATAAAATCCCGGACAGCAGCATGCACACATAATCATAATGACTCGAATGCATGAACATAATATTCGATTCAACACAGAGCCGATCCAAAAACCTCGGGCTCTGATACCAATTGTTGGGAAACGGCTGCTTGAAAGCCGCCCCGACCCAGATCTTGGTTCGGATGTATTGATTCGATCGTGCACATAAATTCATGCAATGGTTCGAGTACATACCTTGATTATGAAGAACGTGCAATCTGAGTCGTGTCTGATCGATCTACGGTTCTGATCTTCTAGGATGTGATCCCACACCTTGAAATCCGAGACTTGGTGGGCGTCTCGAGATCACTGGAACCTCGATCTTCTTCACACTCAGACTCGGCCGACTCTCTCTCTCTCACCCTCGATTTCTGCGCCAATCTCACAGAGAGAATTCTGGTGGCTAGGTCAGATTATGAGAACTAGGGTTTTATGAGAGACTTGAGAGTATATATATATATGGTTCATAAATAAGGAGATATGATTCCTTATTTATCTCCAACCATATCTTTGCCATCCCATATTTATTCTCTTTCCATAACTTACAAATCCTATTCCTTTATTAATACGGAATTAATAAGGAATTAATATGTTCAGTTATGCAACTGTATATTCGGAATTAATTCTAACAAATAGAATTTATTCTAATATCAGTAGAAGAATAAATAACTAAATATATACCAAATATATTTAGATATGATATTTATCCCCACAAGATTTAATTTAAATAAATCTTATCTTATTAGATTTAATCTTATCCGTGAATAACTAAATAATAAATAATTAGATTTAATCCCATAGGATATAAATCTCAATTAATTATATTTATTATCCATTCACCGGATATAAATCCAATATATATCATATACCGGGCCTGAGTACAATTATTGAGTCCAAACTCAATAATACTATTTAGATCGATTCCCGAGGTCTGTTTGGGCCATCCTAGGGATCGGATACCAGACAGAGTTGGGCCTTATCTAATTCGATATTTCCATGTCCACCCCTGAACATGTATCTAATTAGAACTATGACGCACTCCACTAAAGTGTCATAGCTGAATCACCGCTCTGTCCCAATTATGTAGATTGGGTAGGTATTTTGTATAGTTCGACCCCCGTGTTTAAGACCTTCCATATCCGTTAATCAATTAGAGCTACCATGACTGCTCCTAATTGTTAACATCTATTCCTCAGGTAGTACCCGTTCACTCCTCATTATTATACCTGAACTTAATCAGCATGCATGACTTGGTATAATAAACATTGTGAACTCCCTGAGGGGATATCGTCAGCCTGCACTCACACATGACATGGCTTGTTGATAACACTTATTAGACATACTATGCATCTTCGTGTTACCCAAAGTACGACATGATTTAGATGAACTAACGAAGTTCATATCTTCGTAAATCAAAGCAACATCGAAGAATACATATACATCTAATAGTTTACCAAGGTTAAGATCGAGCTAGAGCCTGAGATCTATAGCTCTTCACCTATATCACCTCTGATATAGGGTCAGTATCAGAAGAGCATTATCTCTGTTGATCCTTCAATACGTTCCACCGTACCAGCATAATTAGTGATTAGGACTCATCACTACCATTAAGCTGCAGTCAAGACCGACAGCTCAGCCCAAGCTGTCTCGACTGTGAACTGTTTATATCTCATCATTATTAATGACCTTCGTGATCCTCTCCGAACTCAGATCGACACGTGGTCTAAAACATGAGATAATGGGCTTTATTCTTGCTTAAACATATTCTTCCAGATAGGGATTGTTAACAGTGGACCTGTGTCGTAACCACTAAAATAACCGGTTTTGCTTTAGGTATACAACAACCCCAACAGATGGTGCACTTCATTCCATGTAAGCGGACTTCTGATGCTCTACATGTTGCTCAACTTTACTTTCTTGAGGTCTATCGCCTACATGGACTGCCGAGTTCTATAGTATCCGACCGTGACATTCGTTTTTTAAGCCATTTTTGGCGGTGTTTGTGGCGGCTTGCTAACATTGAACTTAACTTTAGCAGCGCCTATCATCCACATACCGACGACCAAATTGAAGTGGTCAATCGATCTATTGGAAATCTTCTTCGTTGCTTATTTGAGGACCATGTCAAATCGTGGGATACGAAGCTTAGTCAAGCTGAATTTGCTCATAATTGTGCCCCCAACCGTAGCATAGGGTACTACCCTTTTCATGTGGTTTATGGTTTCGTTCCAGGTGGATTGGTCGATTTGCTTACTGTCCGTTCAGGTGTACACTTAGAAGGTCGTGTTGTAGACTTTGTGGAGAATGTGCAGTAGGTTCATAATGCCACACGTGCTCATTTGGCAGCAAGGTAATGCTCGTTATAAGGCTCATGCTGATACTAAACGTCGCCATGTGGAGTTTGAAGTTGGTGATTTTGTATGGGTTGTTCTCACTAAAGACGGCTTCCCTAGCCATGAATACAACAAGCTCGCATCTCGCAGAATTGGTCCTGTTGAAATTTTGGCAAAAATTAATCCAAAATGCTTATCGCCTTCGCCCCTTCCCGAACATCTGCGCACTTCGGATGTGATTAATGTTAAACACCTCATTCCCTTTCACGGTGATCATGATCATGGAGATGAGTCCCCAAACGATTCGAGGGCGAATCGTTCCTAGCTGAAGGGAATGATGGAGATGAATCCGCAATTTAGCAAGTTAGCTGGTAAATCTCTGAACAAATATGTTGTGAAGTTGCTGCAACATTTCCTTTGAGATTGTTTTATCTTGTTGGGATTTTATTCTTTCATTTTGGGTTTTGGACTATTTTGATTTGAGCTCTTGATGTTTTTAAAACCTCTATAAAAGGGTTCATTCCCTTGGAAGAAACGGGAGTATTATGATTGAAGATAAGAAAACCCTTTTGGGTTCTTCCGATCGTCTTGTTCGTCTACGCTTGTGCTGCATCAATTTCGAAAACAGTTTTGAAGTAATGAAACAAGTTACAAAAGTAAGCAAATAACCGAGCTTAGAAAATTTACTGTATCAACAATAAATACTTTTCTTGGACTCGGACTTCAAAAAAATACACTAACATTAGGAATTTATAAGCTTTCGTAATATATCAACTAGATTTCTGACCTTTTTCTCAATCCATGCATCTGCACATGTTTCTCTAGAGAATACTATATCAACACTGCCAAAACCATAAATTGAAATTGAGACGACCATTATATGGATTTGCTAATCGATCTATATATACATGTATTCTATCGAATATTATTTTTTAACAATTAATTTTTTAAAGTAAAACTCTCTAAAATGAATAATATTCTTCCTATATTAATAATTTATTCTAGTCCCGCCAATATGACATTATAGAGGTTTTACTATACATGGAAAAAAAAAAACATTGAAATCGAAAATTTATTTATTTTGTAGATTTAATAATTTTAAAATTAATTTGTAATAATTTCTATATAAATTGCAACCTGATGGGGTCCAGATTCCAATTCTTAACCCATACATAACGTGCGGTGGATTCTGCACCACGCTCTCAACCATCCACAACTCCACCTCGCAGAGGGAAAACGAGGCAAACAACTATCAAAAGTTGGTATACATCGATTCTCAGTTGGCAAGAGCAAGATTTTCACTTCCTGCACTTTCATAGTTCTCAAAAAATGGCTTCCAAAACTAGAAGATGAATAACTCTGCGTAAATGGAGCACAAGAACAATAACAGTGCTAATATATCTCCATACTCATGAAACTCATAGCAGCGTCTTCATCATCAACACCTCTGCAATTATACAGTTATTCATCCAATATTGTGGCCAAGAAGAGCAAGACATCACAAACGCCTTCTCCTAAGGTGATTTACATTGCATTGAGAATTTATAATCTTAGATTTTTTCAGCTTTTGGTAAATTTTGATTTATTCTAGAGTAGATTTGGTTTAGAATGAATAAGGGCTCTCTTTTTGAATAGGGTTCAGAGCCAACACCTCCAAGAATTACCTCAAATGTGAAGCAGAATTTGCAGTTCTTAAAACTATGGAAGGTTAGGTTTTTGCTCAAAAGGATTTGGGGTTTGGTTTGTAACTTATTTATATCTAGAATTAGATAGTGATTGTTTGATCAAAGCTTTTAGGAGTTTCAAAAGAGAAAATCAAATACTGCCAAGCCGGCTACGAGTTACAGGAGGAAGAGGGTGGAGAAGGATGAATTGCCAGATGATGATACCGAGCTCTATCGTGATCCTACTTTGAGCCTATATTAGTAATGCTCTTGGCCTATTGTTTTGATTCGAATAAGAATATCGAATTCGATTGAGTAAAGACATTCCTTATAGGCTACGTATCTTAAACAGCACAAACCAGGGTGTTATAGAGACTGCAAGCCCGGTCTTGCTTGTTGATGGTTATAACGTATGTGGATATTGGGCGAAGTTGAAAAAGCATTTCATGAGCGGCAGGCTTGACATTGCTCGACAAAAGCTTGTAGATGAACTGGTAACATTCAGCATGTTGCGAGGTTTGTGCTTTGCATTATTCTTATGTATGGTATTAAGTTGTATAACTATGTGGTATGCATACAATGTCTCTTGGAATCTAGACATTGAGCAAAATACTCAGCTATATTTGCCTGTGGAGTAAAGAATTTTCCTCATTGTTACTTGTCTCTTGGTAATTTGATGTTTTGGTGAGTAATACCCTACTCATTCACTGAGTACGAGGGTGAGGGTCATGCGTTAGTTAGTGTACCGGTTTTTGGATGCTTAAAAGTGCGACAAGTAGCATATGTCCAGGTTCTTGGACCTTATTGAAGAATTTGTTCTGTATAATTGTTACAGATTCTGGAGTACGGAAAAGAATTCTATGACCTAGTCGAACTCTGGATCATTATTGCTGCCTAAAGAGTGTGATTTTATTCAATTAACTTAAAGTTATGTCAGTGTTTCACAATTTCCAAGAAGCTTACATTTGGCAATTCTGGGTATATGACTGCTTCAATAATTGGGTTTGTTATGTTGATACTAGAAGAAAAGGATTTACCATGTTTTATGTGATGTTTTAACATAGTATATACCAATGCATAGGTCTCTTAAATCCGGATGTAATGTTTAAGAATATATTTACCTTAAATTAGTTGTTTCTATTTCATCTACAGAGGTGAAAGTGGTGGCTGTATTTGATGCTATGATGTCTGGCCTGCCAACACATAAAGAAAACTTTGCTGGGTACTCTTTTTTATAGAACTGTTTTGTGGCTCTAATTATCTTTAAATCGTTATTGTGTGTCTCTATAATCATCATATAACTGCTTGACTGATCTAGTATGTGATCATTTATATACCCTTGATTGATCTAGTGTTAGTTTTCTGTTTCTTCATTCTCAGTAAATAGAAAACCATGCAGATTTTTGCTATACACTTCTTTTCTGGCATTGACCAACACAAATAATTAGACTCTCGTATAGGGAATATGAAGATTTTTCCCTCTGGGTATCTGATGTACTTAGAGATGCTTTCAACTGAGTCATTGGCAGTTCTTTATGAACATAAATGAAAAACGATTCTAATTTGATCTAAGTATCATATTCTTCTAGATATTATCATGTAAATTTGATTATAATTGCATCTTGTGCACTTATATGGTATATCCTAACTATACTGTCCTTATAATGAAATTGCAACCTCCGTTTTTTATGATTGTTTTATTTGAGTTGGAATGGTCTGTCCAATTTAATTCTGGATTAAATGGGACTTTGCCTCTTGACGATCTTATATTTTCTTATGGTCGTCTCAATTTCAAATTATGGTTTTGGCAGTGTTGATATAGTATTCTCTGGAGAAACCTGTGCAGATGCATGGATTGAGAAAGAGGTCAGAAATGTAGTTGATATATTACAAAAGCTTATAAATTCCCAATGTTAGTTTATTATTTTGAAGTCCGAGTCCAAGAAAAGTTGTTTATTATAGATACAATGTAAATTTTCTAAGCTCAGTTATTTGCTTTTGCTTACTTCTGTAACTTGTTTCATTACTTCAAAACTGTTTTCAAAACGTCTATTTGTTATAAAGACAATTTATCTCTTGAAACCTTCCCTGTTTTGTCGCCTGTTGTAGTTTGTCAAAGCCCATTTTGTTTTGCACCCAATAATATATGCCTTGCATTAGACAGATTACTCAACGGCCGTTCTTCCTATTTCTATTGGAATTTTCCTTTTAATCATTTATTACTTACATCAGTTATACTTCCTTATTTCTTGAAATACCTATGATTAGGTTGTAGCCTTGAGGGAGGATGGCTGTCCAAAAGTTTGGGTTGTGACATCTGATCGTTGTCAGCAACATGCAGCTTACGGAGCAGTATGTAATTATTTAATATTTTGAATTTTTAATGACTTCTGATAAAAGTTAACGAGATAGTACCATATCTGCTAAAAAGTATGAGTTCGTCATCATTAGATTTTTTAATTTACCTTCAACATTAGGCTACTGCTATTAACTGAGGACTAGTGTTTAATATTAGCTGTTATTAGCTTGCACAGTGCATTTCACATTTAGTTATAAGCTATATCGTTCTCTTACAAATCATTGATGTAGGCATTCCTGAATTCCTATGTAAAATGTATGTCCATACACCATAGTATTTGTCTAATAATCTGAGAGTGTGCATTCATGAGAAAAAGAAATGTTACAAGGTTTTCGAAGTATTGCTTATTGTACTAACTCTTCGATAACAAAAATAGTTTATCCGGACTTTCAGAATATTGGTTTGTTGTCTGATTGTAGTTATCTTACTAGATAATAAGTCTAGCCCGTTTAGTCTGGTGTCAATTACAGAATAAGTGGTCCGACAGTCGCACTTTTCCTTTTGTCAATTAAATACCGATATAGTAGTTTTCAGGTAGTTTTTTAACCGGTATTGATAATGACTCTTTAATTAAACATATATACGAGTGATCTCATGAGGTAAACAAATGATTAATCTTAGTTTATGTACATCCATAGCTGGTATTTTACTAGCATTGTTATTGTCGCATCATTCACTAGAGAATTATTAAACATTCTTTCTGCCATCATTCTTTATAGGGTGCTTTTGTTTGGAGTTCGAATGCATTGGTCACTGAGGTATCTGCTATTTATGCTTACTGCAAAGCTTTGCATTTTTTTTCTTTGTAGACTACGATCTCCTAGTTGCTGATTCTATGATAGTAATGCAGATTAAAGCTTCGCAAAAGGCTTTCGAGCAGATGCTGCAAGAACATAGGTGTGCTCTAGATCTCTGAACTTCTAATTTCCCTTTTCTTTCCTTTTTCTTTTTGCCTATCGTCCCTGTTGATTTCTTGTGATAAATTCTCTTAAGATGTGTTAAATTTATCTGTGCATTTTCAATGAAAAAAATATCTGCTTTGCAGCACAACTGTGGATTGGTATTTTTGTCTTTTATTATATTGATCTTGTCAAAATGGTCAACAAGTTAAGGATTGAGATCCCTACATCAGGGCTCTTCCTTGAAGTATTCATAAAATTTCTTCTAGAAACAAATTTCAGAACTTTTATTCGTATTCTTATTTTCAATCGTGGGTCATTTGAATCAGTGTTATTAACATACAACAATTTCAATGACTTATTTTCACCATCACCTTTTAATATGCCTTCCTTACAATGATGTCGTCAAATAGCTGAAGCAGGCTAGGGCAGCAATAAATTCTGAACCAGTAGGTTTAATTATTGTGAGGCAGTACTTAAGCTTTAGGTAATTTCACTAATGTATTGATTCTAGTTCGTACTTCAATTTACTGCTTAAATATCTAAGCTTGAAACTACTATTTTAGTGAGAAACGCATGCTTTAGATATATAATGGTATAGCTTTGATATCGAATTAGCTAACTCAGAATTTCTTTGTTGGGAGGTTTTCTCCCCTCGATGTCGTACTAAAGTATTTCAGTGTATGTAATGTAATTGGAGTTTTCTGTTAATTGCAGCTTCATCATGATTAGATATAAACTGAAAATTTAAAGAAATATACTTTGTCTGGTCATGATATCATATTCCCAATATCTTTCTGGCTCACTTCAACCACTTTCATCAGATTCTTCGATAAGTTATTTACCTATGACGTAGATGTATATACTGCAAGCCTTTCTCTTTAAGCCAGTGCTTGAAGAAAACAGAGGCAGTTGATGGTATCCATTTGAAATACTTGAGTCTGTTTATCCAGAGCCACTTATTTCGCTGTTTTTTGCAGATCAACATCGATGCAGGGTAAATTGTTGAAGCACAATCTTGATTCAGAAGTCGTCGATGCTCTCAAGGATCTCCGAGATAAGTTGTCTGAAAATGCATCTTGATTTTCTTGAAATGTTCATTCTTTTACCGCCGGCTGCTTGAGGATGTCGAATGTTCATACTTTTTCGATTTGTGTATCCAAACCGCAGCCCTTATGATCTATCCTAAAACATTAGTAGGGTACCCAAACATGTGTGCAGCAGCTTCAGATATATTGTGAGTAGATACATTTATACATGTATTTTCTTTATTCATCATCATTATTTGCTATTGTATTTGCTAGAAGGATCAAAATCTCTGCAAGGAGAAACAAGATTAATTTTTCTGTGCTCATTTTTTTATGTTCAAAATATCATGTCTAATGATTGTCCAGAAAAATAGTTTCATATCCATGTAGTGATGCTAAGGATAGAGATTTTTATTCTTGAACAATTTATACACTAAATTTTAAGAACTGCGCTGCTGAAGAATTGTCTTGAGAAATTTGATCTATTATTAACCTATGATCAATAGCCAAAGAATAGAATACAAAACAAAATAATATACATTCTCTACTGACTCTTTTACTTGACGTCCTCCATATATGGAACCTTTTTGTTAGGGGAGATGTGCACCACAATCACGTTAACACTATACTACTTTACTTTATAACACTCAACACTTTAACACCTTAAAAGTTACTACATTAAAGCATATACAATGCAAGCGTTCTTGTCTATGTGGTAAAAATAAGAACCAACAACTTAAATTGCAAAACCCCATTGAAGATCCCAAAAATAAGAATCTGATTTCTTATATAAGATCTTGGTTCTTAAGAAAAAGTGGGACTCACATACCTTTTTTTCTTTTGTTTTTTGTTCAATTTTCTTTTCATTTTTCTCTATTTCTTTTCTTTTGTTTTTTCTTATATTGGATTGGAATTTTCTTTTCCTTTTTCTCTATTTCTTTTCTTTTGATGAGCAATTAATACGCAACCGGAAAAGTAAAGAACACGATGAGTTTTACGTGGTTCGATCTATCGAAATAGATCTATGTCCACGGGGAGAAGGGGGGGTGGTGTTTCATTAATGTATTGTGGGTACAAAAAAGTATAAAAAGTGTGTATGAATCTTCTAACTCTAACATAGCCTCTATTTATATACAGAAGCATGTAGAGTTTTACTCTAATAAGAACTTCTTCGAGCATATCTCCTATTTGTGATAAGCATTCGAGTCTTCTGTTAGGACTCGAATTACGGTTGTTGAAGGAGCTCTTCGTGGGTTGCGCTTTTCATGTGGGCTGAACTGCATGATCGAGCTTCTTTATTGGGCCCTATTTATATTGGACTCAATGCTTGGGCATAGTAATTGAGCCGTATCCTATCACAAGCATAAAGACTTGTCATGTATACAAGCAAAACAAATGTAAATATTATTATTAAGGGTATTAATGTCAATATGAAAAAATGGATAGAGTTGGTCTTTTTTATTATGGATGGCTAAAATTACTTCTTTTTTTTATAAGAATGAATATTAAATAAATCGAAAAATATTATTAGACTTTAATTTCTTCCTAAAAAATTAATGAAAAAAAATATAAGGGCAATGAAGTACTTTTACAAAAGTAATAATATGTGTAGTGAAATTATCACACTACTATATGAGAAATAGTCGAACATATTAGGACATTGGTAGGCGATAGCATTTAAATTGTACTCTCTATTTCAATATACTTGAATTGTACCATTTTATTATTTATACTTCACATACACATCAAGTTCGCTAAAACATTTCGTGTAACTAACCAATAGAATAATCAACCGAAAAAAAATTAGTTTAAGTTGACTGAATAATCAACTGACACAATGCATGACTTAGGTTTTCCTAAAAAGTATGGTTTATCGATAGTAATACTAATTTAATTAGTTAATATTAGTAGCTAACACTCCTCCGATAAAAGCTACTCCCATGTCTCACTGAATATTGTACGTTTTATATTTTATACTCCCTCTGGTTTACTATACTTGATCTCATTCAAATGAGCATGCATATTAAGGTTTATTATCTCCTTATTTTGTTAGGCTTAATTATATATTCGAAATGACTCATGTTAAATGAGACATCACAATATAGAAAGTGACACACGTAAAAAGAGAGAGGCGGTAACTCACATACTGTACATTCAAGAGACTTTCATTATTTGGTGGGACGAAGGGAGCATAATATTTCCATGTGATAGCATACGGCTAGGGCTGGGAATCGGTTCCTAAATAAGCGGTTATAACCGTACCGCACCGCTAACCGTGCGGTTATCGGTTAGCCGCTAACCGCAATTGCGGTTAGCGGTTCGATTAGCGGTACGGGTATCAAATTTTATGTGGTTATCGGGTAACCGATAACCGTTTGGGTAATAACTGCAAAACCGAAAATAATTAAATAAAATAATTTTTATATAATATGTATAATAAATAAAAATATTTAATAATTTGTCCAGAAAATAGAAATCCCAAATTCCCAATTTCAGTTAAGAAATTAGAAATTAGAAATAATTTTTATTTGACATTTTAATTTTAATTTGAAATAAATTGATTGTGAAATACTGAAATTTAATATACATATATAAATATATATTCGTAACTTTGTAAAATCGTTAATTCGTTTATATATTTCACTTTAAGACGATGAAATATAAAATATCAATATATCATAATAATATATATGAAAAAGGTGTGAAATAATGAAAGAAGTTAAATGGAAAAATAATTCGAAATTAATAAATTAAATAAAAAAAATTCCTTATTCAGTTATCGGGTAACCGATTACCCGAACCACAAAACCGCATGCGTTTATCGGGTAATCGATTACACAAAACGGTTCGGGAAACGGTATGGTTTTTATGGGATTTGCTGTTCGGTTAACCGCAATTTGCGGTTCGGTTACCTGCTAACCGTACCAATTCCCACCCCTACATACGGTCCAACCATTAGGCCCAAGCCAATTAGGGCCCACCAACAGAGCTTGGCCTAGATAGCTCGGCCCACGAAGACAACTAACTCTAGGAGACGTAGGAGGCCCGGACGTCTATCACAAATAAAGAGATATGTATTAGGAATCCTTATTATAGTGGAATTCTATGACAATGTATATAAATTGTAGGCTAGGTTAGAGTTAGGGGATCATGTACACTTTTCATACTTTGTACGTTTACATCTCAATAAAGCATAAACCCTATTCTCTCCCGTGATCGAACCACGTAAAATCCTCTCACGTATTCATTCTCTTACGTTTCTTCAGACTATGCTTTTATTGTAACAAAACTAGAATTGATCACCATGATATGTAATACTCTTTTCACCGTGAGAATTTATCTTGAAAAGTCAAGATCATAGCTAGTCCTGCCTATTTACAAAGATGATATTTTAATTTATCAACTGGATGGAAGAATATATATGAGTGTGGCCAAAACTGAATTGGCAGTATTAGTAGGAAGGTGAAGAACGAACATTCAGATTGAATTCATTCATGTCTGCAGTCAGAGAGTCAACGCCAGTATTAAATGAAAGAGGTGTGGTAGTGCTACCACAATCTTCATAAATCATAACGGTGGAATTGGTATTTAATTGTCCCCACAATCTTATTCCCTTTCAACCATTCATGACTCATCAAAGATACCAATTCGTTTTTTGTCCTATCAACTTGTCTCTATTATCCGTTGTCGTCGCATATTATCGCCTTTTCTAACGTTGCTCGTTTGTTTATCATATGAGTGATATAAAATAATAAAATAAGTTAAGTTTGAAAAAACAGGAGTAATTAATAGTAATAATGTAGAATATACAAATTTACTTAAATGATTCCATTCTGAGATAGATATAATTTGAATGATGTTAACCATTTAGTAAATTTGCACTTAAAATAATATATATACTCATGAAATTATAATAAACAGTATTGTTAATAAATAGTATTTGTCAATATATATATATATATATATATATATATATATATATATATATATATATATATATATATATATATATATACTCTTTTCGTCTACGATACATACACTTCGAATATTCCAGCATGCATTTCAATGCGTCGAAAAGTTGGTATTGCGATAAAATATAAATCTCACTTAATATAATGTATAATTCTACTTGGTGTAATTTTATATTAAGTAGTACAGAAACTTTATCATAATATCTAATGTTCGACTTACTGAAATACGAATTAAAATATTCTATATGCATATATCATATACAATAGGAATACTTAGTATTAGGAGTGTTAATTTTCATGCGAAAAGTATGAGTAATAGTATACACATAAATATCTATTTAAAATAAATATTACTAGTATTGATTTTATGAGGAAGTTTTTTATTGGTTGTTTCTTACTTTCTGAACATTATATGTGAAAGATTTTCTTTACTCAATTTTATTTGTTTTGGTTAAACTTGAAGCTAGGGCTGACAATTTTTGACACGACACGATAATTCCACATGAACACGCACGAAATTAATGGGTTTGTATCGAGGTTTATTGGGTTCGTGTCACTAACAGGTCGACACAATAAGGACTTGAAAATTTCGTGTCGGGTTCGGGTTGGGTTCGTGTCGGGTTCAGGTAACCTGTTAATATAAATATTTAATTAATTTATTATTTTAGACTAATAAATTACTCCTAATTCGGGTTACTTCACAATCTTTCCACTTACCCGCCTCCTTTATTTTATAACTTGATTTCGTGTCGGGTTCGGGTTAGTTCGTGTCAGTATTGTGTTCGTGTCGAGTTCGAGTCGTGTTCAGGTTTGGCTAATTCAAGTCGTGTTCGTGTTTAGGTTTATAAAATCTTTAACAGGTCGTGTTCAGGTTTAGAAAATCTTTAACAGGTCGTGTTCAGGTTTGGGCTTAACAAATTCGTGTTACTATCAGGTCGACACGATAACAACCCGACACGCACGAATTGTCAGCCCTACTTGAAGCTAGAGAAAAGAGAGTCAAGAGTTTAATGTTGACTACATTGAATGAGAAAAGACATAGGAGTATATACAAATAGTGAGCATGGATCACATAATAAATATACGGTGGCGTTGGTACAATTAAATATGGTTGGTCGAAGTACATGTATTATTGGCGCAAATTCAGTAGCCATCTGTGAAAATGGTCATAAATTTCACTAAAATCAGCGTAACCCCCATATATGGAGTGTGGCGTTATCTTTCTATTTTTTCCTGTTAATAATAAGGCATTAGATTCTTGATCCTAAATTTTGGTTTAGATCTTTTTTCTCCTCGTAAACGATTAATTATTGGATATTTCTCATACCAGGCTTTTTTTTTTAATTTATTATTTTAATAATTAATTTCATTTTGGATTGAAAAACTTTCATATATAGACCATCGCTATAGAAAATTTGTCATAAGTAACAGTGCATATCTAATGAAATTTTTACAAAACCGTTATTTAGGAGCATGTTTTTCAAATAGATAGCGGTAGACCTGCCCATGCTAGGCGGATCGGCAAGCCAGGCCCAGGCACGGACCGACGGTCAACGGGTTTAGTCCGGACCGAAAGTCAACAGTCTTGAACCGAGCTCGGAAACGCTGTTGAAGATGGTGAAGTCTGAAGATGAAGAAGAAGCTTTGGCGGGAATTGTTGAAGATGAAGTTATTTTATATTAATTACATTTTGTTAGTTTGTGGATTCGAACCCTGAACTATGCTATTTTGCATTTAAGTCGTAAGCGTCGGATCTGGAGACACGTGTAGGGCGTGGATCGAGTTTCCATTAGGGTTTAGGTTTAAGAGTAAAATCGTATTTTTAATATATAGCGCTTTTTTCGCTTGGCAGCAATATATATATGTAATGGAACAGTGTACGCAGCTGCATGTTTTGAATCTATGATAAATTTCGAGTCTTTAACTCCCTTCTTTCCATATTTTCTTTCATGCGAACTTTCCATTTCATAAATTTCTTCATGGTATCAACGAGTCAGGTTAGATCTTAGCTCAAATGGCGAAAAACAACCAATGAGATAATCCAGAAACGGGAGGAAATGAAGATTCCAAACCAAAGAAGCATGAAGGTGAAAACTCAGACAGTGAAGGAGATGAAGTAGATCCAGATATCAAGCTTAAGCGTCGACAAATCGAAGAGATCTTGACGCTTTCTGCAGCTGATCATCCAGGAATGGCTTTGGTAACTGCTCCTTTAACTGGATCAAACTTTTGAAACTGGAGTAGATCTATCAAGAGGGGATTAGCTGCACGTAGCAAGTTAGAGCTTCTTGATGGAACTTTTATGGAACCTGGTGTTGATTCAAAGTATTATAAGAGATGCATGGTTAAAGGTGGATTACATGGTTTGCAACTGGATCAATAACTCTATTTGTAAGGAACTTGTTAACTCTTTTATTTATATTGAGAGTTCATACAAATTATGGAATGCTCTAAATCAGAGATTTGGTGGATCTAATGGGCCAAAGATCTTGAAGTTGCAGAGAGAAAATTTTCATTTCACTCAAGGAAACTTAAATGTTATGATGTACTTTAATCAACTTAATGCTCCTTGGGATGAAATGGACATGTTGCACACACCATTACACTGCACATGTTCATCTAAAGCTTTGATGGATAAAAGACAGGATGAGCAGAGGCTCTTGACTTTTCTTATTGGATTGAATGATAGCCATGATGCAACAAGGACTCAGATAATGCTGTTAAAGCCCTTACCCAGCCTTGATGACGCCTATTCTATGATTGTTCAAGTTGAGGATCAAAGGCACTTGAGTGATGGATCACAGGAAAACAGAAATATGATGGCAATGAATGTTGGGAAGCAACATACATATGCTGCTCCAACTCCTCCACATCAGCATTTCTATGAGGGTGGAAAGCCACCTTTCCAGAAGCAAGGACAGAACAACACTGGTGGTCCATTCAAGAAGAGAATTAGCAAAGAGGATAAGAAAAAGCTAAAGTGTGCTCACTGCCAGGGAATGGGGCACAACATTGATGAATGTTTTAAGCTGCATGGTGTCCCTGAGTGGTTTATAAAACTTAAGGAAGGTAAGGGGCCACAGCCTAGAGCTAATTTTGCTGAAGCAAATACATCAACAGAGATATATAACAACAACCATGGTGACCACAGGGAGCAACCTACAGAGATGAGCAAGCTGATTCAATCAGAAATTGCAAAATGCATGGGGAATCTGTTGCAGCATCAAGCAGGCTCTTCCAACACTAAAAATGATGCAAACCTTGCTCATCAGCAACCACCAAGACAACATCCCTTTGATGGCCACTATGCTTTTGTAGCTATGCCAACCATGCAAACACAGGAATGAATAATTGATTCTGGAGCCAGCTCACACATTTGTTCTTCTTCTGAACTGCTCCACACCACTTACATATTACAGAAGCCCACAGAGATATTTTTACCAGATGGATCATCAAGGACATTTTGTTATGCAGGAAAGGCCAGGATTAACAAAGAAATGGTGCTGAACAATGTCCTTTTTGTTCCAGGTTTCACTCATAATCTAATCTCTGTTGCTCAATTGATCAGAACTGTAAATGTTAAGTGTACTTTTCTCCCTACAAATTGTCTATTTCAGAAAGATAAAACTGATGAGATTGTTGGACAGGCAAGATGAGAAACAATTTGTATTTTATTATTCATTGCATGAAGATTTCTATTATAGCTTTCTAAGTTCTGGGAAGATGTCAGCTAAGGAATGGCATATTCATCTAGGCCATCCATCTATGACTGCAATGAAACACATGCATATTGATGGTACACCTTTCAGTACTGAAGAGTTGAGAGAACTACATAATTGTGAAGTGTGCTACAAAGCAAAACAGACTAGAGAACCATTTCCTGTCTTGAACAGAAGATCATCTTTTCTATTTGAAATGGTTCATGTGTATCTCTGGGGACCTTATGGGGAATACAATATCTGCAACACTAAATATGTTTTGACATTGGTTGAAGATCATAGCAGAACAATTTGGACTTATCTGATTCAAACAAAGGATCAAGTCTATGATGTCTTGGCTGGATATATCAACATGATCATTACACACTTTGAGAAGAAGATACATTATTTCAAATCTGATCATGGGTCTGAGTTTCTGAACAGAAGGGTTGCACAGCTCTTCACAGATAATGGGATTCCTCACCAATTGCCTTGTGTGTATACTCCTCAACAAAATGGGATTGTAAAAAGGAGACACAGAATGTTATTAAACACAGCCAGGGCTCTCATGTTTCAGAGTGGTCTGCCTCTCAAATTTTGGCCATATTCCATCCTCACAGCAACTTGGTTGATAAACAGAACTCCCTCAGAGGTTCTTGAGTGGGCAACTCCTTTTGAAGTGCTCTTTGGATGTGCTGTTGATTATGGTACACTCAAACCCTTTGGTTGTCTAGCTTTTGCTGCAAATATCTCACCTACTAGGGGTAAATTTGATGCTAGAAGTCTCAAATGTGTTTTTCTTAGTTTTGATTCCTGCCATAAAGGTTTCATTCTTTTTGATTTAGATGCTAAGAGTATATTAATCAGTAGAGATGTGAAATTCATTCCTCATACATTTCCATTTCTATATCCAATTCCACATACCAATGAGGAAACAATCTTGTCTTTTCCTGGAGTTCCTACTGCCCATGATACTGCTCCAACTAATGATGATTCACACTCAGTTCCCAATCAATCTGATACCATTGGTCTTACTCAATTGGAGTCTTCTTCCCCACTAGTGCCTACACCACACTCTGCAGACGAGCAACAACCCCTTAGAAGGAGCACTAGAATAATCTAGGAACCTATGTGGATGAAGGATTATGTGGGGAATATTACCATCCCTTCTGTTTTCTCCACTACCAACACTGTCACACCCCTACTTTCCCTTACATCATCAATCCATCTCTTTCCGAATCCCACATATCATTTCTGTTCAATTTAACAATGACTGCAGAGCCTACTTCATATAGAGAAGCATGTAAGCATTCAGAGTGGGTGGATGCCATGAATGCAGAGCTGACTGCTCTTAACAAGAACAACACATGGGTAATCACAGATCTTCCCCCCATCCAAAAGGCCAATTGGATGCAAATGGGTTTATAAATTTAAACTCAACTCTGATGGCTCTGTAGAGATATGCAAGGCAAGATTAGTAGCCAAAGGCTATAATCAGGAACTGGGAATTGATTACATAGAGGTATTCTCACCAGTAGCTAATCTAGTAACTGTGAGATTATTCATTGCCATGGCCACTGCATACAGATGGCCACTACATCAACTTGATATCAACAATGGCTTCCTTCATGGCCACTTACATGAAGATATATACATGACTCTGCCTCAAGGACTGACAGGAGCTAAGCCAAGACAAGTTTGCAAGCTGATTAATAGTCTTTATGGACTCAAACAAGCCTCCAGAGAATGGAACACATAATTTACCAATCAACTTTCTTCTTTTGGCTTCACTGCTACAGTTCATGATCCTTGTCTTTTCACCATGGGAGAAGGTGATGCTTTCCTGTGCTTGATAGTTTATGTAGATGATATTCTGGTGAGTGGTCCCTCTCTGGTTTTAATTGAGAAGTTTTAGCATTTTCATCATACTACTTTCACTATCAAAGACTTGGGTTCAGCCAAGTTCTTTCTTGGTATGGAAATAACTAGGGGTGATGATGGCACTTCCTTGAATCAAAGGAAGTACATTCTAGAGATTCTATCCAGTAATGGTATGTTGTGCCAAACCTGCTGCTACTCCCTTACCTCCTGGTCTTGTTCTCACTCAAGGGAGTGAGGATCCTCATGTGAATCCTGAAGCATATCGTCGTTTGGTAGGACAATTACTCTATCAATCTTACAAGACCAGACATAACACATGCTGCTCAGCAGCTTAGCCAATTCATGGCTAATCCTACTGCAGTTCACTGGAATGCTGCTCTCCATGTGTTACGTTACTTAAAGAGTTGTCCTTATCTTGGGGTTTTCTATCCCTCTACACTGGAGTTTCAACTAAGGGGCTATTCTGATGCTGATTGGGGATCCTGCCATGATTCAAGGAGATCATTGACAGGTTTCTGCATTTATCTAGGAGCAACTATGATTTCTTGGAAGTGCAAGAAACAGACTACAGTCTCATCTTCCTCAGCGGAGGCAGAGTATAGAGCGTTGGCCACTACTACAAGAGAATTGATTTGGATTCATAGTCTTCTGCAGGTCTTTCATGTTTCTGTGCCTACTCCTATTCCTCTTCATTGCGACAACTTGGCAGCCATTCAGATCACTAAAAATCCAGTATTTCATGAGAAAACCAAACATATTGATATTGATTGCCATGTTGTTCGTGAGAAGTTTGTTGCAAGATTTCTTACACCTCTGGGTATTTCCTCTGCTAATCAGTTAGCTGATTTTTTCACTAAGCCGTTGGCCAGTCCTAGGTTTCGTGATCTCCTCTGCAAGATGGGAATGCTGGATATCCACCGTTTCCATCTTGAGGGGGGGTGTTGAAGATGGTGAAGTCTGAAGATGAAGAAGAAGCTTTGGCGGGAATTGTTGAAGATGAAGTTATTTTATATTAATTCCATTTTGTTAGTTTGTGGATTCGAACCCTGAACTATGCTATTTTGCATTTAAGTCGTAAGCGTTGGATCTGGAGACACGTGTAGGGCATGGATCGAGTTTCCATTAGGGTTTAGGTTTAAGAAAAAAATTGTACTTTTAATATATATCGCTTTTTAGCTTGGCAGCAATATATATATGTAATGGAACAGTGTACGCAGCTGCATGTTTTGAATCTATGATAAAAATCGAGTCCTTAACTTCCTTCTTTCGATATTTTCTTTCATGCGAACTTTCCATTTCATAAATTTCTTCAACCGCCAGTACAACGGATGATTCCAGTTCAAGTAAAATATGGCTCGAAACTGACGGTTTACCGCCAATGCCATTAAATTCTAATTTGAATAGAAGACCAACCCAATTACTAACTAAACTCCTACTTCTACCTTAAACAATGCCAAGCCAAGCCAAGCCCATTAGTCCAACCCAATTGCAAAACCCTAACCTCCTTTGCCCGCCTCCCTTCCTCAATTTCACTTCCTTCTTTCTCATCTTGTCTCCGTTAAGATTCACCACTGCCACCGCCCTTGTTCAACTGTGCCGCCACCGCTACAACCGCTTCTGACTGACCTCAAACTTGGTCTCGACCAAGTTCCCTCTCCTTCTCTCAACTGATGTTGTCGATGCCTCTTCCTCGCTGCCTCTTCCTACTCCCAGCCGCCGCTTCTTCCCATTCCCAGCCACCGCCCTCGCTGACGACGACTTCTCTCTTCTTCTCCCTCCAAAACCCTAACTTCTTCTCCTCCCATTTCTTTTCAATTTTCAGCAACTACTGGCATTGCCCTGCTGCCCTATCTCAACCGTCGGATCGTCCCAAGACCGGCGCTTTTTAACTGGCCCGGAATTGTAGTTATTTAGCCTGATCCATAACCACCTAAAGTGCTGACAGTCTGGGCTCGGTTCAAGGTTTCGTAGCCCGTGGACCGGAGGATGGGCCCATGGGTTAGTCTAGATAATGGTTACCGTTATCTATGTGATTGTTGTTTGTAACAATAATAACGGTTTGTGATGGAGTGTAATCTATAAATATTGTTATACTTAACAGTCTATTAATAACCGTCACCTATTTGAGTGTTATGTATATACTTTTAACAACAATTTAAAAAAACCATTGAGAAATGACTATTATTAAAGAGTGTAATTTCCCTATATTATACATGTTATGAAGAACAGAGTGAATAACAAGTAATAAAATATAACCCACACACGACACAATAGTTTGTAACCCAGTTCAATTCAACAACCGATGTCCGGGGGACCACTTGCCCAAAGAGACAATCCACTAGTATAGATATTGAGTCACAAAGGTTGTTACTTACTAAGGAGCTCTCTCCTTGTGATACTTATACACTCTTCAAGCTACAAGGCTATTACACACCAAGGACTCACTTCCTTGTGATACCTCTTCACTAACACCCGACTACAGTGAATTGAAGATCTATAGGTTTCCTAGCTTCACCAAATCTAACCATAACCAAGATCTAGGTCTACCCTTGAGTTTATAATTCACTCAGTTACAAGGTCACACATACCCAAAGTCTAGTATTTATAAGAATGACTAGTAGGCTAAAGATCTTCTACACACGTTTTGTATGTAGGATAACACTCAATAAACTCTTAGCAACAACGTTTTTAAAGTAGCTCGTAACAATATACAGTTTCTTGCCATACCCTGGATATTGTCTTTCTTCACAATTTGAGATCAGATTTTGTGGATCAAGATGGATACATTCCTTGTACAAGTTGATCTATTATCCGTGAAGTGTATTGATATATGTGAAATCTACCTACTTTTCATAGTCTAAAAGAGTCGATTTAGAGTCTCGTTAGTATGTTATTGTTCATGATTTGTATGATTTATCATGTGTTGGACAATATTATGCTTGTGGGTATTTCTTTGTTTTTTTAGACCTATTTTGAGGTTAGAAACCCGAGACGAGATAAGATGAGAATAATCGAGTGAAGAATCGAAGGTTGAAAACGATTTGAGTCGAGTTGAAGACCTCTCGACCAGTCTCTCGATTGAGAGGGATGTCGAGAGGAAGCCACTGGATCAACCTCTGTTCTGCATTTCGATTGAGAGCCAAATCTCAGCATCTCGACCAAGTCTATCGAACGAGAGGAGGTATCGATTGAGAGGAAGTCGGTCGAGAGCCGTGATTCCAGCCGAAAATTAGAGTCCTTTTCAGACTATGTTTTCTTGTAAATTTCACCTATATATTCCGTAGGTTTAACATTGAGAACCCTAACCTTACATTCATCTATTTACTTTAATACTCTTTATTTTTCGCTTTCGTTTTGTTCGTGTAATCAATATTGGAGATTATTTCAGTTTTATTCAAGATTCAAGATTCAGTTCTTCATCTTGTTCAAGATTAAATTCCAAGTTCTTTTTACTTTTCTTTTAATTATGTTTTTCCAAATTATTATGTTAATGTTTGCTTTAATTATGTCTAGCTAATTTCTTTTAGTTGATTTTAGGGTTTGTATGTCTAATTGAATCTATGTGAGTTCTTTTGATTACAATTAGCCTGCCAATCTAGATGTATGTTTCATGGTGCTTGTTTTCATGCATGATTAACTAGACACTAATTGTGTATACTTAGTTATGTTTTTATGCCTTAACCGGATAACTGCATAATGGATCTCATGAATACATACTATGATGATTTAATTGTCCTGACCGAAGTTAGATTGTTATAGGTCTTGCATATAGTTGATATAGGTGTCGTGACTGAACCTTGTTGATTATATCTATCGGTACTTGATATGTTTTGCGCTTGATTTAATTCCTATGAGACCAGGAGGAGATTAGGGTTTTATTGAGTTACTATCTATGATGCCCTGACCGGAGTATTAGATTAATTTCGTGTATCACATCTAGGTTGGATTAAATTGGTTAATTGGGTTAATTGTTACTTGTTTAGATTTGATTAGATAGACTTCACTAGAATCAACATTGTTTCCTACTTGAGTCTTTCATTTGATTTATTTGCTTACTTGTTTATTTATTTGATTTCTCTTAATTGTTTATTTTATTTGCTTAGGATTTTAGAAAACCGCATATTTAATTTCTTCTTGCTTAGACATCAGTTTAATTCTAGAGTAGAGGTACTTTGTGTGATTTCGGTATATAAGTCCCTGTGGAAATGATACTTGTATTTATTCTATACTATACCTATTTTGTGTGGTTGAAAATAGTGCGATCATGTATCTGCATAATGTTCACTCAAGGAATCACGCAAGTTTCCATCTTCAAGAATCGTCAGTAATACGAAAACTTTCCTTCTGGATAAGATTTGACAGTTGTCACGTAGCTTTACATATTTGCTACTCATGAAGAACACACATAATATAGCCATGCAAAGCAAATAAAGGAATGCACCCACAATATCATACTTAAGACATACTCCCTCCGTCCCATTCCTAATGAGATAAGTTCTATTTTTGTCCGTCCCACTCATATATGGATATTACCTTAAATAACAAAATTTTAACCACTAAACCCCATTCATAATACTTTAGTCACCACTATCACTCTTGTCTTAATTCCCGTGCCGAAAAAAAGTTATCCCATTATTAGTGGGATGGAGGGAGTATAATTTTACTTTCAAACCAGAACAGATTGATTAACAACACACAAAGACTAGTAATAACTGAAAGTATCTAGACATCACATACTCATGAAGGCATGCATACTTCACCAGCATACGATCAACCACATTAGAGAGATGTGATTAAGATCAGAAACAAGAATTAAGCATATGACTTCGAGTAAAATTTAAAACACATCATATGTGATAAAGATCTGCAATGTTGGTCTTCCCGATATGTTGAACACCATTAATGACAACTCACAAAGCCATAACAAACTCAGACTAGACATCAAAATTCTCCAAGAGTTAAAACATCCTCATAATGAACAACTTATATACCCATCACCAAAACATTACCTTTGAGAAATCCTATAATAGGAACACTTAAGCACTTTAACACATTGATGCATCAAACTCTTGCTCTGCCACACATTAAACTAAGATAGTGAGCCAAACAACTTAGATACCGTTAATCAGAGACGGATAAAGAAACTGATATACGAGTTTGTAAATCATAAGAACGCAACTCTTGAAAGCTCTGAAGAGCCGAACTCTAAAGAAACCAAAGTCAAAGTACACAAAATATATCTCCACCCTTTTGTCTGCATGATTGGCAAAGATCCAAAAAACATGCTACCAAAATATGCTCGGAAGCAGTTTAAGCACTCCCCCATAATCAAAAGAAGAACTCGTCGTTTTGCATAAATACAGAAGAAGTGAATGATTAATAACTCACATTTGATGAATATATAATTCATAAAGTCTCGCTCAACTAAGCGGAGTAACTAAGATAGAAAAACTAGAGACAAAGATTGTCCTAAGTGCTAACAAATCCAGTAGAATACCAATAACTACAGAGAAGAGCATGCATATATGTGAAGCACAAACAACTGAACAGTTTCAATGGATATTCAACAAAACTTCCCCTGAATGAAAGATACATAACATAAATAGTGTCTAAAACCGAATTTTCTAAGCCATTAACATCGAAAATGGACATTTTCAGGTAACACGGTTATTGAATGCTCGGAGAGTCAAGAGACAACGGTAATCCTCATTCTCTCAATAACTTTCTCAACTTCGGTCCACGTCGGAGAATCAACAAAAAAAAAAAAAAACTGTTTGGGAAAGAGAATAATTTTTCTCTTCTTGTTCTTCAACATGATACATAGTTGAATCACGAGTTATTAACTTTCATCTCAAACTTGGATGAGCCAATCTCAATTATTATCTTGTCATCAACAACCTCACTTTATTTTATCTTCATTGATGCCTAAAGGACCAACACCAAACTCATCACAACCTTGAGTGTTGAAACTATTCGAATCAATGAACATACCTCCATTATGCATCATTTGAAATGTTAAATCATCAAATATCTTTGAATGAAGATGGAATTTTTCTCCAACGCCAACAAAAACTCTTGAAGGCATAGCAAACATATTGTTCACCACTGGAACAGACTCAAGTCTCTATCTATCAGACAACTTCTAATGTTTGCCATGAATTGTCATGCACATCATTTGTTGCACCATACTCAACGAACTCATGATAATACCAATGGTAAATAACCATGGTCTTTCCAAACCAATAACCTTCTTCAGTAAGATCCTACAAAAGCATGTAAATAAGAGTATCAATAATCGAATTCAATGCCGAATGATGAGTATTAGACAACCAATTACGAATGATACCCATATGCAAAATACAACGCTTCGTATCAATCATCAGGCTAATTATCTCCAACTTAAGAATGCAACTATGCAAGACCCCATCAATTAATTTTCTAGAAAATCAATTTCAAAGCCATATAGACTTCAATAGTGAATACGATATTAGAAATATCAGATGATGAGGTATCAGACATAATTTTGCCCAAAATAGTGTAATACTAAAGCAATTCAATCTGCACAAATCTTCACACAAGTGCACAAATCTCCAAAAACCCATTTGTGAGGATAACACAAATATCCACAAAACAATCAGTCATGATCTTCAAATTCAAATACCTATCAATATATATGTGAAAATATTAGTCGGAGATTAAGATGTAATTTATCTTAAACTTGAGATGTGGAGACTTATAGTAGAGTATTCAAGGAGTTTATGTTGCTATGGAAGTATGTTCTGAATGTTGGAACTAGGAACATGCATATCATTTTTATATAAGTGATTATGCTTATTTAATTAGTAGCTCACTTATTTATTTATATATATATTTAATCCTATTTTTATGGTTTAAAATAGGAATGGACGAGCCAACACCCCATCAAATACTCCAAGAGTTTCAATTTATTCGCAAGAGTTATCGGGACACGTTGGGAGAATTTCTTGCGCATTACCACAAGCTATATTTAGATGCCAGTGATCATGGTGTTGTGGGGGTCGATGGCATTCTCCATCTGATTTCGTTACTGCCTGCAAAGTGGCGAAGGCGGGCTGCTTCACTTATTCCTCAGTTTGTTGATCGTGTTTATCTCCATGGACATCTCTATGGTGATTGCCGAGGTTTTATAGCTGCCCTCAGCCATCAGTACTTGAGTGATGGTACACCACCACCTGGACCACATGAGATACCACAGGGTTATGAAGCTCTTGGGATATTAATAGAGTATGAGCCTCCCCTGAATCCAGTCCCTTTTGTGTTTGAGCCAGATGAGCCAGTCCCAATGGTTCTTGCTCCAGAACCGGAGCCTGCTTTCGAGCAAATTTCGGAGCCTGAGCATATACTCGAGTTATCTTATGAGACCCTTTCAACCCTCTTTTCGGAGCAGGAAGAAGACACGGATTCCTACATAGCACCATTTGATAATCCTACTTAGGGATGTCAACGGGTCGGGTTTTTACGGGTACCCGCCTCGCCCAAACCCAATTGGGACGGGTTTGGGTATTGTAAATTGGGTTTGGGACGGGTATGGGTAATAAAGTAGATACCCGAAACGGGTTTGGGTCGGGTATGGGTATACATCCCTGGGTACCCACTACCCAAACCCATTTATATATATGGTAAATATATATATTTCACATATATATAAAAACTATATTTATATTTAAGAAAAAAAAAATTATAACTATTAGCAATTTTAAGGTTTTTATTAATATATATAAAGTTGAAAGAATATATCTCAAAAAATCTACGCGATAAAAACATATATCATTAGTTTTGTTATTTGTTAACATTTAATTTGATATTTGTTTTACATTTTGTATATCGTTCGTTAGCACTTATTGAGATGCACACGTTTAAATTAAATTTTCGATTATTGTATGTATATATTAAGTTATAATTTTTTATAAAAAAATATTATTATTAATTTTATTTGGGTTTAACGGGTAATAAACGGGTATTACCCGATGGGTTTGGGCCGGGTATGGGTATTAAAATTGAATTTTTAAACGGGTTTGGGACGGGTGTGGGTATACAAAATTTTAACGGGTTTGGGCTTGGAAAGTGCTTAATGGGGCGGGTACCCGGCCCATTGATATCCCTAATCCTACTGAGAACTCTACCCCTCCGTATCTTCGGTTTGGGACATTAACAGAGGTAGTTCCCGGTATCCCAATGTCATCACTGACTCCCGAGCCACCAATAGAGCCTATATCTTACAGTCCCGATGTTCAGAGAGCACCTTCAGTCTTAGATCCTTCGCACCCCGAGTTTCATAGACACATACAGTGCCTAAGAAAATTAAAGCTGGTTGTTCTCGACGTGCCAGGGAGAATAATGATGATGATAAGGAAGATGAGGAACCAACTAAGGAAGTTACATCAGGTAGAGGGAAGATACGACGCATTTCTCCTAGTTCTCTGAGTTTTCCAGTGGCTGTCAGTCGACCGAAATATCTACATTGTTCACCATTAGATAAGGCAGAGGATCCGGTGGGCTATGTAACAGCAGATGATGAGATGGAGAGCGAGGATGAGGGTATTGCCGATGGTGGGCAGATGAGGGGCTGAATCAAGATGGCATGATAGATGATGAGGAGGAGCCTCTTGAGAACGAGAAGGAAGAGCACAATGGGGACGACGAAGAGGAGGACCCGAGCGAGGGTGACTCCGAGTGATGCGAGATGTTGTACTAGACTCTTATATATATATATATATATATATATATATATATATATGTAATGATGCAGATGTATTATATCTTTTTGACAGCTTGCAACAGCAACAGGTAGTAGTTGCAAAGCTATAGCATAGATTTCATAGTGATGCTAGCGTAAATAGCTCTGGGCTAGAGTAGGGATTTTTGCTGTACATAATCCCGATATTTTGTAAACGAAGTCCTCGGAGAGACAATTTTCCAGTGTATATATTAAAGATGGCCAAAGCAGCCATTTATATTATGATGAGTTCTATTATTATTATCATTTTTATTTTTGTATATGCACTAATAAATTGAGATGAGAAGATGAATATGAGATAATGAAGACTACAATAGCATAAATGATGCCTTAAGATTTTATGTAACTTGTTACTTGAGAAATGTACTAATGATATTTATTAAAATAATGCCATATGAATATATGCATAAGTATAAGATATGTTACATATATTTATATGAATATTCATTATTTATATATTTATTCGCTTCCAGAATGGATCATAGGCGAAGAAGTGGAAACGAAGGTGGGGAGGATGATAGAGAGCAGATTCCACCACCTCCACCACCTCCACCTGGGAGAAATATCGAAGAACTTTTTCTTCGACAAAACCCACCTATTTTCGATGGTAAAGGAGATCCATATGAAGCTGAGGAGTGGATTCGTGCATTCGAGCGAATTTTCAAATTCCTTCGTTGTGAGGATAAAGAACGGTTGTCGTGTATGTCCTTCCAATTAAAGGGTTCAACTGATTATTGGTGGGAAGCACGATAGAAAGAGAAGTTTATCCCGAGAATCTTACCTGGGAAAAGTTTAAAGAAGTTTTGAAAGAGAAGTTTATCCCGAGAAATTATCGCAAGCAGAAGGAAGCTGAATTTTCAAACATAAAACAAGGCAAGAAAACTGTGTCAGAATATGATCGTGTGTTCTGTGATCTCGCACGTTATGCACCAGATAAGGTTAATACCGATGACAAAATGTCTGAACTTTTCCTGGCTGGGTTGAGGCAAGATATCCGGGTAGTTCTAGCCAGTCAATACGGCCTATCTTATGTGGAAGCACTCAATCGAGCGCTGGATATGGAGATGGCAATGCAACCAGAGAAAACCCCACAAATTCCTATTTTTTTTCCACCTCAGTCTCAGAATCCCAGTGCAGTAAATCAGTCGTTCTCTGATCACGGCCAAAATAATAAGGAAAAGAGAAAGTGGGACGACAAGAACCAAGGCAACAAGCGACCTTGGCAAGGGCAGAACCAACAACGATTTAATCAAGGAAATCCTAAATCGCTGACTATGATGCAATCTGGAGCATCTACATGCCCATAAGGGATTCCTGCATGTCCTAATTGCCATAAAATGCATAAAGGAAATTGCATAGCTGGGAGCAACGCTTGTTTTACATGTGGACAGACTGGTCACTTCTCTTATCATTGTCCAAACAAACAACGAGGAGGAAATGGATGAAAATCAGGACAAGCTCAGAATCCGAATTTGAGAGCCATGGAAGGAGTTCACCCACCGCAGCAACAACAGCAGCGTCAACCGCAACGTTTACAGGGTCAACAATCTCAGCAAGGGGGGCCTTCTCAGCAAAACCAATCACGACAAAAATATCAACGAGTCTTTGCTCTTGAGCAGAAATCTCATGATAAAGAACAAGGAAATCTTGCAGGTATGGGTCAAATAAACGAAACTCCTATTATCATCCTATTTGATACGGGAGCATCCCATGCCTTTATATCAAATAGTTGCGTAGATACTTTTGAACTTGATATAAAGAAATCTAGTCATGACTTAAAAGTGACTACTCCCGTAGGAAAATTCACTACCGTTACCCATATTTGTCCCAACCTAGAATTTAAGTTTGGATCTCTTAAAATGATAGCTAAGGTTTTGAACATAATTCACATGTGGGATGTGCATATCATATTAGGGATGGATTGGTTAACTGAGAATTTTGCAATAATTCGATGCGAGCATAGAGAAATTTCTTTCTATCCGCTAGGAGGAGAACCTACTGGAATTCGTGGAATTCAAAGAAGAAACATGAGAATACCAATAATCTCAGCAATTCAAGCGGAGAAACTGTTAAAGAAAAGAGATGTGCAAGCTTATATGGTTTCCTTGAATAAAGAAGTTGATGTGGAGAAGTATATCGTCGATGTACCTGTAGTTTGTGAGTACAAGGATGTCTTTCCAGAATCGTTACCAGGGATACCACATGATGGAAAGTTGAGTTTACCATTGATCTCGAACCTGGTTCAGCTCCAGTATCAAAGGCTCCATACATAATGGCTCCAAGGGAACTGCAAGAACTGAAGATTCAATTGCAAGAGCTACTTAGTTTAGGTTTCATCCGACCTAGTGTTTCACCGTGGGGAGCTCCGAAAAAAAACGGTATGTTGAGGATATGCATACATTACCGTGAACTTGATAAGTTGACATTGAAGAACAAATATCCTTTACCTAGGATAGATGATCTATTCGATCAACTTAAGGGAGCGAAGGTATTCTCAAAAATTGATTTGAGATCTGGTAATCACCAATTAAAAATTCGGCAGGAAGATATACTAAAAACTGCTTTCCGGACAAGGTATGGCCATTATTAGTTCATCGTGATGCCTTTCGGGTTAACAAATGCTCCAGCCGTATTCATGGACCTCATGAACCGAGTTTTTCATGAATGCTTAGATAAGTTTTTGTTAGTGTTCATAGATGACATTCTAATTTACTCGAAGAGCGAACGGGAACATGAAAAACATCTTAGAATTGTCATGGATAAGTTGAGGGCAGAAAAATTTTATGCTAAATTTAGTAAATGTGAATTTTGGCAAAACGAAGTGAATTTTCTTGGGCATGTTATCTCTTCCGAAGGGATCAGAGTTGATTCGTCAAAAGTACGAGCAGTGCAGGAATGGAGAACACCTTCCTCACCGCATGAAATCTAGAGTTTCTTATGTCTAGCAGGTTACTATCGCCGATTTATTGAAGGATTTTCTAAGATAGCGAAACCGATGACCCAGTTACTCCAAAAGAATGCAAAATTTCAATGGACCAGAGAATGTGAGAAAAGCTTTCAAGAGCTTAAGGAAAAATTGACTACAGCTCCAGTATTAGCCATCCTAGAAGCCGATAAAGTTTATACAATATTTACGGATGCATCGAAAAATGGTCTTGGTTGTGTATTAATGCAAGAAGGAAAAGTCATAGCATATGCTTCGCGACAACTTCGACCTCACAAATTGAATTACCCAACACATGACCTAGAATTGGCAGCCGTAGTTCATGCTTTAAAAATTTGGAGGCACCATCTTTATGGAGCTAAGTCTGAAATTTTTACAGATCATAAGAGCCTGAAATACATCTTCGAGTAAAAGGAGTTAAATATGCGACAAAGAAGATGGCTTGAGTTAGTTAAAGATTATGATTGTAAAATTCCCTACCACCCAGGGAAAGCTAATGTGGTTGTAGATACATTGAGCAGAAAAAGTTGTGTGGATTTAGGAGTTCTTTTTGCTCAAAAGAAAATATCAAAGGAGGAGCTACAAGAGATCAACATAGAAGCAGCTATATCGTCCAACCTCCATGAGAAAGTCGTGGCATCACTAGTAATAACTTCGGATTTGAGAACTAAAATCATTAGTGCTCAAAGAGAAGATAAAAAAAATGTAAGAATTACGACTAAAGGTCCGAACTGAGAGTGTTGATAGTTTCAAGGAAGCTGGAGATAATGCGCTACTGTTCAAAGAACGAATCTGCATACCTAATGACGAAGAGTTGAAGAAGGAAATCTTGAGTGAAGCCCACGATACTCCTTATACAACCCATCCATGAAGCACGAAGATGTATAAGGATTTAAAACAAACATAGCTATGTTCGTAGAACGATGTCTGGCATGTCAGCATGTGAAAGCCTTACAGCAACGACCGTATGGAAAGCTTCAGCCGTCTGAAATTCCACAATGGAAATGGGATAAGATTACCATGGATTTTTGTGACTGGATTGCCAAAATCAAAGAGAGGAAATACATCCATTTGGGTAGTTGTTGATACGCTTACAAAGTGTGCTCATTTTATTCCAATTCCAACTACTTATGGATCTGGCAAGCTAGCCCAATTATACGTTCATGAGATTGTACGACTGTATGGTGTACCTCAAACGATTACATCAGATCGAAATCAAAAGTTTACTTCTTGTTTCTGGATAAGTTTGCAGAATGAGTTGGGAACTAAGTTGAATTTCAGCACAACATTTCACCCACAGACGGATGGACAAACTGAAATGACCATTCTAATTTTGGAAGATATGATTAGAACAATTGTGTTAGATCGAGGAGACCAATGGGAAAAGATTCTACCACTTATGGAGTTTGCATATAATAATAACTACCAAGCAACGATTAACATGGAACCTTACGAAGCTCTTTATGGTAAAAAGTGTCGATCACCCCTCTATTGGAATGAAGTTGGCGAACGAAAAGTATAAGGGCCTGATGCTGTTGAGGAGATGATTGAAAGTGTGCGACAGATCAAGCATAGAATTAAAGAAGCTCAAGATCGTAAAAAATCCTATGCCGATGTAAGAAGAACAAAGTTAGCTTTTGAAATAAGTGACAAAGTTTTTCTTAAGGTTTTACCTTCAAAAGGGATTCACCGATTCGGAATTAAAGGCAAGCTTAAGCCTAGATTTATAGGGCGTTATGAAGTCCTTGAAAAGATAGGTTCTGTAGCATTCCAATTAGCTTTGCCACCGAGCTTTGGAAACACTCATAACGTATTCCACGTCTCACAATTGAGAAGATATATGTATGACCCCAAACATGTTATCCGTCAAGAAGAAGTGACTCTAGAACCCGACATGAGTTACGAAGAAAGACTAAAGGCAATATTAGATCGAAAAATTCAGCAATTGAGAAATAAATCGATACCTCTAGTTAGAGTACAATGGATACATCATGGTATAGAAGAATCGACGTGGGAACTCAAAGACAAGATAAGAGAAAAGTATCCAGAGGTCTTCGAGGTAACTAAATTTCGGGAGGAAATTTTTTTAAGAGGAGGAGGATGTCATATCCTGTTATTTAATTAGTTAAATTAAGTGATATTATAGATTGTTATAATAGTAATAACCTTTAATAATATTTAATAAGAGAGGATATTGAGGTAAGAAAGAAGACGGAAAAACACCATGAAATGTATTTATTTTCGTTTTATCTTCAACTATAGAGTATTAATTCTTACTTTTTGTAGGATTAGAGGAGTATGCTGGGGAAAAGGTTAGTTATTATGGAGATTTTAAGTTTAAAGTTATCAATTTTTATAAGTGATAGTATTTTAAGTTTAGGAGTTGGAATAATATTGTTAATAAATAAAGAAAAGAATAAGAAGGAAAGGATATGAATTTTAAAAGGAAAAAATAATAATAATAAATAAAAGAAAATGAGAAGGATAAGATTGAGGGGCACGTGTGCCTCAACTTTTTTTTTTTTTTTTTTTTTCCTTTCTTTCCCTCATCTTCTCTTCTTTCCTTCCTCAGCCTATCACCTTCAATTTTCCCCCTTCCTTCTTTCTTTTTCTTTCTACCTTTCACACTCACGCATACAGTCGTACATACAAGTCTCCATCAATATATGCTATAAGAAGTTCACGAGATCAGGTAAAGAAGATCAAATTAGCTACTCTATTTTAATTAGGGTAATCTTTTGGTTTAAATATTGATGAAAGTAGAGGAAATAGAAACACAGTTGATGATGCGGGTCTCGATTTTTCTTGTGATGGCTTAGGGATATGAACTCTTAATTTTTTCTTGAGTTCAACCTGCTATAAGATTAATAGTGATGATAAATTAAGATAAATCCCTTTTATTTTCAAGATTCAAATTCGAATTCGTTGAGGTTAAATATGGGGGTTTTTCATTTCGAATTCTCTGGGAGGAATTGAGCTTGATTATATGATCATAGGGATTTTATAAAAACCTGAGTTGAGCTGAAGAGGATTTCTGGAAACCAATTTGATAATTCTTGAAATTTGAGTTCTTGTTGAAGTTAGGGATTTTTATTCTGATTTTATTTCTTAAAATCGATAAGGGGGATATAAAATTGATATTATTTGACGCTTAAAGTGAGTTTTGATAACCTTGTGGAGCTCTTATGTCAAAAACGAAAATTGCAGATTAAGGTAATTGGGGATTTTAAGTTTAAAGGGCTATATGTTCTTAATAAAGGTTGGAAAATATTACTTAATCTATTTTGAACTCATTTGAATTTATTAGAGTTATCATAGATAAGTCTTATATACTTTTCTATTTTCCTACTATTTTCTGAGTTGGATCGTAGTTGAGTTAGAGTAACCGAATGGGAGGAATGAGCATATAACTAAGACGAGTTATTAACTATAAGCTATGAGAATTTTTCCTAGATTCTGAGTTGCATAAACAGGAGTTAAACATGAAGAAGGATAATTGTATGAATATAATATTACGAGTTAAGTATATAATTTTGTATCACCTTAACTCATAAGGAAGGTGAAGAAGATAATTTAAACTCTCTTAATAGATGAATTCTTCGAATAGATCCAGCTGAAGATTGTTGAGAGAAGTTTAGAGAATGAGGAGTCGAGTATATATAGATATTTTCCATTACTTCTCTGACTCTTATTGATTATAGTTATTTTATTATCTCATTGAAGGAGCGAGCAGTACTCCAAGACCAGGAAATAACTAAGGAGGAAGAGTTAATAAGTAGAAGATAGACGGAGTAAGGTGCGCTTTCTAACTAAATGATGATGCGATGTTTATACGTTTATAAAATGTGATATTTTAAAAAATGATTAACTTGCCAATGTTAAGTTTTTGTATGATAATCTACTTGATGCAAGACGAATTCGGTCATGTTTTAATGCATGATATGTGTACACGAAAGTGACTATGAGTTTTCCTCTTGCTCGGCCAGTCATTGTGTTTGAGAAGGAGGCCTACTTCTCGACACATTAGATGTAGTAGATGTTATTCATACATAAAAATGGACTGCAGTCATCAATGTTTGATGTTGGAGGAAGTAATATTATTTTAGCATGCCTTGAGTTATTTAAAGTAAATCGCTTGTGACATGCTTATTGAGGCAAGTTTAATCTATAGCTCTAAGTAGCAAGTTTCAAGGATTTGGCATGTTTTCACTGAGTATGTTTATACTCAGCCCTACATGTTATTTCTAAAGTGTGCAGGCTAAGCTAGGATGAAGGATGGGAGTGTGCTGAGCGGAGCTTTTGTTGTGAGTCAACATTGTATATTGTTGTACATATAGTAATGTCGATAGTTTGAGTTCTAAGATTATGTGTCTGCATACATGTAATCCCTTTAGTCGATCCTTTCCGCTGCGACACTTTGATGTTGTTGTAAATAGTTTGAGGAATCGAAGTGACACTTCCTTTGGTTATCACTTATACCTGAACTCCGACTTTTGTCAGGATATTATCAAGTGTCGTTAATGTATAAAAAGGTTGCTAAATCTTGACAGCTTTGATTTTATTGAAAAACTAACTTCAACCTTGAATTCTCGTTGATTTAGATGATTGAGCCTTGAAGTACTTTGTGTACGGAGTACTTTACTATTTTTGTTTAATTGGAGGTATACAAATGAGATTAATTTGTTTTCAGGCTTTCGGCTATTTATCACGTGTTTCGAACAAGATTTATTTAATTTGGTTATATTTCTTAAGTCACGGTTTTTCCAGTTTGGTCATCTTTAATCTGAGGCGGGCCGTGACAGCTATATGCATATCACAAAATCCAGTGCTTCACACAAGATGCAAGCATGTCGAGATAAGGAATCACTTCATTCATGATCTTGAGAAAAAGAATGTCAAGCTTGAAATTCTCACCAAGTCTCTAGCTGAAACCTGCTTCAACCAGCTATGCACGGAGTTAGGATTACTAGATCCAGGTGAAGAAAGCTAGATGAAGGAAGCACAAAGCAAGGGGGAAACCCTCGCTTTAAGTCTTCACCAAGTCCAAGCGAGTCACTTCATTCTGTACTCGCTTGAGAAGTTATAAGGTGGATTTAGGTGGAGTGTTGGAAGATGTTCCCTACCAACTAACATAATTGTTAAGTTTATGGTTAAGGGGGAACTATTGATTATTCTAGGAATAATATACTTCCAAAGCGAGCAAAGAAAACAGCTACCTAGCTTAGGATTCCCGCAAGTGGGTATAATTAAACGCTTGCAAGTACCTTTACTTGTAAAGGTTGTAGGGTATGCGTCATATCCCTACGTAAAACCATGAATGTTTGGCAGAACCTTCACTATGACCCTTGCATCCTTTTCCACGATATGTGAAAAGAAGCACGTCTCTCATCTCCCATTCATCGTGAATAAACACTTTTTACTCACCGTTGGGTCGAGCTGCCAAGTGTTTATTCATTCTTCTCACCCCATTCATCGTGGGTAAGCATTGCTGTATACTCCCCATAAGGGTCGAGCGGTTCAAGATGCTTATTCATTTCCTTCTCCCACCATTCTTTCGATGGAGGACTCTCCAAGCGAGGAGGAAGATGGAAGAGATGAATTCCATGAAGTTTCAAGCTTAAAGTCTACAATGAGGTATCAGTCTACTAAAAAGCTAGACTGATAGGTATGTGTTTCAATTCAAAGTACACTAAGCAAAGCGAAGCTTGCTAGAAACCCTCGCTTGCTAAGTGGAAAATAAAAATGTAATTTGACACAATTACTAAAAGGAAAACACTATTGTTTATTCTCAAAATATGTAAGTCAGAAACATTTTAAATTAATATAGTCATTCCAGTTTCCATTATTTATAGCTTCGGAAATGGTCAAGCGAGTGCTTCGTCACTCAAACTCACCATTGCAAGCGAGTGTATATCAGTCACACTAAGCGAATATTATTGCAAGCGAGTAAGATAGCCAAGCGGCTACTATCGCAAGCTAGCAATATTCAAGCGAGTCGTACGAGCTGGGTACACTCGAGTGCATAACACACTTTTTACTTTGCATTTAATGCCTACAGTACTAGGGCTCTATTAACCGGGCACGTGTATCTCACCGCCAAAAAGGAGTGCCAAAACAGGGCAATCTGGAGCCGTGAAGCTGAGTAGGCACTTCATCACAGCCATTGGATCATGCGCGAAGCGTGGACCTCTCTTGGCTTGACACGCACCACTTTGGTTCATGCTTTAACCACGGTGATTCAGAGAAGAGACTGCGATACGTCAGCTACGTCGCCACTCCGCTCGTCGCCTCTCACCAACTTAGCTTCGCCACGTCAGCCCAAACCCTAAAGCTATATATACGGGAATTGTTGTGTGCAGAAATCTTCATCACCCCCAGAAAATTTCAATTTCTGTGAACGCTTCTGTAACAACGATTTTTGTAAATCTTCTCCCGTGTTTTATTCACAGAAATTTCCTATATTTCCTCTCACAAATCCCTACTCACTCTTACTATGGGAAAGAAAACCAACGTCATCTCCATGGATTCTATCCTAGCCAAGCCTAATGCTTACATCTCTGTGGAGCCTCATCTCGATGAGACTCTCATTGAACACACTGGATTTTTCCGAAGGGTCATTACTGCTGCCGGTCTATTGGAAGGAGTTGAAAAAGAAGGAATCTGATATTGCTTCACTCACTGAGAAGCACAAGAAGGAATTAGCTGCAGAAAAGGCGAAGAGGAAGCAGCTTCGCGATGAGAAGCTGAATGAATCTATGAAGCTAAATGGAGAGCTTAACAGGAGTAAAGCTGATAAGCTTAAGTTGGAGGGTGAGCTTGAAACCCTCAAAGCGTCATTTGAAAAGGCAACAAACGAATTGAACAGCAGGAGAATTGAAGCGAACAAATTAACTCTGCAAGCTGCTGAAGACGCTATCAAACGAGAAGAGCTTAATGCTCTATCTGCAGAGCTTGCTGCGAAGGAGTCTTGACTAACCTCGCTTGAGACGGAGTTTGCTCTGTCTCAAGATTTTTCTGAGTTAAAATTGCAGGAAATAAAAAAGGAGCTCACTGCCCAAATCGAAGCGGAGCTAGAGTCTCGCTTTAAAGAAGTAGAGCAAAGAGAGAAAGGTGTTGAGGTATTGGAAAATTTGATGTGTGAAGTTGCAGAACGAGAGAGAGCCGTTGCTGAGCGTGAAAAGCAGTCTTTCATCTTGATTGATGAAGTCTCCAAGAAGGCTGCAGAGCTCATGCTCATCCAAGAGAACTCCTTCACAGAGCGCACAGTTGGAGCATTGAAGGCAATGACGGATGAATAGGCAAGCCTACGCAATGTTATAAATCAAAAAGGAGTTGAAGTGATCTATACACCCACTGACAATGATGCCAAAAAAGGGGAAGACAAACCCCTTCTAAGCGGAGCCGAAAAAGCTAAGGGAAAGGAATTGGCCATCATCTCAAGCAAGTCTGTCCCCTCCACAGCCCAAGCTGCCAAGCCTGTTGCCAAGCTACTCTCTTCCTCCTCCACCGCTTTCCACAGCGTCGCGTTGAGAGAGTCACTTCCTTTTGAAGGGACTCTGGAAGCGACCCAGTCGCACGAGCTTCAAACCAAAGGGATCGTGGAGATCCATCAAGCGCAACCTCTTCAAGCTGTGCCAACAGAGCTTGCTCAAGCTAAGCCCTCTAAGCCAACCACCAAGCGGCCTGCTCAAGCTACTGACGAAGCTGATCCCGCTGCCAAGTGACAGAGAGTGAAGGAGACTCTTGCCGTGAAAGTGAGCCATGCTGAGCTTGAAAAGAAGAAAAAGGAGGACTTGAGAAGGCGAGCAGAAAGAGCCGAAGCTAAGAGGCAAGCCAACATTGAACTTCTCAGGGATCAAACCAACACGTTGATAGAGGACAACATCCTTGTTCAACGAAGCTTGATAAGAAGCGGCTACATCCCTCTCACTCTCGAAGAATCAGAGATGTGCGAGCTTGAAGCGAGAGTGAAAGCTTGCAGAAAGTCGCTAGCCAAGGATGACTTCGAGTTCATGAAGAACCTCAACAACGACAGAAAGCCGCTGTTCAACATCGAGCTTAGTGAGAAGTTCACCAGGGTGCTGCAGATGCTTGTGGACAGATAATTTGAAGATACTGAGGAGAGAAGAGCACAACATCCTGACGCTCGAAATATTGAGGACTTCATTGAAGATGAATTGAAGGAGAGATGGATGGAGTGCAGAGTGAAGTTTATCAAAGCTTACTACTTATGGGAAGTAGTTTATAACCAAGATACCTGCTCAAAGCTTGATGCACTGCACAACTTCATGGTTGTGTACGATGAGGAGCACTGGAGGAGATTTTTTATCACAACAGAGTGTGCAGAGCCAAAGATTATCATCAAGATCCCAGAGAAAGAGCTGTTTGCAAGACCGATGATTGGAGAATCGATCATCATTGATCGAGTAGTTATTGAGCGTGAAATCAGAGAAGCTCTACACTTCATGGGGATTGACAAGCCAAGCACGTCAGCTCACAAGGCCATGAAGCAGCGAGTGTTCTCAGCTTATCATGTTGAGTAATCTCTTCTCCATTCTCTCTGTGATCTAAAGCATGTGTTGACCATCTATGAAACTTTACTTTCTGTCAAGCGTCGTGCTTTACATTTTCATATTTACTAGCTTTGTGATTTTTATCCCTTTTGCTACAAACCTACACAAACCATAAGAACTTGAAAAAAATTTAAAAAAAAAAAATGATAAGACTGAGAAGGATTCAGTCGCTTGGAAGTTCTTACAGTGGTAAAGTATTGGGTTTTGGCATCATCAAAAATGGGGAAATTGTTGGGAATTGTTAAGGATTCACATGTTAAAGGGGAACCTATTCGGACGCTTAATAAAAATTTTCATTATATTTTGATTCGATCCCAAAACCCTCTGTGATAATCATATTCCCTAGCGACCCTATTTGATTAGAGTAATATGTTAGAATTTTTCAAGCTTATGATGTTAGGAAAGCTTATTATTTTTTAGTCGCTTTAGGTCTAGACTGCAGGTTCCAAGCGAAGCGAGAAGACCACTCGCTTGAGTGTGTTTTGAAGCCGAAGCGAGGCTACCCGATAAAGCGAAAGCGAGTGCTCTCGATATAGCTAAGCGAACCTACCCGATAAAGCTAAAGCGAGTACTCTGATAAAGAGAAGCGAGTACGATATAAAGCTTGAAAGCGACAGTTCAACTACCAACCTTGTTTGAACTCAAGTTTGAATTTGAATAAAGTGAAGATCAGGCATCATTTAATGCAGATCTCCACATGGCAAGCAGGAATTGGATGCTACAGTTGACTGGGAGGACCGACAAGCAGCCGCTACAGTACTGGCCCAAGCCAGTTACTGTTACGCTTGGCTTTTAGCCAAATTGGGAAAGAAGACAAAGCCGCCCTCTGAAAAGCTGCCGGTCAATTCCAGTATTGTCGTGAGTGGAGAGACAAAGCTACCAACTTTCAAACGACTTCAACGTGTCTCTCACACTATAAATAGAGGAATGCAGATCAAGAACATGAGAACACTTCCGCAAATTTCCAGCGCTCAAACTTGCAAACACTCGTGATTTTCCAGCTTACATTTTCTTGAGTTCTTGAAGAAGTTTTCCAAGCTTCAGTTTCATCGAAGCTTGCTTTCTTCAACCTTTCCTACACTCTAGTTTCTAAGCCCTCATACATATCTAAAGCTTAGAAAGAAGAATCATAGCCTTAAACTGTAAAGGGTTCTTCACTTAGAGTGTGTGTGTTCACAAACCCAACCCAAAACCCTTGTCCTTGTTGCGTCAAGAGTGTTAGTGTTGTTTGTGTTGTTGTTTGTGTTGTTGTAAGATCCAAGGTTTTACTTTCATCGATTGCGAAAACCTCAATCGAAAGTTCTTGTGCTATAAAGATCTAAGCTTGCACCTTCATCGATTGTGCAAAGCTCGATTTGTGTCTTAGGTTTGTGGAGAACCCGTAATCTCCAAGTTTCTTGAGTGAAGAGAAACTGTTCCGGTGTGGAACAAAGTGGACGTAGGAGTTTCAGTCTCAGAACCATTATAACTCTCGGTGTCGTATTTCCATTCCTTACTTTTCATATTGTTTACTCGCTTTGATTATCATACTTGCATTTGCACGTAAACAAACTTAATACGAGATTCTAAATACTTAAGAAAGAATAGCTCACTAAATTCCGCATTCTAGAAAGCTTAACTGTAGATCAAGCTTACGATTTGGTCTTAAGTTTAAAAACGTCTTACTTTGCTTACTCTGAGACGAGTTTGAAAAAGAAGTTGAAAAACTTCGAACACACGTATTCACCCCCCATCCCCCCCCCCCCCCCCCCCCACCCACCCCCTACGTGTGTTCCTACTTGTCATTCCGGGACCAACAACCTTGTAGTCATACTTTTCTATGTCGAGGTCAGGATAATCGACCGCGACCTTGTCTAGCACCTCGGCAGCGCTGCGGATGGCTAGAGGCTCATTCAGGTCGGCCACCAGCGAGCTGAAGGTGTTACTGTGGAAAATGCGCTCCGCTAGGGCGCGTAGAACCTCGCCTTATGCGGAGGCAAGATCCTCCTCCCGAGCTCGGGCAGCAGTCAGCTGCTTCTCAAGATGGGCAGTCTTGCCCTTGGTGATGGCAAGGTCGGTCCTTGCCGCATCCAGCTGCTTTTGCAGCTCTTTCTCCCTCACCTCCCCGGCAGAGATATCCTAGACGAGGCGAAGGTTTTCTTCTTTCTGTGTCTCCACTTTCCCCGCAGTGCAGGAAAATCTCTTCACGGCTTCTTGGATGAGCCGGACCGCGGTCTCCGAGGCCCGCGTCAACTTGTCCACCGTGGACTTCACATTCTGCACATTATCCAACAGTCAACACCATATCAAATTGCACGTGAATATGCGAATTTCCATCAGCAAAAAGGCCATACCTCAGAAAACGCCGGAGGTGGAGCACGGAAACCTACGACCTGTAGCTTGGGCTCGGACGTAACAGTATTATCCGCCGGGTCGCAGAATCCCAAAATATCAAGCCTTTCGAAAGGCTGTGAAACAGGAGGGTAGGAGATCGGCATTTTTGGGACCTCGCTCTCCGTCTTCTCCGACGAAGAGACAGTAATTTTCTTCTTACCCTCGGCACTTGAGGCCGAGGAGTCCGCTTTCCTCTTCCGGGAGGGAGTCTTCTTCTTAATGATGTTCACTACACAACAACAGACAGTTAGAACAGACATGAAAGTTATCAAATAAAGAGAAAGAAGGGCAAGAGAAAGCCTCACCCCTCCCCGGTACCACCTCGGTGGAAGGATCATGGGGGCTTAACGCCACATCAATCAATTCGCCCTCGATAAAACTGTTGGGCAGTTCACCAAGAGCATTTAACGACCTCGCTAGTGGGGCGAAGTCCAGTTTGGATTTGAATGTTTCGACAGCACCTTCTTTCCAGCCGAAGTCGAGGGCACCGTCGAATTGACTGTAAAAAAAATCTTAGGTACCAGTCCGGCACCTTAGACGGGGTATTAACCCTAAAAAGCTGACGAGTGTTAAGAAAATACCACCCTCCCTTCCCCGATTTGAAACTATACATCGTGCCAAACGAGTCGGCTGTAAAGAGGAGATCAAGACGTTTGCAAGCCACCCCCATCCCGGTGACTTGCAGAATCCCGTTAGGGTAAAATTGAGATGGTCCTACGCCGTACTTATCATAAATGTCGGCGTAGATTGACGGAATCGGGACACGAAGACCGGAAACAAGATGGTCTTCGTAAATTGTCATGAAGCTTAGAGGAGGAAAGCAAGCCCTATCTCCTTTCCTTGGGAGAACTAGAATGGCGGAAGAAGGAAAGGCGTACTGGCATCCAATCTCATGGAGATGAGCCGCTGTTAAAATGGATCGGTGATAGCCACCGTCCCGTCGACGCCCATATTTTGTGGAAAATTCACGCCATAAGCAAAGGGGGTAGGATTCGAGGTATTTACAGCCTCTAAATATTTTTATGGAGGAGATATAGTGCCAGATGACGAAGGGGGAGAAGAATCCATAACTTACTTGTGGTAAAAGCATAAATGCAGAAATTTGGAAGGTTAAAGACAATGGAAAGTGCAGAGAGAATTCTTTTCGAAAGTTAGGGATTCTTCTTTTTCTAAACGGGGGGGGGGGGGGGGGGGGGGAGTAAAGGAATAGGAATTTGAGAAGCAATTATTGGAGAATAAGAGGAGGTAAAGTGTATTCAATACGCTCCTTCACTTACCTACGACACCGTTTCGCGTGCCAACAATCCCATCCCTGCTTTATCGGTGGCATTTAATGCGTCTGACACGTAGTGACTTCGAACTCGGCAAATTGATCTCGGTGCAACTGATCTCGGATCATCACTTCGGCTTCTGCGATGTTAAATTTGTTTGACTTCGGCATTGAACTTTATTCCATGCCACCAAGAAGGCGTTCAAGTGAATTCAGTCAGCACAAAGAAGTACCAGCCCGGACCCCGCCCATCATCCCACGTCTTTTTGGGGGTGGGGGGATGTGATAGGATATGGCCCATCTCCCTAGGCCCCATATGCTTACCTCGGCCCAGGTACCACCTCGACCCAATCCATCATAAGAAGCCCAACTCGGGCCCAGGGAGTTGAGCCCTAAGAGCAACGTGGAATAATGGAGAAAAAAAAAAACGCCACCCACGATTCACATGCCCAGACCCACGTTCATCAACCATGATGAACGTCAGTTAATGTAGTATAGATATAAAGAGAAGGAAACACATTGTAAAGACACATATACTACTCTCAATACACAATCTCTATTTTTTTCTTTCTGTGGACGTAGATCAATTGATCGAACCACGTTAATTCTCTCGTGTTCCTTACTTTCGTGCATTACAATCATCACAAACTTTTTATCTACTCGGTAACAACGAATTTAGGATTCATCAATGCGTAATTTGCGCATATTCACAATAAAAATCTTAGTCTTCTTAAATTTGGACGCAAACTAGGATTTACTTGTATAGAGTGTTTAGTCAAAATTAGAGATATATGTCAACTGCTGCATTTATTCATTTATTTATAATTTTTGGTGAGGCTAAGGTTACGTCTGAAGGAACCGGATCGGTGAAGATCGATTCATACCTTGAAGATCTATTTCGGTTATCTAATTACGAATTTAACCTATCATTCTCCTATGAATTTAGTCCGGAACATAGGGTGTTTCAAGATCGATTACCTTAAGGATTTGATGAGAGAACTCGCTTGAAGATCTTCTGATATGTATCTCTACTTGATTCCAACGTTGGATGGACAACGAACATCGGGATCAGCCACGGAAAGGGATCTGTCGTCATTGTAGCTTGACGCCGCCACCGACTTTATCTCCCTAAATCCTAGCCTCCCTTTTCTCGTAGAATTTTATAAGTGCACTCGTAAATTCTAGCTCTTAGATTTATGAGAGCTTGAGGCTATATTTATAAGGGAGACTTGGGCTTAAGTTGCAGGTCAGACCTGCAACAATGGACCAGGCGTCCATGAGCTTGTAATTGGCGACCTAACTAGGCCCAATGGCTCGATGGCCCACTTGTTCTATATACTGGGGCCTGATGAGATTTTTGGGCCAGATCAGGGATCTACTAGCTAGTAAAACCGCACCTCTCAATGGATAAATTCTTCATACTCAGCCTAGAGTATAATTTAGTCTATAAGTACTACAACATTACACTGGAGTAATAGTACTGAATTACCTGTTTTACCAATGTTGAGTTCAGGGCTAGTATTAGACTTAGTTACCCCCGTAATTAAGACGTCTTACATCCGTTGATTAACTTAAAGCTTCTAATTGCATGTAATTCAACTTCTTTTGTAATTATTTAGTACCATTCATTCCTTATTCATCATACCAGAATCTAATTCATGTGCAAGATTTGGTATGGTAATCCTTAATGAACTCCTTAGGGTATGTGATCAACATGTTCTACCCAATGTTTTAAGAACCGGACCGGACTGCCCGGTTGAACCGGTCGAACCGGAAATCGGGGCTAGGCCGGTCCGGTCAGGGTCATAGAACCGGAGGTCAGGTTGAACCGGGATAGAACCGCTGAAACCGGACAGAAGCGTCGAACCGCCCGGTTCGAAGAACCGGACTGATTTTAAAGAAACCGGCCGGTTAACAAAAAATTTAAAATTTGCTTTTTATGTGATTTGAACTCTGCACCTCTTGCATGAGTCAAATGCCCAAACCACATTGGCTACACATATTAATGTAGTGTTTCATGACTTTTATTAAAATAATAGTTGTATAGTATAATTTAATTATTGTCAATTATTTTTGTGTATATTTTCCTTGAATATATAAAATTTTATAACAGTAAATTATATAATGCTACAAATTTGTTGCATATTATATCTAAACATATTTTTGTATGTATATTATACTATAATTTATACTTATTAAATATATAAAATGTTATAATGTTACAATACACTTCAATTGTACAAATAATAGCATATAATACCCAAATATATTTAATGATATTTATATTTATATTATAATAATATATACTACTACTTGTTATTAATTATATCGATTTCTAAATTATAAATGTTATAAATGTATTGGTATTTTGATATTTATAATATAATATATAATTATTTCACTAATTTATTAGTAAACGGTTCAACCGGTTTAACCGGTTCAACCATGACCCGAAGGACTCACCGGTTCGACCTCCGGTTCGGTTTTTAAAACATTGGTTCTACCAGGATACGGTGCTATATTGCAGTTACACTAAGAGTCGTACTAGTTGTAGTTGTTTCCCAAAATACAAAGCATATTGAGTTGTAGATGCTCTGAACTTTCACCCATGGTAAATCAAAGAAACAAGCTACAATTATATACCCTTCGGACTCAATTAGAGTTAAGGTACAAACCTAAGTCACCGAGATCTGGATTATTTCTACTTAAGTTATAATAAAAGAATACACCTCACTGTGATTCCATCAGTTGACACATACTAGTATAGACAAGTAACCAAGACAAACTAGTTTTTTGTCTATACTACAGTCTAAACCGACAGTTATATCCAGAACTGTCTCGATTATGATACCTTTTATATCTCAAGAGAAAGTGGTAACAATGGTCTTCCATGATCTATAACACACCATAAACCCTATAACTTTAAAATAATAGATAGATGTTTTACGCATGGATGACATTTTACATTTAATCAGGTAAGAGATTATAAATGGTTATGATCAACATATACATACAAACATAAATGTCTATTTTTTAGTATATTAATCCATCAACATCATCTTTTTATTATTTATGCATCAGCTTTTTATTATTTATGCAGTTGATCTCATATCGTAACATTTTTTAAAGAGTAGCAAACAAATAGACACTATGGATTTATCTTATTTACTTCAATTAACCGTCGATCATATCCAAACTTTTCAAGTTGGCCCGCTATATACAATTAATTTTATTACGTATGAAAATGAAGGTCAGCCTCAAAGAATTACGATGACCTAAGTTTTGATCATTTATTTCGAAATATTCAATTTTTATTAACTCATGGTATTCTGCCTATCTACGTCCGATCTTAAAATCGGTAAAGGCCAACGTGTGGGTACTCTGCTAATAAAAATTGGCAAAAATGCATATAAATACATGAACTTTGCTTGAAATCCATTCTTCACATGAACTTTCAATTTTTTCTGTAAATACACAAACTTTGGTTTGTGTTCAATGTTTCCATACTTTACAATTTTTCCCAAATTAAAAGTGACGTGGCATCTACGTGGCACCCAAAATGATACACGTATGCACACCGTCAACGTTGTATGCAAAATAAAATTTTAATTCAAAATATATATTACTATAGTAATTTTACAATTTATAAAAATTATAAATAAATAAATAAAAAATGTTTAAAATTCTAGAAACAGCGCCAGAAAACACACACAGTTTCCCCTTCCATCTTCTTCCTCAGCCGCCGGCACTGCGACTTGTCGGCGTCGCCTCCAATTTCACGTTGTGCGCGACGGCACCACACGACACTGTGGTGCTGCTCCGGACGAGTGTGCATGATACAGTTGTGCAGTCCGCAACGATGTTGCGAAGTGTGTCAATGCTGGTGGCTGTCGAGAGAGAGAGAGAGAGGGAGAGAACGGAAGTCACCGGGAATTGAGAGTAGAAGGTGAAAGATGGTGAGAAATTTTGGGGCTTTCTAAGAGAAATTGAAAATTGAAAATTTTCGAAAACAAAGGAAAATTGGAGGTGGCACCGGCAAGTCGCAGTGCCGGCGGCAGAGGAAGAAGATGGAAGGGGGGCTGTGTCGGTTTTCTGGCGTTGTTTCTAGAATTTTAAACATTTTTTTATTTTTTTTTAAAAATAAATTGTAAAATTACTATAATAATATATATTTTGAATTAAAATTTTATTTTGTATACAATGTTGACGGTGTGCATACGTGTATAATTTCGAGTGCCACGTAGATGCCACATCACTTTTAATTTGGGGAAAATTGTAAAGTATGGAAAAATTGAACACAAGCCAAAGTTTGTGTATTTACAGAAAAAATTGAAAGTTCATGTGAAAAATGAATTTCAAACAAAGTTCATGTATTTATATGCATTTTTGCCATAAAAATTCGACCTATTTCGCCGTAATTACTAGCTAGCTAGCTAGTTTTTTATTTTATTTTTTCAGAATTATATTTAAAGAGCACCAATAATTAATGATTTCTCATTTTCCACCGGAAATTTTTTGAATACCTTGTTAAAAAGCGATTCATCAATTGAGTTGAAAATATATTCAAGCCTTTATATTTCATGAATTTATGATAACATAAAACTTTAATATGATTAGGTGATAATTCATTAATTTGGATGAGATTCTCTATTTCAATATGTGTGCATAATCGTGTATTAAATAATTATTTTGTAATGATTTTTTATAAAAGTAAAAAAAAAAATTATTATAACAAACTAAAATAAAATTTTATGACAAAAAATGAAAATTTAAAAATTACATACCCTAAGTTTCGATTTATGAATCATATTTTCCCTAATAAAATTGAAATTAAATGTTAAAAAATTACTATATCCTAAAATTGATGAGTGAACCCTATAACATAATTAAAAAAATTATCTCAAACCACAATACGTCGAAATTGTTGAAATAAAATGTATAAAATTAATAAAAGTCGACATGTTATACACGTTTGATCCATGAAAATGGGAATAGAGGGTCTCATGTGTCATCCATTAATACTTGATAAATTTATTATTTGTGTTTTCCCGTTAATCTTTATACTATCACCGAAAAACTAGTATCATAAATCTAGAATTACAAAAATAATGGATATTGCAATTCATGCTTAAATAGGTAAGGATGCTTATTTTATAAAAAAATGCGTATTGTGAATTGCAATTATGCTTAATATTATATCAATCAAATATTTTAGTAAGATACATGAATTAGATTTATTCGTCTTTCTTACATCAAAACTTGTTACTGCCGTATAATAATTCGTCCTTATCACATTTGCTACTTGATAATTAATGAATTTATTTATTAAAGGGATTTTAAATGGAACAAAACAATAAAAGCTAATGTACTATTTTGACCAAAAAAATTAATGCACCGTATAATCAATCCCTCTTCAGCTGAGTTGATTGGGTGCTTCTATATGGTGCCCTTATTGGTAAGTAATTTGGAAGTACAATCAATTTGCAATAAATTTGGGATATATATACGAAGAACAAATGAGACCGACAAACATCAGTCAAATAGAAGTATAAGGTTGCGTTCTTTTTAATGTGAAAAAAAAAAATGAGAGAAAATATAAAATTACCTATAAATTTAACCTCTTGTGTCATTTTTTCTCATCTTTTATCAATTAGGGGAATTTAACTCTTTACATTGGAGAAGATATTTACAACACCAAATTGGGGAAATAATATTTTCTCTCCTGTAGTGCAAATAAAGGAGAAAAAATAGAATATGTAAGAAAAGGTGAGAAATAAGGAAGATTTTTAGGGTGATTTTCTCTTTTGTTTCATTTTCTTTCCTATCAAAGAGAACGCAACCTTACTGATAAAGGAAATGAAAAAAATAGTATTAGTCATAAACTACAAACGAAACATATATTATACTCCCTACCTCGGATATCATGACTTTATCTTTTTATTGGCTTGTTTCACTATTCATGACCTCTTTCCTATTTGGAAGATAATTAGGGACTTAATTGTACTATTAGTAAATCTCTTCTTGCAATTAATATTATCTAATTGAGTCCCATCATTCATTCACCGCTCAACACATTTATCAATATGGAGTATAATTTAAATTTTAAAAGTATACATTATCATAACTTTCATAACTTGTTCGTTTGTGTTCTAATTTTTTATGATTTTTATATCACGTCAAAGGTCTTGATACGATCTCTCATTAAAATCAAATATCAATATGTTTTAATGCATCTACGATGTTCTAGTTTAAAAATATGCTTAACATACATAAATCACATTATATCTTTACATGCAATACACATTAAATACTAAACATTTTTGTCTAAATCCCGTGCCGAAAAAACAAATAGGTCAAGAATCGTGAAACGGAGGGGATAGTATAAAAGGTAATATTACAATTAATATTATGGTTAATCTATACCTATACTAAAAAGAGCCTTATGTTACAAAATAATAATTGTCTATTTTACCCTTTATGTAAATTATTTTTAGGAAATATTTTTATTGATTAATCACCTAATATATATAGATTTGTAAATGGTATATGCATATACATACATATAAATTTGAAGCACTAAATTGACACTATGTTTGCATTAATTGGACGACTGCTAGAATGACATCAATAATCTCTCTTTTCCTATATATTCTCTTATGTTCCTTAATTTAATTTAAGAATTTACTTCTTATATTTCTTATTAAAAGCCTTTCTTCTTTGATGGCCTACTACACTCAACGCCAATTTCGAGTTTTGACCCAACCATCTATCAATTTCCGGCATAACCTAACGCCGTGTTCAATGTTGGGTGCTTCCATGAGTGAGCTTTTTTATTTCTTAGTTGTGTCTCTATCCATGAGATTTCTATTTCATTCTCGTGTAACAATTTTGTATCAGATATGATTTTCTATTAATTTAATACATTTTCTTTATATATAAAAAAAAGTTAATTTAGAATAATTTTAGGACTCAATTAAGGCTCATAATTATTTTTTAACATCGATTTTGATTTTATTGGATAAACATGGTGAACTTTTGATAGAAACTTTAGAAGGTTTGGGAAATGGAAATTGAGGGAACATAGATATTTAGAATCACAAAGTGATAATTTGAAGTAATCCCAACAAGCGACGTGATGTATTTTAGTTTTAGTTGAATCAAAACCGGAGATGGAACATTAATATCCAAAAGGTTCAGTAAATCATGGACCGAGAGAGTAACATATTGATGGTAATGTTAATGATGTTTGTAATCGATCTATTTGGAATACATATAACGATTATATATGGTTAAAAAGTTCAATTTACAAACATAAGAGATTTTTACCAGGAAAATTTATAATATTAATATTTTACCTATGGAAAAACACAACGAAGGCAATATCATACTTCATGGATCTTTGTCATTAATAAGTGTATTAAATTTATGTGTGCGTGTGTTTGCTTAGCGGTAGGGCATATCCCGAGTTCAAATCCTTCATGGTGCGACCTTTAAATTTATGTCGTTAAAGTTTTTTTTTTTTTTTTTTTATTTTTTTTTATTTTATAAGTGTATCTAATTTCTTGTACTTTGGATTATAATCATTTTTTATAGCATTTTTTTAACTATGATATTTGAAAAAAAATCTCACCTTTAGTTTAAGGGAGCATGATATTGATTTAATAATTACTCAGATAGAATATGATATATGCAATATAATGTTTACTACATTCATAATAACATATGATGATTGATTATAAATGAAAGATCATCATGAAACATATAATTTGACATAACAACCGTAAAAATCAAAGAACAAAATGAACAATATACGATGATTCAAAATCTTATGATTCAAATTATACTATAATATATTCGGACATATGAACAGATGAATAAATCTAATTAATTTATTTAGCCTAATATAGAACCTGACTCATCATAAATACAACGGAAGGAGTATAACGTAATTTCCTAAGATGTCCACCAATATATATTATGAATGTGGTATAAGTGGACATGTTCTTCTGTCAATCTAGAAGATGCATAATAAATTTGTAAGGTGTGATTTTGCATTCATAATTCGAAAATTACTTTCAAATGAATTCTTCTATAGCTACAATTTACTAAAATCGATGATGTCTTGTGTAATATTTACTTATGCTTCTTCTTTTTTAAAATGTTTTTATATGTTCTTATTTACAAGAACAAATTATTTATGTTTTGTGAGCACTAATCTTTAATCTTATTAGCCTCTCTTTGAAGATATTTTGATCTACATGCGATTTGATTTTGATGAAAAGATAAAATATACTTTTTCGCTCAAGTGCTTTTTGATAGGGATTGCTAATAATAAGACCTTAGCGGGAGCTTAAATATTGGTTTTCAGTTGTTTACCCATAGTTAATTATAAGTTCATGAATTAATCTTAATGAATTTCTATAATTTTCAATTTCTATATTTTTTGTTAAGGTTGTATTATAGGATTGTTGCGTTAGTTTCATGACCTAATAAAATTACGATATCCATGACGTTCGATATATCTTTTGAATTGTAGTATTATAGTAATTTTATCTTAGTATCTTAGTCTTTATTTTTATCCTGATTCGTATAGATATGATTTTAGTATTCCCTTTGTCTCCTTTATCTCTACTCATTTTATTATTATAATATACTCAGGTTGAATAAAAACGGTCAGGATAAAATAGATGGGGGAATGCTTGATTTGATGTCCCAAAGGAATATATATATACAATACAATTAATCTAAGGAACTGGTTTTAGAGTACATAAGTGAGAAAATTCTTTTTAAAAGATTTAATTTTCCAAGGATCATACAGTATCTTAGTCTTTGTGACTATACATTCTAATGATTATTCTAAAGTGAGATGAAATTACATTATAAAGAAAAAAAATAACGGGATTGTTGAATGAGTTTGAAGTAAAGGGGAAAAAATTAACTGTTTACATTGAACTAAGAACATACAAACTGACAGAATACTGAAGCTAGATATGTGAAGAAGTAATTTTAGAATTTCAGTTAATTAATGTTATAATATTTTTATATATTTTTCATTTATTAAATAGTTTATTAAAGTATTAGGTAATGCCAATTATTTAGTGGTTTGTCAAACTTCGAAATATATGGTTAATGAATATAAGATGAATAAGAGATGTAAATAGCTTTCATATTATATGATACTTATAGTAATTATAGCCATTGTGATGATTAATGAATAATATAAAAATATATTGTATTGAATGAGAACTTTTTCACTTTGTAATTGTATAGTTTTTTTATAAGTTGTAGGAACAAAATCGGTATACGTAGGATCGATATAAAAAACATAATATATACTCTGTATTATTTTTGACTATTTTCTATATCAATTTATTAACGTTATAAATCAACAATTAATAGTATCAATAATTTCAAACTTCTTTTTTGTTAATTATAAGGTTATACGTGCAACGCACGAACTCTCTACTAGTATAACAAAACGAGGCATTAATCTTCATGAAAAATAAATATTTACTATCATGTTGGACATTATTCGTGGAGGAGATGGTTCTTATCTAATTCCTCCACTACAATGTTTTGATAATCGTATCAAGTTCGACCTGATACAGTTTCTGGTTACAGTTCTTCCGATTAAACCATGCTCTCTAAATATTCTTGTGGATTATTTTGCATACTCCTTTGTTGGAGGAATTTCGAATTAAAGGCAATTCATAGGAAATAAGACATTTTTTTTTTGTAGTGATGGTTGAACCATTTTTCAATTATAGTACTGCATTCGTCCCAGTGATAATGGGCTCAGTACATATTATCCCCTGTTGGGAATTGTTAAGGATTCACTTGTTAATGGGGAACCTTATTGGGACACTTAATAAAATTATTTTAATGTATTTTTTATTCGATTCCAAAACCCTCTATGTAAATCCTATTCCCAAGCGACCCTATTTGATTAGTATTTTAGGATAGTATTTTTCGAGCTTGCAATGTTAGGAAAGCTCAATTTATTTTAGTCGATTTAGGTCAAGCTTGCAGGTTTCCAGGGAAGCGAGAAGGTCACTCGCTTGAGTGTGTTTCGAAGCTAAAGTGAGTACACCCAATAAAGCTGAAGCGAGTCCACTCGATAGAGCTGAAACGAGTCCACTCGATAAAGCTGAAGCGAGGAGACCCATACTTGGATGCTCTCGAAAAGCGAAGCGACCACACTGCCAAACGAGAAAGCGACAGTTCAACTACCATCCTCGTTCAAACTCTAGTTTGAACTCAGTCAAGTGAAGATCAACTGTCATTAATACGGATCTCCACATGTCTCTCGAGGATTTGAGGAGATATGTTGGGAATTGTTAAGTATTTACGTGTTAAGGGGGAACCTTATTGGGACAATTAATAAAATTATTTAATGTATTTTTGATTCGATCCCAAAACCCTCTATGTAAATCCTATTCACAAGCGATCCTATTTGATTAAGTATTATAGGATAGTAATTTTCGAGCTTGTAATGTTAGGAAAGCTCAAGTTACTTTAGTCGCTTTAGGTCAAGCTTGCAGGTTTCCAGCGAAGCGAGAAGGCCACTCGCTTGAGTGTGTTTTGAAGCTGAAGCGAGTCTACCCGATAAGATGAAGCGAGTCCACTCGATAAAGCTGAAGCGAGCAGACACAGACTTGGGTGCTCTCAAAAAGCAAAGAGACTACTCTGCCAAGCGAGAAAACGACAACTCAACTACCATCCGTGTTCAAACTCCAGTTTGAACTCAGTCAAGTGAAGATCAGCCGCCATTAATGTAGATCTCCACGTGTCTCGCAAGGATTGGATGAGATAGTTGACTCGGAGGACCAGACAAGCAGCCGCAATAGTACTGTCCAAGCACTGTTACTGTTAAGCTTGGAATTTAGCTATTTTGGGAAAGAAGACAAGCTGCCCCACTGAAAAGATGTTGGTCAAGCCCCGTACTGTCGAGTGTGAAGAGACAAAGCCACCTACCATCAACGGTTTCAAACTCATCTCTACCACTATAAAAGGAGAATGAAGAAACGTGAACACTTAACACTTCATCAAATTTCCAGCGCTCAAATTTGCAAGTACTCGCGATCTTCAAGCAATCTTTTTCACGAGTTCTTCAAGAAGTGTTCCAAGCTTCGGTTCCATCGAAGCTTGTGTTTCTACAACCTTGCTCCACTCTAGGACTTAGGCTCATATCCATATCTAAAGCCTAGATTAGAAGAAGAATCCTAGCCTTTACTCCACATTGTAAATGATTCTTCAAGTAAAGTGTGTGTTATACAAACCCTACCTCAATACCCATGTCTTTGTCTAGTCAAGTGTGTTGTTGTCGTGTTAGTGGTTGTTGTTAGGTTGTTGTAAGATCCAAGATCTCGCTTTCATCGATTGCGAAGGTCTCAATCGAAAGGTTGTAGTGTGTGTAAAGATCCAAGCTTACACTTTCCTCGATAGTGTGAAGCTCGATTTTTACTTAGGTATTTCAGAGAACCCGTAATCTCTGAGAATTCTTGAGTGAAAAGAATTCGTTCCCGGAGTTGGAACAAAGTGGACGTAGGAGTGTTGATCTCCGAACCACTATAAACCCTTGCGTAATATCTCTCTCCCTTAACTCTTTTCATTTAAGTTTACTTGCTTTGATTATTGCATATTGCACAAGCACGTAAACAAACTTAACTTGAGATTTTTAATTACTTAAGGGAGACATGGCTCACTAAATTCCGCATTCAAGCAAGTTAGCAACTCTAGAGATCAAGCTCTCGCTTCGGTCTCTGGAAAGCTTGACTGTAGATCTAGCTTCGGCTTTGGTCTTAAGTTTCAAGCGGCTCACTTCGCATATGCTGACACAAGCTTGAAAAAGAAGTTAAAAACTTCTAACACACGTATTCACCCCCCCTCCCCCCCGACGCACCCCCCTCTACGTGTGTTCCTGCTTGTTAAAACGGGACCAACAAGATAGTTGACTCGAAGGAACCGACAAGCAGCCCGTACAGTACTGTCCAAGCACAGTTACTGTTGAGCTTGGAATTTAGCTATTTTGGGAATGAAGACAAGCTGCCCCACTGAAAAGCTGCTGGTCAATACCCGTACTGTCGAGGATGGAGAGACAAAGGAAGAGTATACCACAAATCATGCAGAGCACCGTATCAGATACCTATCTGCCCAGAATTAGAAAGTGCGCAACTGCCATGGAAATGTGGGAGACACTCGCTTTGATCTCTCAAGGAACAGAAAAGATAAAAGAGAACAAGCTTGCAGTGTTGATGGGAGAGTTTGAGAGTCTTACCATGAAGCCGAGCGAGAACATAGACGCTTTCGAGCTACGAGTCACCAATCTAGTCTCGACACTCGTCTCGCTTGGCACATGAATTCGATCTTAATCAAATGTCTCTTGATGAAGAAGATGAAGCTCACGCAACAAGCAAAGGCGTCGCTTTCAAAGCTGGTGAAACCTCAAGCGACTCACCAATCTCCAAGATGTCTCGAGAAGAGCTGGAAGAGCACTACGTGTTTCTGACCAAAAATTTCAACAAGATGAACTCGAGAGTTGGGAAGTACAAGCGCTTCTACAAGCAACATCAAGTGAGAACTGCCGAAGAGCGTGAATGACTTGGAAAGCGTGAAGATCAATCCAATCCGATTGCAAAAGACATTATGGATGTGGAGTGCTATCACTGTCACAAAATGGGCCACTACAAATCCGAGTGCCCAAAGCTCAGTGCGAAGGAAAGAGAAGAATTCAAAGCTAGGAGAGACGCTCCAAGACGAGCGCTAGTCGCAAGTGAGTCAACTTCCAAGCCAAACGAGGATGTGGAAAGCGACTCAGACGCTTTCACCGATCCTAACTCAAGCGAGGAAGAGGACCTTGGCCTCATGGCGCTCACTGATGAAGAGACAGGAGAGCTATTTCTCTATACACCACCTCTTTCAATTACAAACGTGATCGCACTATTTTCTACCACACAAAATAGGTATAGTATAGAATAAGCGAGTATCGTATCCACAGGGATTGATGTGTCGAAACCACACACAGTACCTCTACTTTAGAATTAAACTGATGTTTAAGCAATTAAAGGTTTAGGATTGTGGTATTTATAACTAGGCAAATAAATAAAGAACTCAAATAAATCAAACAAGGAAATAAACAAATAATAGAGTGTTGGGAATTGTTAAGAACGAATATGTTAAGGGGGAACTTATAAGGGATATCTTAGTGTTTTGATTTGATCCCAAAACCCCAACGCGTTCTGTTCCCAAGCGACCCATATTGATATAGTTGATAAGTTAGAATTTTTGTAAAAGCCTACTCTGTTAGGATGGCTCTTTTATTTTGCTTAGATTAGGCTTCAAAATTTCAAGTGAAGGCCACTCACTTGAGTGTGTTTTTCAAAGCGAAGCGGGTCAAGCAAACTGAAGTGAAGCGTGTCGAAGAACTGTGAAGCGAAGCGATCGCTACAGTAGATTCGAAGTGAGTCTGCCAAAGCGAAGCGAAGCGAGCGCTACAGTTCAAAGCCAAAGCGAAGCGAAGCAAGCGCTACAGTGAAAAGTCAAAGCTAGTCAACTCTAGTCAACTATTTCCAAAGCAGTCACTAGGGAAAGTTAATTCCCGAAGCGGCTCACTACAGAATGACTGCGAAGTGACTCAACTAAAGCGGACGCTACAACTTCAAAGCGAAGCGAGCCACTACCTACCAGAAAGCGACAGCACAAATTCCCGCTCCAAATTTGAACTCCAGTCAACTGGAGATCTTCGCATTTATTACGAAATCTCCACGTGTCGAAAGCGGAAAGGAGCAGAGGAGTTGACTGCCAGGCCGACAAGGCGCCGTAACAGTACTGGGTCGCTCCAGTTACTGTTGAAATTGGAACTTAGCCATTTCAGGCAAAAGTCCAAATCTGCGCGTCTGAAAAGCAGCCAGCCTGTGCAAGTACTGTCGAGAGGAGGAGGGACAAGGCCACCAACCAAGCAACGGATCTCAGCCAACCCTCCGCCTATAAATAGTGAAGGATGAAGACGTGAAGAAGTAGAACACTACTTGAGCATTCGAGCCTACTGCAAACAAACACTCCCAAGCCTTCGAGCAAATTTTCGAGTCTTTGTTTCCAAGAGTTCTCCGAGTTTCCAGTTCATCGGAACTCGTCTTCACAGCCTTCACACTTAGATTCTAAGCCCACTTCATATATCCGAAGCTTAGAAGAAGAACTCTAGCCAATCTTTGCATCTACTGTAAAGAGTTCTTCATAGTGTGTCGTCAACCAAAAACCCTATACTTGTCTGTTAGGTTTTTGAGTGTTGTCGTTAGGTTGTTTCGATCCAAGGCTCTTCTTTCATCGATTGAAGAAACCTCGATCATAGAGTTGAGATCCAAGCTTACACTTACACCGTTTGTGTAAAGCTCGATCGAAGCTAGGCTGTAAGGAGAGCCCGGAATCTCCCTGTTGTTCGGACAGAAGCGAGTGAAGCTTCGTGTCCAGTTTAGGTCTTAGTAGTGAACCCGTAATCACTGCACTGTTCGTCAGATCCAGGCGAGTGAAGCCCGATCTCGACCAGGTTTTTGAAGGACCCGTAACCTTCAAGTTCTTGAGTGAAGAGAACAGTTGCCGTCGTGCAACAAAGTGGACGTAGGAGCGTTATCTCCGAACCACTATAAATCTCTGTGTCGTATCTCTCTAACCCTAAACTCTTACTTGTTTGTTTATCCATTGCATACTGCATCTAAACAAACTTAATCTGGAAATTTCAAATACTTAGGGAAAGATTTAGCTCACCAAATTCCGCATACACGAGTAAAGACTCCCTCTTGATCAAGTGCTCACTTCGGTCAAGCAGGCAAGCTACGTACTGTAGATCTAGCTTCAGCTAGGTCTTAAGTTTCAAGCGAGCTTTTTACTTGTTACTCTGAGTTAAGGGATTTGAAGTTGAAAAACTTCGAAATACGTATTCACCCCCCCCCCCTCTACGTATTTCTCCTATTAACAAACCGGGACCAACAAGTGGTATCAGAGCAGCGGTTCTTTCGAGCCTCTGCTTTGCATACCTGAAGCGAGCCACCACTCGCTTCACGTTGTCTCACTGAACCGGATCCTATTTTCCTAAGTGCATCAAAACCTCACCCGCGCATATTGCATTTACTGCTGATAGTTTGCTATGTCTACATACAGTGCATCAAATCTTCCAAAGTTCTCGATCGAAGGATATGAGATATGGAGTTTCCGTGTCGAGAGCTTCCTATGCTCAATCCACGACCGGATGTGGGAAGTCATTGAAGACGGACCAATCGAAATCAAGAAAGCAATATCTGTGGAGGTTCCAGCCGCTGAAGGACGTCCAGCCCACGTTTGACAACAGTACGTGGAGAAGGATAAGGATGAGTATACTCCAAATGACTTCAAAGTTGCCAACCTCGACAAGATTGCACGTCACACGATGCAGAGCACCGTGTCGGACGCCTATCTACCACGAATAAGGAAATGTGCAACGGCAAAGGAAATGTGGGAAACCCTAGCCCTCATTTCTCAAGGCACAGACAAAATCAAGGAGAACAAACTCGCCGTTCAGATGCGGGAGTTTGAAAATCTGGTGATGAAGTCCGGAGAATCCATCGACGCCTTCGAGCTGAGAGTTACCAACATTACTGCAACTCTCAACTCGCTTGGGAAGGAACTCACAGACTAGGAAGTAAACCTGAAAATAGTCCGTGCTCTCACAAGGAAATGGCAGACTATGAAGGAGCTATATCTAGCTACCAAGGATCTAACGAAGCTCAAACCAGAAGTGCTGTTCTCCGAGCTCAAAGCTCACGAGTTTGATCTGAATCGTATGAGTCTCGACGACGAGGATGAAGCGCCCACTACGTCAAAAGGAGTAGCATTCAAAGCTGCCGAAGGGCCAAGCGAGCAGTCGCTAGCCAAGATGACGAGAGAAGAATTGGAAGAACACATTGCGTTCTTATCAAAGAACTTCAACAAGATGAACTCTCGAGTGGGCAAGTACAAAAGATTTTACAAGCAGAACAAAGGGAGGAGCACTGATGCTCGAGAAGGAAAAGGAAAGAGAGAAGAGACGACCAAGACGATCCCGCGCGACATGATGGAAGTGGAGTGTTACCACTGCCACAAGATGGGCCACTACAAATCCGATTGCCCAAAGCTAAGTGCCAAAGAGCGCGAAGAATTGAAGGCCAAGAGGGATGCCCCAAGGCGAGCGCTCGTAGCGAGTGAAGTGCCGGTCGCTACAACTGAAGATCCACCAAGCGACTCAGATGCATTCACTGATCCAAATTCCAGTGATGGTGAGGATCTTGGATTTATGGCGCTCACCGATGAAGAAACAGGAGAGGTATTCTTCTATCCTTCAATCACTTCAATTACACTAGCACACACTGTCAATGAGGAAGAACAATCCTCTACATGGAGTGAGTTGTTTGACAAGCACCAAAAATTGTCAAGTGACCACGAAGTGGTAAAACAAGCTCTGTCTCGAAGCGAGAAGGAGAACCGAAAGCTAGCCCGTGAGCTTGACGAAGTCAAACTTAATTTAAGGGCTATGACTAGTAAGTTCGAGGATCTCTTCGCTAGACATCAAAGCTTGGAGGGAAGGTATGAAACCCAGTCCACTCTAGTTGCCAACTTGAACAAAGCATCATATGCTAGGCAGACACTAGAGGGCTCGCTTCTGCCTTTTGGTAGGAAAGCTGGCCTTGGATATGAGGGTGGACCTCTCAAGCCGACTATCTTTGTTGGTGCATCACACACTACACCATCAGTCACTTTGGAATTGCCCACTGCATCCAAAGCGACCACCAACAAGGATAAAGGCAAAGTGGCTGAGAACCCTAAAAGGAAGCCAATGAAGATGTCTATATCTTTAAGGGCAGATCCTAAGGGCAAGCAAAGTTCAACAATCCCTAGCACTCAACATGCTAAGTCTTACCAATCCAAGGGTAAAGGGAGAACTGTTGAAGCTTCTAAGTCTCAAGCCAAGACACGAGAGACAAAGGATCTACCTCCTAAAAAGAGGAGTAATGTCTATGTGTCACGTTATCCGGACTGGAGATGGTCCAACCGGACTAACGTTGAGGGGGAAGAACTTGAAGCACCCAAGAGGCCGCTTCAAACTTCCAAGGTTACTCAAGCGAGTCGGGGTCAAAACCCTAGTTGGACCGCTTCGAGGAAACCAAGCGAGCCGCTTCGACAGACTAGAAAACCTAAGTTAGCCTCTAAACCCAGAGCTAATCCGAAGCGAGTCGCTTCAGGATATAAGCAAACTGGGAAGAGCATAGGTAGGACTGAAGCGAGCCGCTACCCCTCTTGCACACACTGTTGCACGTGTGAAGCTGCTTCTAGGCAGTACACCAAGCTTTCGAAGGTCGAGAAGCCCAAGACACAAGCTTCATCTCAAAAGAGAATGAAGCAAGTGTGGGTACCTAAGGGAACTAACCTGCAAGGACCCAAACTGATTTGGGTACCAAAATCTGTCTAATTGCAGGTGAGCGCCGTGGATCCCATGCCAAGTGAAGGTCAACTAGTATGGTACTTGGACAGTGGATGTTCAAGACACATGACTGGCATGAAAGCTCTACTTCACAACTACGTAGAGAAGAAAGGTCCACACGTAACCTTTGGTGACAACTCTCGAGGAAGCACCATGGGATACGGCGCACTGAAAGTTGGAAAGCTCACAATTGAAGAAGTCTCCTATGTGGAAGGACTCAAGCACAACCTGTTATCCATTTCACAGTTTTGTGATAAAGGGTACAGGGTGGAGTTCATCTCCAACAAGTGCATTGTGAAGAGCAAACTCACATCCCAGATTGTGCTCACTGGAAACAGGCAGAGAAACGTCTACATCGCACAATGGGACAGCTGCAAAGAGGAAACTTGTCTAGTTGCAAGAAGTGCTACAGAAATTGGATGGCTATGGCACAGACGCTTGAACCACCTCAATTTCAAAGCTATCAATCGCTTAGCTCGAAAAGGTTTGGTGCAAGGCATACCAAATGAAGTCTTCATCAAAGATCATCCATGCTCACCATGCCAACGAGGGAAGCAGACGAAGAAGCACTTCGCCAGTCTCGAAGAAGCCTCATCAAAGCGAGTGCTCGAGCTGCTTCACATGGATCTGTTTGGTCCAGTTACTCCAGTTAGTGTAAATGGAAGGAAGTACACTCTAGTTGTAGTCGACGATTTCTCTCGCTAAACTTGGGTTGTATTTCTATTCAGCAAGAAGGAGACACTGTCCAAACTGCCACAACTACTCAAGCGATTGACGGTGGAAAAGAATCAAGCTATCGTGACCATTCGCTCCGACAAAGGCACAGAGTTCTTGAACTCTACAATTGAAGCGTACTGCACGGAGCATGGAATAGCACATCAGACGTCCTCAGCACGCACCCCTCAGCAGAATGGAGTTGCTGAAAGAAGAAATCGAATCATCAAAGAAGCCGTTCGCACCATGATTGCTGACTCGAAGCTTCCGATGAAGTATTGGGCTGAAGCTGCCAACACGGCGTGCTACACACAGAATCGAACGCTTCTCAACAAACGGCACGACAAAACTCCATATGAAATATGGACAGGGAGAATTCCTAACATATCTTATTTCCATATTTTTGGTTGTAGGGTCTTCATTCACAACAATGGGAAGTCACAATTGAAAGCCTTTGAAAGCAAAGCAGATGAAGGAGTATTCTTAGGATACTCTACATCTTGCAAAGCCTACAGAGTGTTCAACTGTAAAACCCTAATTGTGGAGGAATCACCCCATGTCGTATTTGATGAATCTTCTTTAAGTCTTCCACAGGAACAGGCCCAAGCGAATGAAAAGGATCAAAGCAAGGAACCCTCAAATCAACTCACTTGGGACGTGCTTGATGAAGATGATGAGATCAAGGACTCAAGCGAGCAGGATCCCAAAGGAGAAGTCGAAGCTACCCCCAAGATTCCTAAAGCTAGTGCTGGCCAAGCACCCAATCCAGTCGCTTCAGATGGTGAAGCGAGCGACAAGGAAGCAGATGAAGATGAAGCTGGCGGATCCAAGCGAGCGTGGCTCAAGGATCACTCACCTAGCCAAATCATTGGAGATCCATCCAAGGGTGTAGTGACCAGAAGTCAAGTGTTTGGAGAAAGTGCCATGTTCAGTTGCTTTCTCTCAAACATTGAGCCGTCAAGCGTGGAGGAAGCCCTAGCCGACTCTAACTGGGTGATCGCCATGCAAGAAGAGCTGAACCAGTTCACTAGAAATGATGTATGGTACCTCGTGGATCGTCCCAAGTTCCAGCATGTTATTGGCACCAAGTGGGTGTTCAAGAACAAGACGGACGAGGACCACAATGTTGTGAGGAACAAGGCGCGTCTAGTCGCTAAAGGCTACTGCCAAGAGGAAGGAATCGATTTCGATGAAACCTTCGCTCCAGTGGCACGGCTTGAAGCGATCCGACTATTTCTAGCCTATGCAGCGGCCAGGAAATTTAAAGTGTATCAAATGGATGTGAAGAGCGCGTTCCTCAACGGTGAATTGAAGGAAGAAGTTTATGTGGAGCAGCCACCGGGCTTCGAGCAGGGAGATAAAGTGTATCGCTTGAAGAAAGCCCTGTATGGGTTGAAGCAAGCTCCCAGAGCTTGGTACGATACATTATCTCAATTCCTAGTGGAAAATGGATTCCAAAAGGGAAAGATAGATCGGACTCTCTTCACCATCAATCATGGAGAAGATATGCTTTGGGTCCAGATCTACGTGGATGACATCATATTTGGGTCACCAAACCAGTCGCTTAGCGAGAAGTTTGGAGAGCTGATGAAGACCAAGTATGAGATGTCAATGATTGGCTTGATGAGCTGCTTTCTAGGTCTTCAAGTGAAGCAGCAGGATAATGGAATTTTCATCAACCAGGCCAAGTACACTCGAGATATGCTTGCCAAGTTTGGTGTTCAACATGCTAAAGCTGTGAAGATTCCTATGAATACTAACTGGAAGATGGAGCCAGACGAAGGAGGAAAATCTGTGGATCCTACAGACTATCGTGCCCTAATTGGGTCACTACTCTATCTCACTGCAAGCAGGCCCGATATCGCCTTTGCAGTCGGAGTCTGCGCTCGCTTCCAAAGCAATCCCAAACACAGCCATCTTGAAGCTGCCAAAAGGATTCTTCGATATTTGAAGGGCACTGTCAATATGGGGCTGTGGTATCCAGCAGAAGACAATTTGGAGCTCACTAGATATTCCGATGCTGACTATGGAGGCTGCCGAGTTGATAGGAAATCAACGTCGGGCACATGTCAGTTCTTGGGAAGCAAGCTAATCTCATGGTTCTCAAAGAAGCAAACAAGCGTAGCCACTTCAACAACTGAAGCTGAATATATGGCCGCAGGAAGCTGCTGTTCTCAAATCCTATGGCTTCGTCAACAGTTGAAGGACTACAAAGTTGAAGCGAATGAAATTCCGATCTTCTGCGACAACAACAGTGCCATATGTATCTCGCAGAATTCAGTGCTTCACACCAGATGCAAGCACGTGGAAATTCGACATCATTTCATTCGTGATCATGTCGAGAAGAAGGATATCAAGCTCGAGAAAATCCATACCGATCTCCAGCGAGCAGATATCCTCACCAAGCCTCTAGCTGAGTCTCGATTCAACCAGCTATGCATGGAATTAGGGTTATTAGACCCTGGTGAAGAATGCTAGTTCCAGGATGCAAGATGGAGTGTTCGCTTATTCTCTTGTGCGTCACTCGCTTCGGATCTTCACCAACTCAAGCGAGCCACTTCAAATCTCACTCGCTTGAAGAAACTGAAGTTAGGTGGAGAAAGGTGGAGTATTGGAAGAAGTTCCCTACCAACTTATTGGAATTGTTAAGTATATGGTTAAGGGGGAACTAACGCTTCTCTCGGAGCAAGCTACTTCCAAAGCGAGCAAAGAATGCTGCTATCTTGAATTCTGCATCGCTTCAATTTGCCCTAGCTTGGGTCAAAGCGAGCCGACTGCAGATTCATTCTTTAGAATGTAGGAAAGCTTGAAGGTTTACCTTTTTATACAAAAGGTTGCAGGGCTGGTGACATGCTTCTGCGTAAAATACGAGATTGTCTTGTCAGAGCATTCTCATTGTCATCCTGTCCATTTCTGCTCTGAGATAAGGACTTGTACTCAACCCCCATTCGTCGTGAATAAGTACACTTACGTGATGCTCCCTTCGGGTTGTAGTAAGCTTGTGTACTTTATTCATTTTCTCCCCCATTCATTTCGATGGAGGACTCTCTAATTCGTAGAAGAAGATGAATGCCATGAAGATGAATGCCATGAAGATCTAACTCAACGTGTAGCATTCAACGAGTGGTATCTAATTCAAGTGAAGTCTTCAATTTGTGGTATCAATCTCCTACGAAGTGAGATTGACTGGTAAGTGTTCCAATTTTAAGTACACTAAGTGAGCCGAAGCGTGCTAGAAACCTTCACTCACTACGTGGAAAATATAAAGTGAATCTGACACAAATACAAAGAGGAAAACACTCTTGTTTATCCTCGAAGTATGTAAGTCAGAAACATTTTAAATTAAGCAAAGAAATTCAATTTCTTATTCCAGTCGCTTCAGATGGCCAAGCGAGTGCTTCGTCACTCAAAGCTAGCCATCGCAAGCGAGTGCGGAACAGTCACTCAAGCGAATGCCTCTCAAGCGAGTCAAGGCCAAGCGGCCCAACTCGAAGCGAGCGGGCATGAAGCGAGTATGAGCTGTCTGCACTCGAGTGCAATTTTACTTTCTGCTGTGCATTTAATGCAGGTGCAGGAATGATGAAAATAACGGGCGCGTGTTCACACGTTTGAATTTGAAGCGGGAAAAGGCGGAAAAGGTCCAGCCATCGAATCTCAACAGGCCCCAATCCGCAGCCGTTGGATTAGCGCCGTATACGACAAGCCAACCACAGCAGGCCATGTGGCGACGCCGAGCAAGTGGCGGTTCACTTTTACTGTGGTGACGCCGGACACGTCAGATCCATCACCGCACGTCCGCCGCCTACCTACAGGATTTTCGGCGATATTACCGTCCTACCCCTGCCACGTCAGCCATAACCTAACTCTATATATATGGGACGAGACAGAACTGCAGAACCTTTCACAGCCTTCTAAAATTGCCATTCTCGTGCTAGATCTGCAATTACTCTGCAACTCACGAGTCTCAACCCTTTCTACTTCATTGTTAAAAATTTTCTTCAAGTTCTTTCAAAATCCACCATGGGCAAGAAGAAGAATACAGAGACAATGGAGCAGTTCATGACTAATGTTGGCGAGCACATCAACGTCGAGCCCCATCTCGACCCTATCGTCGTCGAAGTAAATGGTTTCTTCCGTAGAGCCGTGACCACGGCCGGTCTATGGAAGTTCATAACGTTGGTGCCGACGAAGATTCTGGCAAAGGCAGTGGGAGAAATCCTACTGAATTTGAGGAAGGATCAAAATACTTCCTCATTCACTGATCCACAAACCAGCAAGCCGGTGGAGGTGGATATGAGTGAACTTATCGGAGTGTTCGATCTGCAGAGAGAAGGAGGAGACTCACTGTTAGATCTGGGTCTTTCGGCCGGGGTGCAGTATGTTCGATTTGCAACCGCCAGAGCTGATCCGAACTTCAAGGAAGCCAACATTCGCAAAATCTTGAAGAACCCGTTCAATCTCATCTGCGAACTCTTTACGAAGAGCATCGCATGCTATGTTGGATCCCTCGATACGCTGTCGGAGACGAAACTGATCGGAACCGCCATGATCATCGACAGTCTCGCCGGAACGAAGTTTAACTGGCACGGGTGGTTTCTCAAGCAAATTCATGAGGCTGCTGACGACTTCGCGTTCGTTCCAGGAACTGCGAATAAGATTCTTCGGAAAGGAAAATTGAAATTCTTTTCAAGACTGTCTGTTGCACTGGAGATGAAGTTTCCAGAGATGATATGGCCGGACTCCGACACGATCATATACAACAAGCAGACCATCTTCTATGATTCATGGAGAAAAACGAAGATTCTGATGGATCTGGGACTTATCGAGGTGGAAGTGCCCATTGCTAGACCAGTTGCCGAAAGGCAAGCTGAAGAAGGCCAAGCGAGGCAGGTCGCTTCACCCATGAAGCGAGCCAGGTCCAAGCGAGGCAAAAAGATGAAGCGAGTCACTTTGCTTGTCCAAGAAAGTGAGGCGGTGGAGAAGCCGCTTGAGAACGTTGAAGTGACTCAAACCCAGCCTTCACCAACCAAAGCCCAATCCCCTCAACTCCAAATCACCCATATACCAGAACCCCAATCTTCATCAACCCAACAACCACCAAAACAGATAACCCCCCTCTCTCCCCGTGAAGAAGAATCAGCATCTTCTTTCCACATTCCCACTGTTCCATTCCTCAGCACAGATGAAGCTGCTGCCTACACTATATTTACCCCACTTCAATCCCAGCCGATACAACCACCACCCACCGAAACCATTCAACCACCACCCACTGAAGCCATCCAGATTTCCGAAACCCAAGAAACCTCATCACCTACCCAATCCCTCTCGACATCGGCAGCTACAGCCGATACCGCCCAAACCGTAGGAGAACTTCCCATCATCCCTCAATTCAAAACCCCTGCTCTCACCGAACACAAGCGGGCTCTCGAACACTCGCCACAGTTCCGAAGCGAGTGCCCTCATCCCATGAGAGGAAGCTCATCCGGGAGTATAAGGAGGAGATGGAGATGAAGGATGCTGAGATTGCTAGTCTCCAAAGCGAGATTACAAAGAAAAGCGATGAATTGGAGAGGAAGGCGGGGGAGGTCATTAGTCTTAGAGAAGACTTTGACAAGAAGAAGAAGGAATTGGAGGGAAAGGTGGAGGAGAAGGAGAGGCTTCTGGAGGAGAAAGAGAAGGCGCTGGAGGCGCAGGTGAAGCTTGTGGAAGATAACACCAAAACAATCACCGAACTCAAGGGCTTGCTTGAGGCAGAAAGAAGCCGCTTGAGGGAGGTTAATGCCAGATTAATCGCTCTGGTCAAAGAGAAGAAGGTGTTGGAGAAGGAGGTGAAGGAGCTGAAGGAGAAGGTGGAGAATAGGGAAGGAGAGTTAGTGATGAAGGGAAGCGAGCTCCTCAATACCAAAAAGGCTCTTGACTCACTTCGAACTGAGTTGAAGGGAGTCAAGGATGAGAGTGCAATTGACAAGAGAGAACTGGAGAGTCTGAGGAGCAGTGCACAGGCTCTTGACTTGAAGAATGCTGAACTGTCAATCCTACTGCAGAAAGTCAAGAGACTGAAAGAAACTCTCACTGTTAGGATCACTGCAGATGCCGAATTTCACAACTCTCTCAATCGGAGGGAAAGGAGGCTTGCAGTGATGAAGGCAGAACTTGAAGCCTCCAAGGAACACTTGGAACTCACACTTCAAGAAGAAACCAAGAAGATCACCAAAGCTGTAGAAGCGGAGCTGGAGGCTCGCTTCAGAGAGGTGGAGCCATTAGAGAATATGATGGCGTCTGTTGTTGAGAGAGAGAGGCAGTGCGAATATCTGCTCGAAGAGATATCTATCAAGACTGCTGAATTAGTGGCGCCATCCATGGATAAAACCCAGCAGATGCTTCAGACTGTCCTCAACACAGTCAATTCACTACATCAATCCCTCTCCGGAAAATCTATCATCCTAACCCCTGGCAGTGATGATGCCAAAAAGGGGGAAGGGCAAGTAGAGCAAGGTGAAGCTGGAGGTTCAGGAGAAAGGAGAGTTGGTGTGGAGTTGATACTGGAAGGAGGAAGTGGTGCCGGTGAAAAGGAGGATGTGGATGAAGCGAGGTCTCTGGGCAAGACAAAACTCACGGAGGAGGAGTTATTGAAACAACTTGAAGAGCCCAGTAGGCCGCTTCAAGAAAAAGTGTTAAGTGCTTCTATTGCACGACATCCTCCAGTGACTGTAATAACGAAGGAGGAAAAGAGGGTGCAGGTGGAGAAGGATGCTGCCTTGGCGTGGGAGATGGAGCAGGTGTTTAAACTAACCAAAAATTCTATTGGTGCAGGTGCTTCATCTAGTTCCCAAGTGGCTGCTACTCCCAAAGCGCCCACTTCAGACGCCGCGCCAACTTCGACAGCCGCACTCACTACGACCACTGCTGCACTTACTTCGTCAGCAGTCGTCCCTCCAAGTGCTGCCAAGAAGGACATGCCACCTCCCCCACCACCGAAGCAGTCATTGAAGCGAGCTGCTCCAGATTCCAAGCAAGATGACCCCGAGGCCAAGCGCCAAAAGGCCATGCAAGCAGCTGCTTCAAAAACTGGAAGGGAGGAGAGAAAAAGGAAAGAAAGAGAAGAGGGAAGAAGCGAAGACGAGAGGAAGAAGAGGAGTCATGCCAGGCGACTCCAAGTGATTGACGCACGGATCGAGGAGCATTTCAGTGAAGTATTGCTTATTCAATCCTCGTTGGTCCGAAGCGCGTTCATTCCCTTCATGCCAGATGAGTCCGAAGCATGTGAAGCTCAAGCCATATTTGATGCATGCGACGTGACTACAAAGGAGATGGTTGAGTCTGGTCGGTATCCTCGCAAGGATGAACAAGATTACATTCGCAAACGACTCAATGCGAAGCGTCCGTCGTGGAACAGCGAGTCGGGAGCAAAATTCAAGAAGGTCATGGCTCAACTATCAAGCAGGACAGAAGAGGAGTTGGCCAAGCGAAGGATTGATCACCCAGATGCTAGGGAAATTGAAGAATTCATTCCGAGGGATCTGCGCGATTTGTGGCTTGACTACAAGAACCTGTTTATCAAAGCTTACTACTTTTGGGAGGTAGTGCCACTTCAGGATCGTTGCTCTCGAATGAGTGCTCTCAGCAACTTCCTTTGCACATATGACGAGAAGATGCGGAGGAAGATCTTCACCACAGCTGAACTGGCTCAGCCCAAGCCTTTGGTTGTCAAGATTCCTGCTATAAAAGAATTCCCCATGCCTTATCATCCAGGAACTGATATTCCAGACAGAGGAATAATTGATGAGGAAGTGACTGAAGCCTTCAGGTTGGAGAGTGCTTGGAGAAATCCTAGTGTCCACACAGTAGACTCTATGGAATCAAGAGTTCTATCAGCTTACGTGGATACTGCTGCTGAAGAAGAAGAGAAGAAGGAGGAAGAAGAAAAGGAGAAGGAGAAGGAGGATGAAGCTGCAGGAAACCTTTGAGTTTCAAGCTTCTAAACATATTTTTTTGTGAACTGCCTTGTTCATCTATTTTACTTTTACTTCTGTCTCTTCTGTGTCATTTACTCGCTTTGTGAATGACTTTACATTTTTGCTACAAACTCATTAATTTAACCGAAAAAAAAAGGGAAGGAACTTAAAAGAAAATTACAAACGAAACTGCAAAGGAAGCAATCGCTTGGAGTTCCCTTCACGGTTAGATAGACTAGATTTAATTTTATCCAAGTCGTATGGGTTTTGGCATCATCAAAAAGGGGGAAATTGTTGGGAATTGTTAAGAACGAATATGTTAAGGGGGAACTTATAAGGGATATCTTAGTGTTTTGATTTGATCCCAAAACCCCAACGCGTTCTGTTCCCAAGCGACCCATATTGATATAGTTGATAAGTTAGAATTTTTGTAAAAGCCTACTTTGTTAGGATGGCTCTTTTATTTTGCTTAGATTAGGCTTCAAAATTTCAAGTGAAGGCCACTCACTTGAGTGTGTTTTTCAAAGCGAAGCGGGTCAAGCAAACTGAAGTGAAGCGTGTCGAAGAACTGTGAAGCGAAGCGATCGCTACAGTAGATTCGAAGTGAGTCTGCCAAAGCGAAGCGAAGCGAGCGCTACAGTTCAAAGCCAAAGCGAAGCGAAGCAAGCGCTACAATGAAAAGTCAAAGCTAGTCAACTCTAGTCAACTATTTCCAAAGCAGTCACTAGGGAAAGTTAATTCCCGAAGCGGCTCACTACAGAATGACTGCGAAGTGACTCAACTAAAGCGGACGCTACAACTTCAAAGCGAAGCGAGCCACTACCTACCAGAAAGCGACAACACAAATTCCCGCTCCAAATTTGAACTCCAGTCAACTGGAGATCTTCGCATTTATTACGAAATCTCCACGTGTCGAAAGCGGAAAGGAGCAGAGGAGTTGACTGCCAGGCCGACAAGGCGCCGTAACAGTACTGGGTCGCTCCAGTTACTGTTGAAATTGGAACTTAGCCATTTCCGGCAAAAGTCCAAATCTGCGCGTCTGAAAAGCAGCCAGCCTGTGCAAGTACTGTCGAGAGGAGGAGGGACAAGGCCACCAACCAAGCAACGAATCTCAGCCAACCCTCCGCCTATAAATAGTGAAGGATGAAGACGTGAAGAAGTAGAACACTACTTGAGCATTCGAGCCTACTGCAAACAAACACTCCCAAGCCTTCGAGCAAATTTTCGAGTCTTTGTTTCCAAGTGTTCTCCGAGTTTCCAGTTCATCGGAACTCTTCTTCACAGCCTTCACACTTAGATTCTAAGCCCACTTCATATATCCGAAGCTTAGAAGAAGAACTCTAGCCAATCTTTGCATCTACTGTAAAGAGTTCTTCATAGTGTGTCGTCAACCAAAAACCCTATACTTGTCTGTTAGGTTTTTGAGTGTTGTCGTTAGGTTGTTTCGATCCAAGGCTCTTCTTTCATCGATTGAAGAAACCTCGATCATAGAGTTGAGATCCAAGCTTACACTTACACCGTTTGTGTAAAGCTCGATCGAAGCTAGGCTGTAAGGAGAGCCCGGAATCTCCCTGTTGTTCGGACAGAAGCGAGTGAAGCTTCGTGTCCAGTTTAGGTCTTAGTAGTGAACCCGTAATCACTGCACTGTTCGTCAGATCCAGGCGAGTGAAGCCCGATCTCGACCAGGTTTTTGAAGGACCCGTAACCTTCAAGTTCTTGAGTGAAGAGAACAGTTGCCGTCGTGCAACAAAGTGGACGTAGGAGCGTTATCTCCGAACCACTATAAATCTCTGTGTCGTATCTCTCTAACCCTAAACTCTTACTTGTTTGTTTATCCATTACATACTGCATCTAAACAAACTTAATCTGGAAATTTCAAATACTTAGGGAAAGATTTAGCTCACCAAATTCCGCATACACGAGTAAAGACTCCCTCTTGATCAAGTGCTCACTTCGGTCAAGCAGGCAAGCTACGTACTGTAGATCTAGCTTCAGCTAGGTCTTAAGTTTCAAGCGAGCTTTTTACTTGTTACTCTGAGTTAAGGGATTTGAAGTTGAAAAACTTCGAAATACGTATTCACCCCCCCCCCCCCCCCCCCCCCCTCTACGTATTTCTCCTATTAACAAACCGGGACCAACATAGAGTAAATAACAATTAAGGATAAAAACTCAATTAAGGAAAAGTGTTGATTCTAGAGAAGCCTACCTAATCAAATCTATGCAATCAATTAATGAATACAATTAACCAATTTAATCCAATCTAGATGAGATACTCAAAAATAACCTAACACTCAAATTAAGGCAATACAAGTCGTCACCTAATAAGATCCTAATCTCCTCTCGGATTCATAGACATCAAATCAAGTGCAAAATAGAACAAGTATTAAGAATACAATCAACTAGGTTCAATTATGACACCTAAATCGACTATATACGAACATATGATAATTCAACCTCGACTAAGATAATCAAATCATCATACCATGTATTCATGAGATCTATTATGCAATTATCCTATTAAGGCATAAACACATAACTATGCACACATAATTAGTGATCAAGTAATCATGCATGAGAATAAGCACCATGAAACATGTACCTAGATTGGAAGGCTAATTGTAAACAAAAACACTCACATAAATTCAATTAGGCATTCAATCTCTAAATCAACTAAAAGATTTAGCTAGACATAATTAACGCAAACATAAACATAAAGAATTTAAAGAACATAATTAAAGAGTAAGAGTAAGAAAAACTTGAACACAAACGAAGAACTTCGAATCTTGAATCTTGCATAAACTTGAATAATCTCCAATGTCGAATACAAGAAAAATAAAAGCTCTAAAGTAAAAGTATGTAAAAAGTGTTATGGTTTACAATGCTAGACTAAGGAATATATATAGGGGAAATTTACATAAGGAAACATACACCAAAAAGGAGTCTAAAATTACACAAGGTAATTCTCGTCTGGATGACCTTCTCGACACCCTCCACCTCTCGATCGAGAGGCCTCTCGATCAAGAGAGGTATCGAGAGATGTTGAAAATGCTATCGATCGAGAGTAAATCCAGAAGCTCTCCTCTCGATAAGCCTCTCGATCGAGAGAGGTATCGAGAGGTCTTCACTCGACTTCAAATCTTGAATTTCGAACTCCGATCATCACACCTTGTCTCGTCTCGGGGTTTTATCATCAAAATATGCCTAAAAACACAACAAAATACCCACAAGCATAATATTGTCCAATATAATAAAAACCATATAAAATATAGACAATAATACACAATCGAGACTCAAAAACGACTCTTTTGGACTATAAAAATTAAGTAAATTTCACCTATATCAAATCCCCCAAACTTACACATTGTTCGTCCCGAACAATACCAAAACATAAACAATAGACTCTAGCATTGTGAACTATATAGGCCTCAAAAACTTTTTCCAAAAACAATCTCATAATCATGATCAAAACTATGCACACAACTTTAGCATCAATAACACAATCTACTCAACAAATTCAAAGCATACCAATCCATCACAGAACACTTTCCAACATGTGAGATGTATATATATAAGTGAACACTCAACTCTCTCAAAGAAAAGATGTAATATAATGCACATCAAAAGGGTTCACTCAACATCAATGTAATGCAACATGTCTATCATAGGCTTGCCCCTAATCTCAACATCTCCACCTAATGTAATATTCACAAACTAAGATCAAAAAGGACTTTATAAAAGCTTGTAATGTAGGGACATTGGTTAAGGTAGGGAATATATAGGTTAAGTGACTCAAAATACTCTAAATCATCAACCTCTTTTTCAACTCCAAACAAAGCATGTTCTACCATCCAATACCAACTACAAAACTCAAAATATCATAGATGCAAACAATACAATTCAAGCTAACCATCCCCTTATGCTTACTTTCTTATTCTTTTTTTTTCTCTTTTTTTTTTTCTAGAGCTCAACTAAGGAATGTTCTTTCGAATGTAAAACAAAGGCTCTATATTTTTTTTTCTTTCCTTTTCTTTTCTAAGCTTATGGGGATAGATAACTATACTTAAGCAAACATCTAAAATTTCTTTTCTTTTTCATCTTCTACACCTCAACAAATATTTTCTATTCAACTCCTTCCATACCATCAACTAAACTTTCTAAGGATACCCTTAACCATCCAAACCTCCTATCATCCAAGTTTAAGAAAGAAATGCTCATAAAAGGCTCAAATAGGGTAAACAAAGGATTATGAACAAGGTTAGTGTATAGGAATCATATGGCTACGAAAGAATGGCCTAAAATCATCTCCTAATTTATAAATATACTAAGGTCTTGACGGAGAAATAGGGCAAGTTCTAGAAACAATGAAGCATACATGATCACTCAATCAAAGAAATAGGCATCAATATGCACAAAAAGCTCAAATCTCACAGGTTCAAACTAACTAGTTCCCGATATCATAACATACTTCAAATTCATCAAATAAAATCGCGTCGCTTTGCCAAGGTTCCATGCATAATAAAGATCATGAAATTTTTTCTCCAAAAATCAACAAAAATTTTCTATCATCGGCCAAATCCACAATACTATCATCACATGCTTATTCGACTCGATTTAACCTATGACTCGAAAAATTAAAGACTCAACAAAAATGACTACTAAACATACTAATACCCCCATAATAAAACTAAACTAAAGACTCTTTAAAACAAGAAAACATATAAAATTTGGTTAACTTAGACACTCTTTCCCTCCCCCAAACTTATTTCCAAGCATAGCAAAGAAATAAGTTTAAAGAAAAGAATTAGGCTAAGTTAACTCAATGCAATCAATGAAAGGGAGGAGGGGGTGGGTCATTGGGATCGTACCTTTGATACCCATCCGGGTAGAAGGGATAGAATTGATGCATGGCGTGCATCATTCTCCGGCATAGCTCTTGGTACGCCCTTTCGTCTTCTCTTCTTTTCCTCTCCAATTCCCGAGCAGCTCTCTCCTCTTCAAGGAATGTGTTGAAGGATTGACGAAGACCTCCAACCTCGTCTCTCAATGCCCCTACTTCTTGACGAATTCCTTGCACTTGCTCACCAACATACTTCCTGTAAAGCAAGTGGTAGTTGTCGAAAAGTTGCGAGTTCTCCTCGTGGTATCCTCACATTGCCTCGTGAAAATCCGGGGCGGACATTTGAAACGCGGGCTGTGGACCTCCATCTCCACCTTCTTCTTCGTCTTCGTGCTCTAATTGTTGCTCTCCTTGATCATATCCTTGCTCGTATTGCTTGGCTTCCTCTTCTTCATCTCCTTCCTCATCATCACCTCCTCCTTCTTGTGGCCTTGGACCTCCCTCGGCCCACATAAGTTGCTTGTGGCCAGGGGAATTCATCCTCCCATTCTCTCTTTTTAGATTCTCATTCCCAATTACCTAAGTGTAGTAAGTATTCGACAATGGGAAGAGATAAACGCCACTCAACCCATGGAGCTTGTAGAACCACCCGGACGTGTCAAACGATATCATCCTTGCAGTCCAAAGTCCTTCGACCTACAAAGATAGATGTAGACACCGGTTGCTCTCTAATCGGTATGTTGAAATGTCTAGCAATCGAGGTGACAAATGCTCCACTCCCGATCTTTTGTCCTCCGAATAAGTAAGCTTGATTCTCCATGTGGTCGACGAGGTAGAGGGCTGCATCTTGTGAATTTCCTCGATAGGCCGTCCAAACGAGGTGTGCATCGGTAGCAAGGAAAGTGCCAGAGTCGTGGCGAGAGTGAATGGTAGACGAGATCAACCGATGGAAATAGTGAATCGTGGGATTCCGAATCGAGGTGGCCTTTGCAATTGCCGGGTTGTAGGACTTCTTCCTCTCCTCTTCGTAATCCACAAAGTGACTCCACAAATTTTGAAGATTGGGGTGGTTGTTGCCCAAGTACTCCCCATTCTTGTCTCTTCCAATAACATCGTCGAGTTGATCCATGGTGAGCTCCCTTGGTTGACCACCCAATTGAAAGCGAATGACGTGGGGCACTTGGTTGACTCGTTCTACCACCAATGTCGAGAGGAACTCCACCGTCAAGATGTGATAAGTCAAGTGGTTGCCTTGAAATATGTTGGTGAAGCCTCCTAATTGCATCATTTGGGTGATCTCATTGGCTGTCCCCATGGCCACTACCGTCTCTTGGTGGAGGAAACGACAATGCTTGTGCTTGAGTTGCACAAGATGGGACCACCTCCTCTTCGACTCCGCCGTGGTGAGCTTTAACTTAAACGCCTTCGGTTCCAAATTCGCAGGAATAGACTTGACCGGCGGCATTCGGTTCTCCGGGATGGTCTTATCGTTCTTCCACGTCTCCTTAGCCTTCTCCTTCCCCTTGCCCTTGCTTGAAGAAGTCGAAGCAACACTCTTTCCTTTGTCTCTTGCCATTCTAGTACCTAAAAATTTCACAAATCAATACTAGAAATACATGAATCATAGCAACATTAATTTATCTTCCCCCAAACTTCAACCAAATTCAATACTCCCCCATTATCAACTCAAATTTTTATTTTTTTTCACAAATCCACACATTCAACACACTAAACCTTCCAAATTATTTACTTCATAGCACAATCTCAATTCAATGCATATCAATATCAATGAATCTCCACAAATTCATAGACAAATTCAAAGACCCACTCGAAAATCAACATGCATTCATCTTTTCAATCCTCAATGAATCCAATTCATACAAATAATACAAAGCAAATCATGAATTCAATCCATAATCCTCAATCTAATACCCAATCTATCAATCCAAGAATTTAACCATCAAAAACGAATTCCAATCGGTCAAAACATGATTATTCAAGTAGAGAATCAAGAATTAATAAGAGAGGGGTGAGAAATTGATTACCTTGCGATGAATCCAAGGGAGAAATTGAAGAGTGCTCTTGTGTTCTTGAGAGAATTTGTGATTTGTGTGTGAATGGTATGTGAATTGTGTGCATATGGTATATAAATAGGGTTAAAAAAACCTGGTCAAAGTCGTCTTTGTGCGCGTCAATGACCCTCTCGATACACCTCTCGATCGAGAGAGGTGTCGAGAGGGTGCTACTGGATCAGATCTTTTGACCTCTCGATAGGCCTCTCAATCGAGAGAGGTGTCGAGAGGTCATGTGCTGTATCTTCTGTTCTCCCCTCTCGATCGAAAACACGGGGTCTCGATCGAGAGGCTTCACGTGATATACCTGTGCACAATTTTCAGAACCTCTCGATACACCTCTCGATCGAGAGAGGTGTCGAGAGGTCCTTACTAGAAGACAGAACTTCACCTCTTGATAGGCCTCTCGATCGAGAGAGGTGTCGAGAGGTCCTGCTTGACTTTTTGTTTTCTTCACAACACTTCAAAATTTGTTAGCATATTACGGGGTATAACTCGAAAAACGACAAATCTAACTACGACTCTAGAAAATTAAAAATAAAAGCGGGATACGAATATTGGGTTACCTCCCAACAAGTGTTACGTTTAACGTCTTTAGCCCGACGATACCTCTTTACTAACTTGGATCATCAAGATAAGTGGCCGCTTTCTTGGGGTAGAGAGGCAACAGCATGAAGTAGTGCTTGAGTCGATGTCCATTCACCACGAATTTTTCACCGTCGTTCTTCAACACTTCGAATGCACCATTCTTCAAATCCTTGTAGATAACGTACGGCCCGGACCACTTGCTTTGCAATTTTCCTGGAAACAAATGAGGTCGAGAATTAAATACAAGAACATCAACACCAATTTCAAACTTACGCTTTTTGATGCTCAGGTAGTGAAATCTCGCGGCTCGTTCTTTGTAAATCCTTGAATTCTCGAACGCCTCGTTCCTCCATTCATCAAGCTCCAACAAGTCGTCGCACCTTTGACCCATAACTTCCTTGAACTCGAAATTTATCCTTCTCGTCGCCCAATAAGCTTTGTGCTCCAACTCCATTGGTAAATGGCAAGACTTGCCAAATAGCAATTGATATGGAGACCTTCCAATTGGCGTCTTGAAAGCCGTTCTATAGGCCCAAAGTGCGTCGTCCAAATACTTCGCCCGCTCCTTCTTGTTCGTGACGGTCTTCTCCAAAATTTGCTTGATCTCTTGATTAGCTAGCTCGGCTTGACCATTGGCTTGAGGGTGGTAGGGCGTCGTAACCTTGTGCTTGACTCCATATTTCGCAAGAAGCGATCCTAACCAACGATTGTTGAAGTGGCTTCCCCCATCGCTAAGCAAAGCTCTCGGAGTTCCATACCGAGTCAAAATATTCCTTTGGAGGAATTTGATCACCACCTTCGAATCGTTGGTCGTCGTGGGAATAGCCTCGACCCACCTAGAAACATACTCCACCGTAAGTAAGATGTAAGAGAACCCTTGAGACTTGGGAAAGGGACCCATGAAGTCGATCCCCCAAACATCGAAGAGTTCCACCTCCATGATAGTGCGTTGCAGCATCTCGTCCCTCTTCGTGATGTTCCCCATCCTTTGGCATCAATCACACGTCATGATGTACTCATGACAATCCTTGTAGATCGAAGGCCAATAGAAACCACTATGAAATATCTTGAGGGCGGTGCGATTTGCTGCGAAGTGTCCCCCATTTGGAGCGCTATGACAATCCTCTATGATCTTCTTCCACTCCGATTGTCGAACTCATCGCCTAATGATTCTGTCGGCACACCTCCGATACAAATATGGATCATCCCAATAATAGAATTTGCAATCGCGGAGGAACTTCTTCTTTTGATGAGACGAGAGATCCTTGGGCACATGATGAATCACCAAATAGTTGACGATGTCGGCGAACCAAGGAGTCAAATCGTCTAACTCGAAAATCTGCTCATCGGGGAAGCTTTCTTTGATAGCGATCCTCGAATCTTCTCCATCCACGAGCTGCTCAAGTCTCGAGACATGATCGGCCACCACATTCTCACACCCCTTCCTATCCTTGATCTCCATGTCGAACTCTTGAAGAAGTAAAATCCAGCGAACTAACCTCGGCTTTGAGTCCTTCTTGTTGAATAGATAGCGAATGGCGGCATGTTCGGTGTGCACAATCGTGTGAGATCCCACCAAGTAAGGTCTAAACTTGTCGAAAGCATAGACCACAGCAAATAGCTCCTTCTTCGTGGTAGTGTAGTTCCTTTGAGCCGAGTCCAACGTCTTGCTAGCATAGTAGATCACTCGGAAAAGCTTCTCCCTTTTCTGCCCCAAAACTGCTCCTATCACCCAATTGCTTGCATCGCACATGAGCTCGAATGGGGCACTCCAATCCGGCGACACCAAGACGGGAGTAGAGATAAGCGCCTTCTTCAACGTCTCAAAGGCTTCCAAGCAATCCTTGTCGAACACAAACTTGACGTCTTTCTCGAGCAATCCACACAACGGCTTCGTGATCTTTGAAAAGTCCTTGATGAATCTCCTATAGAAGCCGGCATGTCCCAAGAAACTTCTCACCGATTTAACGTTGGTTAGTGGTAGCAACTTCTCGATAGCTACAACTTTGGCTCGATCCACCTCCAATCCTTGAGAAGACACCTTGTGGCCTAGAACGACTCCTTCTTGCACCATGAAGTGGCACTTCTCCCAATTGAGAACGAGGTTCATCTCTTCACACCTTTGAAGCACCGTGGCAAGATTCTCCAAGCATTGATCAAAACATGAACCAAAAACTGAAAAGTCGTCCATGAATACCTCCATTATGTTCTCGATCAATCCATGGAAGATGGCCATCATGCACCATTGAAAAGTAGCCGGTGCGTTGCATAACCCGAACGACATCCTTCGATAAGCGAAGACTCCATATGGACAAGTGAACGCCGTCTTGTGTTGGTCCTCCGGAGCGATGGCGATTTGGTTGTAACCGGAGTATCTATCGAGAAAGCAATAGTACTCATGTCCGACCAATTGATCGAGCATTTGATCTACGAACGGGAGGGGGAAGTGCTCCTTCCTAGTTGCTGCGTTGAGAAGACGATAGTCGATGCAAACTCGCCATCCCGTGACAAGCCTTGTTGCAATTAGCTCCCCCTTCTCATCGTTAATGACCGTCATGCCTCCTTCATTTGACACCACTTGAGTAGGGCTCACCCACTCACTATCCGAAATAACGTAGATCATGCCGGCGTCGAGCAACTTGATCACCTCCTTTCTCACAACTTCTTGCATCGCCGGATTCAATCGCCTTTGAGGTTGGACTCTTGGGCGATGACCATCTTCTAGCAATATCCGATGCATGCAAATCGAATGACTAATACCTTTGATGTCGGCAATCGTCCATCCAATTGCAGATTTGTGCTTCCTTAGGACCCTCAATAACTTGTCCGTATTCGCCTCCGTGAGTTGAGAAGACACGATCACCGGGTACGTCTCTTCTTCTCCTAAGAACTTGTACTTGAGGTGCTCGGGTAGTGGCTTCAACTCCACCTTAGGGGCTGCATCTTTCTTTTCTTCCTCTTCGAGAACTCCATCATCCACCTTCTTGTTGATGTCGAGGTAGGGAACTTCCTTGTGGTGGAGTGGTGGTTGGTTCGCCTCCAATTGATTGAGATATTCAAGAATCTCATCGCAAGCTTCATCCAACTCCGAGTAGGCATATAAAGAGTTTGAGATGCAATGATTAAGTGCCTCCTCCGAAGTAGGTGGTATCAATGTCTCGATGGAGAAGATATCCTCACGTTGATCGTCGGGTCTCTTCATAGCTTCATAGATAGAAATTTCCAGCTCTTCCCCATTGACTCGAAAGGTGAGGTCTCCATCTTGAACATCGATCAATGCTCTCCCCGTAGCTAAGAATGGCCGTCCTGAGATCAAAGGTTGATTTGGATCCTCGGGCATATCCAAAACTACAAAGTCCGCCGGGAAGACGAGGTTGTGTACTTGAACGAGAACGTCTTCGACTATCCCCCTTGGATAAGAAACTGATCGGTCCGCCATAAGTAGAGAGATGGTGGTTGGCTTCATCCTCCCGATCTTGAGCCGGTTGAATATAGAGAGGGACATCAAATTGATGCTAGCACCAAGATCACATAGAACGTTTTGAAAGACTTGATCACCGATCTTGCATGCTAATGTGAACCTCCCAGGATCCTTTTGCTTCAAAGGTAGCTTCTTTTGGATCACCGCGCTACACTCCTCCGTGAGGTTGATCGTCTCGAACTTCCCCCACTTCTTCTTTCCCGATACCGCGTCCTTGATGAACTTCATGTGATTGGGCATGTCTCAAAGAGCATCGAGAAGTGGTATGTTGATGTTGACCTTTTGTAGTATCTCCAAGAAACGTTGATACTTTTCATCTTGCTTCGTCTTGGTAAAACGTTGTGGAAAAGGGGCCTTCGGAGTGTACGTCGGAAATTGGGGCGGCTGCATGGCGTCTCGATCACCCTCTCGATCGAGAGAGGTGTCGAGAGTTCCCTTCTGACCTCGATCTTTGACCTCTCGACCCCCTTCTCGATCGATAGGGGTATCGAGAGGTTTCTTCTGCTTTTGCTGGGCGACCTCTCGATAGGCCTCTCGATCGAGAGAGGTGTCGAGAGGGTCACATTGGATCTCCTCGTCGTAAACCTCTCGATCCTCCTCTCGATCGATAGGGGTATCGAGAGGACCCTTCTGGACTTCAGTGTTGAACTCTCGATAGGCCTCTCGATTGAGAGAGGTATCGAGAGGTCCTCGATTCGTCATCTTTCTCCTCGACTCCTCGAACTCCGCATTCTTGTGGCCTCCGTTCCCAGTATCTTCAGCTTCCAAGGATGGATTTGTGTATTTTGTGCCACTCCGAAGCTCAATAGCACGAACATGATGGTTGTTCTTCGGTTTTGCTCGGTGTTGCTTGGGAATTGGCCGGGCTTATGGATTCCTCCTTGAGCATTGGCTATTTGACTCATTTGTGTCTCCAACATTTGTATTTGCTTGGTCAAGGCATTGATGCTACTCCCCAAGTTGTTACTCAAAGTATTTTGAGTAAGCTCCAATGTCCTCAACTTTGCATCTTATTGTGTCATCCTCATCTCCGATTGAGCCATATATTGACGAATCAAGTCGTCGGTAGACATCTCCTTCTTTGGCTCTTGAATGACTCCGTTCTCAACATGGAAGTCGGGGGGTGGTTGCAAGGCGTTGTTCGGATTGGCATAAGAGAAGTTCGGATGATTTCGGTTGTTGGGAACATAAGGCTTCTTGTATCCTCCTTGATAGTTCGAACCTCCTTGTCCTCCTTGTCCTCCTTGCCACTTGTTTCCTTGATTTGGTTGCCACCTTGTTGCAAAAAATTGGCATCCTCTTCTTCGGGTGGAGGTGCTTGTTCATCAACTATAGCATCGCACGAAGCACTCCTTTCTTGATAGTATCCAACTAATTCGCTGTTTTCGTGTACTTCTCCATCAAATCTTCGTAAGCATCGATCCCAATGTTGGCAACTCTCCTTCTTCCAACGCGTCGGTCAGTAGCCTCTTCATAACTCGAATTCACGGTAAGCTCAATAATCTCCATATCAACATCGTACTCGTTGTTCAAAAATCCTCCTTTGGAAGCATAATCGAGCTCCTTCCTACACAACTTGTTCAAACCACGATAGAAGCACGTGATTTGATCCTTCTTCCTAATTCCATGGTTCAGGCATGCTTGTAGTAGCTTCTTGAATCTCCCCCACGCCTCATAGAAATACTCGTCCTCTTATTGTTTGAATTGGTTGATCTCATTGATGAGTTTTTGAGCCCTCGAGGGTGAGAAAAACTTGTTCAAAAATCTAGTGCACATCTCGGCCCATGTCCTAATCTCGGTCTTGTCTAGTCCATCGAGCCACTCCCTCACATCGTCCTTGAGAGTTTGAGATAGTCCGATGAAACTCCATTGGCCTTGTATGAAGCACAAATATCCAAAAATTGCTTCAAATGAGCGTTTGGATCCTCCATGGGTGTGCTTCCATATTGGTTTGATTGCACCATGTTGATGAGGGAAGTCTTGATCTCATAGTTGTTAGCGTCCGTGGTCCCCCATCCTCCTTGCTGAAATTGGTCCACGACCGGCTTGAACCGATCGTTCAAAGTCCTCTTCGCCTCGCGATCCCCCATTGATGCTTGACTCCTTGGTGAATCGGGTGGTGAAGAGGGTGGTGTATCAATCTCGCTTGCTTCCTTCTCTCGTCTCAATGCTCTTAGTGAGCCCTCGATCTCCAAATCTATCGAAATAGGATTTATCCCTTTAGATCTCGTGGTCATGCACTACCTAAGATCAAAAAGAAGAAAAGAAAAAGTTAGATTAATAAACCTAAAAACAGAAAAGTAAAGCGCCTAAATCACCTATTAATTCTATTTCAAAATATGTGTATGAAATCTAATCAATCCCCCGGCAACGGCGCCAAAATTTTATCGCACTATTTTCTACCACACAAAATAGGTATAGTATAGAATAAGCGAGTATCGTATCCACAGGGATTGATGTGTCGAAACCACACACAGTACCTCTACTTTAGAATTAAACTGATGTTTAAGCAATTGAAGGTTTAGGATTGTGGTATTTATAACTAGGCTAATAAATAAAGAACTCAAATAAATCAAACAAGGAACTAAACAAATAATAGAGTAAATAACAAATAAGGCAAATAAACAATTAAGGATAAAAACTCAATTAAGGAAAAGTGTTGATTCTAGAGAAGCCTACCTAATCAAATCTATGCAAGCAATTAATGAATACAATTAACCAATTTAATCCAATCTAGATGAGATACTCAAAAATAACTAACACTCCAATTAAGGCAATGCAAGTCGTCACCTAATAAGATCCTAATCTCCTCTCGGATTCATAGACATCAAATCAAGTACAAAATAGAACAAGTATCAAGAATACAATCAACTAGGTTCAATTATGACATCTAAATCGACTATATACGAACATATGATAATTCAACCTCGACTAAGATAATCAAATCATCATACTATTTATTCATGAGATCTATTATGCAATTATCGTATTAAGGCATAAACACATAACTATGCACACATAATTAGTGATCAAGTAATCATGCATGAGAATAAGCACCTTGAAACATGTACCTAGATTGGAAGGCTAATTGTAAACAAAAACACTCACATAAATTCAATTAGACATTCAATCTCTAAAATCAACTAAAATATTTAGCTAGACATAATTAAAATTTGTTAGCATATTACGGGGTATGACTCGAAAAACGACAAATCTAACTACGACTCTAGAAAATTAAAAATAAAAACGGGATACGAATATTGGGTTATCTCCCAACAAGTGCTACGTTTAACGTCTTTAGCCCGACGATACCTCTTTACTAACTTGGATCATCAAGATAAGTGGCCGCTTTCTTGGGTTAGAGAGGCAACGGCTTGAAGTAATGCTTGAGTCGATGTCCATTCACCACGAATTTTTCACCGTCGTTCTTCAACACTTCGAATGCACCATTCTTCAAATCCTTGTAGATAACGTACGGCCCGGACCACTTGCTTTGCAATTTTCCTGGAAACAAACGAAGTCGAGAATTAAATACAAGAACATCATCACCAATTTCAAACTTACACTTTTTGATGCTCAAGTCATGTAAAAACTCAATTAAGGAAAAGTGTTGATTCTAGAGAAGCCTACCTAATCAAATCTATGCAAGTAATTAATGAATACAATTAACCAATTTAATCCAATCTAGATGAGATACTCAAAAATAACCTAACACTTCAATTAAGGCAATGCAAGTCGTCACCTAATAAGATCCTAATCTCCTCTCGGATTCATAGACATCAAATCAAGTGCAAAATAGAACAAGTATCAAGAATACAATCAACTAGGTTCAATTATGACACCTAAATCGACTATATACGAACATATGATAATTCAACCTCGACTAACATTTAAATCATCATACCATGTATTCATGAGATCTATTATGCAATTATCCTATTAAGGCATAAACACATAACTATGCACACATAATTAGTGATCAAGTAATCATGCATGAGAATAAGCACCTTGAAACATGTACCTAGATTAGAAGGCTAATTGTAAACAAAAACACTCACATAAATTCAATTAGGCATTCAATCTCTAAAATCAACTAAAAGATTTAGCTAGACATAATTAAAGCAAACATAAACATAAAGAATTTAAAGAACATAATTAAAGAGTAAGAGTAAGAAAAACTTGAACACAAACGAAGAACTTCGAATCTTGAATCTTGCATAAACTTGAATAATCTCCAATGTCGAATACAAGAATAAAATAAAAGCTCTAAAGTAAAAGTATGTAAAAAGTGTTATGGTTTACAATGCTAGACTAAGGAATATATATAGGGGAAATTTACATAAGGAAACATAGACCAAAAAGGAGTCTAAAATTACACAAGGTAATTCTCGGCTGGATGACCTTCTCGACACCCTCCACCTCTCGATCGAGAGGCCTCTCGATCGAGAGAGGTATCGAGAGATGTTGAAAATGCTATCGATCGAGAGTAAATCCAGAAGCTCTCCTCTCGATAAGCCTCTCGATCGAGAGAGGTATCGAGAGGTCTTCACTCGACTTCAAATCTTGAATTTCGAACTCCGATCTTCACGCCTTGTCTCGTCTCGGGGTTTTATCATCAAAATATGCCTAAAAACACAACAAAATACCCACAAGCATAATATCTATATACTATATAAAAACAAAATATGAAGGGTACTTTCGTAATTTCACTTCTAATTTTTTAATTCAAAATTTTCTTATATTTATTTATGAAAGGTTTCATTTATAATAATTAATTAGATATCCTTAATTAATTAAGAGTTGCGTTCTTTAGAGTTGTAAACCGTTCCATCAAACAAACTAATTCGTTTAACGATAAAAAAAATAAAAAAATAAAAAAAATAGAGATGAAACTACGTTACTTCTGAAACGTTTTAAAAACCTAGCGGTGCGTCTCGTCGTCTCCTACCTTCTATATATATTTTGGTCCAATTTTTGGTAGATTGATCGAGGGATCTCCGACTATGATGGTGATCAGGCAACATCTGAATGAAGAGATGCATTATCTTTCTACTGCTATGCAGATATATCCAAATGAACCTGGATCTTTCAGATTTAAATATTTCTATAGTGATGGATTTGAATCTTTATGCAGTGACGGTAGGAGAAGATTCATCCTACGGGGTTTGGATTTGAAGGTGAAGAATTCACTTTAATTTTAAAATTTTTTGTCTTACATTCTATCTATATATAATCACCTATAATGTTCTGCAATCTTTTAACTCCATAAAATCGTTTAGGGTATATTTTCAAATCGATTCTATTTTCATTCTTTTAAAATTTAAAATGTATAAGGCAACATGCGTCATTGTTTGGATAGTCCAGGTATGAATCTCAAATTCATACTTCTTCATCTTTATCTATTTCTCTTTTATCTTAATTAAAGATCTTATACAAAATTCTCGATCTCCATGGCATGCAATGGCTTATCAATTAGTATGAGATAGATAGGGTGAGGGTTATTGCTTTATCTTTGATATAATTTCAGGTTTGTTATACTTTTCTAATTTATAATGATTTTATTTCACTCCTTATCAAATTCATTCATGCATGAATACATATTTTACATTTTCACCTTATTAATTACAAAAGTGCAGTTTTGAGTGTTTCGACTTTCAACATCTTTTCAATTTCTATACAATTATTTGTATGATGCTAAAATATTAATGATTTTTCCCCCTTATGTTTTGGCTCTATAAATAGTAATAGCTCCTCTCATTTCCGAGTTTTGGCAATGAAAAAGGAAGAAGGAAATTTCACATAATGTACTTGAGTTTGCGATGAAATCTATTCTTATCCACAGATAACTAAACTATGTGAAGTTTGAATGGTACTTTTGAAAATTTTAAAGAATTATGTATAGGTTATACTCCATTCATATATAAGTGATATTTTTTATTGTAACTTTGTAAATTTTGATAAAGTTGTAATGGTATAATAGTGGTTTATTATAATTCCATTCATTTGTCCTCTAAAAACATATTCGTATTTGATCATTTCAAACTTAAATTATTAATTAACTCCCGCACGTGACGTGTGACATCCTAATAGGTGAAATTAGGATTAAGAACTTTGATTTAAATTTGAATTAAAAAATTTAATTAGGAGTTAATTTAATAATTATTTTTCTAAAAAAATTATGTTGAAGAACAATGAAGTTTATAAATAATTATTTAATTAATAACTTATTGTAATGTTAAACAATCCATGATATTACAATTTCTAAGAATATTTATATCACGCATCACCACCACTATGGCGGTGTATACATTCGGTCCAATCCAAGGAGCGGTGATGGCAGCAGTATAAATTAATTAAAATTGCAAAACGATATTGATCAGGTATGTATTTACATTAATTGAGATTAATGTTTTCCTTAAGAAAGACATTGTTGTCATCCATCTAAGCATGTGGGTTCATAAATATTTAGAAAAGAAACTAAAAACTTTAAATGTATATTTTCATGGATCATTTGTGTGTACATATATTATTAAAATTTAGATCGGTTTCATATGCATATTCAGAATAATTGAAGATATATATACTATTGTTGCGTTGTGTTTTTTTTTTTTTTTTTTTTTTTTCATCTTTTTACTAATTAAATGTTAATGTACATATCCTTCAAATCGAGTTTGATTCACTTAATTAATTTCAATTTAAAACGAACATTTTTAAATTGGCACGTTCAATTTTTAAAGAAATGTATTTTGGAAATTTTGAGTTCTGGTGACATTTTGATATTGTTAAAAATGATATGTTACTCCATAATTTAATTTTGAGACTAACATGGAACGCATACTTTCATAAAAAAGTGTCTTCCCGCCGACACATATATTATTCTCTTTCTATATATGGGACATATCGGTTTTTACGGGAACATGGATGCAAATAGGCATTTTATATCTTTTATAGCTCTATGAAATTTCACAAATTAAAATTCCGGACCAGGTAGTTGAAAAATTGTAAATGATAACTATAATTTATTAGTTTAATATTTTAATTTAAAAATATTTTTTCCCCAAAAATTACATATTTTTCTCTTTTTTTCTAGATAAAAAGGTAATAAATCCTTTAAAATAGTAAAAATTATCAAATAATTAAAGGATTAATTTTAAAAAATACGGAGTATCGCTTTTTGAGTTTTTTATAATCTATAAAAGTTTGGCATAAATATATAAATTATTTGATACTAAAAAAAATAAAAAAAGTTAAATTATGGCCGGCCACATTATGGCCAAATAGCATCACTCTTCCCCATTTTACTCTAGATGTTATTTTATCCCCAATGTCAAGACGCCATTTTGGAGGAATTAATCACTTATGTGCAAAAATACATTATATAATAGAGAATAGTATTTTGTAGGTGAATTTCATTTTTTTGGTTTAATGATTGTTGAATGTTGATTTACTATGACATTGACTTTTGATTAGGAAATATTATACTATAATGAATCTTCTATGAAGGTTGGAGAAATCAAGATGCTAAAAAGAGCGATAGGAACAGAGATAGTAACATAGTATTATTTTATATTTATCTGTTGATAAATAAATGAAATACAAATAATAAAAATATTTTTTTATGAACACATGGTTAGATCAAACAAAACTATTCAATTAAATTCTTGAATTTATTATGTATTTAATAAATTGAAAATTAGAGTATGAATTGGTCATATCTTCATTTCTTATATATTCTGTATCACATAAATATTAAAGCCAGACTTTCTTATTAGGATGGTGACATTACATTGCATATGCATTATGTTCTGTTAATTAATCTACGTGTTAATACAAAATGAAAGTATAAATAAATATTTTGTGCTTGTGTATACAAATTAATACCAAATTGAATTATTATTTTTAATATAAATATAATTTCCGAGCGTAGCTCGGGTAAACATTCTAGTTGTCCAATATAATAAAAACCATATAAAATATAGACAATAATACACAATCGAGACTCAAAAACGACTCTTTTGGACTATAAAAATTAAGTAAATTTCACCTATATCAAAACGCACACGAGCACGAAAAGGAAGTTTATTCATCGACATGGAGTGAGTTACTTAACAAACACCATGATTTGTTAAGAAACCATGAAGTGTTGCAACAAGCTTTGACGAAAAGCGAGAGCGAGAACAAAAAGTTAGTCGCTGAGCTTGACTTGGTCAAACTTAACTTAAGAGCGATGACTGGAAAGTTTGAGGACCTCTTCGCACGTCACAAAAGCTTGGAGGAGAAGTATCACACCCAATCCATTCTAGTTGCTAATCTGAACAAAGCATCATATGCTAGACAAGCACTAGAGGGATCGCTACTACCCTTTGGTAGGAAAGCTGGCCTTGGATATGAAAGTGGATCCTCCAAACCCACAGTATTTGTCAGTACATCAAGCACACAACCATCACTCGCTTTGGAAAAGCCCACTACTCCCAAAGCGACCATTGACAAAGTTTAGGGAAAAATTGAGACACCCAAAGGTAACCAAATGAGGCTATCTATAGCCTTAAGGGGAGAACCAAAAGGTAAAGCTTCAACAACAGAATCAAGCACTCAACATGCTAAATCACATCATTCAAAAGATGGAAGAAATTCTGTTAAAGCGACAAGCTCTCAATCTAAGATACCAAGAACAAAGGATGTCCTATTGCCAAAAACGATTAATGTTCATATATCAAGTGAGTCCGATTGGAGATGGTCCAATCGTCCTTACGTTTAGGGGAAAGGTGTTGAATTTCTCAAAAGGAAGATTCACAACCCAAGTGTCTCCAAAGCGAGTCAAGGTTAAAAGCCTAGTTTGACTTCGGAGAAGAGACCAAGCGAGAAGCTTGCGAAAGTAAAAAAACCCTAAGTTAGACTCCAAGCTCATGCCTAATCCTAAGCGTCAAGCTTCAGGATATAAACATAAGAGTAAGAGCACGGGGTCTTCACAGGTGTTAGATCCGGGTCAAAGATCAACAACAATTATACAATCATTTATCATATTTATAGATTAGCAAAGAATATTCATGTACGAATGACCATAAATGGAGATACAAAGGAGACTCATGCGATACATCGGTCTTAATAGCTCAACTTCCATGAAAACACCTCTTTTCCATGTAAAAAGGGGATCAAGATAGAGGTCGAACGCAAAGCGTCTGAATTATTGATCCGACCGAATCTATGGAGAATGGAGCTCACGCAGGAAGGAGAAAGAGGGAGAAGAGGACAGAGTAGGAAACTCAAGGCGCTCTCATACTCGTCCTCGTTTGGTAACAGGAATTATACCTTTAGGTTGAGTGGTTGAGAATGTTTTGCACCCACGAAATCAAGATGGAAGAAATAACGAGAGAAGTTCCTTGGAGAAGGAACTCTGCTGCTCTGGTTCAAGAGAGCACGAGGAAACTCTAAGGAGAGCGTGAATGGAATAGTATGGAAAGTGTTGAAAAAGTTGTTCTGAAGTGGTGAGATCACTCTATATTTATAGGAGTAGAAAGGGGTGAAAAAGCGAAGGTACCTATATGGGAAGGACAGGAAAGGAATTTTTTGGGGCACAAGATTCCCTTCGCCATCAATTTAGTGGTCCTCACTCTAGGGTATGTAGAGTCATGCGGATTGCATGTTTAGCAGATCGCTGGGTACGGGCAGATGCCAGCGTGCCTGGGGTAGCTTCTGCAACGAAGTAGATCCATATAAAGCATCGCAACTTCTGCACTGAGTAAGGCATCTGTACTAGACACAGCATCTGAGATTTCTAGAGTGTAGGTCCAGTCAGCACCGAAGGATGCCACGTGGTCAGGCTGATATTGGTCCCTATCAACAAGCAAGCTCCACTCGCGCCTTTCCACCTTGCACACACACTTGCACATGTAAAGCTGCGACCAAGCAGAGTTCATGCTTTGGAAAGGTTAAGAGACCCAAGACACAAGCGACTAATGTAAAAAAGGTCAAGCAAGCGTGGGTACCCAAGAAAACTAACCTGTAAGGACCCAAGCTGATTTTGGTACCAAAATTGTAATCTTTGCAGGTGAGCGTCGTGGATCCCATGCCTAGAGGAGACCACCATGCGATCTGGTACTTGGACAGCGGTTGTTCAAGGCATATGACTGGTGTGAAGTCCCTCCTTCAAGGCTACGTAGAGAAAAGGGGTCCATAGGCGACGTTTGGTGACAATTCAAGAGGAGTCACCAGGGGATATGGCGTGTTGAAGATTGGAAAGATGAGGATTGATAGTGTCTCATATGTGGAAGGATTCAAGCACAACTTACTGTCCATATCACAATTTTGTGATAAAGGATATTGTGTGTAGTTCATAGCCAACAAGTGCGTAGTGAAGAACAAGTCAACATCCCAAGTCGCTTTGACTGGCGAACGCAAGCGAAACGTTTACATCACCCAATGGAAAAGCTGCAAGGAAGCTACGTGCTTGGTTGCAAGAAGTGCAACAGAGCTTGGATGGCTATGGAATCGACCCTTGTGCCACCTCAACTTCAAGACTATCAATCGGATTGCTCGCAAAGGACTGGTGAAAGGCATACCAAATGAAGTCTACGTCAAAGACCACTCATGCTCACCATGCCAGCGAGGGAAGCAAACCAAGAAGCAATTTCAAAGCTTGGAAGAGCCTTCATCCCAGCGAGTGTTACAACTGCTTCACATGGATTTATTTGGTCCAGTCACTCCAGTAAGCGTCAATGGAAGGAAATACACACTTGTGGTAGTTGATGACTACTCTCGCTACACTTGGGTGGCATTTATATTCAGCAAGAGGGAGACACTGACCAAGCTTCCACAACTACTCAAGCGACTCGCTGTGGAGAAGACCCAATCGATTGCAACCATTCGCTCTGACAAAGGGACAGAGTTTCTCAACTCAACCATTGAAGCATACTACACCGAGAATGGCATTGCACATCAAACTTCGTCAGCCCGTACACCACAACAAAATGGAGTAGCTGAACGGAGGAATAGAATCATCAAAGAAGTTGTACGCACTATGGTTGCAGACTCAATGCTTCCGATGAAGTATTGGGCTGAAGCGGCCAACACAGCTTGCTACACCCAAAATCGGACAATGGTCAACAAACGCTTCGACGGTATGGGTTGTCTATTTATTTGGGCCTAATTGGCATATTGAGCCTAGCCCGTCTGATGTACTCTATTTATATAGAAATATGGCACAAACTCTGTAACTCTAAAAGCCGTCATAATACAAGCTGTTCTCCGTTTCCTACCCGTGGACGTAGCCAACACAATGTTGGTGAACCATGTAAATATGTGTCTCTTTACTTTTCTGTTCGTTCGATTACTAAATTACTCTATTCCTTTACAACAAACTGGTATCTAGAGCCTGGTCTTTCGATTGGGATTCTGAATTCTACGTTGTTAGGGTTTCTTTGAGTTAATCGAAGATGTCTGCTATGAACGTGAAGATTGAGAAATTCGATAGGAGGAACAGTTTTGGCTTATGGCAGATCAAGATGCGCTCGTTGCTGAAGCAGCAGGGATTGTGGGCACCGCTATCTGGAAAACCGAAAAGTGAAGGCATAAAAGATGATGAGTGGACTACTCTGGAGGAGAAGGCTCACTCGACAATCATGTTGTGCTTATCTGACGAGGTTATCACCGAAGTTGCTGATCAGGAGACTGCTGCTGCCCTCTGGAAGAAGTTGGAGAGTCTATACATGACAAAGTCTCTGACGAATAAGTTGCTCCTGAAACAACGTCTGTTCCGATTACGCATGCAGGAAGGTACACCCCTTCGAGATCATCTAGAAAAGCTGAATAAGATTTTGCTAGATTTGCGTAATGTTGATGTTAAAGTAGACGATGAAGATGCTGCTTTAATTCTGTTAGTTTCTCTGCCCGAGTCGTTTGAGAATTTTGTTGAGTCTTTTATGACTGGGAGAGAAGATCTGTCTCTGGATGATGTTCGATCTGCTCTGCACATTAGAGAAGATCGTCATCAGGCAACCAGTTCTGCCACAGAAAATCAGTCATTGGGGTTATCAGTTACGGGTAAAGGAAAGAAGAAATTTGAGAAGAAGAAGTCGAACTTTAAAGGTTCGAAAGGTCCTAAGCCCGGAGACATCTGCAACTACTGTAAAGAATCAGGGCATTTGGAAGAATAATTGTCCCATGAAGAAGAAGAAGTCGGACAAGAAAGAAGGTGCCGACGGTTCTGCCAATGTGGCGGAAGCTGATGATGATTCTGAAGATAGTCTGGTTTTAGTTGCAGATGAGCAGTCACATCGTAATGATGTGTGGATTCTAGATTATGGGGCATCATACCATCTATGTCCTAACAGAGAGTATTTTACTACTTACGAGCAGATTGATGGAGGCAATGTTTTCATGGCGAACATTGTTGTCTGCAAGGTGGTTGGAATTGGGCCGATCAGAATAAGGACGCATGATGGGGTATTCTGCACCTTGACCAATGTCAGGCACGTTCCACAGATGACGAAGAATCTGATATCGTTGAGTACCCTTGACAGTAAGGGTTTCAGTTTTAGAGCTGAAGGTGGAGTTATGAACGTCTGTCGAGGTTCGAAGGTGGTTCTGATAGCCTTGAAATAGGGTACTTTGTACATTATGCTAGGTACTACTATGAGAGGTTCTGCTTATATTGCATCAACCGAGATTCAGACCAAGGATATGACAAAGCTATGGCATATGAGGCTTGGTCATGTGGGAGAAAGAGGGATGCAGATTCTCTCAAAGCGTGATTTTCTTTGTGGAAATGAAGTGAAGAATCTTGATTTCTGCAAACACTATGTACTTGGGAAGCTTCATCGCAGCAAGCAGTTTCCAAAGAAGGGTGTTCGTCGGACCAAGGGGACTTTCGACTACATTCATATGGATTGTTGGGGTCCGTCACGTGTTGAATCTATTAGAGGTCACAGGTACTTTGTGTCGATGATTGATGATTACTCGAGGAAGACTTGGGTGATTATGATGAAACATAAAGGTGAAGCATTCAAGAAGTTCAAGCAGTGGAAGGCCTTGGTAGAAAATTAGACTGGAAAGAAGATCAAGCGTTTGAGAACAGATAATGGTCCGGAATTCTGTTCGTCTGAGTTTGATGAGTTCTGCAAGAATGAAGGGATTGCTCGACACCACACCATTAGACATACACCACAGCAGAATGGTGTGGCAGAACGCATGAATCAGACGTTGCTGGAAAGAGCAAGATGCATGCTCTTTCATGTTGGCTTGACTAGGAAGTTTTGGGCAGAAGCAGTAAACACGGCGTGTTACCTGATCAATCGTGGACCTCACACTGCCATCAGTTGCAAGACACCTCACGAGGTATGGTCTAATCAACCTGCAGATTATTCTTTGTTGAGAGTTTTTGGTTGTACTGCTTAATATCATGTTAGTGAGGGTAATTAAACTAGAGCCAAGGGCTAAAAGGGGTATATTTGTTGGTTACGGGGATGGAGTTAAGGGGTATAGAATCTGGTCATCTTCAGAAAATAGAATCATACTCAGTCGGAATGTGGTATTTGATGAGAATTCTATGCTTAACCCTGTTGTGAAGTCTATTGGTGCAAAAGATTGTAGTAGTGTTGATAAACAGGTGGAGCTGCAAGTCACTCACGATGAGAGTGAATCACAACTCCAAGGTGGAGAAGAAGATCAACATACTACTGTTGCTGAAACATCTAGTTCAGATGTTCGTCCAGAAGTTCGTCAAGAGAGCATTGCTATTGATAGAGCTAGGAGAACAGGTGTAAAGCCTCCTTTGAGGTACGGTTTTGAGGATATGGTGACCTATGCATTGCAGGTTGCTGACGAGGTGGAAGAAGATAAACCATCTGCAAATGAACCATCTACTTACAAGGAAGCTGTGTCAAGTAGTGAGTCTGCTAAATGGCTCGCTGCAATGGGTGAAGAGATGGAATCACTTGCAAATAATCTGACTTGGGAACTTGTCAAATGGCCTAAGGGGAGAAAGATTGTTACTTGTAAATGGATCTTCAAGAAGAAGGAAGGAACCAATGGCAGATGAGGGTGTTAGATTCAAAGCTCGGCTAGTTGCAAGAGGGTTCACGCAGGAGGAAGGGGTTGACTATAATGAGACTTTCTCACTAGTGGTCAGACATACTTCTATCAGAGTGTTACTAGCGATGGTGGCACATCAGGATTTAGAGCTTGAGCAACTAGATGTGAAGACAACTTTCCTACATGGACTGCTAGAGGATGATATCTACATGACTCAGCCAGAGGGGTTTGCAGTTCCGGGAAAAGAAGACTATGTTTGCAAATTGAAGAAGTCCTTATATGGATTGAAGCAGTCTCCGAGGCAGTGGTATAAGAGGTTTGACAGTTTACATGATCCAACTGGGATACAGGGGAGTCCGTATGATTGTTGTGTGTATCACAACAAAGCTGATGATGGTTCTATAATCTATCTTGTCTTGTACGTGGATGACATGCTTATAGCTGTGAAGTCCAAGTCTGATATTGAGAAGTTAAAGGCTCTTCTCAGTGCTGAGTTTGATATGAAGGATTTGGGTGCTGCTAAGAAGATTTTGGGCATGGAGATCTATAGGGAAAGGGAGAAGAAGAAGCTTTTCTTGTCACAGAAGAGCTACATTCAGAAGATTTTGTCAAGATTTGGCATGACTACAGCTAAGCCTATTGATACTCCGAGTGCTGCAAATATTCATCTGTCATCTGATTATGCACCAAAATTTGAAGCTGAGCGGGAGTACATGTCTCGAGTTCCATACTCGAATGCAGTATGGTGTCTGATGTACGCTAGGTCTGTAATAGGCCAGATATCGCACATGCAGTTAGTGTTGTCAGCAGGTTCATGGGACAACCTGGAAAGGAGCATTGGCAGGCTGTGAAGACGATTTTCCGCTACCTAAGAGGTACGTCTGATGTTGGTCTCGTTTATGGAGGTGATACTCAATGTTCTGTATCTGGCTATTCTGATTCTGATTATGTTGGAGATGTTGACACTAGAAGATCTATGACTGGTTATCGTTTCACTCTTGGTGGTTTTGTTGTTAGTTGGAAGGCAACTTTGTAGGCTGTAGTTACTCTTTCTACAACTGAGGAAGAGTATATGGCATTGACAGAAGCTGCTAAAGAGGGAATCTGGTTGAAAGGGCTGGTTGGTGATCTTGGTCTACATCAAGAGCAAGCTGTTGTGTTCTGTGATAGCTTAAGTGCCATCTGTTTAGCCAAGGATCAGGTCCATCATGAGAGGACCAAACACATTGATGTGAGGTATCATTTTCTGAGGGATGAGAAGAGAATCAAGGTGATGAAAGTAGGTACTGCTGATAATCCTGCTGATATGTTCACCAAGCCAGTCCCGCATAGCAAGTTTTGACATTGTTTGGACTTGCTCAACGTCTGGAGCTGTTAGTTGCCCAAGGAGGGCAAATCTGAGGCAGGAAAGGAGAAGTCTGTTCTGGCATTGTAATGATGCATCTGCGAAGTGGATTCAAGTCAAGGTGGAGATTTGTTAGTATACCTTGAATCTAGTATGCCCGACGGTATGGGTTGTCTGTTTATTTGGGCCTAATTGGCATATTGGGCCTAGCCCGTCTGATGTACTCTATTTATATAGAAATAGGGCACAAACTCTGTAACTCTGAAAGCTGTCATAATACAATTTGTTCTCCGTTTCCTGCCCGTGGACATAGCCAACACAACGTTGGTGAACCACGTAAATCTGTGTCTCTTTACTTTTCTGTTCGTTCGATTACTCAATTACTCTATTCCGTTACAACAACACCATATGAAATATGGACAGAGAGAATTCCTAACATATCTTATTTCTATATTTTTGGTTGTCGGGTCTTCATCCATAATAATGGGAAAACACAATTGAAAGCTTTCGAGGGTAAAGCTGATGAAGGAATATTCTTAAGACATTCCACATCAAGCAAAGCTTATCGAGTCTTCAATTGCAAAACCCTAATTGTGGAAGAATCACCCCATGTTGTATTTGATGAATCTATTTTTAAGCCTTCTCAGGAACAAGTTGAAGAATCTCAAGTGAATAAGGAAGCTTCAAGCAAGGATCCCATCAACTCACTGTCTTGGGACTCGCTTGAAGATGATGAAGAAATCAAGGATCCAAGCGATCACGTCGCTCAAGAAGATGAAGCTAGTAAGGAACCAATTCAAGTCCTTTCAGAAGATGAGTCAAGCGACCCCCAAAATGATCAAGCTGAAGGATCCAAGCGAGCATGGCTCAAAGATCACACACCAAATCTCATTCTTGGAGACCCAGCCAAAGGTGTTGTGGCGAGAAGTCAAGTTTTAGGAGAAAGTGCTATGTTCAGTTGTTTTTAATCCAACATTGAGCCTCAAGCGTGGAGGAAGCTCTCAGCGACTCAAATTGGATTCTAGCCATGCAAGAAGAGCTCAATCAATTCACAAGGAATGACGTTTGGTACCTAGTGGATTGATCCAAATCTCAGAATGTCATAGGCACCAAATGGGTATTCAAGAACAAGACTGGTGAAGATCACAACGTCGTAAGGAATAAAGCGAGGCTAGTCGCTAAGGGTTATTGCCAAGAGGAAGGTATCGACTTTAATGAAACCTTCGCTCCAGTTGCAAGACTTGAAGCGATCAGATTATTCCTAGCCTAAACTGTAGTAAATACAAAAGTGTAGTTGGATATACACTACGGTTTTGAGTAAAAACCGTGGAGAAAAGGAATACACTACGGTTTTTTAAAAAAAACCCTAGTGTACGAGGTGTTGATAAAAGCCAAATTTGTAGTAGTGATGTAAAGAGTGCATTCCTTAATGGCGAACTCAAGGAAGAAGTCTACGTAGAGCAACAACCTGGCTTCGAGCAAGGAAGCAAAGTGTATCGCTTGAAGAAGACGCTCTATGGCTTGAAGCAAGCTCCAAGAGCGTGGTACGATATGCTTTCGCAATTCCTAGTGGATAATGGATTTTGCAAGGCAAGAATAGATAGAACTCTCTTCACAATCAATGATGGTGAAGATACGCTATGGGTTCAAATCTATGTGGATGATATTATTTTCGGATCTCCAAACCAGTCGCTTAGTGAGAAATTTGGAGAGCTTATGAAGACCAAGTACAAGATGTCTATGATTGGGTTGATAAGCTGCTTTCTAGGACTCCAAATGAAGCACAAGATAATGGAATCTTCATCAACCAAGCGAAGTACACTCTGGATATGCTTGTAAAGTTTGGTGTTCAACATGCAAAGATTGTGAAGATCCCTGTGAACACTAATTGGAAGATGGAGCCAGATCTTGAAGGGAAATCCGTGGATGCCACATATTATAGAGCCTTGATTGGATCCCTTCTATATCTGACAGCGAGTACGCCAGATATTGCATTCGCTGTAGGAGTATGAGCTCGCTTTCAAAGCAATCCCAAGCAGAGCCACTATGAAGCTGTCAAGCGAATCCTTCGCTACCTCAAAGGAACCATCAATATGGGACTTTGGTATCCAACTAAATATAATTTGGAGCTCACTGGATACTCCGATGCTGATTTTGGAGGATGCAGAATTGATAGAAAATCAACTTCTGGCACTTGCCAATTTTTGGGAAGCTGCTTGTCTCTTGGTTCTCTAAGAAGCAGACTAGCGTCACAACTTCAACAACGAAAGCTGAGTATATGGCCGCTGGAAGCTGCTGCTCTCAAATCTTATGGCTTCGTCAGCAATTGAAGGATTACAAAGTTGAAGCGAAGGAGATTCCAATATTTTGTGATAACAATAGTGCCATATGCATAACAAAAATCCAGTACTTCATACAAGGTGCAAGCATGTCGAGATTCGACACCACTTCATTCTTGATTATGTGGAGAAGAAGGACGTCAAACTTGAGAAAATTCACACTGATCTTCAGCGAGCTGACATCCTCACCAAGCCTCTAGCTGAAACTCGCTTCAATCAGTTATGCATGGAGTTAGGATTACTAGATCCTGGAGGAGAAAGCTAGATAAAGGAAGCACAAAGCAAGGGGGGACCTCGCTTTGAGTCTTCACCAAACCCAAAGCGAGTCACTTCACATTGGACACGCTTGAGAAGAAATAAGGTGGGTTTAGGTGGAGTATTGGAAGAAGTTCCCTACCAACTAACATAATTGTTAAGTCTATGTTTAAGGGGGAACTATTGATTTTTCTCATAAAAACCTACTTCCAAAGCAAGCATGAAGCTGCCACCTAGCTTAGGATTCCTGTAAGTGGGTATAAACGCTTGCAAGTACATTTACTAGTAAAGGTTGTAAGGCGTGTGACAGACCTCTCTACGTAAAACCATGAATAGCTTGACAAAAGCTTTCACTATGTCACCTTGTTCCTTTTCCCACGATCTGTGAAAAGGAGCACGTGGCTCATCCCCCATTCATCGTGAATAATGCATCGACGAATACTCCCCATTCGGGTTGAGGCGTCCTATGTGTGTATTCATTTCTCTCACCCCCATTCTTTCGTTGGAGGACTCTCCAAGTGAGGAGGAAGATGGAAGAGATGAATGCCAAGAAGCTAAAGCTTAACGTCTACAATGAGGTATCAGTCTACTACGAAGCTAGACTGACAGGTATGTATCTCAATTCAAGTACACTAAGCAAAGCAAAGTGTGCTTGAAACCTTCGCTTGCTAAGTGGAAAACAAAAATGTAATCTGACACAATTTACTAAGAGATAAACACTATTGTTTATTCTCAAAGTATAAAAGTCAGAAACATTTTAAATAAAATCAGTTAATCTAGTCTTTATTATTAATAGCTTTAAAAATGGTCAAGCGAGTGCTTACGTCACTCGAACTCACCACCGCAAGCGAGTATATACCAGTCATGCCAAGCTACTGGAAGTGCAAGCGAGTAGGATGGCCAAGCGGCTACTATCGCAAGCGAGTTCCAATCAAGCGAGTCGTATGAGCTGGGTACACTCGAGTCCCTATTAACCTTTTCACTTTGCATTAAATGTGCACAGTACTAGGGCACGGCATCCCGGGCGCATGTGCAACACCGCAGGAAAGGAGCACCAAAGCTAGAGTGATCTGGAGCGTTGAAGCAGAACGAGCGCTTAATCTCAGCCGAGCGATCATGGGCGAAGCGTGGACCGCTCCCAGCTTGACACGTGCTGCGATAGTCACCACTGTGGTTCATCTTTAACCACGGTGACTCAATTTTTCACCGTGACACGTCAGCCACGAACCTGCCTCGCTTGAGGACACGACGATTTCCACCAACTCCACTCCGCCACGTCAGCTTGAACCCAAATCCTATAAATAGGGCAACTGTGCATACTGTAGAATTATCACCCCCAAATTTACCATTTTCGCGAAAGCTTCCTCTCTCAAATCTCTGCAAAATCTGCAATCTTGTTTCTTCCTCTACAAAACCACCTCTACTTTCCTTCATATACAATCACAATGGGCAAGAACACAAACATAGTTACCATGGAGGATATCCGCACCAAACCGGATCCACACATCGTCATCGAGCCTCATCTCGATGAGACTCTTATTGAAGAAAACGGATTCTTCCGACGGGCTGTTACAGCCGCCGGATTATGGGACTTCGTCACAGCGAAGCCGACGAAGGTGTTGACCGTCGCCGTCGCTGAGTTCCTACTCAACCTCCGTGAAGGAGAGCTCTCCACAAGCTTCACGGATCCAAGTACAGAACTTCCAGTTTCTGTAAATTTGGTGGAGGTTGCCGGAGTTTTTAGCCTGTCGACGACCAGAGAAACTGACTTGACGAACGTTGGCCTGCACTATGAGGATGAGTACAGGTGCTTCGCCATTAGAGATAATGTTGTATGGAGCAAGAAAGGAAACAATATACGTGAAGACCTGCAGAAGTTGTTCAATTTCATCGGTGAACTGTTCACCAAGATTGTTGCATGCCACATTGGTGGAATAGGAGGAATTACAGATTCCAAAATCTATGCAATCACTGCCATTGTTGACTGTCTTGCCGGCCTCAAATTTAACTGGAACAACTGGTTCATCCAGTTAATCCAGGAAGCTGCTAAAGATTTCAAACCAGATGAGGATAACCCCGACAAAATTGTGTTGAAGAGCAAACTTCGCCTCCTCGGGAAGCTTACATTCGCGCTCGAGAAGCTTTACCCTGGCCGAGCTTGGCCCAATGCTCAAGCTTATCGAAAGAACAGCGTCTTCCATGACATGGTGAGGAAGACTCCAGTCATTGACAGAGGGCTTATAGACGTCGCTGTGCATCCAGGGGTTGCAACTGTGCAAAAGAAGAAGGCAAGCAAAGGGAAGAAGAAGGTCGCATATCCCCGTCCTGCAAAGAAAGCTAAGTGAGTGCAGAAGCTTGCAGAACAAAGCGAGAGGGAAGCTTCGCCATCAGTCTCTCTTGGAATCACGGAGCTTCATAATACAACGAGTGTATTTCACATGCCTTGACCCAAAATATATTTTATATTGACCATGGACCTTCATTGTATTAAAGTTCTCGTCAAGACGAATCCATAGACACCAACACCCAAATCGGACGTCGTATAAGGTCTCTACGAATTTTCGAAGTTCGAAAATGAAAACCGTAACAACTTTTACACCTATATAAATACCCACACATACCAATTTAGACATTTTGCTCCCACTTTCAAAAATAATAGAGAGAGAGGGAGGGAGGAGAGAGTAGAGAGAAGGGAGCAGCTACTGCCGCCGTGAACCACCGCCGGCTGTCGTCGGAAAATTTTTTCGACGACCGATTCCCACCAAACTTTCACTGAAGCTTCCTTCCTCCCCTTAGTTCCCAAATCCGAAGTCGGTTTCCCAAATAGATGACCGGAGGTCCGCCATGCAAGCCAAAACCGCTGGCACTCCACCGTTTTCCGGCGAACTTTTTTCGGCAACCATTTTCCACCAAAACTTCACCCAAGCTTCACCAAGACGTGTAGATTCCAAAACTGGAAGCAGTTTTTCAAGAAGACGACCAGAGACCGACCATGCAAGGCCGAACCGCCGCCGCGGCCGCCGTCAAGGTGACGACCTCGTCGGAACTTCTATTTTGACGATTCAATAGGGTCATTCGAAGGAAGGACAGAAGCTGAGGAAGCATTTCAACTTAGTAAAGGAAAAGGGAAGCTACCGAGGTGGGCTTTCGTTACAAACTCGATGTTTATTTGTGCTATAGTTCTTTTCTTTTGAAGAATTGTCATGCCATAAATTATTTTGTTTTGTATGAAGTCTATCTGTGAGAGGGCTTCGGCCATATGTTAACAGAGACGAATTCGGGCCCATCGGGATCTATATCTCGATGGGTTAAGTGCACTTATAGGACCGTGAGCCGACGCAAGTTAGCCGGTCAGGTATCCGGGGAGGGTGGCCACCCTTACCGGATACACTCAGAGCTCAGATATGACGGATTACACCAAAGAACTTAGCTTGCGCAAGCACTTTTAGATTCACAAATGTTTGAGCATAGGCCTTTTAGAAAAATCCTATGTCTCGCTTGAATGACTGGCAATTAAATGTTTTGGCATGTGTCCACTGAGTACCTAGTACTCAACCCTGTACATATTTCTCATGTGCAGGTTGAACAGGATGAAGTGAAGTTGCCGGAGGAGCTTTTGTCGATTATTAAGTGTGTAAGTCTCTTGGTGGTACATGTCTCCATACATGTATCTGTTGTACGGTTCCGCTACGCTTATTTGGTCACTGTAGCTTCCTTTCAAATTGATTGTATCTTGAGTTAAACCATTGAAGTCTTCCCCATCGTGTCTATTTCCATTTTAATTCCTTTTCCTTAAGTCACGGCCACATTGAGCTGATTTAGCAAGGTGCGGTCGTGACATAATAGGTCCGGATTTGAGGCGTATATGGTACCCGTAGTAGGTTCGTAGTACAAATTCACTATCCATTTAGTTCGTGGGTACGAGTTTGAATAGTTATTATCCGTACCCGCAAAACCCGTTTACCCTCAGTAGTACCCGCAAATATACCCACGAATATATCCGTGAACTATCCGTGTATAAATTTTTTATTTACTTATTTTCATGTTTATATTATTGAAAAAAATAAAGGAATAAATTAATAAATAATAATTTTAAAATATTTAATGAAAAGTGTATTTATTAATTTTATTTGTGACTAATGTGTGAATTTCTAGTTCGCGGGTGACGGGTATCTGTAGTGACGGTTTGGCTGGAATTCGCGGATGGCGGGCAAAGGGGTATCTACGGGGAGCGGGTAGGCGGATACCCGATGGGTGGCGGGGTACCCGCGGGGGCGGGTATGATTGGGAATAGTACCTGTCGTGGGTCACGGGCGGGTAGCGAGTATGAGTTTTTTTCGTGCCTACGGGTATGGGTAGCCAATATCCGTACCTGCCGTACCCGATTGGCGTCCCTACTCTCATGGGTTACTCTTGAATCATCAATATCGTTGGAGGTTACAGGTATAATTCCTGATGGTTACTCCCAAATGCACCTAGACACGGGGCTCATGGTTGCATCTGGATTGTTCATGTAAATTCGTTTGAGTGATATATTTGTATAACTTCTTCAAGCTCAAAAATATTAATATCTCACTCACCAAAAATTAATTTTGAGCATATAAAGATATCACGATATTTTACTTCCGCAGTAAATTAATAATTTATCTTTTAATTTAATAAATAAATTAAACTATAGATTATTTTTGTTTCATCGTATGACCAAATTTCCAACTACTACGCCACTAATATGTGTGCAAACCATATTTTTCTGTACTTTTTTTGATGCACCAAGTTATTCATCTATTTCAGTTTTATTTGCTTATTTTGTTCATTCTCCAACTTAGTACATTTGATCAGTTAATCAAGCATTTCAATGAATGAAAAAGATAAATAAATAATCAACAATTCAATGTGTAAAAAACTAAAAAATCATATGGGATCTCTTTTATTAATGCTATTATTATTTAATATTCTCTACTCTGCTAAACACCAGGCCTTTGAAGTAGTATCAATACATATAATTACCCAATAATAGATACGGGCCTAGACAATTTGAATAATTAATTTATTTTTCCAAATATTAAGTTATTAAATTTAGTTCAAAACGGCCCGGCCTGATGGGTAGTCAAGGCAATAATCTATATTAAGATTTTCTCCCGTCTCATTTAAAATGACCACTTCTATTACTTATACTCATAAAAATTATGAAAGTTGTCATTTTGAATGGGACGGATGGTGTAGCAAGTAGCGTAGTTACCTTATTTGAGACTTGCCTATTTAATTTTTGTTAAATTAATAACAAGAAATTTAAAAATCTGATTTGCAAATCATTCAAACTTCAAAACCTTTGATCATAGACATAAACAAATATGTTATAATTATACCAACATATGCACACACTTGCCTATATAAATTGCGATTACTCAACCTTTAGCTTCATCTAATCTCCCAAGAGTATGCATTAATTATATATAAAAAGTAGTTAAAGAGCGATGGTTAATACTCTTTTCGTCCACAATCTTTTGGGTCTATTTTTCATCTGTCTACAATTTTTACGGTTTTCTATTTTAGACAGTAGACAAACACACAAAAAATTACTATTATTCCCTTTAAACATCAATTTAATACATCACCACCACACACCATAACACGTTTTAACACATCGCACAATACATTAAACCACGTGCCAACTTCTCTGGATTCTAAAGATCATGAACGGAGAGAGTTATTGTCAATCTCTATTTATTCATCTTGCTTTTAACAGCCTAACCCAGAAATATCTAGAGTTAAGATATGCTGTGATAAAGGAACAAAACAAAAAAGGGGGACAATGCGTGCATGGTTTGCCGTCTAATCAATAGCAAAAAGTTGTAATTTGTTTCATTATTACTCATATGAGGCTCGAATTTGTACAACCACAAATTTCTATAATCCGTTATTTGTTATCCATTTCTCTATTATTATTTGAAAGTGACTCTTAATTATACAACTCCGATTTATTCTCTCCCGATGAATTCATTCCGACCTGTATATATTTTTTACTTTAATTCATTTCGGAATTCCAAAGATTTTCGAATTGATGGAACATCGATTGCCACATATTATCGGAGTATAATATTTCCATTGCGTGTATTTACAAGTTGCATCTCTAGCAATAAGTCATCATGTCATATGAAGGAAATACAAAAATAAAATTATGGTAATATGTAGGTTCGAGTCTGCCACTTCCATTATGACAAGTGTGGTCAGGGGCGGAGCTAGGAATTACAGATCGACAGGGGAAATTACGTAAATGTGTATTTGATCAGGTCAAAAAAGATATATATGCATATAAATGTGAGGTTATAATACTAAATACTACTACTACACATATATAACATATATTGTTTTTTTCACCCGGGCGGATGCCCTGGTTGTCGGGGGCTTGGCTCCGCCCCTGAGTGTGGTTTATTTTCGATCTCTGGTTTTTAGGGGTTTTCACGAAGATGGGGTTTACCCTAGTGATCTTTAGTACGTATCGGGCAAACTCCTGCCCATATGCAAATAGTCTGCAAATAACAGAGGAAGGAAATTTTACTGAAGTTCAGAGATTAGATTATGAGTGGGTTTCGAAATTGTGTAATTTTGGCAACATGCATACCACTCGACCACTCAATCATACCCGAGTAACAATGTGGTAAAAGAGCCACAAAATTTGTCCATAAAGGCGTAGAGAGCTCTGTCTTTTTAACGAAGTGTAGTGAAAATGGTCAATTCACAGGTCGCCGTCTCATTAATAGCAAAAGTTGCAATTTGATATTGCCATTCTACTATGAGGCTGTAATTAACTTCCAATAAAGATATATAAGCATTTTTCGCCACACTTGAAATTGATATGTCACTTAAATACGACAAACATTGGGATGAGAAAAATTCACACATAACATGATCGAACAAAAAAGCATCTTTATATTAATGTATGATGCACGTATTATCTTGTTGCACATGTATTATTTTTAATATAATTAGTTTATCAAAACATTAATATATTTGAATATAACTAAATATATTAATGATATTATTAATGTTTTAAATATCTATTCTAATGTTATCGACAATTTTTTTTTTATTTGTTATATGTTAAAATATATCCTAATTTAGTATTCTAATAATAATATTAACGTTCTAAAAATTTATTCTAATAATATGGGCAAAATAGACAAATCAAAATTTATAAATAAGATGCTTTTATTGCATTTTTTATTATATGTTCAACTATTTCTTCAAGTCTGAAAATGCACAAGCACGATTTTATTACATTAATGTAAGATAGATTGATGTGACATGATAAATATCTAGTAAGAAGAATGTGACAAGTAAAGCGTTAGAGCAAGAGGGATTGGTCATGACGCAGAGTCGGTTAGGTTCGGTGAAGGTCGGCTAGTTTTGTATATGTCTGCATTCATTGCAACAAACTACTCTCATTCACCCTTGGAATCTTCTCAATTCTTCCATACAATATATATCCTCCTTATAAATTTAATTATATTTTATGTAAACAATTGCTTTGTAGAGGTTGGATGGTTGTTATGTTACGAAGCACCGTCGCAGTTGAGAGTAAATCAAGAAAGATCAGAGATAGTGATTATAAGGAAAAGTCGGCATTACTATTAATTTTTTTCATCAGTGATATTGTATATAAAAGAAACCGGGAGAGTATTAAAGAGTACTTATGAACATATTACAACACCAAAGTATACAAAGATCTGTGCAGATCTAACTTGTATTTAAAAAGTTATGTACAAGAATATTTTTTTCCATGCACCAACTCAAAATTCCGCCTTTGACATTATATTAAAGGTAGCAAAATAGACCCGGACAAGCGAGGTGGGTTGGGTCACAAACATTTAATTTAAGCTTGATTATCTTTTGGGACAAGTTGATTAATTACCTAAAAATGATATTAAAAAAAAGACCGGTAGAATCGAGCCTGTCCGATCACTCTGGGTAATTTTAAAGCCGGGTTAATTAGAGTGCATACAAAATAGTTAGAACTGATAAAGACGGGATGTGGTCAAAATCAATTATTGCTAATTATAAACAATTTTCTAAGAATTGTTAGGTGCTAGCCGGGTGTTGAAGGGTGAATAGTGCCTAGGCGGGGGTCTAGGAGGATTAAAATTACAATATTTTTCATTATTTTTATAATAGTATTGTCAAATTCATGATACATACATATAACTTGACAATTACTCCCTCTGTCCCTCGTAAATGGAAATGTTTCTTTTTTGGTACGAGATTTAAGAATTGATGGATTTAAAATGGAAAGTGCATGTGCAAAAATTCATTTTCCTTTAGTAATTTTTTTGTCAATAAGAAACATATCATCTTGCTAGGGACGTACCGAAAAGGAAAATGTATCATTTTACAAGGGACGGAGGGAGTAATATACTAATTTCATGAACTTCGTAACTTTTATATAAACTTCATAGTTTACCACTAAAATTTTAATTTTCAACATGATATCCATATTAATTAAATTATGCAATCTTTATAATTCTCGAAATTTCTTAGTTAAGTCGGCATTAAGAAATTAAGAAACTGAGTATAAGCTGGCCCACCGCAATGATGTTGGAAATATGGTGACAATATCTTAATCCACCCAAAATCGAGTAAGATTTAATCGCCCAAATTAAGGTAATTGGTTAACAGGCATGCATACTGAATAAATTACCTTACCTACTTATAATTAGAAACTTTGGAGACTTTTTTATAACTAAATTTATGGTTTAGTCATTTTCTCTCAATATCCAAAATAGTCTATTTCAGTAAGTGAAAGTTAATTATAGTTTATTATAGGTAAATGGTATAATTTTACTACGTTTTTGAATTATTGTCCATTTCGGCCTTTTACTTCGCCATCTCCCCATTTGGGCGGATGTATGTTAGGACAAGGGAGGTTAATTGCAGAAATCCATTTTAAAATTCTTTAAAAATCCATTTTAAAATTCACCATCTACAAGAGTGGAAAAGCGTGTTAGAAATTGCCAAAAGAAATGATTTAACTTTAAAGGGACGGAAATAGTACTAAAAATTTATTTGTTATATGAGTATGCTTGAAAATCAATATTTTCGTAAAAATCATCATTCTTTTCTTATAAATTCGAACATGCAACTTTTAAATATCAACTTTCATTTTGATTTTTCATGGTTAAATTAGTACTACGTTTTTTTAAGGTTTAGGGAATAATGACTAAACTGAAATATAACATTTGAACCGAAAAAATAAAAAGTAATCTTTTTTAATTAGAGATACATTAATTGGACTTTCTTTAAAGTCCAATTCTTGTTTTGGAAGATGACATAATTTGATGAATTTTGATACTCTGTTCACTAATATTTTTACTACCGCAAGTGTACGGGTGTAATTATAGCTAGGGAAGCAAGGTCGTATTCAATGGAGATTGATTAACCTAGTGAGTACTAGTCTAATTTCCTATCCTCTATCTAGACGAATAAATCGTTGGGTTTTGTTTTTCTAAAGTAATTAAAAGCGAAATAATTAACATAAACGACAAGGTACGAGAGAATCAAATAAGAGAAGAATTATTCTAGAGCTTCGGTTTCGATGAACATACGAATCTAATTTAATAGAAATCAATCAATCACATAGAGGACTCGACTATTGCTAGAGCAACCACACAATAAGCTTAAATCTACTTCCGTAGTGCCTAAACCGTAGATTTCATGCAAGAATTGTTGTGTCCAACTAATATCTAACACATGAAACTCCTAAAAGTTCAAAGGGCTAAAAACTCTCACACAAATCTCAAGATCTCTCGACTTTATTGAAGTATATGTCGTATGTTCCCTATTCGAGTGTGAATTCTCATCTTCTGCCTATCGAATCAACACAATAAATCATGCGAATTTGGTAGCTACTCAAATAAGCAAACAGTTCATACAAGAACATACGAAGCAATAGAAGGTCGTAATCGATTGATAAAAACTAATTGAATCCACAATATTCATGTACTCCCTCGAAGGAACCATATACTGATCGGTGAAGATCCGTTCGTCCCAAGGATCTATTTCAGATATCTAACTATCGAAAACAACATATCATGCTCCTATGAATTTAAGTGCGGAATCATAGGGTGTTCAGATCGATTACCTCAAGTAGAAGAGAACTCGCGAATAGATCTTCTGATCTGTATCCCTGCTCGATTCTGACGTTGGATGGACAACGAACCTCGGAATCAGCCACGGAAACGGGAACCACCATTCTGCTCTAGACCGGCCGCGCGTCTTTCTCTCTCGAACCCTAGCCTTCCTTTCTTGTTAGAATATTTCAAGTGCACTCGTATATTCTCAACTGTTAGGTCAAACAAGACCTTGAGGGGGTATATATAGGAGAGACCAAGTGAGACTTGGGCTTAAGTTGCAGGCCAAGCCTGCAACACATGGACTAGGCGTCCATTAGCAGAATTGGCGCCCAAACTGGGCCCAATTATGTGGTGGCTCACTTTTTCCTAATATTGTGGCCTGTTGAGCTTTTTGGGCCAGATCAGGGATCTACTAGCTGGTAAAACTGAGGCCTCCCAATGGCTAAATTCTCCATACTCAGCCCAGAGTATAATTTAGTCCATAAGTACTAAAACATTCCACTAGAGTAATAGTACTGAATAACCTGTTTTACCACTGTTGAGTTCAGGGCTAGTATTAGACTTAGCGACCCCCGTATTTAAGATATCCCACATTCGTTGATTAACTTGGATCTTTTGACTGCTCGTGTTATTTAACTTCTTTATTCCTGAGTAGTACCATTCATTCCCCATTCATCATACCGGAAATTAATCCACCTGCAGGGTTTGGTATGATAATCCTTAATGAATTCCTCAGGGATGTGATCAACCTGTTCTACCAGGATACGGTGCTCTGTTGCAGTTACACTAAGAGTCGTACTAGTTGTAGTTGCTTCCCAAGATACGGAGCATATTGAGTTACAGATCATCTGAACTCTCACCCATGGTAAGTCAAAGAAGCAGACTACAACTATACACCCTTAGGACTCAACTAGAGTTAAGGTTCATCTTAAGTCACCGAGGTCTTGATTCTTTCTACATAGGTCAGAATAGAAGAATGCACCTCACTGTGATCCTATCAGTACACGCACGTACTAGTATAGACAAGTAGCCAAGACAAGCTACTTATGCAGCCTATACTACAGCCTAAACCGACAGTTATATCCAGAACTGTCTCGACTGTGATACCCTTTTATATCTCTAGAGGAACCGGCAACTATGGTCTTCTGTGATCTACAACACACCATAAAGCCTACAACTTTGAGATAATGGATAGATGTTTGATGCATGGATAACAATTCATACTTAATCAGATAGGAGATTGTTAGTGGTTATGGACAAGACATGCATACAAGCTAAAAGGCCTGCTTTCTAGTATACAAATCCATCAATCTCCCACTTATACTAAAGCAAACTTTTAGTATATCATGTGAAAAATAGGCAAAGTGTCTATAATCTAGCATCTATTACACATCTTCTCCACTTATACTCAAAGTTTCTAGTGTGGGAGGCGCTCCAGTCCTATCCCTTCGACATGCTTGTCGAACACTTTGACTGGTAAGCTCTTTGTGAATGGATCTGCCAGATTATCCGCTGAAGGGATTTTCTTCACTTCTACTTCTCCTCATTCGACGATTGCTCGTACAAGATGGAATTTTCTCTCGATGTGCTTGCTTGCCTTGTGAGCCCTAGGTTCCTTGCAGTTTGCAACTGCTCCAGCATTATCACAATACAATGTGATACCTCTGGGCAAACTGGGAACTAGCTCTAGCTCATTAAGGAAGTTCAGGAGCCACACAACCTTTTTAGCAGCCTCACAAGCAGCCACATATTTGGCCTCCATGGTAGAGTCTGCGATGCACTTCTGCTTTACACTCTTCCAAGTGATAGCTCCACCTCCCAAGGTAAACACATAGCCTGAGGTAGATTTCCTCTCATCTCGATCAGCCTGGAAGTCTGAGTCCGTATACCCTATCGGGATCATCTCATTGGACTGATAAACAAGCACAAGATCTCTTGTCCTCTTGAGATACTTCAATATGTGCTTAACAGCCGTCCAATGTCCCTGACCAGGGTTAGACTGATATCTAGCTACCATGCCAACCGCATAGAAGATATCAAGTCTAGTACACAGCATCGCATACATGAGACTCCCAACCGCGGAAGCATACGGTATAGTCTTCATGTCCTCTACTTCCTCTTGTGTCTTCGGACACATATCCTTGGATAGAGGAATGCCATGTCTGAAGGGAAGAAAACCCTTCTTGGCATTTTGCATGCTGAAACGGGCGATCACAGTATCTATATATGAAACTTGGCTTAAGCCTAACATCCTCTTACGGCGATCTCTGATCACCTTGATCCCTAGGATGTAACCAGCTTTTCCCAAGTCTTTCATCTGAAACTGTTCAGACAACCAATCCTTTATGCCTGATAACACGTTCACATTGTTGCCAATGAGAAGTATGTCATCTACGTACAGTACAAAGAATACCACGCTTCCGTCCGAACTGAGCCTGTAAACACAGCTTTCGTTTATGCACTGGACAAATCCAAAGGATTTTATCACTCCATCAAAACGAATGTTCCAGGACCTGGACGCTTGCTTAAGTCCGTATAAGGACTTCTTAAGCTTCCATACGAGATGCTCCTGGCCATCTTTCACATAACCTTCTGGTTGGTGCATGTAAATGTCGCTACCTTCTTCAAGGAACCCGTTCAAGAACGCAGTCTTGACGTCCATTTGCCAAACCTCTAGGTCTAAATGTGCCGCCATGGATAAGAGTATTCTGACGGACTTAAGCATGGCAACCGGCGAAAATGTCTCATCATAATCGATTCCCTCTCTCTGAGTGAATCCTTTCGCCACCAATCTAGCTTTGAGGGCTAAAACCTTCCCGTCAGGTCCTCTCTTTCTCTTGTACACCCACTTGCAACCGATGGGTTTTACCCCATCCGGCAGCTCCGCAAGGTTGTACACGTCCATGTTAACTATGGATTCTATCTCCGAATCCATAGAAACTCTCCAGGACTCTGCATCCTCGTCCTCCATTGCTTCCTTGTAAGTCCAGGGGTCGATCTCATCATGTTCCATACCCGAGAGCAATTCAGTGGATGCTCCCACGAACATGAAACGGTCCGGTTGACGAACAACCCTCCCACTGCGATGAAGCAACGGTGGAGATACAGTATCGGAAATGGGTGCAGTTTGTGGTATCACCTCTTGTACTCTCGGCTGTTCTGGAGTACTGGCTGCTGCTGATGCTCGCAACTCATCGAGCATTATTTCACTCCTTGACTGATGGTTACTAATAAAGTCCTCCTCTAGGAATCGGTGATTAGTGCTCACAATGACCTTCTGATCCTGGGGACTATAGAAATAACCTCCTTTCGTTCCCTTTGGATATCCTACAAACAACATTACCTCAGTCTTAGACCTCAACTTGTCGGCCTCCTTTGTCAGCACGTGTGCTGGACATCCCCAAACCCGAATATGACCCAAGCTGGGCTTACGCCCTGTCCATAATTCGGAAGGAGTTTTAACCGTCGACTTTGTAGGTACTAGATTGAGGAGATATCCTGCTGTTTCCAAGGCATATCCCCAGAATGAAATTGGCAAGGATGCATAGCTCATCATCGATCTCACTGTATCTAAAAGAGTACGATTCCGTCTCTCAGCTACACCGTTCTGTTGGGGAGTACCAGGCGTAGTCAGCTGAGATGAAATCCCATTGTCTGACAAGAACTTTCGAAACTCAGTTCCGAGGTACTCGCCACCTCTATCAGAGCGAAGTGACTTGATACTTCTACCTAACCTCTTCTTCACCTCCGCTTTGAAATCCTTGAACTTGTCAAAGCAATCGGATTTCTTGTGGAGTAGGTAGATAAAACCATATCTCGAGTAATCATCAATAAAAGTGACGAAATACTCGTAACCTCCTCGAGCTTGAATGGACATCGGTCCACACAAGTCAGAATGAACCAACTCTAAGAGCTCTTGAGCTCGATAACCTATGGACTTGAAAGGTCTGGTCACCATCTTTCCTTCCAAACACGATTCACACGTTGAAAAAGGTTCTATTTGGAAATCCAAAACACCTTCTTTTATCAACCTTTGAATCCTCTTTTGGTTGATGTGACCCAATCGTAAGTGCCATAAAAGAGTTTGGTTCATTTGAGACGGATTCTTCCTCTTTTTAGTATTCAATGATGAGGAAGCATTATAAGAAGAAGAATCATTCATAGGACAAGTAATGGTATAGAGAGACCGGGACAATGTGCCAGAAACTATAACTTCATTGTTTCTCATGATAGAAACGCCTCTATCAAAAACAACTGAATATCCATAAACAAAAAGTTTGGAAACTGAAATCAAGTTTCGCCTAAAAGCAGGCACATACAAACGTCTCTCAAAACCCAAACAGTACTATCAAACGATAAATGAATATCTCCAACTGCGACAGCTGCAACTCTCGATGCATCGCCCATGGAGATGGTAATCTCGTCATCACCAGCTCCCTTGTCTGCAGAAACCCCTGCAAGGAGTAACATACATGGTCAGTGGCTCTCGTATCTACTACCCAAGTATGGGTAGAACTTGCAGCTAAGCATGTTTCAGTTACGTATGTGAATAACGTACCTGAATTCTTCTTCTTTAGAGGGCAGTCAGCCTTCCAGTGTCCTTTCTCGCCGCAAACGAAGCACTTGCCTTTGAACTTCGGTTTCCTTACAGCACCGAGAGGCACCTTCCTTGCTCCCCTTGCATTTCGAACCATCCTCTTAACGTCTTCCGGCATTAGAGTAGCTCCAGTTGCTTTATTCACGGCCTGAATAAACGCTGCAACTGGTTCGTCCTTCGGCACCACTTCATCAACCATTTCTCCCCGAAAAATAAATAAATTATAAAAAATTATTTTTCCATTTTTCGTTGCCATTGGGCTTCTCTAACCGAGATTGGGTCCACACCACATGGCACAATTCTCTCGAAAAGTCCCAAACTGCGTTCGTTTCTACTCTTATGGGCCCACGAACTCAAACCGGACCTAGAATGGCCCGAGTTCGCAACTGGGCCCGAGCCCGAACGCTGAAGGTAGCCCGAAACGCGAACGGGCTCGGGTTGGAAACCCTAGGCCCGAACGCGGGCTAGGGCACGAGCCGCGCAAAGCTGCCCGCGCCGCGATCGGCCGTGGGAGGCTCCCCGCCGATCACCTCCACCTCCCCGGCGCCGTTGCCATCACTGGCCGTCGTCCTCCACCGGCGACATGGCCGACCGGCGTCTGGAGAACAGCCCGCGGCGTCGAGCCCTAGATCGGGTTCAGCCACGGCTGTTTCCGCCTGCTGCCGCCGTTACAGTCACCGGCGACGTCTGCCGAGGCCACCACTGCTGCTGGCTGATATCACCGTGCTGCTGGACGTCTCCACGTCGCCGTCGCCTGCTGCCGCTGCAACTCGTCGCAGAAAACCCTAACGGGTTCCGCCGCTGCTGCTGCTCCTCCGGCGCACCCCCGACGGTCTGCTGCTGCCAGCGACGCTCACGGCCACGTCGAGTCCGTCGCCGGACTCCGTGGTCGCCGTCGCTGGCCCTCATGCAGCCCACGGCGTCTGCCGCGGTGATGAGCCCTTGTTAGGGTTCCGCCGCGGCGCCGTTCTCGCCGTCGCGTGCTGCCGCCGCCGTTCCCGGCCTCCTCCGACCTCCTTCAGTGAAAATCGGACTCCAACAGGCTGCTAGAGTCGAATCAATCACCGGCGAAGAAGAGACAGCGCCGTTGGGCGACTCGCACGCGCGTGCGGTGGCGCGTGTGATTCACGCGCCGCCCCGTGCGGCGGCGTCAAGCTGGTGTTCGTCTCCTTCGTTCTTCGTCTTCGTCTAGTCCAGCAGTTACAAAATTAAAATAAAATCTATCTAATCCTAATCTAGATCGCACCTTATTATCTCGCGATCAAAATTACATAGATTTGCCAAACCGGCACCGAAAAACGAAATACACCACGAAAAGCGACATACAAATCGATCAAACATGCATAATAAATCGATAATTAACTGATAGAGCCGAAAAACTGATCCTTGGCTCTGATACCTACTGAAGGAACCATATATTGATCGGTGAAGATCGGTTCGTCCCGAGGATCTATTTCGGATATCTAACTATTGAAAACAACCTATCATGCTCCTATGAATTTAAATGCGGAATCATAGGGTGTTCAGATCGATTACCTCAAGTAGAATAGAACTCACGAATAGATCTTTTGATCTGTATCCCTGCTCGATTCTCACGTTGGATGGACAACGAACCTCAGAATCAGCCACGGAAAAGGGAACCACCGTTCTGCTCTAGACCGGCCGCGCGTCTCTCTCTCTCGAACCCTAGCCTCCCTTTCTTGTTAGAATATTTCAAGTGCACTCGTATATTCTCAACTTTTAGGTCAAACAAGATCTTGAGGGGGTATATATAGGAGAGACCAAGTGAGACTTGGGCTTAAGTTGCAAGCCAGGCCTGCAACACGTGGACTAGGCGTCCATTAGCAGAATTGGCGCCCAAACTGGGCCCAATTATGTGGTGGACCACTTATTCCTTATACTCTGGCCTGTTGAGCTTTTTGGGCCATATCAGGGATCTACTAGCTGGTAAAACCGAGGCCTCCCAATGGCTAAATTCTCCATACTCAGCCTAGAGTATAATTTAGTCCATAAGTACTAAAACATTCCACTAGAGTAATAGTACTGAATTACCTGTTTTACCCCTGTTGAGTTCAGGGCTAGTATTAGAGTTAGCGACCCCCGTATTTAAGATATCCCACATCCGTTGATTAAACTTGGAGCTTCTGACTGCTCGTGTTATTCAACTTCTTTATTCCTGAGTAGTACCATTCATTCCTCATTCATCATACCGGAAATTAATCCACCTGCAGGGTTTGGTATGATAATCCTTAATGAATTCCTCAAGGGATGTGATCAACCTGTTCTACCAGGATACGGTGCTCTGTTGCAGTTACACTAAGAGTCGTACTAGTTGTAGTTGCTTCCCAAGATACGGAGCATATTGAGTTACAGATCCTCTGAACTCTCACCCATGGTAAGTCAAAGAAGCAGACTACAACTATACACCCTTAGGACTCAACTAGAGTTAAGGTTCATCTTAAGTCACCGAGGTCTTGATTCTTTCTACATAGGTCAGAATAGAAGAATGCACCTCACTGTGATTCTATCAGTACACGCACGTACTAGTATAGACAAGTAGCCAAGACAAGCTACTTATGCAGCCTATACTACAGCCTAAACCGACAGTTATATCCAGAACTGTCTCGACTGTGATACCCTTTTATATCTCGAGAGGAACCGGCAACTATGGTCTTCTGTGATCTACAACACACCAAAAAGCCTACAACTTTGAGATAATGGATAGATGTTTGATGCATGGATAACAATTCATACTTAATCAGATAGGAGATTGTTAGTGATTATGGACAACACATGCATACAAGCTAAAAGGCTTGCTTTCTAGTATACAAATCCATCACCCCTAACTCTAGAATAAGAGAAAATTAGCCAAGCATATTGAGGACAAAAATCCCAAGATTCGAAGTAAGCATAATCGAAAACAAACAAAAAGCGTAGGGAGAACTAGGGCTCCCGAATATTGCCGACTCTCAATCTTTCTTCTCCCGATCTCTCCTCCAACGTAGCTTTGAATTCTAAAATATGAGATGCCCTCTCTGTCCTTCTGGTCTCCCTTTATCCTCTTCTTCCCGATTCTGTCCTTAATGGGCCGTTATGATTCAATCCATATCAATCGCGTGTAATACGCTTTTGACATATAGGGGTGGCGCGGCCGGCGGTGAAAGACGGTGTGGACGCGTGACAGAGACGCGGAAATGGAGCTCCTGGGCGCGGAGAGGTGGCAGCTGCGACGTTGCTGTGACCTCAGCCGCGTGGTGTAGACGCGGCCTAGGTGAAGGAGACGCCGTCGTGTCGCTGGTGGTGAGGTGCACAGGCGCGGCTGGAGGTGGTGATGACGCCTCCGGGCGTTTTAGACACGGGAAAAGGCTTCCTGGACGCAGTTATGACCATGCCGGCGCGGCGGCGTCTCCTTGCCGCGTGTCATCGCGTGCCTGTGCACAACATTTTTGTTTTTGTCCGTTCTCTCTCGTTTCAAGTCCGAATTTAGGTCCGCTTTTTGCTATGAACTCCTAACGAGATGAACTTCAATCCTACAATAGCCAATATCTGAATGATTTCTACCATTTTCCTGTAAATTCATTCAAAGTACGAACAAGTATCACAATTCACAAGAATATGAAACTTTATTAAGAACACCTTTCAAAACATGATTTTTTCCACATAAAACAAACTTAAATGAACATTAATACGTAGAAAATCCATGTTTATCAATCCCTCAAACTTAAACAAGTGTTTGTCCTCAAACACAAAGCAAAACAAAAGAACATATCAACAATAAACATGGATTGACGAAGTGATAATGAATCTTGGCTTCAGAAAATTTTCTAAATAAAAATGATCACAAGCTAATCATCTCACTCATTAATTAGCAAGTCATGATCATGTTTTAACAGTCTAGCCTCTTGAAACTTAGGATCCTCGCAACATAGGAATATATGTGAGTGAAGCTCTCAACCCTCAAGTGCATATAGATGGACGAAATTTCACTCAATTCAAAACATACACAATGTCTACCATAAGCTTGCAATTCATCTTAACCTCTCCATTGCTCAATGTGTACTTATAATAAAGATCAAAAAGGACTTTGATGAAGGTTGTAATATAGGCTCTTTGGTAGGTAGGAAATATTTGGCTAAGTGAGTAAATTCCCAAAATAATGAATCTTATTTTCCACAAACACTCAAACCAATAGCTAATAAAGCTAAAATTTCCAACCATTCATCCATTCTAAACCATCCTCATCACTCAACCATCATAGTGCACCTTTCTACTCACTTATGCTCTTTATTCCACAACTTTCATTTTTTTTCTTTTTCTTTTCTTTTCTTTTCATTTTTTTTTTTTCGTGAGACTTTGTCTCAAATTTCATTCTTTCTCTCTACCCAACTAGAACTTATGTGAGCAAAAAGGGCCTTCCAATTTCAACTCCTCTCTTATTCTTTCAAATTTTCTCAACAAAAATCAACAAAATCCTATACAATATCCCCATCCCAAAGTTTATCAAAGAAAAATGTCTCAAGGCTCAAGGAGGGTAAACTAGGATTATGTATCATTTGGACAAGAAAAAGGGAAAGAATGTGGCTAAGAAAGATGGCCTTTGACCATCTCTAAATTATTAAGCACACTAATGCAACCTCAAGGAAGATAGAAAAGCAAGTTCTAGAGACAAATATGCATGCTTGAACAATCACACTCAAGAAAGAAGATAAGACTATAATTATGTGATAGTCAAGGCTCAAAACTCACAACAAGGGCTAATATTTGATCCAAGCTTCTTAGAGGCCAAAAAATCTAGATTAATCAATCATGCTAATCAAATCAAGAAATAATCACAATTGAAATTTTTTCAGTATACCCAATTCCAAGAAATCATCATAAGCCTCATCATCACAACTATTAATCATGTTTATCATTAATTTAAAACAAAAACACACAAAAATACTCTACTAATTAAACTAGACTCTAAACAAGACTCAAACAAAATACCTAGAAAGCAATAAAAATCGAAATACTTTTCCACACTTCGCCATCCCCCCAAACTTATTGTTTTTACTAAGAAAAATAATAAGTTTGAAAGAAGAAGAGGTGGAAGAGTATTTCGTACTAACCCGGAATTTCACACGCCCTTCTCTTTTTCTTCTTATAATTCTTCAAGTGGTCATGCAAATGTTTAGGGGTAGCTCCATTCTCTTCATTCCCTTTTTCGAAAAGGTGTGCATCTTGATATGAAATTTTTTGCACACTTTCTAAAGTACACTCATCAAAATAATTAGAGCATAAATAAAAAGAATATTTTGAAGAAGAGAAAGAAGTAGAAATGCAAGCCTCGGTAGGAGTTTTGGGCCACTCCATAGAACTTTTTACGGTGTAAGAATCACACACACCAAGCACTTTGTACTCCTTTACCGATTTGACTTCTTTTTCCTCAAAATACTTCGAACGCTTGTAGATGGAGAAAGGGCAACTCTCATCATTTACCCTCAATCTAAGCTCTCCTCTTGCAACATCAATGAGTGCTTGGCCCGTCGCCAAAAATGGTCTCCCAAGAATCAAGGGCATATTTCGATCTTCCTCCATATCGAGGACAACAAAATCAGCAAGAAAAATGAAATCACTAACCTTAATAAGAACATCTTCAACTATGCCTTGAGGGTATGCCACCGAACGATCTGCCATTTGAAGAGCTACGGTGGTAGGCTTCGCCTCTCCAATTTTTAGCTTCCTAAAAACTGAAAGAGGCATAAAATTGACACTCGCACCCAAATCACATAGCGCTCTTCCAAATTTCATCCCCCCCCCCAATCTCACAAGCGATTGTGAAACTACCCGGATCTTTGGACTTGGTGGACAACTTCCGTTGTAAGATAGCACTACACTCTTCATTCAAGTTCACTGTCTCAAGTCTTCCCACTTCTTCTTCTTTGACATCACATCTTTGAGGAACTTAGCATACTTGGGCATTTGTTGTAGAGCTTCTACCAACGGAATGTTGATTTGGACCTTCCGAAAGATGTCCAAAAATCTGGAAAATTGCTCATCCCCCATCTTCTTCTGATGCCTTTAAGGAAACGGCATCGGAACATGCAGAGGTGGTGGTCGGGATTGAGGCATTTTCCCTTCCATCTTCTCCTTCATGGCCGATGTGAGCTCTTCTTTTTCCTGTTGAATCTTTACACTTTCGAGCTTGTGATCCGGCATCTTTGGTCTCTCATATGTGGTGCCACTCCTCAATATGATGGCTTTGCATTGCTCCTTGGGATTCACCACCATGTTGCTTGGAATTTGCCCAGGATTATGTTGGTTGCTCAAAGAGTTTGCAATTTGGCTTACTTGCATCTCTATCATCTTCACTTGCGTCTCCAAAGCAGACATTCTTGTATCGGAGCTTGAGATGTATTTCATGAGTACATCTTCCAAATTCGGCTTTTTCGGCTCATTGATCATACCATTAGATGTGGAAAATCCGGGCGGTGGTTGAAGGGCGTTGTTCGAATTCCCATATGCAAGATTCGGGTGAGAAGGGATTGCTTGATAGCCTTGGTATGCACCTTGATTCAAATGGCCTCCTTGATAACCTCCTTGGTTTTGACAGAAACCTTGATTGTTGACCCATTTTGCTTCTTCCAATTGAATCCCCTCCGCTTTTGGATTATTTTGGGCTTGCATCATAGTATCGAACTTGCTAGACAAGGCCGCTATATGATTTGTGATTGCAAGAAGAGGATCCTTGCTCTCGGTTGCAGCTACTTTCCTCAAACGATTCCTCTCTGTTGGCCACTGGTAGCTGTGGATGCCATGTTCTCAATTATATCAATGGCCTCATCTCCCCCTTTGCATAACAACGCTCCTCCAGCAGCAGCGTCCATGAGCCTTCGTAGTTGTCCACTACAAGCATTATAGAAAATCATAATGCGGGTAGCCAGATCGAAGCCATGGTTTGGACACTTTCTGATCTTGTCCTTGAATCTCTCCCAAGCTTCATAGAGACTCTCTCCTTCATATTGTTGGAAGTGGGTGATCTCCATCTTCAACTTGAACATGAGGCCCGGAGGTTGGAACTTGAATAAGAATTTGTGAGCTAGATCCTCCCAAGTAACGTCTCCTCCCAACTCAATAGATTGGAACCACTGTTTTGCCTTGTCTCTCAAAGAGAATGGGAAGAGGCGAATTTTGATAGCATCTTCGGGTGCTCCATTGATCTTAACAGTGGCACAGAGGTCCAAAAACTGACTGAGATGAGTGTTTGGGTCCTCCAAAGGACCTCCCCCATACAGATTCTGTTGGACCATGGATATCAAGCCCGTCTTCAACTCGAAATTGTTGGCATCGATGGCTGGTCCGGGAATTCCTCCATGAGCTATGACATTCTGAAACTAATCCCGAATAGGAGCTGGTGTTTGCTCGTTCCTGAGCTTCCCACAAAATCCTTAACTACTCCTTGAGTTGATTGAACTCCTCCTGAGTTGCCATTTTTCTCTTGTTTCTCTTTGCGTTGTTCCTATGACAGGTAGCTACTATCTCCGGATCTACAGGCTCTAAAGTGATGCCTGAAGACCTTGTGCGCATTCACCACCTATACACCAACAAAAAGAACAATTAGACAACTCAAACGAATTAAAATTGAAAATAAAATACAGAAAATAAAATGTCTAAATTAGTATCAAAGAAATCTAACTAATATCACTAGAACGACAATCAATCCCCGGCAACGGCGCCAAAAACTTGTTCACTAATATTTTTTCTACCGCAAGTGTACGGGTGTAATTATAGCTAGGGAAGCAAGGTCGTATTCCACGGAGATTGATTAACCTAGTGAGTACTAGTCTAATTCCTATCCTCTATCTAGACAAATAAATCGTTTGGGTTTTGTTTCTCTAAACTAATTAAAAGCGACATAATTAACATAAACGACAAGGTACGAGAGAATCAAATAAGAGAAGAATTATTCTAGAGCTTCGGTTTCGATGAACATACGAATTCAATTTAATAGAAATCAATCAATCACATAGAGGACTCGACTATTGCTAGAGCAACCACACAATAAACTTAAACCTACTTCCGTAGTGCCTGAACCGTAGATTTCATGCAATAATTGTTGTGTCCAACTAATATCTAACATATGAAACTCTTAAAAGTTCAAAGGGTTAAAAGCTCTCACACAAATTTAAGATCTCTCGACTTTGTTGAAGTGTATGTCGTATGTTCCCTATTCGAGTGTCAATTCTCATCTTCCGCCTATCGAATCAACACAATAAATCATGCGAATTTGGTAGCTAATCAAATAAGCAAACAGTTCATACAATAACATACGAAGCAATAGAAGGTCGTAATCGATTGATAAAAACTAAATTGAATCCACAATATTCATGTACTCCCTAACTCTAGAATAAGAGAAAATTAGCCAAGCATATTGAGGACAAAAATCCCAAGATTTGAAGTAAGCATAATCGAAAACAAACGAAAACCGTAGAGAGAACTAGGGTTCCCGAATATTGCCGACTCTCGATCTTTCTTCTCCCGATCTCTCCTCCAACGTAGCTTTGAATTCTAAAATATGAGATGCCCTCTCTATCCTTCCGGTCTCCCTTTATCCTCTACTTCCCGATTCCGTCCTTAATGGGCCGTCACGATTCAATCCATATCAATCCCGTGTAATACGCTTTTGACATACAGGGGTGGCGCGGCCGGCGGTGAAAGACGGCGCGGACGCGTGACAGAGACGCGGAAATGGAGCTCCTGGGCTCAGAGAGGTGGCAGCTGCGACGCTGCCGTGTGACCTCAGCCGCGTGGTGTAGACGCGGCCTAGGTGAAGGAGACGTCGTCGTGTCGCTGGTGGTGAGGTGCACAGGCGCGGCTGGAGGTGGTGATGACGCCTCCGCACGTTTTAGATGCGGGAAAAGGCTTCCTGGACGCGGTTATGACCATGCCGGCGCGGCGGCGGCTCCTGGCCGCGCGTCATCGCGTGCCTATGCGCAACATTTTTGTTTTCGTCCGTTCTCTCTCGTTTCAACTCCGAATTTAGGTCCGCTTTTTGCTATGAACTCCTAACGAGATGAACTTCAATCCTACAAGGGTAATTCTATACATAGCCAAGAAATTACTCTTCATAGCCCTTTTCAAAATAACTAATAAAATATAATGGGGTTTTACGATATTACCCCTTAACCCCAAATTATAGCCCCCGTTTCTCTTCTAATTATCAGCGAACTACAGCCCCCATATTTGTTTCCTTGAGTTAACATATAGCCCTACGATGAATAACTACAAAAGATGATAAAAGCATTGCTAGAAGAAAATTATATTCCAATTCTTCTTTCTACTCTACCGTTGAACATTCAAATAAGGCTTTTGTAACATTGAAAATTCTATCGGGAGCAGAGGGAGAAAGACGGTCGATTTATGCGAAGCTTATCGAATGAAGAGAATTGGTCTTAATTTCGAAGCTTATCACTATTACTTCCATGTAGCATGAAGTTGGACTATATTCTTCAAGTTGGTATTGTTTTTCCATGTTTAACTGTAGATTAATGTGGTTAGAGACGATGATGAATCTATATGAGTTTTTGGAGTTATAGTATATCGATAGCTGCTGCTGCTTCTTCTTCTTATTCTTCTCAGAAGGAACATGGATAGGTTTATGATGATATATTTTAGTTATTTCTTGTCTATATTGAGGGCTATAGATTCTTTGAAAAAAACGAAACGGGAGGCTACAAAGGTGGCGGTTATTATTTAATTAAAACTTCGGGGGCTAGGGTAGTGGTGCCCACGGTTCCGGTTCCGGTTAGAATCGGAACCGAACCGCCAGTTACGGTTCCGACGGGGGAGGAACCGAAACCGAACCGCCAACACACGGTTCCGGTTACGGTTCTGGAACCGCCGGTTCTGGTTCCGGTTCTAACTGGAAAAAACCGGACATTTTTTTTTTTAAATTTTAAACTTTTTTTATTTTATAAGACTTTGGACATTCTTTCAATTATATAGATGCATGTCCCTCCCACACCCCTGTTTGCTTTTTTCAATGTGGGACAAATGTATGTGATTTTATAAGGGTGTCACTCTTCTCAAGTTTGATAGTTTTTCAATGTGGGATAATGAGATGTGTTATTCTTCTCATAGTGTGGGATGTGTTAAATATCAAACATCGAAAAAATAAGAAACTTGAGAAGTGTAATACTCTTATAATTTATAAAAGCAATAACCATATCTCACAATGGAAAAACAACAAATAGGTGTTTAAGAGTAACGCTTATATAATTGAAAAAATTCAAATTTTATATATATTTAGCTGTTATTTATGAAGTTTAACAGATAATGTTATATTTGTTTAGAAATGATATCTAAGAAAAAAAATAAAAATAATAAAATTTATATAAATTAGGCGGTTCCAAAATTTGGAACCGCCGGTTTGGAACCGGAACCGGAACCGAACCGCCGGTTATGGTTCCAAGCCTTAGGAACCTTAACCGAACCGACGGTTCCACCGGTTCCTTTCCGGTTCCGAACCGCTGGTTCCGGTTCCGGTTAAAAAACTGCCGGTTTCGGTTACGGTTCCGATTTTAACCGCCGGTTCCGGTTCTTTTGAACACCACTAGGCTAGGGGGTAATCTTGTAAAATAATATTACAAATAATAATTATTTTTTAAGAGGGGCTATGAAAAGTAATTTGATGGCTATATATGTATAGAATTACCCATCCTACAATAGCCAATATCTGAAAGATTTCCTCCATTTTCCTGTAAATTCAGTCAAAGTACGAACAAGTATCACAATTCACATGAATATGAAACTTTATCAAGAACACCTTTCAAAACATGATTTTTTTCACATAAAACAAACTCAAATGAACATTAATACGTAGAAAATCCATGTTTATCATACTCCCCTACAAACATATACAAACAATTTGGATAAAGTTATTTGGTATTTTTTATTAAAACAATATAGATAATTTTATTTATTTACAAGTGTGACTCATATATATATATATATATATATATATATATATAAATAGTGACAATAGTTAACATTGGAGTCTATGGAAATCCATGTAAATTAATTAAAAAATATTCCACAATACTGCAAGTCCATAAAAATCCATCAAAATCAGTAAATAGAGACAGTCAAACTATGTATAGAGTCTAGTCAAACTCTACACAGAGTATATGGATTTTAAAAGTCTATAAAAATCCACTTACTTTTCAAAATCTAAAAAAATCTAACAAAATCTCAATTGAATATACCCCTAAGTAGGGACTAAATTGATGTGGTAAGTTTAATTTAGTAAGGATTATTATGTTAACTATATGCAATTTGCATTACATTATTGTTTTTCAAGTTATAATAAATGAAAAGAATATTATAGGCAATACATATTTTAATATTATAGGCAATACATATTTTATAAAATAAGTTTTTTGAAATGAGAAATGTTATTTTAGGTCTTATGTGAGTATAAATATTTGTGAGCATCGCTCTCGTTTAATCTATATTAACTCTAGTCTTTTTATATTTTATTCATCTACATGATTCTAATACGTTAAAAGCTCAATTCGTCCTTTTTTCTCTATCACTAAAAAAGAAGTAAATGAATAAATGAAAGAAGAAATTCAACTATGACTTTTATGTAACTTACTACCTCCATCTCACAAATGTAGTTCATCTTTCCTTTTGTGTATCTCTTATATTAGTCTACTTTCTATAAATGGTAAATGATATTTGGCTACAATTAACTCTCTCTCCTCAAAATTAATTACAATCACATATTTTACTTTTCCTTAATTCTTGTGGCATTTAAAAATAAGACTATTTTTATGAGATGGAGGTAGTATTATACTAATGAAATCAAAAACCTTATTTATATATGGTATATATAAGAATGAAATGTAAGGGATAAAATAGAAAAACTAATGTTACCTAAATGAAAAGTGTTGTTTACATATGGTGCTTGACATTTCCTTTCGGGGCAAATATTAGAATAGTCATTTTCGATAGAGTGAAAAAAAATATATACCTATATAGAGATGATAATCAAAAAAGTTGGTCACCAACATAATTTACACAAAAAATACCCAACAATTTGAGTTTGAGACTAAAATACCCCTATGACACATTTTATTTATAGTGGTCCCCACTCTTCTCTCTTCTCCATATTCCTATCATACATTTTACTTTTGAGTGGCCCTCGTGTTTCTTTTTCTCCCATTTTTCGTTTTCATCCCCAAATTTATGTAAAACTCTTTTTTTTTTTTTTTTTTTTTTTTTTTTTTTTTTTTTTTTTTTTTTACAGTCTAGTTGGGATCTTTTGTACATATCGTATGGAAGTACGAACTTAACATTCATACCAATCTCCTATTTTATTTTATTTTTTGCAATTATGTTCTTTGTACGTATTGTAAGAAGGTGCGAATTTGATATTCGTACCACTGATTTTTTATTATTTATTTTTTTTTAATTTTTTTTTTCTATTCAATTGCAATCTTTTGTACATGTTGTAAGGAGGTACGATTTTAACATTCGTACCAAACTTTAAATTGCTTTTTTTTTTTTTTTTTCTCAGATACGAAACTGGTGGTAAGATGTAATTGGTTTGGGTTTAGCTAAGAAATTTTCATTTTGTTTTCTTGGATAATTTTGATGCTTGTGTTTCACTAAAAAGTGTTCGCAATAGACGAAATCTATCGTAGCACTAGCAAGTAAAACCTAAGTATCGAATCTCAAGGAAAACTTAACAGGGCAAATAATTATGTAGTAAAAACAACCTAAACTAAGAAAGCAATTAAAAAGTATTTTTAGGTTTTTGTATTTAAATCCTAGGCAATAAAATAAATCAAAGCAATTAAAATCAAAGCAAGTAAATAATCTAATCTAGTAAGCAAGAAATAAATCGAACTAAATAAACTAGAGAATTAAATTAAAAGAAAAACAATTAAACTACCTAGGCAAGAATCGAAACGAAAGCAATAACAAAAGCAATTAAAGAAACGAAAACGAATCTAGACATGAATAATTAAATCTAAAAATCTGGAAAAATAAATTTAACTTTAAGAATTTAAAAATGAAGAAACATAAACTTTGAAAACGAAAGAACAAAAACTTTGGAAAAACGAATCTAAATTACGAACTCAAGAACGAACAAGTAGAATTAAATGAAGAACTAAAGAAATTAAATCTACGAAACTAAGAACGCAATTAATGAAACGAAAGGAAAGCAATAAATAACTTACGAATTAGAACGAGAACGAAGAACACGAACGAACGAAAAGAGCTTGAATTAAAACTGAAGAATCTGATCCGGAACAAATCGAAAGCAATAAAAACTAAAACTAGAGTATTTGAAACTGAAAACTAAAGATAAAGGTGTCTCTAATTCGTGCCCTAATGGCATATATATAACATAAGGTAAGAGTTTGATCCCAACAAGGAAACTAAAATAAAACTCGCCAGACACGGAGCGAGCGCTCCAGAGGGTTGGAGCGAGCGCTCCAGGATAGCTGCGCTTTTTCCTTTCTTAATTTGACTTGGAGCGAGCGCTCCAACACCTTGGAGCGAGCGCTCCAGGTGCTCTACAAAAATCCATCCAATTTTGCTCCTTTTGCTATCCTTTCCTCGTTCTTTCTCCCTCTCGACTCTCCTGATCCTTAACAATCAAAATACTCAAAATACCCATATCATAGCAATAAAAACACAAAACGACACAAAAACGAATAACAAATAACGACTAAAACCTAACAAAATGACACTAAACAGCTTGCATGTACGAAATTGTGGCTTTAAAACTAAGAAAATAAAAAGATTTTTACTTGTTCGAAATTGTATCATTTCGTACCTAATTAACTGTCTTTAGTACGAAAGTTCGTGATTGTCTCATTTTCCTAATGTCTTGGTAAAAGAAGATTTATTTGTACCATGTGTGGTTCATAATGTAGTGCTATCTAGTTGCGTTGTATGTCAATTGGCAATATACACGCTACGGGTTGGGTAGCAGGGCACACAAGTGTTAGATTATGTATTGGAACACACATTAAGTATTTATATAATTCGTTCTGCACTATAATCACTAAGTACGAGTATCTCTATTTATACCATTTGTACCACTTTTTAGAGTTTGCTATGAATTGATTTTTATTCCAATTCTTACCATATTTTTAGTTTATGAATTGTTGCGCACTGAGTACGAAATTATGAAATTAGTACCATGTTACTAACTTCAAGTTATGTTAGAGCAGAATAATTGTGACATTGGTACAAATTAACATTATTTGTACCATAATAAATGAGTAATTATGCAGATATTTGTTGAGAAATTAGTCAATTCGTACCAATTACTAGTGTTATACGGAATACATAAAAAAATATGAACTTATTGGTACGATTATGTATAAATTTGTACCATACCAATGAAAAACCAAACCTTGTTAGATGATTTAGATCCTATTGTGAAAAACTAAATCTTAGTGCGAAAAAGCAAAACCTTTTGAAAAAATCTAAACAATGTTTGGTAAGTATAAAGTTAAATCGTACTTTGAACCTACATTAACCATCAAGTGCTCAATTACTGTAACTATTGGAATATGATGAATGTGATAATACATGGTTTTTTTGATACACACTTCTTCTTTCGTACCATAACCAGATATATAAAATGTCATACCACCATATGGTACAAATTCATATTCCTTACTCGTCGTACCATGACTTTTGTATTATTTAATCATATAAAACTAATAAGAAATGTTAATTTCGTACCAAGTTCAAATGTACAAACTAAAAATTGGAGAATGAAAGAAATCGAAACAAAGAATTTTGGAAATTTTTACTATAAGGTTTACATTGATAAAGTCTAAAAATTACAAAGCAAATTCTCAAAATAAAAATAAAAATACGAGAAGGTCAGGAAAGATGAAGATGAGAAAAATACAAATGAAGAGTGAAATGATGAAAATGAAAGGAAGATAAAATTGAGAGGAAAAGAGATAGGCTTGGATGAGAAATGAAAATTGCAGAAAAAGATAAATGAAAAAGGGGGAGAGAAGATGAATATGTGTAAGAGAAAGAGAAGAGAGAGAGAGTGTCTCTCATAAATGAATGAGAGAAGAAATAATGTATTTTTTCTTGTAGTAGAGAGGAGAGAGGAGAGAGGAGGGAGGAGAAGTTGACATAAAGTAAAAGTTAGGTGAGAGTGATGTTAACATTAAGGGTATTTTTGTCCAAAATTTGAAATGTTGGGTATTTTTTGTGCAAATTAAGTTGGTGACCAACTATTGTGTTCCTTATCTCTATATGTGTATTTGACCTTGTTTCCTCTTTTCGATACCACCTTTATAAATATAACATTTTTAGCCATTTTGAATGTTTAAAGTCCAAAACACCCATCTCTTTTTATTTCATTTATATTTATTCATTCTCATTTTAAATTCTTTATAATTAATTTCAAGTTTAAACTTATTATAATATTTCCTTTCTCTTTCTCTATCTAAACTGATTAATGGCTATATCATCTTCCTGTCAAATGTATGTGATTTTTTTTTTATCGAATAAATTGTTGTTTCTCTTTAATAATTCATCCAAAATTAACTCCCAAAAAATGTATTGAATGTGTGGGATTTTTATTAAATTTAAAATTAAAAGTTAAAAATGGTACAATTAATCAAAAACATAATTTGAAGCTATTTAAAAATTAAATATAAAATATGTTCTCAGGAATTTCAATTTGGTGAGAGCATTGTGCATAGGCTTAAGACTTCAGGCGATAAAGCAAAAATATTTTAGAGTGGAGTTTTTTATTTGTTGTTATTGCTCTTAGTTCATTTTGTTTTACTAGCAAAGGTAATGTGCAGCCGCACGCACGTAGACAGAATGATTGATACATAACATTTGCTTAGTATGATTTGTATTTCATTAATAATTGTCCTTATATTTTTTATCTGAACTTAATGTAATTTCTCAAAAATATATTTGTGATTTTAAATAAGGTTAGAAATAAATAATAGTCAAAATATTTTATTGTAAAGAGGATTCAACCTTTACATTTTATTACTATTTTTATTTAAGGAATTATAAAAAAATTTAAATAAAAATTGGATTTGTCCTTATTTATATAATTAAGTTATACAATAAGATAAGTTAATGTAATTTCATACAATATATAAATAATTAGAGGGAAAAAAAAATTATTATATATTACTCTCTTTCTGGTATGTTTTGTAAAAGACGATAGATTTTTTATCGTATAAACAAATTACATAAAAAATTAAAATGTTAAGGATGAGGCGGCCGTTGTCGTCACACCACGCACAATAAATTTAGTAGAAGACAAACACGCGAACTAACAGAAATCAAGAAGATGGAATTTAACGTGGTTCGGCAATATGCCTACTTTCACAGAAGAAACGACTGAAACGATTTTACTAAACCAACGACAACGATTATAAGATTGGGCAAGAACTCACTCTCTGTAATCCTAAGAAACGAGTCGATGATCTCTATCTCCCTCTCTCTCGATTTTATGCTCTCATCCGTCTCACCATCTCGTTGAACCAATTGCAACGATTATAAGATTGGGCAAGAACTCACTCTCTGTAATCCTAAGAAACGAGTCGATGATCTCTATCTCCCTCTCTCTCGATTTTATGCTCTCATCCGTCTCACCATCTCGTTGAATCAATTACAAGATTCACATATTTATAGCTCTTGCCAAATCCTAATCCTACAAGGATTTTACTTCCTTATAGATTAACATGGTAACAAGATAAACATGGAAATAAATCACTTAACAAAATCCTAACTCTAGCTAATCTCCACATTTCGAGCAGTTCCTGAAACCTACAAATAAGCCCAAGATCAAAATGTTCTTCTCAATGCCGCTACAACATCTGATTCAACACCGTCAACAAAAGAATTCAAGAATTCACACACCTCATAGAAAATACACTTTTACATATGTCTCCTCACTTTAACACACAAATTTATCATTACTTAATTATCGTACTGAAAAAGAATCATATCATCTTACGAAGAATAACTTGATATGCATATGGTTGAGAAATTATAAATTAACAAGAATATTCATCTAAATAAACGATTAATGTGTTTTCAATATGATGCCCCCCAAATAAACATACATTATTTTTCTGAAACCCCATTTTAAAATAAAATATGGGTAACACTTCAAGTTGTGTCTTACTATGTACTTCTTCCGTCCTCTGTCTTTAGACTTTATTGGTCTACTGGAACGCGTTCATTATCTTTTGGGTATTCTATATGCTATCTCATTTGTAATGTCTTCCCTCTCACATGGAATATGACAAAATATATTAATATTTTATTTTATGTGAGAGAGTGAGACAATGCCTCATCTTTTGACTATTTTCTTTTTTGGTTGTAGGCCTCATAATACACTTTAACACTTTATCATTTTAATATTTTACACTTTAAAACTTTATCAATTTAATACAATTAAAAATTCATATAGGTACAACATTATTCAATTTTGACTTGTCAATTTATTACCATATCATCAAAACACGTTAAACTCTGTACCCACAAAAGTTACGGTTCAAAGATCATTGACAGAAGGAGTATCAAAATGGAGTATGTATTTTCACTTAGGTTGCGTTCTCTTTGATGCGAAAGAAAAGGGGAGAAAAAAGAAAATTACTCTATAAATTCCACCTCTTTTCTCACCTTTTCTCACCTTTTATAAATGAGGGGGGTTTTACTCCTTAAATTGAAGATAATATTTACAACACCAAATTGGAGAGATAATATTTTCTCTCCATTGTAGTGCAAATGAAGGGGAAAAAATAGAAAATGTGAGAAAATGGTGGGATTTATAGGGTGAATTTCTCTTTTCTCTCATTTTCTTTCGCATCATAGAGAACACAACCTTAAAGTGTAATGTATAGTGCGATCTTGTGAAAAATAATATGTACATATACCTTAGTTTGGTAGCTAGAGAGCACAAGTTGTAATAATATACTCCATTTGTCCATAATTTTTGTGCTTTTGATCCCATTTATGGTTGTCCACCATCTTTGTGCTTCGTCCATATATAGACGTGGACTTCATATACTTTATTTCATTCACACCTCAAAAGTTCCCTGTTCAAAATCTTTAGGGTCTTTTTTGTATCTCGTCTGTTGACAGTCTTTAAGATCTTCTAATTTTAGGCTATTGGCCCCACATAAAAAATTACAACCATAATCTTTAAACAACACTTTAACACGTCACCACCACACATTCCACAATACATTAAACTCCATGCCAACTCCTTTGAATCCTAAAGATCACGGAAGGAGGAAGTTAAATATTTATTTCATTTTAATACTCACTCATATTAAGTGGGATCCAAAAAATCATATTAACATCTAATCATTATAAAAGTTAAAATCCGTGTCGTAAAAATCATAGCAAAATAATGTACTCCCTCCATCCTAGTAATAGGTTTTCTTTGGCACAAAAGTTAAAATGTGAATAAAAGTAATGGATTAAAGTGATGTGTATGATTTTAATTGATGATTTTTTTTTTTATAGAAAATATATCATGAAAGGAATTGTTTTTTTTAAATACATATTTTATAGGATGTTAAAAATTACTCTCTTCTTCTCACTTCACTTGGTTTCCTTTTCTAATCGGGACGTCCCACTTCAATTGGCATGTTTTCTAAAATGGAAAGAATTAACCCTTACTTTTTTTCAATGTGGAGTGTGGACCTCTTATTTTTCACTTTTAACACTGCACATAAAATTCTATGCCGAAATGAAATAAGCCAAGTGAAGTGGGGTGGAGGGAGTATATTACAGTTCGGTATCATTATAGTACTATCTTCAACATATTTTTTCGATCAATTAATTAAAATTCTTATAAAAATGATAAATATAATACTATACAAAGAGGCTACAAACAATGTTTGCATGCAAAAAACAAAATTTATTTAAAAATCATTAAATATCAAATAAAATTGCTAAATTAAAATTTTAGATATGATGCGTCGCGTATACAAATTTCATTATGGTTAGGTAACTATTCGGTCTAATAATTATATATATTATCCATCAATAATTAAACTAAATTAATACTATTATAATGTAAAATTTATATCTAATGAAATTACTTTATAAATATAATATATTATATTATTTTAAAAAAATATATAGTGAGGACATAATAGGCAAAACATACTTTGTAAAATAAGACTCATTTTATATAATTATAACTTTGTTTAAAAGTTTATGTAAGCATTTGATGCTTGATTTTTGTTTGATGTATTCAATTATATTAATATAGTCAAATTATTTATTTAGATTTTCGTATTGTTTTAATGCTTAGTTTTGAGATCATACAATTACCTTATTTATTATTATACCAAATCATAAAAGGACTATTTATGTTATTATTTAAATTACTATATTAAGTTTTGATTTTTGTTTGATAGATTCAATTATATTAATATGGTCAAATTATTTATTTAGATTTTTTGTATTGTTTTAATGCTAGTTTTGAGATCATACAATTACCTTATTTATTATTATACCAAATCATAAAAGGACTATTTATGTTATTATTTAAATTACTATATTAAGTTTAATCTAAATTTAATAAAAAGGTATATGAGGAAGTCTATATTTTGTAAAACAAGGCTCTTTTATATAAGTATAGATTTTATAGTAACGTGACAAAATTGTAATCTTGGTAAGACTTTTTATATGGAGAGGAATGTATAGCGGTATATAAACTGCGATCTAGCCTCCAATTGGAAGAAAGAACGTAATTAACAACGTAGGTAAAAGAAAAGAAATAAAATAAATGGAAAAGATAGGAGGGTATTTTAGGTTTAAACATTAAAAGTAGCTAAAAATGTTGTACTATATAAAGGTGAATAAAAAAAGATATTTTCCTATCAAACTTGCTATTTCTATATAATACTACTTTCCTATTTGTAATACTAGCTGAGATTATGTGCGATACACGTATAATCTTGTTGCATATGTAGTAATATTTATTCATAATATTATTAGTTCATTATAAATATTAACACATTTGAAAATAAATAAATAAAATATATTTGAAATTAATATTCTAATGATTATTTTAAAGATAAGGGTAAAATAGACAAATCAAATTTTACAAATAAGACACTTTTTATAATAGAGTATAGATATAAATATAAGTATGGATGGATTTAAAGCCTCCTACTAAGTTTCCCACTAACTCCAAATTAAAAAGGGAAATATACGGTGACATCAATATTTGAAGCAACGTTGAATTTGTAGTAAGATGCGATTCCGTAGATTTTTTTCTATCCAATTATTTTGTGTATAGAATTGAAAATTATTAACAATCTAATAAAAAGAAAAGGAAAACAACAAAAGCTAGAAGGTCAAGGAAAAAGAGGGTCAGCGGTCACGAAATTTGGAATTTGGAGTATAGAAAGATGAAGAAACGTAGAATGGAGATTCTAGAAAATCCAATGAGGAAGAAAAGACTGAATGTAATGACTTTGATAATCTATTCCCTTTTAAAACAAGACTTTGATCATCTAAACTCATAGTAGGGCGCCAACTGATGGGTGGTCTCTCACGCCAGAGAAAATGCTCGCTCCGTCCTCTAAATCTGTATTTAATAGGGTTCGGGGTGGTTTTTTATTTTTATAATAAGTTTATAGTAAGTTTATATATTTATATTTTATAGTGAAGTATGGGTCGATCACTTTTATAAGTGTGCATAAGTTGATGGTGAATATGCAAAGTTTTTATGGATATATGTCCTAAGATACACGAGATACATATTTGGATGACGGCCAAAAAAGGAAATAAATTATAGACTTTAAACGAAGAGAGTATTATATATAGGGAGTATTGATTTATAACAAATAAATGCACATATCATTTTGTATTATGTTTATGTGAATGATAATATATTTATAAAGTTGTTATAGCATTAATATATGTCGTTCAACTTGTAGGTAATGGATGAATAAATATCAAATATTTAAATGGAAGTTTTTTTTGTTTATTTTTTTTTTTCAGAAATGATATGTGCCGATACCCAAGTCTTCTTACAAGAGTAAATGAGTTGTAAAATTGTCGGATCGTTTCATAGGTATAATATTATATTGTGGTATAAGAAAATGGGGGAAATTTTGAGACGTCATTCTAGAATAAGTGAATTAAAATTATGTCAGATTTTTAAAAACACACAAATTTTGTTAACTATCCTCTAAAAAGCATTTTTTTAGGACCAAAATGCCCTCTTACTTTCCCTCCAACCCAAAACCTGAAATTTTGAGAGAGGTTTGAAAACTTATTCAACGGTTCATCCCCCCCCCAACCCCCCAAAAAAAAAAAGAATATCTCGGTATTGCCCCCACAAAAGCTCACATTTTCATCCCCTCTCCTCTCCTCTCCCATTTTCTGCGTTTTCATCTTCTTCACTCCACGCCTCCGCCGCCGTAAATCGGAGCAAGCAAACCCTCGAATGGCGTCCTCCGACAGTGAATACATTCGCGAGGATACCCCACCAAGTTATTCCGACGCCATTGACGACTACTCCTCAAACGAGGGGAGCGCCTCCGAGGAAAACAACGCTTCAAATTCCGGCAACGGAGAAGAAGTAAACCCTAACAATGAGTTAGAGGTATTTTGTTTTTTTTTTTTTCGGTTTAGGGTGCTTGATTTAGTTTAGATTGGGCTTGGTTAAGATGGATTTATGCTCCGATTTGGGGTTGATTCGTACTGGATTTTGCTCCGATTTGTAGCAATTTTTTTCTTAGATTGTACTGGATTTGTTTGATTTGTGGCCCTTCGGTTCTAATGTCACTTATAGTACCATTGGTTGTTATGGATCTTCACTTTGGCGCGTTGTTTGATTGTTGTTGGTTTTATTATGGCCCTACAGTATTCAAAGGCTTCAACTGGTACTACTAGTACCATTACTACTACTAGTACCATAATTTTTTTTTTTTTTTTTGGTAGTACCATAATTACTACCAATACTCTTATTACTGTTTTGTATGCTTGCTTAGGCGAACTGGAGCTTCTACAGGCCTAACCTGATAGATATACCACACAAAGTTATCATGAGTGCTAAAGAGAATCTGATCGGAGTAATCCAGAAGAAGTTACTTACCTATAGTCCGGCCGTTAGGACGGCCTTGGCTAACTCTGCACTCGGTGTATACACGAGGTATCCAGACACGATCGTTAAATCGGGCAAATGCATTCATTACATAATCTCTAGAGAGGTTAGAGGGACTCCCAATCCAGACCCCACCGCGGTGTATTACCAGGTCGGGGACGATATAGCGAAGTTCTCCAGGGTGGAATTCGCCCTCATGACTGGACTGAGGTTTGGTGGCAGCACCTTCGATCCCTACAAGCCCTCCAGAATCCCTGACTCCTCCCTTTACAACCTTATCTTAAAAAAGGAAGCGCAGACGCCAAACCAGGTGTGGAGGAAATTCAAGGACGAGAAGTTTGTACCCGAGGATGGTGACATACGAAATTAAGCAAGGTCTTGTTGGTCGTGTTCATTGTTCTGGGATTGCATCCCACAAATTCAAAGATACCCGATTGAGTTTGGTATTTGGTTGATAAGAGACATCAATGGGAGGAGTTCCCGTGGGGAAGCATGTCGTACCAGATCCTGCTCAGGCAGCTGACCCATGTTTGGCCGAATTTGATGAAGGGCGGTGAGAGTGAGGTGTACCATTTGATGGGGAACTCCCTCGCATTCCTCTCTTGGATATACTCCGCCTTTCCCGCTGTTGGGCGTCACATTGGTATGATCCGGCAAGCGGATGCTCTGCCACGTGGGGCGAGGTTCCATTATGAGAAATCATGGGCCAATATCGCCATCAACCAGGTATATATTTGTATATCTTACCATTGTTAATTCAGTTTTTAAATGAACTTATGTAATTGTTATTTGCAGGTCCACGGAGTGTTGGAGCCAACGCTCCTCGAGATGACGCAAAGGTTCTGGAAGAGCATGGAGTCCGCTAATGATTTTTTTGAGCTTATCTACGATCCCAGCTTCGAGAGAGAGAGAGAGAGAGGAGAGCATCTTCCCCACCTCAAGAGCCAGGAACCAGTAGAGAGACTGGTGAATCGTCTCGAAAGCGTGTGATTGAGGAGACGGCCGAACATATTTTTAAGAAGTTGAAAACAGAGCTCTTTGGAGGAGAAGATTTTTTTGAGGCTTTTGCAGCATTCCTTAAGGAAAGGTACAACAAGAACCGGCCGCAACGGGAGACAGAGGAGAGGCTGGATCATCGGTAAGGAGAATGTCTTTTGTTGTGAAAATGGTTAAAACTGTTAGTACTAATCTGTGTAATGGTACTATTTGTTCTTCTAGTACCATTAGTACTAACATATTTATTTCCACTGACAGGGGTATGAAGATGCACATCCATGATCCCCCCTCCGAGTCCCTCACGAGGATAGCCCTTCACAATCTCCTCTCCAGCAGCCCCATCAAGAGGACAGCCCCATACAGTCCCCCCTCCGAGTCCCTCACGAGGACAGCCCTCCACAATCTCCTCTCCAGCCCCATCGTGGAAGCAGCCCACCCCACTCGCCATCCCTTGCCATTGTCCTTTCACATGGCCCTGCAAACAGACCGCCTCCGGCTCGCCCGGTAAGGAAAAAATTTTCCTCGGCAATTTGCAGAAGTCTATTCCGGACTCAAGAGGTCCGGGGCAAGAATTTTGCCCACTTCTTGACCATGGCCAATCCACCAGCGTAATACATTTCTTTTCTTTTTCGATTATTCATTTAATATGATTATAGTTTTCAATTACTAATCTAATTAGCTTTACTTTGATGTATATTAGGAGAAATGTTGGTCTGCCCTACACAGTCGAGCAGTCGTACTTTCTGGAGATCAAGGCCATGACGACAATGCTTGAGTTTGAGCATGTCGAGCCATTCGCGGCCATTCAAGCCAAGGATCCCCGTTCGGCTTACGTAAAGAAGACCAACACAAGGAACGTGGTCATGGGCTCGACCTTCATGGTAAACAGTGTGGCATATTCCACTAGCCTCACACTATATATGTATGTTTTATCTTTTTCAACATAAAAAGTTTGGAAACCACATGAAAGACAAATATAAAATGTCTATGATGGGAGAAATGAATTTCTTTCTAGGATGCAGGTGTAGCAGTCAAATGAAGGAATCTTCATTAGCCAAACCAAGTACACTCACGATTTGATCACTAAATTTGGAGTTCAAGACAGCAAGCCTGTCAAGGTTCCAATGCTAGCAAATGGGAAGATTGATCAAGACCTCGAGAGAAAACCAACCAACATAACTCAGTACATGGGTATTATTGGTTCTCTACTCTATCAAACTGCTAGTAGACCTGACATTACTTTTGCAGTTGGTGTGTGTGCTCGCTATCAAGCTAATCCAAAGGAATCACACATGGAAGAAGCCAAGAAGATTCTTCGTTATGTCAAAGGAATTTCCAATCTAGGATTGGGGTATCCTCGTGACGACAACTTAGAACTAACTGGTTATTCAGATTCGGATTATGCTGGATGCAAGCTAGATCGGAAGTCGACATCAGGTACTTGTCAATTTCTAGAGAACAAGCTGATCTCTTGGTTCTAAAAGAAACAAACTTTCGTGGCAACGTCAACAATGGAGGCCGAATATATGGCTGCCGATAGCTGCTGTGCACAGATCCTTGGGTTAAAGCAACAACTCAAGGATTATGAGGTCGTTGTAAAAGAAGTGCCTATCTTTTGCGATAGCTCGAGTGCTATAGCCATCACACAAAACCCTATTCTTCACTCTCGTTGCAAGCACGTTGAAGTAAGGCATCACTTCATACATGATCATGTAGAGAAGAAGAATGTGGTTGTAGAAAAGATCCACACTGACATACAACGAACTGACATCTTAACAAAGCCCTTGCAAGAAGAGCGCTTTAAGATGCTGTGCGGCAAGCTGGGTATTGTTTCACTAAAAAGTGTTCGCAATAGAACGAAATCTATCCTAGCACTTAGTAAGTAAAAACCCAATGTCTAATCTCAAGGAAAACTTTGCAGGGCAAATAATCGTGTAGCAAAAATCCTAATCTAGCCTAAAACTAAGAAAGCAAGTAAAAAGAATTTTGAATTTTGGTTTTTAAATCCTAGGCAATAAAATAAATTAAAGCAATTAAATCAAAGCAAGTAAATAAATCTAATCTAGAAAGCAAAGAAATAAATCTAAACTAATTAATCTAGAGAAATTAAATAAAAACGATTAAACTACCTAGGCATGGAATTGAAAAGAAAGCAATAACGAAAGCAACGAAGAAAACGAATCTAGGCATAATTATTAAATCTGAAAATTAAGAAAACTAAGAAAAACTAATCTAATCTAAGAACTTGAAAACGAACGAACGAAATTAAACTAAGCAATTAAGAATTAAATCTAAGGAACTAGGATGCAATTAAATCAAATAAAAGAAAGCAATAAAGAACTTACGAGATTAAACGAAGAACGAAGAACTAAGTAAAAACTTGAATTAATTGAAGAACGAAGTAGCGATCCGGATCGAACAAAGGAAAACTAAACTAAAGTATTTGAATGCTAAACTAGAGCTAAAACTAAGGTAAAGGTTGTAGAATTCGTGGACAAGGGGTAGTATTTATAATAGGTATGAAAACCTAGTTATAGAAGGAAAGGAAAGCTGGCCGCCAGAGTTGGACGGCGTCCAACTCAAGTTGGACGGCGTCCAGAACTTGGTTATGTTCACTTCGCGCATCTTTCTTGTTTCGGCCGTATCTTCCTCGTCCGAACTCCAAATTGACCTCCGTTTTCGCCTACGTGCTCCTATCGAACCCCTCTTCGATATAATGTTTCTTTCTTCTTGTTTTCTTCTTGTTTCTGCCCTTTTCATCCTACAATACCAAAGACTCCAAAACAACCAAATCATAGCCCTAAAGACACACAAAGACACGAAAACATAACAAAAAGGGACTCGAAAACACTACGAAAATCCTATCATCTAAACACCAATCAGGTATGTTGAATAATAATTAGCAGGTTGACACAATGCATCAAGATGGTTAAGTGCCTGAGCAACACAACAACCAGCTGACACTACAAACTGGTCAATAATGAGCCAAAAGGTCGTTGTAGGAATGAGAACGAGCTCCTCACAACAACCTTACCCATTTAAGGGGGAAGTCAAAGCAGCGAGTTGTATCCCTCAATGCTTCTTGTTTCACCAAAAAGTGTTCGCAATAGAACGAAATCCTATCGTAGCACTAGCAAGTAAAACCAAAGTATCGAATCTCAAGGAAAACTTAACAGGGCAATTAATTATGTAGTAAACCTAAAACTAAGAAAGCAAGTAAAGATTATTTTGGGGTTTTTGTTTTTAAATCCTAGGCAAATAAAATAAATCAAAGCAAGTAAATAAAAGCAATTAAATAACTAATCTAGAACTCAAGAAATAAATCTAAGAATTAAACTAGAAGAAAGCAATTAAATCTATCTAGGCAAGAATCGAAAAAAAAGCAATAAAGAAAGCAACGAAGGAAACGAAAGCAAAGAAAGAAGCATAAATAAATCTAGACATGATGAATTGAAATCTGGAAATTAAAAGCAAATTAATCTAACTTGAAAACTTTGAAAAACGAAAGAGAATTGAAAGCAAGAAAAACGAATCTAAACTTTAAACTTGAAATCGAAAGAACGAAATTAAACTAAGGAATTTAAACGGAGCAATTAAGAAAAATGAATCTAAAACGAAAGCAAGCAATTAAAACGAATAAACGAAAGCAATAAGAAAACTTACGAAAATTGAGATGAAGAACGAAGAACTTGAATTAAATAAACGCCTTGAATTAAATTGCAATAAACGAAGAACGAATCCGGATCCGAACAATAGAAAGTTAAACTAAAGTATTTGAATCTGAAAACTAAAGCTAAAATATGCTAAAAGATGGTTATAATTCGTGTACAAGGATGGTATATATATACTAGGTAAAAACCTAGATAAATAAGGAAAGAAAAGCTGGACGCCGACTTTTGGACGATCGTCCAGATTGTGGAGTGAAATCTGGACGGTCGTCCAGATGAGCTGCTGGATAACTGCTTCACACATGTTTGGACGGTCGTCCTGATTGTGAAGAAAATCTGGACGATCGTCCAGATGAGGAACTGCCTTCTCACGGCTTTGCCTTCTCTTCGTGCACTTTTCGTCCCGTTTTCTTCCCATTTCTCCCCTTTTGCTCCTATGATACCCAAAACTCCAAACAAACAATCATAGCCAAAAGACACACTAAAAGACACAAAAACATAATGAAAACTAACACGAAAACGCAACGAAAAACCTAACAAATAAACACCAATCAAACTCCCCCACACTTAGACCTTTGCTTGTCCTCAAGCAAAACAAAATAAACAATAGACTCAAGTATCGTGAACTATATTGGCCTCAAAGCTTTTCAAAAACAACTCTCATGTTCATGATCAAAACTATGCACACACCCTTAGCATCAATCAACACAATCTACTCAACTAATTCAAAGTATGCTAATCCATCAAAGAACACTCCCAAACATGTGAAATTTTGTATATGAAAGTGAACACTCAACTCTCTCAAAGAAAAGATGTAATATAATGCACATCAAGAGGGTTCACTCAACATCAATGCAATGCAACATGTTTACCATAAGCTTGCCTTTAATCTCAACATCTCCACCTAATGTAATATCTACAAACAAGGATCAAAAAGGTCTTTATATAAGCTTGTAATGTAGGGACATTGGTTAAGGTAGGGAATATATAGGCTAAGTGACTCAAAATGCTCTAAATCATCAACCTCTTTATTTTTTTCAACTCCAACCAAAGTATGGATTTTAATCTCCATCTTCTACCCTCCAACACACCAATTACAAACTCAAAGATGCTAAACTATACAAATCAAAGCTAACTATCCCCTTATGCTTATTTTTTTTTTCTTTTCTTCTTTTTTTTTTTTTCTAGAGCTCAACTAATACATGTTCTTTCTAATTTGAACAAAGGCTCTAAATATTTTTTTTTTTTTAAGCTTATAGGGATAGCTAACTACACTTAAACAAGCATCTCAAATTTCTTTTCTTTCTCTCCTTCTACACCACAACAAGTATTTTCAAATTTTCTCCTTCCATATCACCAACTACAACTAAGGATACCCATAATCATCCAAACCTCCTATCATCCGGTTTCACAAAGAACGGCTAATAAAGGCTCAAAAAGGGGTAAACAAAGGATTATGAACAAGGTTAGTGTATAGGAATCATGTGGCTACGAAAGAATGGCCTAAGATCATTTCCTAGTTCGTAAATATACTAAGGTCTTGATGGAGAAACAAGGCAAGTTCTAGAAACAACGAAGCAAGCATGATCACTCAATCAAGAATAGGCATAAATATGCACAAAAAGCTCAAATCTCACGGGTTCAAACTATCTAGTTCCCGACATCATAGCATACATCAAATTCATCGAATAAAATGCGTCGCTTCGCCAAGGTTCCATGCATAATAAAGATCATGAATTTTTCCAAAAATCAACAATTCTCTATCATTGGCCAAGTCCACAATACTATCATCACATGCTCATTTGACTCAACGACTCAATTAACTCCTAATGACTCAACAAAAATAAAAACTTCATGTCAAAAGTTCGAAGACCCCCCCCCCCCCCCCCCCCACACTTAAAATCAAGCAATGTCCCCATTGCGAGAAAATAAAAAGGAAAGGGATAGAAAAACTTATCGCATGAAGACAAACAACACACTCGAAATCCCGAGAAGGTTCCAAGTGAGTACCTACAAAACAAACACAAAACAAAACACCAAAGCGTAAAATAGAACAAAATAAAAAGAAAACAATAAAAGACTCAACAAAAATAAAAGACACAAACAAGGCTATGATTAATTGAAAGGACCTCCAAACCGTGGGTCTTGCCAACGTGGATCGTGGGGAGACCAAAAACGGGGATCATTCGGGTTTGGTGGAGCGGAGGTGGAGCCAATGGAGAAGTCGGTGTACCTCATCAAATGGCCCTCGATGTTCGACACCCTCCTATCCAAGCCAGACACGTGTGTAGACAAACCCGCCATTTGATTAGACAAACCCGTCATTTGGGTGGACATGGAATCGAAACGAGCAAACATCCCTTGTTGAAAATCAGCCCAATATGGAGGAATCTCGGCCTCCATGGCCTGGCGAGCTCGGACGCGATCTCTTCGAGTGTAGTAGTGAACAATGCGCTCATTATCGTCCGGAACATGCTGCTGCTCCTCCTCGTCTCCATTCCCATCGTCCTCGTTTTCCACTTCCACCTCTTCTTCCTCTTCTTCTCCCTCTTCTTCTTCCTCAGCGTCTTCCTCCTCTTGGTGCGCAGCTTCTTGTCCGGCTCTTCGAACACGACGCGCATCAGAATAGTAAGCACGAACAGAAGCTCGATCCTCAACTCGAGTGAACTCGGTTGGACTCCTCATCAAGCGAGCATTGATCAACTCCGTGGATGACATCTCCACACTTTGCACCAACCCTCCGGCCTCCGAAATATGTACGCCAAAGTGACGAGCTAGAGCCGTCGCGACGTAACCAAGAGTGGGATGAGCGCCGTTCTTCGACTGCACATGTGAGAGCTGCGTCCATATGAATGGGGCCAAACACACCTTCCGATTGTACCTAGCACACCAAAGCAAATAGACCTCCATGCCCGTTACCTTACTGGCCTCCTTTTTACCGGAGACCATGTTAGATATGAAGCGATGGAGTATAATCAAAGCATCATCGCGTAAAAAGGAACTAGACACACCCGAAGTTCTAAAATTATTAACACCCGACAAATCCATCCAAGCCTCATTAACATTAAAATCAGCAGGCACACAATCAGAGATATTAGGGTTCGCACGAAAACCAAATACTGATTTCATCGTTTCCTTAGAAACTTCACACAAGATACCACGAAAGGTGCATTCCATCACAACCTCATTACCACCTCTAGATAAACGAAAACTACTACACATCTCTAGACACAAACTATCATGCGCCTCCCATTGTCTAGACATACATCGCATTAATCCTAGTCGAAGAGCATATTCGCGAATAGTCGGAAAAATAGACAAACGCCTCAAAAAATCCATATCGTAATGCCTAGGAGGGCGTATATCAAGATTTTTCAAACGGAGGTAGAGATTAGTAGTCGCGTACCTATCGGTTTCGAAAGGAACCCGTTCGCGACGCCCGTACTGTTGCTCGTTGTCACCCGGTGAGTGGCGATCGAGACTCACAATGTAGGGAGTACGATTCATGGTGATGATGTGAAGTGGTTTGAGGAAGGATGGCACACGAACGGAGCAGGAATTACGAAAGTGAAAAACGGGGCAGTCTCCTATCTGGACGGTCGTCCAGATTCAGCTTGAATTCTGGACGGTCGTCCAAAATTTTGGCCGGTCGCGGAGATTCTGGCCGAGCGCGGTGATTCTGGCCGAGCGCGGTGATTCTGGCGGCGACTGGGTAATGGCTGAGCGACGGCGGCGCAGTGGTGGCTGAAGGTGGCTGGAACGACGTCGGCGAGCTGGCAGCGATGGGTGAACGGCGGTGGCTAACGGTGGTGATATGTGCTGCCGGCGGCGTGCTGACGACGTGCTGACGGCGGCGGGGCTGACGGCGGCGAAGGTGCAGCGGCGGTGGTAGCTCTATACGGCGGCGGCTGTGTGCTGGTGTGTGAGCTGTGGGAGAAAAAGAGAAGAGAGAAGAGAGGTGAAGGAGAAAAATATAGGTCAAAACAAATAATAAATGGGCTGAAATCGAGTTTGACTAGGCAAAGGAAACGGGCCCACAGGATTCTGGACGATCGTCCAGATTTCGTAAAGAATCTGGCCGGTCGTCCAGATTAGCTACTGGTTGGCCACTTGTTTGCAACGATCTGGCCGATCGTCCAGAATTCCTTAAGGAATCTGGACGATCGTCCAAATGAGAAACTGAGTTCGCGACGCCCATTCCTGCAAAAACACTCAAACTCACACGAAAAATCAAATATAATAAGAAATGCAATGAAAAATACTAAATCTAAAATTTTTATATTTTTTTACGTGGGTTGCCTCCCACCAAGCGCTCGTTTATCGTCATTAGCTTGACGTACCAAAAACTCAAGAGGAGAGTGGGGGTCGGATATGAGAATCGTCTCCACCGTTTGAGGCAATGTCGACCCTTCGATGTACGGCTTCAATCGTTGCCCGTTGACCGAGAAGATGTATCCCGAATCCTCGTTCTTGATTTCTACCGCACCATGGGGGAAAACTTGCACCACCGTGTATGGACCTCCCCACCTAGACTTAAGCTTACCCGGAAATAAACGAAGACGAGAGTGAAAGAGAAGTACCTTCATTCCGGGTTTGAACTCCTTGAAAGCTATGCGTCTATCATGTAGACGTTTCACCTTGTCCTTGTAAATCTTGGCATTGTCGTAGGCTTCGTTCCTTAGCTCGTCGAGCTCCTCCATTTGCAAAATCCTCCGATCATGAGCATCGTCGAGGTCGAAATTGATGCGCTTGAGGGCCCAATACGCCTTGAACTCTATCTCAACGGGCAAATGACACGACTTACCATAGACGAGCCTATAGGGACTCATCCCAAGCACGCCTTTGTACGCCGTGCGATATGCCCAAAGAGCGTCGTTCAACTTGTCGGCCCAATCCTTCCTCGATGGCTTGACCGTCTTCTCTAAAATCCCCTTGATTTGGCGATTGCTCGTCTCCGCTTGTCCCGAGGTTTGTGGATGATAAGGAGTCGCCACCTTGTGTGTGATGGCGTTCTTCTGCATGAGCTTGGCGAACAACTTGTTGCAAAAATGTTTTCCCCCATCACTAATGATCACACGAGGGAAACCAAACCTACACAAGATATTTTCCTGCACAAACTTCAAGACAACGTGAGAATCACATGTCTTCGTGGGTATTGCTTCTACCCACTTAGACACGTAATCGACGGCAAGTAAAATGTATTCGAAACCATGGGATTTAGGAAAAGGTCCCATAAAGTCGATGCCCCACACATCAAAAATCTCAACCACTAAAATAGGATTAAGGGGCATCTCATTACGGCGACCTATAGAACCTGTGCGTTGGCAACGATCGCATGCAAGGTAGAAGGCTTGAGCATCCTTGAACAAGGTAGGCCAATATAATCCACTTTGAAGCACCTTATGAGCAGTCTTTTGGCCTCCAAAATGTCCTCCACTCGGCTCCTCGTGACAATGTCGCAGCACCTCGGTTTGCTCGTGGTCGGGAACGCACCTTCGAATCACCTCATCCTTCCCAAGCTTGAACAACTGAGGATCCTCCCAATAGTATTGCCTACACAAACGCAGAAACCTTTTCTCTTCTTGAGCGTTAAGGACGGGTTTAGTGTCCTTATCGGCCAAGTAATTAGCAATATCGGCAAACCAAGGAGTAGCACTCACTTCATTAACATTCTCAAAGGGAAAGGAATCACTAATATCATCAAGAGAAGCATAAGGGGGAGGTGAATCGAGACGAGAGAGATGGTCGGCCACAAGATTATCACTACCTTTCCTATCACGAATTTCAATGTCAAATTCTTGCAATAATAAGACCCATCTAATCAACCTAGGTTTTGCTTGGGCTTTAGTCAAAAGATGTTTAAGAGCACCATGATCACTATAAATAATCACCTTAGACCCTATGATGTATGATCTAAATTTATCTAAGGCAAAAACAACAGCAAGCATCTCTTGTTCGGTGGTGGTGTAATTCACTTGAGCAGGATTAAGAGTTAAACTAGCATAGTAAATCACACGAAGCATCTTATCGACTCTTTGACCCAAAACAGCCCCTACGGCATTATTAGACGCATCACACATAATCTCAAAAGGCAATGACCAATCGGGCCCAACTAAAACGGGAGCAGAGATGAGTTTTTCTTTTAAAGTGAGAAAGGCATTCATACAAGACTCATCAAAGTGGAAAGGCACATCTTGAGCAAGCAAACGACAAAGAGGTTGGCTAATTTTAGAAAAATCCTTAATGAATCGTCTATAAAAGCCCGCATGACCAAGGAAACTCCTAATACCTTTGACATCACTAGGTGGTGGCAATTTTTCAATCACCTCCACTTTCGCTTTGTCGACCTCTATGCCCTTACTCGAAACTACATGGCCTAGAACAATTCCACTTCTAACCATAAAATGACTCTTTTCCCAACTCAAAGTAAGACCACTCTCAATGCATCTCTTAAGGACTCTCTCTATTTTCAACAAGCAATCATGGAAAGACGACCCGAAAACAGAAAAATCATCCATAAAAATCTCTACAAAATCACCGATAAATTCCGAAAAAATAGACATCATGCATCTTTGGAACGTACCCGGTGCGTTGCAGAGACCAAATGGCATCCTCCTATAAGCATAGGTCCCGAAAGGGCTTGTGAAGGCCGTCTTTGCTTGATCCTCCGGAGCTATCGCAATTTGGTAGTAACCTGACAAGCCATCTAGAAAACAATAAAACTCTTGCCCGGCTAACTTATCAAGCATTTGATCAATAAAAGGGAGAGGAAAGTGGTCCTTTTTGGTGGAAGCATTAAGCTTCCGATAATCGATGCACATCCTCCAGCCGGTAACCGGGCTCGAGGCGACCAACTCATCCTTCTCGTTCTTTGACACCGTAATTCCTCCCTTCTTTGGAACGACGTGCACCGGGCTAACCCACTCACTATCGGCGATGGCATAGATAATCCCCTCCGCCAATAGCTTGTAAATCTCCTTGCGCACGACCTCCATGAGCATTGGGTTGAGCCTCCTTTGTCCATCTCGTTTGGGGCGTGCGCCTTCTTCGAGATTGATGCGATGCATGCACGTGGCCGGGCTAATTCCTCGTATATCCGCCAAGCTCCATCCAAAAGCGAGCTTGTTCTCCTTGAGTATGCCCACCAAAGCTCCTTCCTCTGCAAGAGACAAAGAAGAAGAGATGATTACGGGTTTTTGATTTCCTCCCTCTAAAAATATATATTTCAAATGCGATGGCAGCTCTTTCAACTCCAAAGGCTCCGGAATCTTCGAGCCGGGCTCGGGGTCTTGAGGTGGAAACGGTAGCTTGATTCCAATATCCCTCTCCATTCGCTCCCATTCCATTTGATCTCCGGATCCCCAACACACCTCCTCCGTGTCAAAATCCTGCACAAAAGAGCACTCGGCCAAGGCATCAACCTTATCGATGAAAGAACAATTATCAATTAAATTGACCGATGACATAGGCCGACTCTTATGCACAGAAAACGAGACATCCTCTCCTAAAACGGACATCTTAATCACACCACTCTTCACATCAATCAAAGTATTAGTTGTAGCCATGAAAGGACGACCTAGCAAAAGTGTGTGCTCAATACCATTTTCTTGTACCTTACCTATCTCTAAAACCACAAAATCAACGGGAACAATCAAACCCCCTACGCGAACAAGAATATCCTCAATAATACCTCTAGGGTACCTAATAGACCTATCCGCCAATTGAAGGCTCATGCGAGTGGGTTTAAGTTCTCCTAACTCTAATTGCTTAAAGATAGAATAAGGCATAAGATTAATACCGGCACCTAAATCTAGCATACCACATGCTTCCTTACCATTACCTAAAGAGATAGTGATAACGAAAGAACCTGGATCTCGTTGCTTAGGTGGAAGAGGGTGTTGCAGAATTGATGTCGCCACCTCCGATACCGCAATCGTCTCCATCTCATCGAACGGCTTCTTCCTCGATGTCAACTCCTTCACGAACCTCACGAACGGTGGCACGTTGCGAATAACATCAAGGAGAGGCAAGTTCACGTCCACCTTTGAAAGAAGCTTGTAAAGATCGGCGAATTGTTGATCACGCTTCTTGTTCTTCACACGACTTGGATAAGGAATGGGAGGAACGTAAGGGTTGGAAGTCTTGTGTAGAGGCGGGGCTTCCTTCTCGGGCTCGTCGGACTCCGTACGCTGCTCACCTGACTTGGACGATCGGCCAGAAGAGTCGGGGTGACTTGGCCGATCGTCCAGATTAGCTGCTGGGTTGGGCGAGTTGGGCAATCTGGACGAGCGTCCAGAATCTGGACGACCGTCCAGATCAGGTACTGGACGGGGCTCTGGCGCCTGCGTTTTGGCCGACCGTCCAGAATCTGGACGACCGTCCAGATTAGCTGCTGGACGGGCGTGTTGATGTGGAGGTGCTGCCGGCGTCTTCGGTCCATTCCAACGGGGACTTGGGCCCCATCTATTTCCCATGCTTCCTTGAGGTGGCATTGACACTCCATTGTCCACGTGCCTCCCGCTCCGCAACACCGAGACGGCTTGGGCTTGATGCGGTGGAAAAGGAGGAACATATGGGGGATATTGCACCTCGTTAGCTTGTTGTGGTTGGATCCCTTGGCTCGGAATCCGCCCCGGTTGTTGCATTAAGTGCATAGATCCCGAAATTTGGCCAATTCCGTCTCGAGCCGCTTTATGTTTGCATCAAGTGCATGGAAACGATCCTCATCGGCGGGTGGCTTTTGTGGAGGGCCTTGAGGACGAGAGTTCGGGTATGGTGGTGGTGGTGTAGGATTAGATTGAGGAGGGTAATATGGAGGTGGTGGGTAATATGGATTTGGAGGGTATTGAGGGGGTGGATAATATGGTGGAGGTTGAGGGTAGTAGGGATTTGGTGGAGGAGGATAGGAGTTATTATATGGTGGAGGACGCCTATTTGGATAGGTAGGGGGGTTACCTTGCCCTTGTGTCGGCCTCGGATTTTGGTAGCGTCCATTATATCCCCCTTGGTATCCTTGAGGTGGTACTTGAGGTGGGTATCCTTGAGCGGCGTAAACCTCGGCTCCTCCTTCGTATTGAAACTCCCCCATGTTGTGGCACACCTCCTTGATGTGTCCAAGCTCTCCACAAATCTCGCATTGATCGGGCTTCCTCTCTTCCTCCTTCGGGGCCGGTGCATTTTGCTTAACCTTCAAATTCTCGAGATCCCTATACATGTCGGCAATTTGCTTCTTCAAGTCGGGGCTCATCGAAATTGCACTCGCCTCCACGTTCCTCGATCTAACTGATTTTTGTTGAGAACTCGCAGCAAGCGTCTCGAAAATATCCTTCAACTCATCAGCTGTCTTGACCGCTATGTTGCCTCCGGCCGAACTATCCACCATGAATTGGCAAGTTTGGTTGAGGGCGTCGTAGAAATATTGCCAAAGCAACTCCGGTGCCATTTGATGATGAGGGCATTGTTGGAGCAGCTCTTGGAACCTCTCCCATGCTTCGTGAAATGGCTCATCGTTGTGTTGGGAGAAATTCATAATCTTTGACCGCACCTCTTGAGTCTTGCGGTTGGGATAGTACTTTAGCATGAACTTCTCGCACACCGCATTCCATGTGGCGAGAGAGTTGGCCGGGAGCGCCAAATACCACGACCTTGCTCGATCCTTGAGGGTGTACGGGAAGCACTTCATCTTCAAGGTGTCCTCCGTGAGTCCCGCGAGTGGGAAAGTTTGCACCACCGTGCAAAACTCTCGGATGAACGTCAACGCATCCTCGTTGGCCAGCCCGTGGTAGGAAGGAAGCAACGCCATGTGGTGAGGTTTAAGCTCATGATTCCTGACCGCTTCCGTCAGGACAATCGCCGAAGTGGTGGCTGTGAATGTGGGGCGAGCAAAATCGCCCATGACTCTAGCTGCCATGGCTTCGGGCTCTGCAAACAACAAGACTAAACCAAAGTCTTGAGAATCAATCTCCTCCTTCTCCTTCGCGGCTAAGATCGCTTTCCTTTGATGAACGTTGTCGACGTAGGGCGCTAAATTACTTTGAAGACTTCGGCGACCATGCATAAACTACACTCAACAAAAGGGTTAAACGCACCGAGTGGGAGAGATAAGAAATCGAAATAAACACAAATAAAAATAAAGCAAATAAAAATACTACACAATCAAAAGCCTAAAGTTATCCCCGGCAACGGCGCCAAAATTTGTTTCACCAAAAAGTGTTCGCAATAGAACGAAATCCTATCGTAGCACTAGCAAGTAAAACCAAAGTATCGAATCTCAAGGAAAACTTAACAGGGCAATTAATTATGTAGTAAACCTAAAACTAAGAAAGCAAGTAAAGATTATTTTGGGGTTTTTGTTTTTAAATCCTAGGCAAATAAAATAAATCAAAGCAAGTAAATAAAAGCAATTAAATAACTAATCTAGAACTCAAGAAATAAATCTAAGAATTAAACTAGAAGAAAGCAATTAAATCTATCTAGGCAAGAATCGAAAAAAAAGCAATAAAGAAAGCAACGAAGGAAACGAAAGCAAAGAAAGAAGCATAAATAAATCTAGACATGATGAATTGAAATCTGGAAATTAAAAGCAAATTAATCTAACTTGAAAACTTTGAAAAACGAAAGAGAATTGAAAGCAAGAAAAACGAATCTAAACTTTAAACTTGAAATCGAAAGAACGAAATTAAACTAAGGAATTTAAACGGAGCAATTAAGAAAAACGAATCTAAAACGAAAGCAAGCAATTAAAACGAATAAACGAAAGCAATAAGAAAACTTACGAAAATTGAGATGAAGAACGAAGAACTTGAATTAAATAAACGCCTTGAATTAAATTGCAATAAACGAAGAACGAATCCGGATCCGAACAATAGAAAGTTAAACTAAAGTATTTGAATCTGAAAACTAAAGCTAAAATATGCTAAAAGATGGTTATAATTCGTGTACAAGGATGGTATATATATACTAGGTAAAAACCTAGATAAATAAGGAAAGAAAAGCTGGACGCCGACTTTTGGACGATCGTCCAGATTGTGGAGTGAAATCTGGACGGTCGTCCAGATGAGCTGCTGGATAACTGCTTCACACATGTTTGGACGGTCGTCCAGATTGTGAAGAAAATCTGGACGATCGTCCAGATGAGGAACTGCCTTCTCACGGCTTTGCCTTCTCTTCGTGCACTTTTCGTCCCGTTTTCTTCCCATTTCTCCCCTTTTGCTCCTATGATACCCAAAACTCCAAACAAACAATCATAGCCAAAAGACACACTAAAAGACACAAAAACATAATGAAAACTAACACGAAAACGCAACGAAAAACCTAACAAATAAACACCAATCACTTCTTCATTTATTTCCCTTATCTCATTTATTTCAATTATTGGAATTTATTATTCCATGCATGTTATTATCTATATCAATTGCTTCCTAAAATGGCTAAACACTGCAGAGAGAGAAAATTTGCCAGATGCAATGATTACTCCTTTTGTGAAACAAAACTTCATTTATGGGGTTTTATGCCACCACAATCGAGATGCATTTATGTGAGGACTGGACGTGAGAAGCAAAAAGTCGCGACTGGGCATGGACTGTTGTGTCCACCCGCTCACGTGCGACGTTTCGCCTCCCACGTGCCTCGAAAAGATACGCGCAGTCAAATCACCACTTTTAAAAAGTGGATGACGGCACACCCCTTCAATCCTGGTCGTTCGATCAAATTGATCGAGGTCGTTCCCCTCTGCTTATAAATAGGGGATCCTCTCGCTCTCTCTCTAAATGTCATTATCCGCATTATTGTTATTTTTCTCTGCAAATTCACTATTCAAATTCTAAATCCTAACAACTTCTTTGTTCTTACGAGGTAAAATATGGCTGCTGATGAACAAACCTCCACCTCCGGTCAAGAGATCACCATCAAGTGGGAAGAAGCCCACAAGTTCTACGACTCTCTCGTCGTTCAGGAGCCCTATTTTATTTACGATAATCAAGGCCACTCCGGTCTTGACGACGTATTCGAGAGAATGAAGAGATGCGGCCCCTTCCACCGCATCATCACCATGAAGCCGGCAAGATTTCTGCCCCGGCAAGTTCTTGCCTTCTACGCGTTTTGGAATGAAGTCGAGAAGGATTCTCTCGACTCCATCTCTGTTCGTGCTTCCGACAACGTCATTGCCGACGAATCATTCAACCTCCTTGAAGCCGTGAAGAAAGCCTATGACTTGGAGGATTCCGGCAAAGAAGCATTTCCCGATATGCCTTCTCAACTTATGGAGGAGTCATTCCAAGCTATGACTCTCCCGGCGACAGGATAGCAGCCCTTGACGTATGATTTCAAGGGAATGCAACGAACTCGGCTCAAACCGGAGTTTCGTTTGCTATTTGACGTCATCAACAAGGTCCATCTCTCGCAAAAAGGGACAAATGACAGGCTTACCCACGACAAATTCAAGATTATGGTCGCTGTCTACAACAACTCCCAGTGAATTGGGCGAGGTTGTTGGTTCTTGGGATGAAGGCTGAAGCAAGGAAGGTCAACACCTCAATTAATAGTGAGGGTGACATGGAGCTGACCGTGCAGAGGAAGATAAACTTCTGCTCGAAGATCTCACTGATCTTCTAGTCCGTTGATGACTGTGCTGAATGGGATGATTTAGTAGCCTTCAACGAATCGATCAAACTCCCGTCGAATCAGCGACAATTCAACATGTCGATGGGTATTAATGAAGCTTCTCTCATGACATCTGATCTACGGATCAGGCCGTTCCTTGAGGCTATGGCGAGGTTCAATCCAAAATGGAAGGACCCACGTTAGATAGCCAAGGGGGAACCTGCTGTATCCCCCCAGCTCAAGAAATCTTCAGGATCATCCTCCACCAAGGGCAAGGAGAAGTTGATAGAGAAGCCAAAGAAGATGAGTGAGAAAGATGTCAAGGAGAGGCCCTCGAAGAAGCAGCGAGTTGATGCTGCGGTGGTTAGCTCATCCTCTCCCTCCCAGATGATCTTTCTTCCTTCAACAACAGCAAGCCCATCTATTGCTTCTGTTGAAAAAGTACATCAACCTCTCTCCAAGGAGCAGCTAGATGTCACCACCGAGGCGGATGAAGATGCTCCGCATGGTGGTCTTTACTCTTTCGGCCAGCCCGTCTCTCATCAGGTCTTCGACAATTCTTCCATCCAGATCGTGATTGATGATGATGACGATGATGATGATGATGCTATCCTCTATCTGAAGAAGGCCGAGGAAGATGAACATAGGCTGATCAAAGAGCAAGCTCTTCAGCTCTATGATGATATGGAGTTTGCGGCAAAAAGGTCGTTGATGAACTGATGCCAGGGATCTCAATGACCCCAGTGGCCTTTCGTATGGCCACCCGCCTCCGTTTGTTCTTGGACATCAAGGATGTTGATTACCATGTGATGCACTCCTTGTTCGTGCTGAAGGATCTTGACAAATTGAAGGCGGAGGAGGCCCTTCTTAAGAATGAGTTTCAATACTCATCTATTTCGGAAGCTCGTTTGAGCTTTCGCAAGCTAGTCCTTACCTCCATGAAGGTAGAAGCCAAGTCTCTGGGTGTTGACTTGAAGCCTCTCTACCTAGAAGAAGCTGAATTCTACAATTCAGCTGTCCCGGAAAACGAGAATGGACTGAGTCCAATCAGGCAGAATATCATGACCTCAGTCCGTTCTGTTAACGTGGACGAGCTGTTCAGTGATGGAGCAGATGAAGAGGAGGAGAAGGAAGAAAAATTGGAAACCTTCTTGACCACCAGCCAGCTGGGCTATCTTATTTCCAAAAGGACGAACCAGGTTGTTGAAGATATCAACACCCGTTTGTCTGATCTAGAGAAGCGGCTGGATGCAAGAGCTGGTCAGCTGGAGGATAAGCTGACTAAATCCGTGGATGATATTTTGTCCAATCTCAAAACCACGGATGAAAGGCTGTTAAAAGAAGTGAGCTAGGTCACTTCAAAGGCTGTTGAGACAGCCAAGGAAGTTGCAAAAGCTGCCGTCTCCAAGCAGATTGGTGACTTCACCCAGGTCCATCTTAAGGATCACGTCAAGGGATTTCTTGGTAATCTTATCATGGATGAAGATGTAGCTTCCAATAGCGATCTCCATGCAACTAACAGGGCGGTAAAAGAGGTGGAAGAAAAGTTGTCCAACTTGAACTCTCTCATAACCACCTCCGCATCTGCAGCAAACCTTCGTGAAGCCGCTGTTAGTGGAGACATCTCTGCTTTCTATTCTTCTCGAGAGTACCTCACATCCCAGGTCGAAGCCCTCCAGGCCGAAGTGAAGAACCTCGATGGCGTTCTTAAGACCCTTTGTGATGATGTCAAAAAGGGGGAAGGTGAGAAGGAGAAGAAAGGGAAGGAAAAAGCAGAGAAGAAGCAGAAGAAGAAAGAAAATAAGAAATCCAGGGAAGGATCTACCTCTGAAAGGCCGTCTCAATCTCCCTCATTTGCCGATCAAGCAGGTGGTTCTGATCAGCAAGGTGGTTCCTCAACAGGTACTGCGGATGAAGCTCGTCGCATTACCCAGGCCATATTGATGGGTGCAAATGCTGAACATGCTATTGATCCAAATGTTCAAAAGAGGATCCAAGCTGAACAGAATGCTGAACTCTTGAAGCTCGGTGCTGCCAAGGCAGATGCCTTGAGGAAGATGAAGGAGGATGAGAAGAGAGCTTCTATTGCTCAAGCAGAGGTGGATCGTGACATGACGCAGAAGCAAGTTAATCTCTCTCAGCTCAATCAAAAGTACTTAAAGAGTAAAGCACAGGCTGCACTTGAAGGAAGAGACTGGCTAGGCAAGGAGACCTCAATAGGAAGAACTCACCCGTTCCTTCATTCTGCAACACTACTGGATCCAACTCCCTCCCTACGATCAAGAAAATCATGGCGAGGCCTTCGAACTACTTCTAAGGCATGTCTGGGATCGAAACCTTATCAAGAGAGTTGTGACGCTGGCTAGTGAAGCAGGCATTGGCCTCCCTATCCCTGTGAAAGAAAGCTTTTTCTGTCCATATCTATCTGATGGTAAGACAGTGGATTTCACTGCCATCAATGAGGGAGTTCGTACATCAGCCCTTAATTTCGAGATTCCACCCTCCGACCCTCGATATGAGCAAATAGAAAATGGAATCTATGCAAGTATGGGATTGAAGCCCAGAAGTGAAGGATCTCAATCAGCTGCTGGTTCATCTAAGTAGTTGTCTTTAAAATTTTTGTTTATCACCTGTCTATATCCGTAACTCTCTAATCCAGCTCGTCATAAATAAAAATTCCTACTTTTCTGTGCCCAAAATGACAACCTCTCATTGTCTAGGCTTTAACTGCTTTACAGTTTTATTTATCTTTTGCCTAACATTGATCCACTTGAACTGGTTTGACAAGCTAGTTAAAACAGGCTCTCCAATTATTAGGATCTTTGTAAAGTGTTGGGTTTTGACATCATCAAAAAGGGGAAATTGTTGGGAACCCTCTGCAGTTGTGTTGATGATGTTTCTCAAAACCACACTTAGGCTCATTTTCATTAAGCAAGATAACATAGCATGATATCTATCTTAGATAGAATTGTATTAACGATCTTATTTGTTATAGTCTGTTCTCTAAAATAGAGTAAGGCCGCTGTCTATAACAGCCTCCTCTATAAGAGGCCAGTCAGTTCTTTGTTATCTTTGTTTGCAGGTACCTCGGCAGGATACTACGAGCTCATCTATCTAACTGCTGATGCTACCCAGGCTCTTGATCTAATGAGATAGATCAACCTGCCTCCATAGCTGCCACCTCACTTGCCAGCTATGAAGACCCACGTGAAGTGCTGAGTCACTTCTGCAACGGCTAGTGCCACATCAACTGTTTTCCAACGACTATTTTTGCAGGAGCCTCAATGGCTAGTTTTCAAACTATGCCTATATAAAGCCTTCACATACAATGATGCAGCTAACGAGAAACTCAATATCTTACGAGCCAAAATCGTTGCAGAAACTCTCTCACTAGTTCATATATATTCAACACTCAAAATACCAAGAGCTTTCCCAAAGATAGAGGATTTCACCATTGTATTACCACACAAGCTTGTTGCGTTTACTGCTGCATCAAGCCCACTGTACTCTCTCACATATTTAGTCTAGAGCTAGATTAGTTGAGATTGTTGTTTGGTTAAGATAGTTAAATCGAAGATTGTAAGTTGTATGAAACTGATACTCAGTCAGTATAAACAAGAGAGAAGTAGAATCCAAAAGTAAAGGGATTCGTAGATCTAGCTTGATCTACCGTGGAAGTAGGATAGTTACATCCGAACCACGTAAAAGACCTTGTGTTCTTTACTGTTCTCTTATTATCTCTCTCATTGATAAACTGCTCATACATAAACCTGCATTCAACAGCCTCGCTTTATAAGGTTGTAAAGATTTTACATCAAAGAGTTTTATAGCACAACCTCTCCACCACATTCCGTACTTAGCAGTTTGATATATCAAGCTTGTTGATCACAACGAGTTTGATAGATTGTTGGGAATTGTTAAGGACTAAATTGTTAAGGGGGAACTTCATGGGACATTTGATAAATAAAGTCATTTGTTTTGATTAGATCCCAAAACCCCAAGCGTCCTTTTCCCAAGCGACCCATTTTGATGTAGTTAATAGGTTAGAATTTTTCTAAGCCTACACTGTTAGGATGGCTCTTTTATTTTGCTTAGATTAGGCTTCAAAAGTTCAAGTGAAGGCCACTCGCTTGAGTGTGTTTTCCAAAGCGAAGCAAGTCAAGCAAGCTGAAGTGAAGCGTGCCGAAGAATAGCGAAGCGAAGCGATCGCTACAGTAGATTCTAAGTGAGTCTGCCAAAGTGAAGCGAAGCGAGCGCTACAGTTCAAAGCAAGCGAAGCGAGTCTACCGAAGTGGAGCGAAGCGAAACGAAGCAAACGCTGCAAAGCGAAGCAAAGCGACCCGCTATAATATGATCCTAAAGCGACTCACTTCGGAGCGGCCGCTACAACTTCAAAGCGAAGCGAGCCACTACCTACCAGAAAGCGACAGCACAAATTCCCGCTCCGATTTTGAACTCCAGTCAACAGGAGATCTCCGCATTAATTACGAGATCTCCACGTGTCGAAAGCGGAGAGGAGCAGAGGAGTTGACTGCCAGGCCGACAAAGGCGCCGCTACAGTACTGGCTCGCTCCAGTTACTGTTAAACTTGGAACTTAGCCATTTTCGGCAAAAGTCCAAAATTGCGCGTCTGCAAAAGCTACTGCCTGCGCAAGTACTGTCGAGAGGAGGAGGGACAAGACCACCAACCAAGCAACGGATCTTAGCCAACCCTCCGCCTATAAATAGTGAAGGATGAAGACGTGAAGAAGTAAGAACACTACTTGCGCATTCGAGCCTACTGCAAACAAACACTCCCAAGCCTTCGAGCAAATCTTCGAGTCTTTGTTTCAAGTGTTCTCCGAGTTTCCAGTCCATTGGAACTCGTCTTCACAACCTTCACACTTAGATTCTAAGCCCACTTCAAATATCCAAGCTTAGAAGAAGAACTCTACCCATCTTTGCATCTACTGTAAAGAGTTCTTCATTAGTGTGTTCGTCAACCAAAAACCCTAAACTGTTGTCTGTTAGGTTTTTGAGTCGTCGTTAGGTTGTTCAGATCTAAGGCCCTTCTTTCATCGATTGAAGAAGCCTCGATCGTAGAGTTGAGATCCAAGCTTACACTTACATCGTTTGTGTAAAGCTCAATCGAAGCTAGGCTGTAAGGAGAGCCCGTAATCTCCCTGTCTGTCTGACTGAAGCGAGTGAAGCTTCCAGTCTTTGTTAGGTTTGTGTAGTGAACCCGCAATCACTACGTCTGTCGTTTGATCTAGGCAAGTGAAGCCCGATCCCGACCAGGTTTTTGAAGGACCCGTAACCTTCAAGTTCTTGAGTGAAAAGAACAGTTGCCGTCGTGCAGCAAAGTGGACGTAGGAGCGTTATCTCCGAACCACTATAAATCTCTGTGTCGTATCTCTCTTACCTTAATCTTTTTACAGTATTCGATTATCCATTGCACGTGCATATAAACAAACTTAACTTGGATTTTCAATTACTTAGGAAAGATTTTAGCTCACCAAATTCCGCACAAAGAGTAAAGTCTCACTCTTGATCAAGCTCTAAGCTTAGGACAAGAGATTCGTGATTGCTTTCGATCTAGCCCTCGGTTAGGTCTTTGCATTTCCAAAGAGCACTTTACTTTATACTCTGAGTTAAGGAATTGAAGTTGAAAAACTTCAAAATACGTATTCACCCCCCCCCCCCCCCCCCCCCCCCCCCCTCTACGTATTTTTCCTATAGCAAACCGGGACCAACAAGTGGTATCAGAGCAGCGGTTCTTTCGAGCCTCTGCTTTGCATATCCGAAGTGAGTCCCCACTCACTTCACGTTGTCTCACTGAACCGGATCCTATTTCCTAAGTGCATCAAAACCTCACCCACGCATATTGCATTTACTGCTGATAGTTTGCTATGTCTACATACAGTGCATCAAATCTTCCACAGTTCTCGATCGAAGGATACGAGATATGGAGTTTCCGAGTCGAGAGCTTCCTATGCTCAATCCACGACCGGATGTGGGAAGTCATTGAAGACGGACCAATCGAAATTAAGAAAGCCATATCTGTGGAGGTTCCAGCTGCTGAAGGTCGTCCAGCCCACGTTCGACAACAGTACGTGGAGAAGGATAAAGATGAGTATACTCCAAATGACTTCAAAGTTGCCAACCTCGACAAGATTGCACGCCACACAATGCAGAGCACCGTGTCGGACGCCTACCTTCCAAGGATTAGGAAGTGCGCAACAGCAAAGGAAATGTGGGAAACTCTAGCCCTCATTTCTCAAGGCACAGACAAAATCAAGGAGAACAAGCTCGCCGTTCAGATGCGGGAGTTTGAAAATCTGGTGATGAAGTCAGGAGAGTCCATCGACGCCTTCGAGCTGAGAGTTACCAACATTACTGCAACTCTCAACTCGCTTGGGAAGGAACTCACAGACAAGGAAGTAAATCTGAAAATAGTCCGTGCTCTCACAAGGAAGTGGCAGACTATGAAGGAGCTATATCTAGCTACCAAGGATCTAACGAAGCTCACGCCAGAAGTGTTGTTCTCCGAGCTCAAAGCTCACGAGTTTGATCTGAATCGAATGAGCCTCGACGACGAGGATGAAGCGCCCACTACGTACGTCAAAAGGAGTAGCATTCAAAGCTGCCGAAGGGCCAAGCGAGCAGTCGCTTGCTAAAATGACAAGGGAAGAGTTGGAAGAACACATTGCGTTCTTATCAAAGAACTTCAACAAGATGAATTCTCGAGTGGGCAAGTATAAAAGATTCTACAAACAGTACAAAGGGAGGAGCACTGATGCTCGAGAAGGAAAAGGAAAGAGAGAAGAGACGACCAAGCCGATCCCGCGCGACATGATGGAAGTGGAGTGTTACCACTGCCACAAGATGGGCCACTACAAATCCGATTGCCCAAAGCTAAGTGCCAAAGAGCGCGAAGAATTGAAGGCCAAGAGGGATGCCCCAAGGCGAGCGCTCGTAGCGAGTGAAATGCCGATCGCTTCAACTGAAGATCTCTCAAGCGACTCAGATGCATTCACAGATCCCAACTCAAGCGAGGGAGAGGATCTGGGACTCATGGCGCTCACCGATGAAGAAACTGGGGAGGTATTCTTCTATCCTTCAATCACTTCAATTACACTAGCACACACTGTCAATGAGGAAGAGCAATCCTCTACATGGAGTGAGTTGTTTGACAAACACCAGAAATTGTCAAGCGACCACGAAGTGGTAAAACAAGCTCTGTCTCGAAGCGAGAAGGAGAACCGAAAGCTAGCCACTGAGCTTGACCAAGTCAAACTTAATCTAAGGGCTATGACTAGTAAGTTCGAGGATCTCTTCGCTAGACATCAAAGCTTGGAGGGAAGGTATGAAACCCAATCCACTCTAGTTGCCAACTTAAATAAAGCATCATACGCTAGACAGGCACTAGAGAGTTCTCTTCTACCTTTTGGTAGAAAGGGAGGACTTGGATATGAGGGTGGACCTCCCAAGCCGACTGTCTTTGTTGGTGCATCACACACTACACCATCAGTCACTTTGGAATTGCCCACTGCATCCAAAGCGACCACCAACAAGGACAAAGGCAAAATGGCTGAGAACCCTAAGAAGAAGCCTATGAAGATGTCTATATCTTTAAGGGCAGACCCTAAGGGCAAGCAAAGTTCAACAGTCCCTAGCACTCAACATGCTAAGTCTTACCAATCCAAGGGTAAAGGGAAAAATGTTGAAGCTTCTAAGTCTCAAGCCAAGACACGAGAGACAAAAGATCTACCTCCTAAAAAGAGGAGTAATGTCTATGTGTCACGTTATCCGGACTGGAGATGGTCCAACCGGACTAACGTTGAGGGGGAAAAACTTGAAGCAACCAAGAGGCCGCTTCAAACTTCCAAGGTTACTCAAGCGAGTCGGGGTCAAAACCCTAGTTGGACCGCTTCGAGGAAACCAAGCGAGCCGCTTCAACAGACTAGAAACCCTAAGTCAGTCTCTAAACCCAAAGCTAATCCGAAGCGAGTCGCTTCAGGATATAAGCAAAATGGGAAGAGCGTAGGTAGGTCTGAAGCGAGCCGCTACCCCTCTTGCACACACTGTTGCACGTGTGAAGCTGCCTATAGGCAGTACACCAAGTTTTCGAAGGTCGAGAAGCCCAAGACACAAGCTTCATCTCAAAAGAGAGTGAAGCAAGTGTGGGTACCTAAGGGAACTAACCTGCAAGGACCCAAACTGATTTGGGTACCAAAATCTGTCTAATTGCAGGTGAGCGCCGTGGATCCCATGCCAAGTGAGGGTCAACCAGTTTGGTACCTGGACAGTGGATGTTCATGACACATGACCGGCATGAAAGCTCTACTTCACAACTACATAGAGAAGAAGGGTCCACACGTAACCTTTGGTGACAACTCTCGAGGAAGCACCAGGGGATACGGCGCACTGAAAGTTGGAAAGCTCAAAATTGAAGAAGTTTCCTACGTGGAAGGACTCAAGCACAACCTGTTATCTATTTCACAGTTTTGTGATAAAGGGTACAGGGTGGAGTTCATCTCCAACAAGTGCATTGTGAAGAGCAAACTCACATCCCAGATTGTGCTCACTGGAGTTAGACAAAGGAATGTCTACATAGCACAATGGGACAGCTGCAAGGAGGAAACTTGTCTAGTTGCAAGAAGTGCTACAGAAATTGGATGGCTATGGCACAGACGCTTGAACCACCTCAATTTCAAAGCTATCAATCGCTTAGCTCGAAAAGGTTTGGTGCAAGGCATACCGAATGAAGTCTTCATCAGAGACCATCCATGCTCACCATGCCAACGAGGGAAGCAGACGAAGAAGCACTTCGCCAGTCTCGAAGAAGCCTCATCAAAGCGAGTGCTCGAGCTGCTTCACATGGATCTGTTTGGTCCAGTTACTCCAGTTAGTGTAAATGGAAGGAAGTACACTCTAGTTGTAGTCGACGATTTCTCTCGCTACACATGGGTTGTATTTCTATTCAGCAAGAAGGAGACACTGACCAAACTGCCACAACTACTCAAGCGATTGGCGGTGGAAAAGAATCAAGCTATCGTGACCATTCGCTCCGACAAAGGCACAGAGTTCCTGAATTCTACAATTGAAGAATACTGCACGGAGCATGGCATAGCACATCAAACTTCTTCAGCACGCACTCCTCAGCAGAATGGAGTTGCTGAAAGAAGGAATCGAATCATCAAAGAAGCCGTTCGCACCATGATTGCTGACTCGAAGCTTCCGATGAAGTATTGGGCTGAAGCTGCCAACACGGCATGCTACACACAGAATCGGACGCTTCTCAACAAACGGCACGACAAAACACCATATGAAATATGGACAGGGAGAATTCCAAACATATCTTATTTCCATATTTTTGGTTGTAGGGTCTTCATTCACAACAATGGGAAGTCACAGTTGAAAGCCTTTGAAAGCAAAGCTGATGAAGGAGTATTCTTAGGATACTCTACATCTAGCAAAGCCTACAGAGTATTCAACTGTAAAACCCTAATTGTGGAGGAATCACCCCATGTCGTATTTGATGAATCTTCTTTAAGTCTTCCACAGGAACAGGCTCAAGCGAATGAAAAGGATCAAAGCAAGGAACCCTCAAATCAACTCTCTTGGGACGTGCTTGATGAAGATGATGAGATCAAGGACTCAAGCGAGCAGGATCCCAAAGGAGAAGTCGAAGCTGCCCCCAAGATTCCTGAAGCTAGTGCAGGCCAAGCACCCAATCCAGTCGCTTCAGACGGTGAAGCGAGCGACAAGGAAGCGGATGAAGATGAAGCTGGCGGATCAAAGCGAGCGTGGCTCAAGGATCACTCACCTAGCCAAATCATTGGAGATCCATCCAAGGGTGTAGTGACCAGAAGTCAAGTGTTTGGAGAAAGTGCCATGTTCAGTTGCTTTCTCTCAAACATTGAGCCATCAAGCGTGGAGGAAGCCCTAGCCGATTCTAACTGGGTGATCGCCATGCAAGAAGAGCTGAATCAGTTCACCAGGAACGACGTATGGTACCTCGTGGATCGTCCCAAGTTTCAGCATGTTATTGGCACCAAGTGGGTGTTCAAAAACAAGACGGACGAGGACCACAACGTAGTGAGGAACAAGGCGCGACTAGTTGCCAAAGGCTACTGCAAAGAGGAAGGAATCGACTTTGACGAGACCTTCGCTCCCGTGGCACGTCTTGAAGCGATCCGTTTATTTCTAGCCTATGCAGCGGCCAAGAAATTCAAAGTGTATCAAATGGATGTGAAGAGCGCATTCCTCAACGGTGAACTCAAGGAAGAAGTGCATGTGGAGCAGCCACCGGGTTTCGAGCAGGGAGATAAAGTGTATCGCTTGAAGAAAGCCCTGTATGGGCTGAAACAAGCTCCCAGAGCTTGGTATGATACATTATCTCAATTCCTAGTGGAAAATGGATTCCAAAAGGGAAAGATAGATCGGACTCTCTTCACCATCAATCATGGAGAAGATATGCTATGGGTCCAGATCTACGTAGACGACATCATATTTGGGTCACCAAACCAGTCGCTTAGCGAGAAGTTTGGAGAGCTAATGAAGACCAAGTATGAGATGTCGATGATTGGCTTGATGAGCTGTTTTCTAGGTCTTCAAGTGAAGCAGCAGGATAATGGAATTTTCATCAACCAGGCCAAGTACACTCGAGATATGCTTGCGAAGTTTGGTGTTCAACATGCTAAAGCTGTGAAGATTCCTATGAATACCAACTGGAAGATGGAGCCAGACGAAGGAGGAAAATCTGTAGATCCTACAGATTATCGTGCCCTAATTGGGTCACTTCTCTATCTCACTGCAAGTAGGCCAGATATTGCTTTTGCAGTCGGAGTCTGCGCTCGCTTCCAAAGCAATCCCAAACACAGCCATCTTGAAGCTGCCAAAAGGATTCTTCGATATTTGAAGGGCACTGTCAACATGGGGCTGTGGTATCCAGCGGAGGACAATTTGGAGCTCACTGGATATTCCGATGCTGACTATGGAGGTTGCCGAGTTGATAGGAAATCAACGTCGGGCACATGTCAGTTCTTGGGGAGCAAGCTAATCTCGTGGTTCTCAAAGAAGCAAACAAGTGTAGCCACTTCAACAACGGAAGCTGAATATATGGCCGCAGGAAGCTGCTGTACTCAAATCCTATGGCTTCGTCAACAGTTGAAGGACTACAAAGTTGAAGCGAATGAAATTCCGATCTTCTGCGACAACAACAGTGCCATATGTATCTCGCAGAATCCAGTGCTTCACACCAGATGCAAGCACGTGGAAATTCGACATCACTTCATTCGTGATCATGTCGAGAAGAAGGATATCAAGCTCGAGAAAATTCATACCGATCTCCAGCGAGCAGATATTCTCACCAAGCCTCTAGCTGAGTCTCGTTTCAACCAGCTATGCATGGAATTAGGGTTATTAGACCCTGGTGAAGAATGCTAGTTCCAGGATGCACGAAGGAGTGTTCGCTTGTTCTCATGAGCATCACTCGCTTCGGATCTTCACCAACTCAAGCGAGCCACTTCAAATCTCACTCGCTTGAAGAAAATGAAGTTAGGTGGAGAAAGGTGGAGTAATGGAAGAAGTTCCCTACCAACTTATTGGAATTGTTAAGTATATGGTTAAGGGGAAACTAATGCTTCTCTCGGAGCAAGCTACTTCCAAAGCAAGCAAGATTGCAGCAATCTTGAATTCTGCATCGCTTCAATTTGCCCTAGCTTGGGTCAAAGCGAGCCGACTGCAGATTCATTCTTTAGAATGTAGGAAAGCTTGAAGGTTTACCTTTTTATACAAAAGGTTGCAGGGCTGGTGACATGCTTCTGCGTAAAATACGAGATTGTCTTGTCAGAGCATTCTCATTGTCATCCTGTCCATTTCTACTCTGAGATAAGGACTTGTACTCATCCCCCATTCGTCGTGAATAAGTACACTTACGTGATGCTCCCTTCGGGTTGTAGTAAGCTTGTGTACTTTATTCATTTTCTCCCTCATTCACTTCGATGGAGGACTCTCTAATTCGTAGAGGAAGATGAATGCCATGAAGATGAATGCCATGAAGATCTAACTCAACGTGTAGCATTCAACTTGTGGTAACTAATTCAAGTGAAGTCTTCAATTTGTGGTATCAATCTCCTACGAAGTGAGATTGACTGGTAAGTATTTCAATTTTAAGTACACTAAGTGAGCCGAAGCGTGCTAGAAACCTTCACTCACTACGTGGAAAATATGAAATGAATCTGACACAAATACAAAGAGGAAAACACTCTTGTTTATCCTCGAAGTATGTAAGTCAGAAACATTTTAAATTAAGCAAAGAAATTCAATTTCTCATTCCAGTCGCTTCACATGGCCAAGCGAGTGCTTCGTCACTCAAAGCTAGCCATCGCAAGCGAGTGCAGAACAGTCACTCAAGCGAATGCCTCTCAAGCGAGTCAAGCCGTAGCGGCCCAACTCGAAGCAAGCGGGCATGAAGCGAGTATGAGCTGTCTGCACTCGAGTGCAATTTTACTTTCTGCTGTGCATTTAATGCAGGTGCGGGAATGACGGAAATAACGGGCGCGTGTTCACACGCTTGAATTTGAAGCGGGAAAAGGAGGAGAAAATCCAGCCGTCGAATCTCAACAGGCCCCAATCTGGAACCGTTCGATCAAAGCCGTATACGACAAGCCAACCAAAGAAGGCCACGTGGCGACGCCGAGCAAGTGGCGGTTCACTTTTACTGTGATGACGCCGGACACATCAGATCCATCACCGCACGACCGCCGCCTACCTACAGGACTTTCGGTGTTATTACCGTCCTACCCCTGCAACGTCAGCCATAACCTAATTCTATATATATGGGACGAGGCAGAACTGCAAACCTTTCACAGCCTTCAAAATTTGCCATTCTCGTGCTTAGATCTGCGATTTCTGCAACTCACGAGTCTCAACCCCTTTTCTCTAAAAATTCCATTCAAATTTCTTCAAATCCACCATGGGAAAGAAGAAGAATACTGTGACAATGGAGGAGTTCATGACAAATGTTGGTGAGCACATCAACGTCGAGCCCCATCTCGACCCTATTGTCGTCGAAGTAAATGGCTTCTTCCGTAGAGCCGTGACCACGGCCGGTCTATGGAAGTTCATAACGTTAGTGCCGACGAAGATTCTGGCGAAAGCCATTGGAGAGATTCTGCTGAATCTGAGGAAGGACCAAAATACTTCCTCATTCACTAATCCACGGACCAGGAAACCGGTGGAGGTTGATATGAGTAAACTCATTGAGGTGTTCGATCTACCAAGAGAAGGAGGAGATTCTCTGTTAGATCTGGGTCTTTCGGCCGGAGAGCAGTATGACCGATTTGCAGTCGCTGAAGCTAATCCGAATTTCAAGGAAGCCAACATTCGCAAAAGCTTGAAGAAACCGTTCAATCTCATCTGCGAACTCTTTACGAAGAGCATCGCATGCTATGTTGGATCCTTTGATACGCTGTCGGAGACGAAACTGATCGGAACCGCCATGATCGTCGACAGTCTCGCCGGAACAAAGTTTAACTGGCACGGGTGGCTTCTCAAGCAAATCCACGAAGCTGCTGACGATTTTGCCTTCGTACCAGGAACTCCAGATAAGATTCTGCGCAAAGGAAAATTGAAATTCTTTTCCAGACTGTCTGTTGCTCTGGAAATGAAGTATCCAGAGATGATATGGCCAGAATCTGACACGATCATGTACAACAAGCACACCACCTTCTACGACAAGTGGAAGCAAACAAAAATCCCAATGGATCAGGGACTTCTAATTGTAGAAGTGCCCGCAGCAAGGCAAGGTGTGAAAACACAAGCTGAAGTGTCCCAAGCGAAGCAAGCCGCTTCATCTTTGAAGCAAGTGGCTGCAAAGCAAGGGAAGAAGAAAGTGAAGCAAGAAACTTCACCTGTCCAAGAAAGCGAGGCTGAGGAGAAGCCGCTTGAGGACATTGAAGTTAACAAATCTCAATCCTCACCTACTGAAACTACCCATATCCCTGAACACACCCCAACCATGCATGAGAAGAAGCTAATGAGGGATCATGCAGAAGAGATGGAGGTTAAGAATGCAGAGATCGTAAGTTTACAAGACGAGATCACTAAACAGAAGATGGAGTTGAAGGAGAAGGAGAAAGTGTTGGAGGCACAAGTAAATCTGGTGAATGATCTCAAGGACTCGCGTGACGCAGAACGGAGCCGCTTGAGAGTGGTGAATACCAAACTGGTCACAGTTGGTAAAGAGAAGGAGACGTTGGAAAAGGAGGTGAAGGAGTTGAAAAAGAAACTGGAGAATAAGGAGGGAGAGTTGGTGATGAAAGAAAGCGAACTCCTCAGCACCAAGAAGACTCTTGACTTACTTCGAACCCAATTGAAGAAAGTCAAAGAGGAGAGTGCAATTGACAAGCGAGAGCTTGAAAACCTAAGGAAAAATGCTGGATTGTCGGAAAAGCAAGTCCTCGAGTCTCGAACGGAAGAGATGTTTCATACCGTACTTGACAAGATTGAGGTACTTCACAAGTCTCTTACTGGAAAGACAAGCGTCCCAACCCCTGGTTTTGATGATGCCAAAAAAGGGGAAGGGATGGTACTGAAAAATGTCAATCTGTTGGAGCCACAAGGTGGAGGAATTGGAGCTGTTGAAGCAGAGAGATTGTTGAAGGAGAGTAGTGGTGCTGGAGAAGAGGAGAGAGAGGCGAAGTCTGCAAAGAAAGGCAAAGAAAAGCTCACTAAGCCTGAAGAACCCCGCAAGCCACTTGGAGATAAAGTGCTTGCCTCTTCCATTGCTCGACATCCTCCAGTTACTGTGCTAACAAAGGAGGAAAGGCGGAAGCTAGCAGAGGCGAGCGAGACTATGGCTTGGGAGAGCGAGCGCCAGTCTAACTTGAAAACTCTTGCAGGTACTTCAAGTTCTCAAGCGCCCACTTCAGACGAAGCACCCACTTCATCTGCCCCATCATCAATAGTGAAGCGAACAGATCCAGAAACTGAGAGAGATGATTCAGTGACCAAACGCCAAAAAGTTGAGAAGGCAGTTGTACCAAGGGCAGAGAAGGAAAAGAGGACAAGGACAAAACGTCTGCAAGTCATTGACGAACGAATTGAGAAAAATTTCAATGAAATGAAGATCATCCAGTCCGTTTTGGTCAGAAGTATTTTTGTTCCAATCACGCCAGAAGAATCCGATGCATGCCTAGATCAGGCTATAATAGACACTTGTCATAAGACTGCGAAAGAAATGATTGACTCTGGCCGCTACCCTCTCAGAGAAGAACGCAATTACATTCGCAAGCAACTCAACAAGAAGCTTCCTTTCTGGAGCAGCGAGTCAGGAAAGAAGTTCAAATCAATCATAGCACAGATGTCCAGCCGGTCGGAGGAGGAGTTGGCAGTACGCAGAAATGAGCACCCTGATGCCCGTGAGATTGAGCAGTTCATTCCTGACGAACTACTCGAGCAATGGCTATACTACAAGGAGAAGTTTATCAAAGCTTACTACTATTGGGAGGTAGTGCCATTGCAGACTGAATGCTCAAGGGTCACTGCGCTCAACAACTTTCTGAGTATCTATGATGAGAACTTTAGGCAAGAAGTCTTCGCTCTTGCACAGTTTGGAGAGCCTACACCCTTAATCATCAAGGTACCAGCAAAGAAGGAATTCATCATGCCATTCCTACCTGGCACTAGTATCCTCAATCGCAGCATCATCGACGCTGAGGTGAATGAAGCCTTCCAATTGGAAGAGACTTGGAGGAGGCCAAGTATCCACAGTGCTGAGTCGATGGAAGCAAGGGTCTTCAGTGCATACACCATAACCGAAGATATGATTGCAAAGGATTTGGAGGCAGATGAAGAAGAGAAGAAGGAGGAGGAGAAAGAGGAGTAGGATGAAGCGGCAGGAAACCGTTGAAATTACATGCTTCATTTTGTGTGAACTTCTTGTTCATATATCCTATTTTTAAATTTCTGTTTCTTCTTGTGTCATTTACTTGCTTTGTGAATGACTTTATATTTCTGCTACAAACTCATTAATTTAACCGAAAAAAGGGGGAAGGAACTTAAAAGAAAATTACAAACGAAACTGCAAAGGAAGCAGTCGCTTGGAGTTCCCTTCACGGTTAGATAGACTAGGTTTATTTTTATCTAAGTCGTATGGGTTTTGGCATCATCAAAAAGGGGGAAATTGTTGGGAATTGTTAAGGACTAAATTGTTAAGGGGGAACTTCATGGGACATTTGATAAATAAAGTCATTTGTTTTGATTAGATCCCAAAACCCCAAGCGTCCTTTTCCCAAGCGACCCATTTTGATGTAGTTAATAGGTTAGAATTTTTCTAAGCCTACACTGTTAGGATGGCTCTTTTATTTTGCTTAGATTAGGCTTCAAAAGTTCAAGTGAAGGCCACTCGCTTGAGTGTGTTTTCCAAAGCGAAGCAAGTCAAGCAAGCTGAAGTGAAGCGTGCCGAAGAATAGCGAAGCGAAGCGATCGCTACAGTAGATTCTAAGTGAGTCTGCCAAAGTGAAGCGAAGCGAGCGCTACAGTTCAAAGCAAGCGAAGCGAGTCTACCGAAGTGGAGCGAAGCGAAACGAAGCAAACGCTGCAAAGCGAAGCAAAGCGACCCGCTATAATATGATCCTAAAGCGACTCACTTCGGAGCGGCCGCTACAACTTCAAAGCGAAGCGAGCCACTACCTACCAGAAAGCGACAGCACAAATTCCCGCTCCGATTTTGAACTCCAGTCAACAGGAGATCTCCGCATTAATTACGAGATCTCCACGTGTCGAAAGCGGAGAGGAGCAGAGGAGTTGACTGCCAGGCCGACAAAGGCGCCGCTACAGTACTGGCTCGCTCCAGTTACTGTTAAACTTGGAACTTAGCCATTTTCGGCAAAAGTCCAAAACTGCGCGTCTGCAAAAGCTACTGCCTGCGCAAGTACTGTCGAGAGGAGGAGGGACAAGACCACCAACCAAGCAACGGATCTTAGCCAACCCTCCGCCTATAAATAGTGAAGGATGAAGACGTGAAGAAGTAAGAACACTACTTGCGCATTCGAGCCTACTGCAAACAAACACTCCCAAGCCTTCGAGCAAATCTTCGAGTCTTTGTTTCAAGTGTTCTCCGAGTTTCCAGTCCATTGGAACTCGTCTTCACAACCTTCACACTTAGATTCTAAGCCCACTTCAAATATCCAAGCTTAGAAGAAGAACTCTACCCATCTTTGCATCTACTGTAAAGAGTTCTTCATTAGTGTGTTCGTCAACCAAAAACCCTAAACTGTTGTCTGTTAGGTTTTTGAGTCGTCGTTAGGTTGTTCAGATCTAAGGCCCTTCTTTCATCGATTGAAGAAGCCTCGATCGTAGAGTTGAGATCCAAGCTTACACTTACATCGTTTGTGTAAAGCTCGATCGAAGCTAGGCTGTAAGGAGAGCCCGTAATCTCCCTGTCTGTCTGACTGAAGCGAGTGAAGCTTCCAGTCTTTGTTAGGTTTGTGTAGTGAACCCGCAATCACTACGTCTGTCGTTTGATCTAGGCAAGTGAAGCCCGATCCCGACCAGGTTTTTGAAGGACCCGTAACCTTCAAGTTCTTGAGTGAAAAGAACAGTTGCCGTCGTGCAGCAAAGTGGACGTAGGAGCGTTATCTCCGAACCACTATAAATCTCTGTGTCGTATCTCTCTTACCTTAATCTTTTTACAGTATTCGATTATCCATTGCACGTGCATATAAACAAACTTAACTTGGATTTTCAATTACTTAGGAAAGATTTTAGCTCACCAAATTCCGCACAAAGAGTAAAGTCTCACTCTTGATCAAGCTCTAAGCTTAGGACAAGAGATTCGTGATTGCTTTCGATCTAGCCCTCGGTTAGGTCTTTGCATTTCCAAAGAGCACTTTACTTTATACTCTGAGTTAAGGAATTGAAGTTGAAAAACTTCAAAATACGTATTCACCCCCCCCCCCCCCCCCCCCCCCCCTCTACGTATTTTTCCTATAGCAAACCGGGACCAACATAGATCAATCTGCATCACTCTGTAAAGGACTGCTTGACCAGCGAGTTCCTTAAGACAGTTTGTTTTATCCCCCCCCCCCCCCCTCCAAATACACCAATTAACTCTTTCTGGGACCAACACAATTTTAGTTATTCATATTTTTATTAGGAAAACATTCTTAAGAATGATATATATAATAAATGTGTTTTAATAATTTTTATTGAAACTAGTAAAGATTATGTGCATTGCATGTATAATATTGTTACAAGTATAATATTTTATTTAAAATGATGAATTTATTATATATATTAGTATACTTGGTGATAAAGGAAAAAAACTTTATTATTAGTAATTATCAACTCTAACAAAATGTTAGTAGAAAATAAGTGTAAAAAGTACTATATCCTAAAATAAGCAAATTCATATATAACCACATTTATGTTATATCTTTTGTATAATTTTCGTAACAATGTGATATTGATGATGAGCTTCATCAAAATCGAATGACCTCTTAATATGCAGATCATGATTGTTTTAATTGTGAATTGTACATTAATTTTGTTGATTTGTATTTGTTGAAATAATTCAATCATTTGAGTTTTACCATGTAAAAATAGTCCGCCTCCAACTTGTTCATTTTGTACAAGTAAATAAAACACCAAATATTCGAAAATTCTCTTAACCCGATAGAGTTTAAAGTTATTTTAATAAATGAGCTCAAAGTTCTTCTCCATCTAAAGTACTCCACGAACCTATTTAGTCATTTTATTTTCCTAACACAATTTTAATATTAAAATTTAAATATGGCATCCCAGCGAACTCTAAAATTTGAGTCATTTATGATGTATGTTTTTAGTCAATAATATCACTACCGTTAGGTCAATACACATACACATACATAGTTGTCTTTTTTGGTTCACATTTCATTCATTTTACCTTGTTTTGTGCGAAGATAAACTAAATCAACATAATTCATCTCTACAAAAATCATGAAAATCTTACCTCAACCTCATACCAAACATTCATTCACTTTACTGTGTTCATGTTGTTCATGCTCTTCTTTACAATGATTGTCATATTTGAATATATAATGTAAAAAGTTTCTAATTTGACATATTATACGATATATTTTTCATATAGTTTTTTCATCCGCCATCTATGTTTTAAGAATTTTTCATCACGTATTTTGATATTTTAAAAAGTAAATCTAAGATAAAGTTTAGGTTTCATTTGATACTTTCTATGTCCCACTTAATTAGTGTTGGGGTCGTTGTATATCTAAAGCAAAACTCGTTGTTTTAGTGGTTACGACACCGGTCCACTGTTAACAATCCATATCTGGAAGAATATGTATAAGCAAGAATAAAGCCCATTATCTCATGTTTTAGACCACGTGTCGATCTGAGTTCGGAGGGGATCACGAAGGTCGTTTGACAATGATGAGATATAAACAGATCACAGTCGAGATAGCTTGGGCTGAGCTATCGGTCTAGACTGCAGCTTAATGGTAGTGATGAGTCCTAATCACTAATTATGCTGGTACGGTGGAACGTATTGAGGATCAAGGGAGATAATGCTCTTCTGATACTGACCCTGTATCAAAGGTGATATAGGTGAAGAGCTACAGGTCTCAGGCTTTAGTAGCTCGATCTTAACCTTGATAAACTATTAGATATGTGTGTATTCTTTAGTGTTACTTTGATTTACAAAGATATGAACTTCTCGTTAGTTCATAGAACTCATGTTGTGCTTTGGGTAACACGGAGATGCATACTATGTCTAATGAGTGTTATCAATAAGCCGTGTTCTATCGAGTATAGGCTGACATTATCCCCTCAGAGAGTTCACAAGGTTTATTATACCAAGTCATGCATGCTGATTAAGTTCAGATATAATAATAAGGTGTGAACGGATACTACCTGAGGAATAAGAGATTAATTAATTAGGAGCAGTCATGGTAACTCTAATTAATTAATGGATATATATGGAAGGTCTTAAACACGGGGGTCGAACTAAACAAAATACCAGCCCCAATCTACATAATTGGGACAGAGCGGTGAATCAGTTATGACACTTTAGTGGAGTGCGTCATAGCTCTAATGAGATACATGTTCAGGGGTGGACATGGAAATATCGAATTAGATAAGGCCCAACTCTGTCTGGTATCCGATCCCTAGGATGGCCCAAACAGACCTCGGGAATCGATCTAAATTGTATTATTGAGTTTGGACTCAATAATTGTACTCAGGCTCAGTATATGATATATATTGGATTTATATCCGGTGAATGGATATTAAATATAATTAATTCAGATTTATATCCTATGGGATAAGATTAAATCTAATTAGTTATTATTTAATTATTCAAGGATAAGATTAAATCTAACAAGATAAGATTTATTTATTTAAATCTTATGGGGATAAATATTATATATATGTAAATATATTTTATATATACTTATTTATTTATTCTTCTACTGGTATTAGGATTAATTCTATTTGTTAGAATTAATTCCGGATATACAGTTGCATAACGGAACAAATTAATTCCTAATTAATTTTGTATTAATTAAGGAATAAGATTTGTAGTTATGGAAAAGAATAAATAAGGGATTGGCACAGATATGGTAAAGAGATAAATAAGGAATCATATCCTCTTATTTATGTACCATATAAATACTCTAAGTCTCTCATCTAAAACCCTAGTTCTCCAGTTGTTGTCACTTTGTAAGTTGACGCGAAAACCTAGGAGACGAGAGAGAGAGGGCCGCCAATACTGAGAGAGGAGATCGAGGTTCCAGTGATCTCGAGACTTCCACCAAGTCTCAGATCTAGAGGTGTGGGATCACATTCTAGAAGATGAGAACCGTAGATCGTTCAGACTCGACTCAGATTCTTCGTCTTCTGTAATCATAAGGTATGTACTCGAGCCCTTGCATGAACTTATGTGCACGATCGAATCACCACACCCAACCCAAGATCTGGGATTCGGGTGGCTTTCAAGTAGCCATTCAAACAATTAGTCCATCATTCATTTTTCGTCTGTCTCAATTTATTAGTACAATTTCCTAAAAGGAAAATAAATTAACAGACAAAAATACCTTTTAAAATCTATATATCTTTGCTTTCCGTGGTTTCTGCACACCCTAGGTGTACTAATTAAGTCGGTCGGAGGGAAGATATTGTATTATATGCCATATCAAGTGATAGATATAGTACAATGTTCAGATTTATCTATCATATAATACGACGTATCAAGTGAGACCTACACTTTATCTTATATTGTAAATTAAAGCATGTTACAAAATTTTAAACACGTAAATTGTTGGACGGAGGAGTATATTGCAATATATAGGAGAGTTTTAAAAAATAATTCATATGTAAACATAATACATGTAGTTGAAAAATATAAAAAAAATCGTATTAATTCGAAGATACAATTGATGCATTATTCACAATTTACGTTTCGAAAACTATGTTTCAAAGAGCATATAGATAGTTCGGGATGACAATGAGTTTTTGATCTGCTAATCCAGATCATATTTATAGAACCTGGACAACATAAATTTAAGATCGTGTGAATTTGGACTGGGAGAAATGATATGTTAGGAACCTTATGCTAGTCAACTTTGTAGACACCTTCGTGTTCAACATTATTTTATTTGATTTTTTCAATTGTAATATATTTCAACACCTTATAAATTAATATTGAAATCATTAGATCTAAAAAAAATCTAATGTTGTCATGTGTTAAATAGATAACCACCCCACATAAATTAAAAATAATAATAATAGTAATAGTTTTGTAAGTTATGAAATGCTATTTCATTTGTAATTTGATAAATTATTTCCTTTGATTATGTACCTTCATGTACAAATTCATATTTTTAAAATTTAAATAATAAAATATTTAGGACTATTGGCAAAAACTAATAATTTTAACTAACAATATTAATTATCACAATAAAATTTATTATTCTTAGATTAGTTATTAAAGAAAAATATATAGATCAAGAATATATTATTAATTTGATGATGATAATTTATTTTTAATTTTTTCCCTTATATTAGTATATATGCGTACAATTCCATTATATATATAATTTATGACCTCTATTAGATGTATAAGGTAGCTTAATAATTTCCTAATGAATTAGTGTTCCTAATTTACACAATATATATTATTATATAGGTATAGATATATATTATAAATTATTAATATAAAAATTCTTGTAGCCGACATAAAAAAATTTCACAAACTAATAATGTCCATTTGAATCTACTTAAAACCAAGTACATTTTTTTAATAAAAAAAAAAACCAAGTACATTTAATTAATAAGCTATGATAAAATTAAGGAATAACATTTTTATTTAAATCTTTCCAAATCCATTTTCTTCCATTTTCTTATCTTCTTCTCATTATTATTGCAAATAAAATATTGGAATCATTGAATATAACTTCATAATTATACAGGGTACATCTTTTTTTTTTTTTTTTTATAAAACCAATCATTATAGAAGACATTAGTATCTTTCCTAATTTAATATGGTCATGTGCCTATAAATTTAGAAATTCGCTAACAAAAAACATATTTGATATGTGTTCACGGTGGGGGGAAATGCTAAGTCGAATCATGAAGGCGTTTTCTACGTATTGAAACCTTATTAGATTTTATATGAATTTTATCATGCATCTATACGTTTATACGATGCATGGTCTTGATTAAAGGATTCAATATTGTCGATAATTTATGATATGAGGTGTGTGTCCAAATCATATAAAAAAAGTTGTCAATGTAAGTACGTGAGATGCGACGAAGTAGGACATCAAGTTAAGAGCAGTGCCCCACCAAACAGTACCAAAAATGTAACTGGAGAAAATTTGCATGCGGTGAAGGAGGCATGCAGAGTGTTAGATTTTGGTCGAGAATTGAAAGAAAAGCATCACCAGCAACGATGTTGTCCCCACCGTTGTGCATACACACATAGTAATATATGTTCTTACAGTAGAATGAAAATTTTCGTATATTTTGTGTTTATAATATAGAATATTGCAACTAAAATATTTACACTTGCAACTATTTTTGTACCCTTCAATATATTTTTTGTTCAAATTAAAGGATGTGACTCTGTTTATAAATAAGGTTTTACATGAATTTATAAAATTGCTATCAACATTGTGATTACCTTTCACTCAATATGTATTGCATACTACCTAATTTATTTCTAGAATTATTAATATATAAATATACAACGGTATATGTCTAATTTCTTGCCTTTTAAATTAGCAATGCTATAAAGAATCTCCCTTTTAAAAAGAAATTGATTTTCTTTATGAATTTTTTATGATTATTGCCTTCATTTTTGCATACTAAATATTTGACATAAATTACAAAAAATGTAGTTTTATATTGTTGGGATATTCTTTATACATAAGGAAGTTTGAGTCAATTTAATATGTATACGGCATAATTAAAATATTCATAAAATTAAAAGTCACCTTAGATTTATCTATTTGAAATTGTGTAATTCTACAGAGTTGAATATCACAAGAACGTGAACATCACGTTTTGGAAGTCATGAATTCCCTTCATATCCAATTACATTATCAATAAATATAATCATAACTAATAAAATATTACAGAAAATATATATTAAAGGAAAATCTAAAACTTGCCAACTATTTACTACTATAAAATAAAAAATTTTAAACGTAGTAATTTGTAAAAAAAAATGTTTTCGACTTATCCCGTATACTACACGGATGGAAATAACTAGTGAAATTTAATAGAAATATAAATTATTTTGTGTTTTGGTGGGATTCTTATCCAACAATTAGTATCAAATCAAGTGATAAAATGCATTGGCTAATACGGACTTTGAGATATTCTTACAAAGTAAACGCGCATATATGAATTATCTAGTCAATAATTCTCAAATTAAAAATTAAAAGTGAATAAGTAGAACCAAGAAAGAAATTAGAAAATATATGTTTATGTATAAAATTTAATATTCAAAGAAGGTTTTTTTTTTTTTTTTTCTCTCTCTCTAAAGGTGCAATCTTTTTTATGGAAAAGAAAAGGAGAAAAAAGAGACAATTATCCTTTCAAATTTTTACTTGTTTATCAGACTTGTTTTCACCTTTATATATGATGATGAATTTTATTTCCTAAATTGAAAAAATATTTAAATATTATATTGGTTAGATAATATTTTCTCTCGATTGAAGTAAAAGTGAAGGGCGAAAAATAATAAATGTGAGAAAAACTAAGAAATAAGAAAAGATTTAAATGGTGATTGTCCTTTTCCTTTTACAATAAAAAACGCACCCTAAACAAGAAAAAAATGGTTAGAAACTTTACCTTTTGTTATAGTAGTTACTCCGGATATTTTCATTTTTGGAACGTCTTACTGATATAGTGATCATATAAGGACATTTTTCAAGACATAAAATTTTAACTCAATAAAATTCATACACATCACTTGAACCCACTACGTATCAATTAATCTACTATCAATTACTCTCGTCTGAATTTTCATGGTGAAAAAAAGATCTAAGTTATTAGGACAACGGCAGTAGTATATAAGGTGGTTATTCTTATGTGATTCAATTCCGCTGTTGTTTATAGTCAATATAATACTACCTTTTGGTTATTATACATTAAAAACGGAGTTGAAATGTGTGTCTTTCTGTGTGCGTGCGTGCGTGCGCGAGAGAGAGAGAGAGGGCAAAACTGAAGTAAGAAATCATGAAAAATATTTTACAAATGCAATAAAAACAAAACGGACGGAGGCTCTAGTTATTGTCATCATATACATACATATGTAGAGAGAGAGAGAGAGAGAGAGAGAGAGAGAGAGAGAGAGAGAGAGAGAGAGATCACGGGGTTCTCTTGACCAGGCAGATGATACCCCCTCTCAACCCCACCCCACGCCCCACACCCCACACGCATACACTAGAGTCCAACCTCATCCCCAGCCTACTCTCATCCATATGCATGCTTTTTTATTTTTTTTCCCTAGATAAATTCGTTTACCTTTCTCCATCACCACCTCCCCTATTCCTTTATTACATCTACACTTAGCCACTTAATGCACAATCTACCTATACATGCTAAATAATCTCCATTATTTTTCTCCATTAGCTGTCTTACTATAATTTAAAGTATAGTATTGATCCAAATAATTTATCGATCGCCATATATTAATGATCCACTTAACCTCCACTTCCATTTTAATTTTTTTCGCTAACCGCAGCCACTACTATTGGAAGTGAGAATTATAAAATTTAAACACTAGTCATGTCCGATTTTGTCGCTGATTATTTACAGCTATAACGATAGTTATGCTTATAAATTGATATTACTAATATTATTGTAGTGAGATGATATTACCAAGATTTTTATGTAGAAATGCTAATACAAAATTTCCACTAATTGACATGTAGCTACATCGACATACATGATACTTAAAAAAATCTCATTATAACTACCTACTAATGCAAATAGCTAATGTTGTATTTGACTGAAACACTAATATGACACTTCGTTGGTAAAAAGTGTCATGAAAAAATATTTAATGTGACATTTTTTTCTATTGCCACATCGGTATAGATGACACTTAAGAAATGCCACTATAAATAAACTGTAACAATAACTATTTTAATGTGACATTTTTAATTGGCATTAAAAACCAATTTTTTACTAGTATGAGAATAGCATATTCGAGATTAGCTTATATAGTTTCCATTGAAGTAGCCATGATAATTCAAAAGATTTCAAAATTTATTAATTTAGGGTTTATAATAATAATAATAGTAAATGAAAATATTATAATTTAATAACAAATTATTCTCATCAAACTCCTTCTGCCCCTCTCATATTACATAAAATCTTTTGAGATCTTTGTGCAACTATTTTTATGTCGAAAAGTAGATGTTAAGATAATATTTGAGTCTCAATTGATATAATTAAAATTCACTTTTCGAAACACAAACACGCTTTAAAAATATTATGTGCATTAAGACGGGGGGAGAGCATATAAATGCTCAAACTTACGCATCTAAACTTCTAAATACCTATAGACTCTGCTGTATCATTATATATGTAATTGAAGATTAGTTTCTTAAGCAACAACTCGAGTTGACAAGAGACATAAATAAATAATAAAAGGTGAGAAGAGAACTTTTAGTTCTACGCAAATGGAGAAGAATTAAGGACCTTTGATTTTCGCCACACTCTGTTTTAAAATAATTATGCTGCATCATCGATTTGGCCCACCAACTCTATTAACTCGAGAATTCAAGTATTTTAATGACATAAAGAAGATCTTATGTTAATCCTTAAAATAATATATACATAAAGAAGAGCTAGAGACATAGTACTGGCGAATAAATATTCGTACTCCCTCCATCCACCGATTACGTGCATAAAATATATTGGCACAATTTTTAATTTTTGGAAGGAGTAGTGTTACAGGGATGTTTGAGCTGTCTCACTCGATGTGAATGAATATTAAAGTAAAATAAAATTAATCTTATATTTTTGTTGAACTTTTAAGATGTAAATGAAACAATTGATGGGAGGTCCATGTCCAAAAATGGATTATAAACATTTTGCACTGATAAATACAGTAGGTTAAGCGCGTATTTAGCTGATGGAAGGAGTGATTCATATGATTATTAGTAAGAGAAACACTCCCCTACTTACCGTGAACATTCTTAATGTGTCCACCGCTGATGTAACAGTGCTAGGTTTCCTTTTTAGTCAGGTTATGTTATATATTTTGATTATTTTATTCATATATAATATGTCACGCCATCCATTGACACATTAAAAATGCCTTCGGTGGGTAGGGGAGCACTACTCTTATTAGTAATATTGCATCTAAGTTTATTTCAACTTAATAATGACACTGAGAATATTCTAAATAAATCATAAATTAACAAACCATCGGAACTTGACCATAATCATCTCGATGTCCTCATCTAGTTGCAAGATTTTTTTGATTAATGCAACTTAGAGAATCATTAAGTACATAGATAAAATAGGTGTAGGGTATGCTATGAAATGAATTGTGCGGCCAAATCAAAAGTGATATCATATTGGAGAAACCGATCATTTTTTAAAGTGACAATAGTTATAACAAAACGTAGTAATTTTTAAAAGTAACGAGTGAAGAAAAGAAGAAATTAATCATCCATCGGAAAAAGTGATATCATATTGGAGAAACCAATCATTTTTTAAAGTGACAATAGTTATAACAAAACGTAGTAATTTTTAAAAGTAATGAGTGAAGAAAAGAAGAAATTAATCATCCATCGGAAAAAGTGATAATTTTTCAATTAATTATCATGAAAAAATTATAAATGTCCTTATGAAAAAGGTGAAAACAATTAATATAATGAAAATGACATAATATATTGTTAAAATAAAAAGTGACAATTTGAATTCGACACAGATCGAGGTTGGTCTCACATATGAGTGTGCACTCAAAAGCTATTTAAAAAGTTTAAAATTAAAAAATAATTTAACCTTCAAAGTGAGAATTATTATATAGAAATAACGACAATCCAAAATGCATAAAAATTAACTTAATAAAAGTTACTAACCATCTCTAAAAAGAAAAGAGTGATAATTTAAAAAGACCACAATTATTATAAAGAAAGTGATAATTCGGACCTCAAGTTAACAAAAAGTGCATCTTTAAAGATACTATATATCTTATAACGAAAAGGAATAATGAAAAGAGCAGTACTAGTTCTAGCTAGCATGGATAACTACTTACTATTTCACCCAAAGAAAAGAGAAAAAATAGAAGAGACATAATTTTGGAAAAGTATAAAAAAAAAAAAAAAAATTAAATGTGGGAATTAAGGAGGGTCCAAACTCACCGCAAAATATGAGACTTGGCCACCCTGTCCTTTATTTTGTGATGTCCCTTTCTCATCTTAAACACCTTAATTTCATCATCTTTCCCAACTAGGCCCTCGATCAATAGTTATGTAGATCTTTCTATTAATTCATTTCCCCCTCGCTCCATTTTTTCTTACTCCTCCTACACCACCATGCCCTTAGAGAGAGAAAGAGTCTAATATTGCTTCATCTTCACCAATTCTTGAATCTTAACCCTTCAAAGTCCTTCCCCCTCATATAAGACAACTTTCCACGCCCAATTTCTGTGATTGTACAATAACCCCCGTGTGTGTGTGTGTGTTTGCTTGCGCTTAATACCAAAATAAAGAAACACACAAACATACAAGAATCATATATATGATGTGATTCCGATGCACTAGCTAGTCGAAAATCCAGTCCGATCGATCGCTCTCAGGGGTTCCGCCATAGTTTTATGGCCATTGCAGCAGCCATGAACAACCAAGAAGACAGCACGAGCAAGCAAGACGAGCACGAAAACGACGTCGTGATGCCCGGCTTCCGCTTCCACCCTACAGAGGAGGAACTCGTCGAATTCTACCTCCGCCGTAAGGTGGAGGGTAAGCGCTTCAACGTCGAGCTCATCACTTTCCTCGATCTCTACCGCTACGACCCTTGGGAGCTCCCCGGTAAACGATCGATCTCATCCTCTTTTTTAATAATACATAATAATAATTCCCTTTCCCTTGTAGATTTCAGTATATAATTTAACTAATTTGACTGTACTTTATTCCGAATTTGAATTGAATTAAATGGAATGAATGTTTACTACAGCTCTGGCGGCTATAGGGGAGAAAGAATGGTACTTCTACGTGCCTCGGGATAGGAAGTACAGGAACGGGGATCGGCCCAATCGCGTGACGACATCTGGCTACTGGAAGGCCACTGGCGCGGATCGAATGATCAGGAGCGAGAATCTGAGGTCGATTGGCCTCAAGAAAACCCTCGTTTTCTACTCCGGTAAAGCCCCTAAAGGCATCCGTACCAGCTGGATCATGAACGAGTACCGCCTCCCTCACCACGACACCGAGCGCCTTCAGAAGGTCGTCGTCTTCGTCTGATTTTAAAATTACTTACTGTCCTATTTAGAATTTTAAGTTCGGTCTAGAACCTCCGAGTTTGGAAATTAGGTATTTGAAATGGTTTTTGGTATTAATTTCTGCGTGAAGTCAAAAAAGCAGTTTACTGACACATGGGATTAATGTTGAAGATTAATTTTATTTTATTTTTCATAAATAAGGTCACAAGATCTCCATGAACTTCAAATTCCGAAACTTCATTTAATTTAATACTGGAACAAGTCCTCATAACTGAATCATTTAATTCACGAGTTCAAATTTTTAACGAATTTTGGATCGATTTTTCAGGCTGAAATTTCACTCTGTCGTGTCTACAAGCGAGCCGGAGTCGAAGACCACCCGTCGCTGCCGCGGTGCCTCCCGACGAAGTCTCCGTCGCCTTCGTCTTCGTCGAGAGGATCGCGGAAACAGGCATCGACGTCTACGTCGGCGTTCAGACCGAACTACGGAGTTTCGCCGTCGTCGCAGAGCGACGGGAAATTAACCGAGACAAGCCCCACCACCAGCGCCGACGTCGGCACTTCCCTCGCTCTCTCCCATCACAACTCCTACACCATTAATCCTCTGATCCCCATTGTTAACCCCACCATTACCACCGACGACGATCACCGCACGCTGCTGCAGCAGTCGAAAACGATGTTCGCCGCCTCCAACTCCAACGCCATCGACGATCTGCACAAACTAGTCCAAAACTACTCCTCGTCGCAGCAAGCTGCGGCGATCACCCACGAAAGCCATCACTACAACCCGGCTAACGTGCCGAACCTGCTCTCGCACTTTGCGGCCTTGCAGCCGCAGCCGGAGGCGCCGCCGCCGCCGCCTCAGGCGGCATCTCTTCCGGCATCCGCCTACTCCGACCGGCTGTGGGAGTGGAGCGCGATGACGGAGGCGAGCAAAGACTACGGCAATCTGTTCAAGTAACTCGTTATCTCATGTAGTCTATGCACATATATTGATTTTACGTACGTACTGCAATCCATCGATCCTATATATGCTTCTGACGTATTTGATTAAGTCTAATAGTTTGGTTAATTTCATACTTCAAACGTTGTGGTGAAGATGAAAGAAGACTTAATTATTTGCAGTGGTAATAATTTGATTTTTCTAGTTAGGGTTTTCGACTTTTGGTGCAATTAGCTAATTAGTAGTTGGAAATTCAATCTCCCTACTAATTTTTGCCAAATAGTATGTATGTCTAATTTAGTGCAGTAAGTCTATCTGAGAAAAGCAATTATGCATTATGAATATATACTATTTACATTAATTCCACTATTATTTGCATAATACAGCATGATAATCCTATGTTTGTTCGTATTTTGCGATTTCACATCACTTTTAAGCTGTTACACGTTCTCGATTTTTTCTTTCCGCAAATTTGTTGGATGAAAAGACGTCTATTTTTTGTAAAGATTTAATTTTTTACTCATGAAATTAGAGTTAGCTAAATTGAAACATTTTACACTTCGACTTGAATTTGCAAATTAGGGCAAAAACCATATACTGTATTTATATGCATACTGTGTAAAATTTGATTGGGAATTATTCGCAGTATTCTTACTGACTACTCCTCCGTCACTTTATACTAGTTACCTTTTTTTTGGGGCACGGGAATTAAAAAATGGTGAATTTGTGTGTTAATGTGATGAGTGCACGTGCAAAAAGTGTTTTTCCTTTAGTAACTTTTTATCAAATAAGGAAACATAAAGTGTTCCGCGGAACGTACTAAAAAGGAATACATAACTAGTATAAAGTACGGAGGGAGTAATTAATACTGTTCACTTGCTAAAATTTTTAAAACCTGCTATGTGTTTTTTAGTGACAAAAGGTCTACCCCATTTGTATATATGTGCGCATAAAATACTTTATTCATTATTATTATTAATGCATTACATTCCCCATGAGCAAAATCACCTTTAGAATATGTTGAGCAAAACATATAATATAGTTCTACTGTTAGGAATCAAGTTATAATTATACTAACAATTTATAGATATTGTAAATCTAAAAGATACTACCTCCATCCCGTTTAAGTAGACTGTTATTCCTTTTTGGGACATCCCGTATATTAGACCTGTTTCCATAAAAGGAAATAATTTAACATCACATCACCATCTACATCACACTTAATTACCCTTTTTTAATTTTAATTACAAATATATGTGACCCACTATCATATTTTAAATTAAATTAACCTCTAATTTACCATCACATCTCCATCACATCACCCTTTTATCTCATTTTACTTCATTTTTCTTGGTTGTTGTTCCATTTAGAAACCAACCAACTTAGACGGACCGGAGGTAGTATCTCTCTCTCTCTCTCCTAGCTGTTAGGCATGAGAATGATAATGTGATGATTGATTAGTTAGAGGCAAATCATGACTTGCAGACGACTGCTCAGAGACAAAGGTACCATTACAAGTGTTTGGACCCCCATTTTTTCACAAGACAAAAATATGTTGTCGGAATTCTTGGGTATGTGACAGACCAACATTTTGGAGTATAACTAACCCATTATCTGTCCAGTAAAAAAAGGTGGTGTTTAATTTGCTACATACAAAAACAAGAGGTTTGGCAAAACTTTCCATGTCAGTTTAAGTACATAATTCACCGAAGTAGTTAGCCGTCGCTCCTATAAATAGTTATCACTTTTGTCATCAACTGTGAATCAATCACTGAGTACTATGCTTGAACCTTCCAATCGGAAAATTCAACTCGATTGGCCCCCCGATGGCGTTAAGCCCGTTGGATGTGTGACATATATGTGTTCTACTATGATTTTTGATAACTCTTTTCATAAAAAAATATACATAAAATAAATTACTAAGTCGGTACGTCGATATGGGTTTGCATAAATAAAAGTTTAATAAGAATAAGTTAGTAAAATTATACTATGTAATAGTGTCATACATAAATTCTATAAATATGGGTTTTCTGTGTTTTGGCATTCATTTTTGTTGATATATTGGTAAATAATGTTTGAAATGAGATTGCTTAAGATTAATAATTTTTAAGAACACCTTATATGTAAAAGTAGAACTCGATAGGAATCATTAGAAAAAAGAAAGCATATATAAGTGAATTTTGAGTTTGGACGAGAGAGTACCCAAAGAAAAAAAAAACAATCCAACACATTGAGTTTCGGCAAGAGAAAGGCGTGTAGCACTCTTCCGGGCACTCAACATCGTATCTTTGGGGCTCAATCTGGTAAACCAAGCTCATTTCATTGATCCGTGGCCAAGAGAGTCAAGAAACTCACCTAGCTAATCTAGTCTCTTTAGTAATTTTAGGAATCTTTAAAGCTTTATATACAAGATTTTGATAATATTGTTAGTGCACGTTGGGTGCATAGTAATTTAATTGACTATTTTATGTATGCATGAGAAGATAATTAGGATTTATCTCATTATACTGAATCTTATTTGAGTTATTAAGGGATTTATTTTCCCATTATTATATATTTGCATAAGGATTTATTTTTCCTTAATTATCTATTTGCACAATGATTCTTTTTATACAAGGAAAGGATATCGACAATGAAAGAAGATATACATGGATTCTTATCTAGAGTTTCCTAGTGGATCTAAAACTCTCAAGTATATATAGGACATCAACGCAAGAGAAGAACGCAGATTTGTTTTCTTCTTTCTTTGGTAGATTAGTTTGGTGAGTGAACTTGTAATCTTGATATTCTATAAACTCGAGTGGGGATAAACTGCATAATCGAGATTTTGAAGTTTGGGTAGACGAAGGTCTTCTTTCTTTGGTAGATTAGTTTGATGAGTGAACTTGTAATATTGATTTTGAAGTTTGGGTAGACGAAGGTCTTCTTTCTTTGGTAGATTAGTTTGGTGAGTGAACTTGTAATCTTGAGTATTCTATAAACTCAAGTGGTGATAAACTGTATAATCGAGATTTTGAAGTTTGGGTAGACGAAGGTGTTAGGTCTATCTTCAAGTTCGCTATTGGTGAGTGTAGACGAATGTGGAGTTAATACGTAGTGGTGACTAGTATTCTATACTTGTATCTCTGAAGCTCACATATAGTGGATTGGTCCTTTGGGAGAAATCCCCCAGACGTAGGTGTCAAGTTCGCTGTTGGTGAGTGTAGACGAGTGAGGAGTGAATACGTAGTGGTGACTAGTATTCGTATACTTGTATCTCTGAAGCTCACATATAGTGGATTGGTCCTTTGGGAGAAATCCCCCAAACGTAGGTGTGTTGATCACCAAACTGGGTAAACAACTGTCGTGCGTTCGTTGTTTCGTTTATTGTTACTGGTTTTGTTACGCACTCTATTACACAATCTGTGCAACACATTATACGGACTATACAATTTCAAATATGATGACATTTCAAAACTCATATGCCATTTCAGACTCCTGGAAGTGGAGCTAATAAGAACTTGATGTCATCTAGTTAGAGTCACTAGACAAGTTAGAGTTTCGACTTTAACGCTATCTAGAGAGATAGTCACTAGATAAGTTGGAGGTTCGAAACTCTAGCTAGAGTTAAAGTCGAACTCTGTCTAGTGACTGTAACTAGATTATACCATAAGAAATTGGGGTCGGAGCAAACAAGATGGTCATGATTCCTTATCTTAACAGACTACTCAGTCGGAGCATGATGGGAAGAATGGTGAGAACACTTGGAATTTATTAATGACGAAATATGACTAGCTAGACTAATTAGGCCTTTTATATGATGCAACATTAATTTAAAAGAAGTTCCCTAGGGTTGAACATCATCCAAATACTTAGCAAAAGATGATTATCAAAGTGTTGAAGAAAACTTTAACAAAATATATAGATACACATATAAAGATGTCTTCTCTTAATTTCTTAACCTAATTAAAAAAAAAAAAAAAGAACATCTTCTCTTATCATTATTGTTATCGCCGCCTTGCTTAACTTGTAAGTTTTTGGAAACACGAACATGACTGACATTTTATGCACTTCCTGGGTTATGCTGAAAATTGTTACTACAGTATAAATTATTTCATGCATGTATAACAATAATTACAAGATTTTGCAAAATAACCTGTGAAACAAAATAATCAAAGAGCTCCCTCATTTTTACTTCATTAAGCCAAGAAATATGGTCACCTTTCGACAGACATGATCAATTAATTTGTATAAACCGGCCTACTTTCGAGCTCATGATTCACGACTTTCGTGTACACATTTCATCCTTAATACAAATTTTTGACTAACAAAGGATTTGATCAATCTCCTCAACTGATAAGCCAACACAGAATTTGAATCATACATAAAACTTAATTTATGCTTATCCATCTCACTGATATAGAGGTAACTTTTGTTTTAGCAAGAGAATTGAGACGAGAGTAATAATAGTAGATAAAATAGTGCGAATGAGTTCTAGTGGATTAAAATTTTATAATTTTAGGTAATATCCATATACTAGTTAGATACTTAGATGCATGAAAATGAAACTCATCCCTATATTAATGAGACAGAGGGAATATATTTTTATGCATGAATTCTTTGAGCTAACCAAACTTGCATTTATTACAATAACCAAAACATGCTTCATTATAGCAGCATTATACTCCCTCCATTCCACTCCAGTTGACGTGTTCCTTTTGGATACGGGAATTAAGGAAGAAATTTTTATTTTGAAATATGTGGTTGTTAATAAAGGATTTTGAAATATGCGGTTGTAAATAAAAAGGAGAGTTGTTTATGAATATAATTATTTCTTAAAAAAAAGTATCAACTAGAGTAAGACGGCCCAAGAATAAATGTTAAACTATAGTGGGACGGATGGAGTACATCTTTACGAAGTAACGCCCACATACAATTGATTAAAAAGTTCCTGAATCTTCTTCAAGTCCCAGGAACGAGCTTTATATATTTAGAAAATATTCAAGTCTTATAGAAATAATGTTATTTCTAGCTCAATCTTCAACTTTAAGATTGTCACGACCGGACTTTACTAAGGATAGTGAAGCCGGGGACCCGTGACTAGGGATGAGATTAAAGAAGCGGGAATAGAAAGGGGGATGTAATTATAAAGCTAGTAACCACCAAACAAGCGTGGGAAATAATTATTATATCAATTGACGTCGAGCCTTTAAGGGAAAGATATACATGCGTTCGAAACGCTTACACGACTCGAATACTCAACAAGAATTTATCGACATTTTACAGCGGAAGTCTTATAGAATGCATGTATGAAGACACACATTACCGAGAGTCTTAATACAAGAAACTAATATGGTTCATGATGACAAAAGCTTGGGTCGGCTCTCCATTCCATCTTGTTCAACCTGCACATTTAGAAATATATGCAGGGCTGAGTACAAAGTACTCAGTGGGCACGTTGCCGAAAATATACATATATAATTGTCAAGCCATTCAACAGTAAGACATATGAGTTTTATTGAAAAGAGCCTATGCTTACTAAAATAGTTCTTGTGATCTAAAAGTTTGCTGGCCAGCTAAGTTCTTTAGTAATCTACCATATTTGTTTCTAATGGTACCAGGAGAGTGGCCACTCTCACGATACCTTGACCGGCCAACCCGAAGATGACACACGGTCACTTTGTGTACAATAGTCTAAGTAAGATAGCTATCTTACTAAGACCCGAATTCGATTATATAAATTGGCAAAGCCAATACAGATAGGTATCATACAAAATCAAAACATTTATGGCATGACAATAATTCAAAATAACTAACTTATATTTTCATAAATATCACATTTATTTTGGATAGAAAGCCCACCTCTTGAAGCGTAGAATATGCCCGGTCTTGATAGGCGAACAACGTCAAAACCTTGTCGAGTCACGCCTATTCATAAAGATATAATAAGAATCTACATTCTTATAATAAAACTTCCAATGGGAAAATAATCGTCTAGTATATTTTCCTATCTTATAAATCTGTTAGGGTTAACAGATTGATTTGAATCCTTTAAATCTTTTTATAATAGAATAATCTTTTATTATTCAGAATCGTTTCTTCCATTATTCGAGACCATTTATTTGTCGAATTAATTTCTCAAAAATTGTGCAATCTTTAGGACATATTTTAAAGCTAAGCATAGCTTAATAATTAATTAATCTTAATTAATTAAATTCATAAGTTGAATAACCGTAATCATTTTTATTAATCTTAAGCGAATTCGATTTTAATAGTCGGGCCGTCCTTATTTTTTTTTTTATTAACTAATTAATCTCGTGAGTATTTTACGAGAATATAACCCTTCGAAAATTAATCGAACATTCGATTAATAGAATTAAATCCGGACAAGTTAAGTCCGTAGATTAATCGAACTGGGCCAGAATAATAAATTCTCGGCCCAAGTTCTGGATTCGGCCCAACCCAGAAATCTGGTTCGGACCCGCGGGTTTTGGCCCGAAACCCGACCCGAAACCGAACCCGACCCGGTTCGTACACATATATATACATATATATTGAACCCTAGCCCCCATTCTTCACACGTAGGGGTGAAAACGGGTCGGATATTTCCCGCCCGATCCGGGGCCGAATCCGGTCGGATTCGAATTCGGGTAAAAAAATCAGTATCCGATCGGATCCGGATTCGAATCCGGATAGTTGAGTTCGGATTCGGATTCGGATTCGGATTAGCTAATATCCGCTCGTATCCGAAATTTTCCCGTATTTTTTCGGATACTACCCGGATTACAAATCCGGATATCCGGATTTTTTTTTAATATATTTTTAAATTTTAATATATTTAATATTTTACATATTACCCATATATATATATATATATAACTTATATTACCCATATATATTTAATAATTTATTTTAATAAAAAAAAAAAAAACAAATTAAACAAATACCACCAACACGGTAACACCCATCTTCATCTTACACTAAATCTGTTCTTCATCTTCATCTTCTTCATCAGTTCTCCATCTTCTTCTGTTCTTCATCTTCTTCATCTTCTGTTTATCATCTTCTTCGTATGGAAACCGAAATTTCTCTCTCTCGATTCCCCCTCTCTCTTCTCGATTCCTCCTCCTCCCTCCCTCTCTCTCGATTCCTCTGTTCTTCAATTAAAAAAAAAAAAAAAAAATCCCCCCTCTCTCTCGATTCCTTTGTTCTTCATCTTCTTCGTCTGGAAACCCAAATTTCTCTCCCCTCCTCTGTTCTTCATCTTCTTCATCTGGAAACCCTAATTTCTCTCCCCCTCTCCACTGCGAATCTGCCCTCTTCTTTATGGATGACTCAGATGCTTCCAGATCTATTCCTCCCTCGCCTCCCTCGGCGTGGAGATCGACTCACAACCTCCCGTCGCCGGAAATTGAAGAAGAGCTGCGTCGAAAATCAGCGGCTAGAGCTCTAGGGCGAATCGCCCCCAATTTCATAGTGAGAGCTCTGATTTTGGGGTAAATCGTCCAAGAGTAGAAGAGCGAACGACGAAGCCGAAAAATCAACAGCGATGGGGAGCGCCGGAGACGGCGGCCCCGCCGCGAATTGAGGAGCAGTGGCGGCAGAGAGTGCAAGGGAGAAGAGAGAAATCGCAGAGAGAGAAGAGAGGGAGAAATCGGAATTTTCTGGAAAAATTAAAAAATAAAATATAATTAATTAATTAGTTTATTATATGAATCAGTTAATTTAAAATTAATTACTGAAAAAAAGGAGGTAGAAATCTGTTGAGAAATTTGTAGGCCTTCAACAGCAATTGAGATGATGGTATAGCTGCATTCGAATTAGAGTAGATTTGTTTTGGTGGAAACTGTCTAGCTATGTAATAAAGCAAGTTAAGCAAGTTATATTTATTCGTTTGAAATATACTATCCGATTATATTTATTCGAATCCGACCCGAATTCGTTCCGTATCCGTCCCGTGTCCGTTTACCGAATACTCCGAATTCGTATTCGGATCCGGCTTCCCGTATCCGATTCCGAATTCGAAAAAAAAATATGGGATAGGATACGGGAAAGGCACTATCCGACCGTATCCGATCCGTTTTCACCCCTATTCACACGCCTAAATCTATTCAGCCCTAACTCCCTCTCTCGGATCCCTCCTGCCGCGCCACTACTCGCCGGCGTCGAGGACTGCCGGCGATTTCTTCGTCAGCCGGCAGCTCCCTTTTCCGCTCCTTTCTCTCTCTCTCCATCGGATTTTCTCTCTCTCTGTCGGGCTTCTTGCCGGCTGCTCGGTCGGCCAGCTGGAGGAAGGACAGAGGCACCGCCGTGGTGGTCTGCCGGGAACTCAGCGCCGCCGCGCCTGGGAGTTCCGCCAGCAACAGCCTCCGCCGTCCGTCGCCGGCGTTCTACCCGCCGTGAAGCTGTAAGGATCCACTCCCTTTCCTGCATTTCCTCCTCTCCTCTCTTATATATTTTCTTTGGTTGAACCATGGTAGTCCTAGTAATGTTTCCCCTTGCTTTAATCGTAAGCATGAAACTTGATTCTTGAGCTTAAAACATGTGATTTTCTTATTCTTACTAGATGTAGAGAGGGCTGAAACTTTAGGCTTATTTGCATATGGTTTTCATGCTTGATTTGCTATTATGCTTGGAGGGTTGATTTATGACCTGTTTTTGTTTGCTTAAGGATTTGCTTAGAAGGAATATTAGGAGTCTTAGTTTCATTTTATGTTTCAAACTCATGCTTTCGTTTATTATCATGTTTGTAAGTAAATATTGAGTTTTAGCATGCTTATTAAAGAATGAAACTGGAATTCTCATATTCTTGCTTATGTGTTGAGGCTTAAATCATGCTTAAGGATTATTGAGGTTTTATTTACTTACTTAGAGTTAGAAGTGCTGTTGTTGCTAGCTCACCACACTCCTTCCTTCTCCCTCTGTTCTCTGCTGCTTCTCCTCTCCCTCTCGTATATTCTATGGTGAATTTTGGTAAGTGATGAGTGAAAGGAAAAACTGCATTGTGTGTGTGTCTTGGATTATATAGAGAAGATGGTGATGGTGGTAGAGTAGTAGGAACTGTAGCTGATTGTAAGGGTTAAGAGTCTTTTTTCTGATTTCTTTCCTAATCCCATCTTCTTTGCAGGTTTAGGTTGAGGAAGGACTGATTTCTTTGTGGCTCAAGAAATGTAGGGGAAAGGCTGTAGGGTGAGGGAGCAATCTCTTCCCAGAAATTCTGCAAGTGGGAGGAGCAGCAGCCTGCTGTGGCTTCTCTGCTTTCCCATTTCTTTTCTTTTTTTCCAGGTTTTATGGTGATGGACTGATGGGAATTGCTCAAGGATAGACTGGAAGATTTTATCCCCATTTTATGGATATTGTAGACTGCCTTCTCCCCTTTTTTTCTTTCCTTTTCTTTTTAATTATTTTGTTTATGATTATTGTAAAATCATTTAATTATTAAAAAATTTATCACTATTGACATTGTAAGTGTATTACTATTATCACTTAATATTTATTCCTTTTATTATTATTAGTTATTGTTTTCGATTTAATAAAAGTATTAATCGAATGTTGGGTTCGATTATTATCTAACGGTTCGATTATGAACCGATGGACTTGGCCCATAATATAAGATTGTTATCGAACGGTTCGATCGAGAACCGATGGGCTTGGCTCATATTATAAATTAGTTAGTTTGGACCACAACTTATGTTCTTGATCGATATCTAATCGTACAGATCAATTATGAAATGTACAGTCGACATTATTGTAATTCTAACAATATAATTACTTAATATAGAAATGACTAATCAAGTTACTATTTGATTTCTAATTGAGATTACTACTCAATGAACTTATCACTTAAAGTGATCATATTCTTTAATCAACCAATCATAGGGGTCATCCTTCTAGTTAAAAACGACTAATATACCAAGTCTTTCTTACGAAAATTCTACCTTCGTCGAGAATAGAATTTTCTAAGCTATTAAGGTTTAAACTATTTATCTAATTTACGAATTTAACTACTAATGTAGAGTTATGAAAATGCGGGTCGTTACAAAGATGTTCATTTCATTTCTAACTCATATCTCGACATAGGATTCTCCTGAACCCTAGCTCTTTGAATAATAAAGTTTAAATCATCTCCATAAATAAAGACCGGTGACAATTATTTTTATGTTGTCCGTTGTTATTAATGACATGAACTTTTGGTCAAGCCCAAAAGGTTTATGGCGGCGAGACTTCATATTTTTTTCGCAATATGGTTGAAGCTTGAGGGAGTTTTCGTTCTAGAGGTTCAAACGATATACAAGTAATACTTTGTACCCTATTTTGCTTTATAGTGAAATTTTATACTCTCCCATTTTGGTTTCCACATAAATCTATGTGTTCTTTACAATTTAGGTTCTTATTGCTTGTCAATTCGTAACTTTGTCAACAAGAATGCTCTAAATTTAAAAGCCCCATTCCAGTTCATGCAGAAAAATCACATTCCACTATAGAGAATCTTGATGTTTTGTATGTAGAGATAGACTATGAGATTTGTGGCTTTGGAAAACCCTGTTATTCTAGCTAGTTTCACTCTAAAAAAAATGATGATCGAAAAGTATTACCGAAAATAAGAATTTGAACAATATCTTGTTAGAATATGTAGCATTATCTATTAGTACTAGTTAATATGCCTTGGAGTTGTTGTAAAAATTTTACAGCGAGCCTTTCATTTCTTCTGATATGCTTCAATTGTTTAGGTTGTGGTTTGGGCCTCCGATGCCCTAAAATCGTAATACATACCCCGTATTTAAATCTACCTTAATTTAGCGATATTCATAATTGGAGTACTCACTACTAAAACAAGACTTAGTCCAAACACTTTTGTACAGATGTCATTACAAGTATTCAATTGATACATTTTTCTATAGCTACATTTCATCTGCATACTTAGTCGATACTTTTTGTTAAATGTCACAAAATTCATGATTGAGTGGAATAAAGAAACATTAAAATGAAATAAATGATGTAAAAATATAAAATAGATGGAAAAAATGACTATTTCATTTAGGGACAATCATTTGTCAGAAGCAAGATAATATTTATTTTGAGGTATTTGATTGAGAAAGAACCTAACGAATCCATTACATAATTAAGATTGGTCATGCGTATATATTCGAGTAATCACATACTCCCTCCGTCCCTTTATACTAGTTACATATCCTTTTTAGTACGTCTTATGGAAGACGTCACATTTCCTTATTTGGTAAAAGGTTATTAAAGGAAAAATATTTTTTGTACATGCACTCATTACATTAATTTACACACAAATCAACCATTTCTTAATTCTCGCGCCCAAAAGAAAGGTAACTAGTATAAAGGTATGGAGAAAGTATTAGTTACTCTATTTTTAATTGGGTTGAATCTAATAAGTGAGAAGTCGGGCCTGGCCTACTAACTAGAAAATGGGGCGAGCCCATTTAAAGAAGAGTTCAGTCGGATAAATTTAGGTAGTGTTCTCTTTGATGCAAAAGAAAATGAGAGAAAAAAGAAATTTATCCTATAAATCTCACCCCTTTTCTCACCTTATCTCACATTTTCTATATTTTCCCCTTCATTTGCACTACAATGGAGAGAAAATATTATCTCTCCAATTTGGTGTTGTAAATATTATCTCCAATTTAAGGAGTAAAATCCCCCCTCATTTATAAAAGGTGAGAAAAGGTGAGAAAATGAGTGGAATTTATAGAGTAATTTTCTCTTTTCTCTCATTTTCTTTCGCATCAAAGGAAACGCAACCTTATTAAAAAAATTAGTGGGCCAAGCCCATTCACAAGTTTATCAGATTGGGCCAGATCCGGTGGAACTATATATCTAATTAAGGCCCAACTTTAGGAGCTCAAAAGGAAATAAATAAATAAATGTAATAATAACTAAATAATTAAACAAAATGATAAGTACAAAAAACTACTCCTTCCAACCAGCATTTTTGAACAAAAGTTTTGGGCACGTTTTTTATGTCAATTTGCTAGTTTTTCTTTAATGTTTGAAATTCGTTTTAATGTCGTTTTGTTCCTTTTATTTATGTTTTACCATGATTTGGCTATTGTTAGTGTTTTGTGGAATAGGTAGGGGGGCTGCAAACGAGCCGAACCTGATCGAGTATTGGTTTGTTCGGGTTCGGCTCGTTTAGTATTTGACAGGCTCGGGCTCGGGTTCGAGTTCGATTCGAGCTTTAAATCCGGACTCGAGCTCGGCTCGGGTTAAAATTTTTGAGCTCGAATTCGGCTCGTGCCCGGTTCGGAGCTCGAATTTGGCTCATGAAAAGCTCGAGTCCGAGCTCGTTTAAAAAACATGATATAAACATATTTAATTTTGCCTTTTAAAACTTCAAATGAACTTAAATTAAAATGAATTTCATCAAATAAAAATCCACCTAATGAAATTCATCCAAAACATAAAATATAATCGAAAAAGAACAAAGCATATATACATATTTTTTTTAATTTTAATTATGGTGTTTTTTTTAATTAGTTTTGGTTGTGATTTGAAATTAATTTTAACTCATTGACATTTGACAATAGTTCAAATCCTCTTACCTACAATTTTTTATATATAAATACTAAAGCTCGTTTACAGGCTCGATTAGAGGTTCGATTAAGAGTTCGCGAACAGGCTCGCGAACATGCTCGATTAATATACGAGCCGAACACGTTCGCGAGCAAAACGAGTCTGTTGGGAATTGTTAAGGATCACATGTTAAGGGAGAACTCATATGGGACACTTTGAAGTGAGTGTATATTTGTTTTGATTTGATCCCAATACCCCTAGTATCCTATTCCCAAGTGACCCATTTTGATGTAGAATAGGTTAGAAAATTTTCTAAGCCTATACTGTTATGATGGCTTTGTTTTGCTTTAGTCGCTTAGGTTTTTAGACTGCAGAAATTTCAAGTGAAGGCCACTCACTTGAGTGTGTTTTCCAATCGAAGCGAGTCTACCCAGCTGAAGTGAAGCGTGCCGGAGAATAGCGAAGCGAAGCGAGCGCTACAGTAGATTCAAAGCGAGTCTACCAAAGCGAAGTGAAGCGAGCGCAATAGTATCAAGCCAAAGCGAGTCAACACGGGTCAACGATTTCTAAAGCAGTCACTCGAAAATTTATTCTCCTAAGTACCCGCTACAGTATGACTCTGAAGCGACTCACTTGAAGCGGACGCTACATTTCTAAAGCGAAGCGAGCCCCTACCTAACAGAAAGCGACAGCACAATTCCCGCTCCAATTTGAACGTTGAGTTCAAACTCGAGTCAACTGAAGATCGCCGCATTGAATGCAAGATCTCCATGTGTCAAGTAAGGAGAGGAGCTGCGGAGTTGACTGCCAGGCCGACAAGGGCGCCGCTACAGTACTGGCTCGCTCCAGTTACTGTTGTGTTTGGAACTTAGCCATTTTCGGCAAAGTGCCAAATCTGCGCGTCTGAAAAGCAGCCAGCCTGGGCAAGTACTATCGAGAGGAGGAGGGACAGAGCCACCTACCAAGCAAAGGATCTCAGCCATCCCTCCGCCTATAAATAGTGAAGGATGATGACGAAGAGAAGTAGAACACTACTTGAGCATTCAGCGCCTATTGCAAACAAATACTCCCAGCTTTCAGCTTATTCATCGAGTCTTTGTTTCAAGTGTTCTCCAAGTTCCAGTCCCATCGGAACTTGTCTACGCAACCTTCTCACTTAGAGTTCTAAGCCCATTCAATATCCAAGCTTAGAGTAGAGCTCTAGCCTACTTTACACTTACTGTAAAGAGCTCTTCATTAGTGTGTCTGTCGAAACAGAAAACCCTAACCCTAACAGTTCAGTTAGGTTTTGTGTTCGTCGTCGTTAGGTTGTTTTCGATCCAAGGCTCTACTTTCCTCGATAGTAGAAGCCTCGATCATAGAGTCTAGATCCAAGCTTACACTTTCCTCGATTGTGTAAAGCTCGATCAAAGCTTAGGTTGTAAGGAGAACCGGTAATCTCCCTGTCGTTAGACTGAAGCGAGTGAAGCTTCCAGTCCAGTTTAGGTCTTGTGTGGTGAACCCGTAATCACCCAGTCTTCGTCAGATCCAAGCAAGTGAAGCTCGATCTTGACATAGGTTTTTGAAGAACCCGTAATCTTCAAGTTCTTGAGTGAAGAGAACTAGTTGCCTAGTGCAACAAGTGGACGTAGGAGTTTTATCTCCGAACCACTATAAATCGCTATGTCGTGTCTCTAACCCTAATCTCTCTTTACTTACTGTTTGATTATCCATTGCACAAAGCATACTAAACAAACTCAAACTGCATTTTCAATTACTTAGGAAAGATTAGCTCACCGAATTTCCGCATCACGAGTAAAGACTCACTCTTGATCAAGTGGAAACTTAGGTCAAGGAGTTTAGCTAAACACTGTAGATCTAGCTTACAGCTAGGTCTTAAGTATTGAAGCAAGCTCTTTACTTGTCACTCTGAGTTTGAGGAAAAGAAGTTGAAAAACTTCAAAACATGTATTCCCCCCCCCCCCCCCCCCCCCCCCCCCCCCGCTCTACGTGTTTTTCCTCTAACAAACCGGGACCAACAGAGTCGAATACCTTACTGCTCGAGTTTGGCTCGTTAAGTTAACCGAGCTCGAATTCAGGCTCGAGTTCGGCTCGTTTGTTAACGAGTTCGAGCTCGAACGAGCTTTTACCGAATCGAGCACCGAATAAGTCCCGAGCCCTAGGAATAGGTGCCGAGGGAATCCAATTTATGATGACAACGAGAAGAAATGAGGATAAAATGGAGTAAGAAGGAGAAAGAGTGTAAGTTAAGCGCGGAGTTGGTCCAGCGAGCACTAGCTAGCTGGCAAGTCAACACATGTAGAGCAGATTTATTCCAGCGCACGTTGGGAATGGAATGTCGGCAGTCGCTGGCATGTTCTCCAGCAATCGCTGATATATATATATATATATATATATCCTTTTGGGCAGGAATTTAGCACCACTTTTATTTTTTCAGTTTTTGAAACTCTGGTTTTTAGATTGGATTTTTTTCGTTTCGTTTTGGATCCAACACTTCAAGTTAATTCAAGTTTCGTTCATTAATTCAAATTCTTCGGTTTTTCATTCAAGCTTTCGTATTCAATTCGTAAGTTACTTATTGCTTTTACTTTTGTTTAATTCCTTGCGTTTCTTAGTGTTATTTGAATTCTTTGTTCTTAGTAATAGTTAATCGTTCGGTTCAAGTTTTTGTAATTAGATTTATTTTCTAAAATTGATTTCTTAGTTTAACAAGTTTTAGATTAATATTTATTTTCAAAGTTCATAGAGTTATTTTTAATCATGCTTAGATTCGTATTTGCTTTCGCTATTATTCTTGCTTTTTTTTTAATCGATTTCATGCCTAAGTAGTTTAATTGCTTTCGTTTAAGTTTTATTTGTTTAAGTAGGTTAGATTATTTTCTTATTGTAGTTCTAGATTTATTTACTTGTTATTTGTTTTTTGCATATTTATTTATTTGCCTAGGATCTTAAAAACAAAACCCCAAAAAATCCTTTTATATGCTTTCTAGATTAGATTTTATTTTCTTGTTTTTACTACACAATTATTTGTCCTTCAAAGTTTTCCTTGAGATTCGACATTGTGTTTAGCTTACTAGTTATACGATAGATCTTTTTCTACTGCGAGCACTTATAGGTGAAACAAATTTTGGCGCCGTTGCCGGTGAGAACTTTAGGCTATTTGATTGTGTAGTATTTTGTTTTATTTTATTTTTATTTTTTAAAGTTTTCTGATCGATTTTCCTTCTTTCTATCGGTGCGTTTATTTCGTTTGTTGAGTGTTGTGCATGCTTGGTAGGGTTGGGAATCGGTTCGGTTACCAGGTAACCGAACCGCACAATTCGGTTAACCGAACCGCAAAGCCCATAAAATGTCTACAGTTTCCCAAACCGTTTTGTGTAATCGGTTACACGCTAACCGCATTCGATTTTGCGTCGGGTAATAGGTTACCTTCTAACCGATTAAGTAAATGCCCCTTTTAATTTGCTTTTGTTTCGAACGATAGAGAACATGGAAACTGGAAACATAGAAATTAGAAAGGAAGAGAAGTAGGGTGAAGAAGCAGCACTGCCAGCACCGAAACAAAAAATAAACAAAAAAACAGCGAAGAAGAAGTGAAGAACAAAGAACCCAAAACAGAACTCGTTAACAACTAGAAACCAAATAACAATGGTGACTGACCTATACAACAATTATATCAATTAATAGGAATAATTAACAATAAAAGAACGAAGGGGAAGGGGTATAGAAAAACCCCCTTGCAATTGCAATGTCTAAGACTCTAAATCTGAATGTGAGATGCGTCATCGCGGCGTCACCCGGTTGGGCCGTCGGCGCCGTGGGGCCAGAGCCAGAGGAGAGCAACCTGAGCATGTGGGATCGTGGGTGTGGGAATGGGGCCGTCGCCGTCGAGCCGTCGGCGCCGCTGCACACCGCGTCTGCGTGTGCGTCGTGGAGAAGATTTAGGATTTAGGAATTCTGATTTCTGAAATTGGGGTTTCTGAAATTATTAAAAATATTTAATAATTATTTATTAAAGTATATACATAATATATAAAAATTATTTTATTTAATTATTTTTTGGTTATCGGTTATTAACCGAACGGTTATCGAGTAACCGATAACCGAATAAAATTTGATACTCATATCGTTAATCGAACCGCTAACCTCAAATGCGGTTATCGGTTAACCAATAACTGCGCGGTTAACGGTTCGGTTTGGTTATAACCGATTTTTCAAGAACCGATTCCCATCCCTAATGCTTGGTTGCTGAAGTTTAAATAAGAAACTAGCGCCGCACATCGACAACATCAATTGGAGGAAGACGATTTTAACCGCGAAGAAGGATGAAGAAGTCAAGCCCAAAGACTGTGGTTTAGTCTTGCTTTTCACTGAGACCGAAGTTATGGCAAGAGTTATGGGAGATTTTGCTCGTCCCACATTCACAGTCACTACTTCGGCAATTGTCCTAACCGATGCGGTTAGAAATCATGAGCTTAAACCTCACCACATGGCGTTGCTCCCTTCCTACCATGGGCTGCCCAACGAGGACGCATTGACCTTCATTCGAGAATATTGCACGATGGTGCAATCTTTCCCATTAGGAGGCATCATGGAGGACAACCTCAAGATGAAGTGTTTCCCGTACACTCTCAAAGATCAGGCAAAGACATGGTACTTGTCGCTCCCGACCAATGTTCTAAAAAGTGCTAGGTACTAGTCGGGCGGTGGAAGGGTGACTAACGCCTAGGAGGCTAGGCGGGGCCTAGGCGGATTCGAACTATAATGCTTATTTTTACTATTCTTACAATATTGTTGCCAAATTTATAATAAATACACATATTATGACAATTGATATGTTAGTTTCATAATTATAAAATCTAAATCATACCTAGAGTAGCATAGTTAACCTAAAACTAGATTAATTAACACATATAGACTATTGATTAAGCTTCAAGACCGGCTCGTTGGGTATCGCATAGAGCCTAGACGGATTACATATTAGTCGGGCGACGAGACACTGACTAGCGCCTAGGCACCGCCTAGACGGACCTAGGCGGCGTCTTTTAGAACACTGCTCCCGGCTAACTCTCTTGCCACTTTGAATACGGTGTGTGAGAATTGAAGTTCATGCTGAAGTACTATCCAAACCGCAAGACTCAATAGGTGCGGTCGAAGATCATGAATTTCTCCCAAGAGATCGATGAGCCTTTTCATGAGGCATGGGAGATGTTCTAGGAGCTACTCCAACAATGTCATCACCACCAAATGGCACCGGAACTACTGTGAAAATATTTCTATGATGCTCTCAATCAGACGTGGATAGTTATGTCAGAGGAAACATTGGAGTTAAGACGATCGACGAGTTGAAGGCCATCTTTGAGACTCTTGCAGCGAGCTCTCAACAAAAATCATCCAGGCCAAGGAAAGTGAAGGCTAGTGCAGTTGTCATGAGTCCGGACATGAAGAAACAAAGGGTCGACATGTTGAGGGATCTTCAAGATCTCGAGATGAAACAAAACTCACCAAAACTAGAGGAGAAGGAACCGAAGCTGTGCGATGTTTGCAGAGTTCTTGGCCATGGAGCGGAAGGTTACCCTAACATGGGGGCAATGACATGTGAAAGACAAGCCTAGGTTTACGTAGCTCAAGGGTATCCACCTCAAGGTCCACCACCTCAAGGCTATCAAGGGGGTTGGCAAGAAAGGTATCAAAATCCCGGAGTGAGGTCACCACAAGGGCAAGGTACGAGCCCAAATTATCGTAATTGTCGCCCTCCATAATATAGTCACCCTTACCTTCCACAACAACCATACTACCCTTCTCCATCACCATATTATCCACCACCACAATATCCTTACTACCCTCAACCACCTCTATATTATCCTCCATCATCCTACCCTCCACCTTCCCAGCAAAATCCGCGTCCCCAAGCCACACCACAAAAGCCTCCTATTGATGAAAACCTTGCGGCCTACCTTCATGAAAGCAAGTTGGCCCATGAAGCTCAAGACGCTACGATCAAGAGTTCTGAAATTGCTATGAGACATATTTCGGGAACAATGAACCTCATACAACAAAGTCGTCAAACGGGGATGATTCCTAGTCAAGGAATTCAACCTCAACAAGCTCACGAGGTTCAACCGCCATACCCTCCTTATCCAGCTCAATTTCCACCTCATCAAGCTCAAGCAGTATCTGTGTTGCGAAATGGCAAGAGAGTGGATAACGAAGTTGTCATGCCCGAAATCAGTTATATTATGATCTTATTAATATAGGATCAAAAGTTAAATTTTGACTATGTAAGTGTTAGAGAATTTTGAGTACTTGTTATTATAATCTTGTTCAATTAGGTACAGCGCAGTTAGGATCCCCTTCTTCGCGTTAAAAGTATTAACAACTTCTGATAATTTTGAAGTTTAAGGCAGGGTAAAGTAAAATGTTTTTCCAAATTTATTTTGGTTCTTTCTCTTGATAAAATAAAGTGTTTTTATGTCTAACGTGTTTATGTGCGCTGAAATTATAGTTCAAGTTGTGAGATATTTATACTTGAGTATACATATGATTGTCTTGTGCACACTTGAAGTTCTTGTCCCATTTTTCTTACTTTGTTGTGTACAATGTAATGATTAATGGTCGAAGTTATATGGTTCTATAGTTCTGTTGAACTTTGGTTAAAGTTTATCCCATATTTTCATACGTCATATTTACATGTTGGACAATAAATTGAGATATCCCGAAACCCTCTCACTGAGTATAATTTAGTACCCACCCCATTTTTCTTAAAACTCTTTTTAGGTGGAGAGCACGGAGTGCCGTGAAGGAAATTATGGTGTGGCATTTTTAAGTTTTATTGATCGTAGGAATAAAATTAGGATTTACCTTACTGCACTTTATTAACTCCTCCATCAAAAAATCTGAAAGATATGATATGCTTTATTTATGGGATGATTTAGGTACTTAATGTATTATGTTTTCTTTTGAATTGGAGTTACTAGGATATATGGTGATTCGAGTTGGTGTTTATTTAATTTCGTTTTCTACACAATTACATGTTTCATCCTGTTTTTCTTTGATAAAGTAGAAATAAAAACTATTTTCTTTCACAATAGATTTTAGTGTTTATTTAAATTAATTTAGGTGTTGTATTTAGATGGTATCAGAGCCAAACCTCTCTTGTACGGTGTGGTTGTTAGGGTTATATACTGAAAAGCATACCTTTTATGCTTAGTTGTATACTACTTCTTCCTGTTTTATGAAATAAGTAAAGTCATATGTTTTGCATATTTATTCGTGTTATGGTTATGCAAATAAATGTCCTATAGTATATATTATAGATAATATGGTGTGGGTGGTCTCACATAAGATCATATTATCGGTTTCTTATATACTTAAATAGTGTTTGCAACCTAAGTAATCATGGACAAATTACTTGTTAAGGTTGTAGTATAATGCTTGATGGTCTTGGCTATTAGCTTATACTAATGCATCCAGTTGCATTGAAAAGGATTGCGGTTAGATAAATCCTTGTATACTGATTTAATAAAGGATTTAAGATCTTGGACGATTATTATTTCTTAATTCTAGTTGTATAATATTCAATTATATATTTATGATAATTATTACTTTGATTTATCAATGAGTAGAGTTATTGCAACTCAAAGTATCTCGATATTTTGGGTAATAATATTATAAATATGATAATTAATATCATAGCTAGAAATCATGTCTCGGCTGAGTCCGAGTTGATGATGTCCCCTTGAGGCGCTCTAAAGATTATTATATCAAACCCTGCAGGTGGATTAAGTTTCGGTATAATAATAAGGTCGAGCGGGGTACTACTCTCGGTTGAGATATTAATTAATAAAAGCTATCAGTAGCTTAATTAATTAATGGACATGTGATATCTTAAACACGGGAAATAATTTAATTCAAAAAGGAGCCCGGTATGTAATAATTTGGGAAATGGACGGCAGTGCAATATTATTTCTTTAGTGGAGTGAAATAATATTAATATAATTAAGTAAAGTATTTGGGCTCAGAGAATACTTGGATTATTAATTATATTGGGAGGCCCAGTCCAAATCCTCCTTAAGATCCCTAGTGTAGCGCATCAGAAGCAGGCCTGGCCCAGTAAGGAAAACCCTAACCCTAATCTACCTTTATATATATAGATGGTGTGATGGGATCCCGTCATATGTTTGTGACATATGAGATTCACGAGAATCGAGAGTGACGGCTAGGGTTTTACTGTGAGGGAGAGAAGAAACATTTTCGTCCATTCGGGATTCTTCTCTATGCTCGGGAATACTCTAGAAGATCTTGGGGTTTACGAGAAGAGCTAGATCTCGTGTGCAGAGATCTAGTGCGTGGAATTCTTCACCTAAATCTCATATTCTGGCTGGATCTGCCCAACAAGGTATACAATTCTAGATCTATTTCAGCTTTAGGATCTAGGATATTGTATGTTTATAATTTTGTTTAATTGATTAACATCCGAGCGATCTTCTCGGATCCAACAATTGGTATCAGAGCCAACTCGGCTTCGTTGATTTAATTATTTAAAATTATAAATTTCATATTATTTGTTCTTTGATGCGAATTTTATGTTTTGCGGAATTCCAATTATCATGGTTAATATGAATGTTTTTGGTTTTAATTTTTGTATTAAAATCGGTCTGTTTGTGGCCGCATTTGTAAAACACGAGGGTTAATCGTGTTAGATTAGGTTTTATTTTTCGTTTTCAATGTAAATTCGATGTAAATAGTTCCTATCTATGTAATCGATCGAACCACGATGGAAAGGAGACAAAGATCTCGTCGGAAATCGAGGACGGCGGTGGCGGCTCGACGGCGACGAGCGCAACGTGCTAGGGTTCCACCCTACGCGGCTGTTGCAACTCCGCGATGCCGGCGGCAGTCACCACTCGACCTCCTTGACGATGGGGACTGGTCGGAGGAGGGAGCAGCGGCGGCCAGACGCGACGACGGCGGCGAAAACGCTGCTGCCCGGCAGCAGCGCGAACTAGGGTTTCTCTGAACCCTAGCGACTCGCGGCTGGCTGTCAACGGCGCATGGCAGTTGGACGGCGTTCTTCCTGAACACTGGCGACTCCTGGACGAGCAGCAACAGGTGCGGAGGCAGAGGGTTGACGGCGGCAGCGTCTGCAGTCACGGCAGACGCCTTTTGGCGGCTGTGCAGCGGCGGCAGCAGCAGTTTGCTGTTGTTCCTCAGTTTTCCGGCGATCGGCGGTGGCAACGTTCAGTGGGAGACCTCCGGCGAGGACTCCGCTACTCCAGGCAGGCGTGGGCACGGCGGCAGCGGCGGAGGAGCGACGGCGGCGGCTGAATCGGCAGCTAGGGTTTTCGGTGGCTAGGGTTTCTCGAAACCCTAACGGGCCAAAACCCTACGGGCTGAATTCGGGCCCATTTTTCTCGTGAAGATCAGCCCGTTACTCGAATATTCAGATTTTCAAGCTCGTTCGAAGAAAATTGAAGACCATGATGATTGGATATTTATTTTCTTTTCATGGTTATTTTATTCGATGTGGTGGATAGCATGTTGTTTAATTATTCACGATGATTATTTATATGCTATGCTTGAAAATGTTAAAAACCTTGATTAAAATTTTCTGAGATAATATTATTATTATTTTTCGATTTAATTCGAGAGATTATAATAATCTAGCCTCCATAATTGGTTTAAAAAATGAAATAATTAGCATTTGCGCTGACCTCGGGTCTTCCTCCCTATAGGAGATGCTAGTTATGGATTTCATTGGTTTAGAATTCATAAAAGATAATTTAATTTAAAATAAAATAATTAACATTCGCGCTGACCTCGGGTCTTCTTCCCTATAGGAGGTGCTAATTATAGAATTCATTGGTTAATTCAAATTGATAATATTGAAAAATGATTTTATATAGGTAACACCTCCCTTCGGTAGGGTTACTCTTTATGGAATTAATTTTTCGGAATATTAAATTATGGTATTCACTTAGATGTAAATTAATTAGTTATTTCCCTGAAGGAAAGGTAATTATTTATTTTGCATGGCTAGGAGGACCAACTATTAACTTTATCAATCAGAAGGCTAAGGTTGATCGGATAATAAAGTTAAAGATGTAAAAGTCTACTTAAGGGATTATATGTACTGACCACCTGAAGTGGCTTATGTATAAAAACTTAAGGTGTTGGGGGATGCTTTTATATTGTTTCAAGGTTTATCAATATAATTTGCTTCAAAATGATATGACTTTCCTTACTTAGAAGAGATAAAAAATCTCCAAAGACTTGTAGATTCGAAAGACAACGAGATTGCTCATTTGAACGAAGTCGTAGGTCATATTCGGGAAGAGTCCAAAGTGAAATACAGGACTATGCAGATCAAGGGCGATGGTCTCGAAGCTCGATATGTAGACATGAAAGACTGACATAGTCGCTCAAAAAACAAGGCCAAATCGTTGAAACAAGAACATCGGAGTACGAGCGGGTCCTTCACGAGATAGGGTTTGCGACCATTTCAGATGTCGAGGTCGAAGCCCTTCAAGTATTAAAGAAGTGTATTAGGTATAGAGATCGGTATGGTGTCACCTTGTGGGAGTTGGATGAACAGGTTGCAGAACTGAAGCGCCTTACTTCAGTGTTTAAGATAATCATTGAGCGACAGCCAAACATCAAAGAGTGGTTGGATGCCTTTCCCAATGTGGAAGCTGGTACACTGCAATATGGTAGGCCGGGTTTGCAAATTATTGGCCAGCAGAGTGCGGTTCTTCCTAATAGAGCTGGTCGGGGTCATGGTGGGAGTGCCTGACTCACTTTCCCTACTCAGGTTAACCCAAGTTCAGTCATCCGCAGCTGAAGTACTAGCGAACAATAAATAAGAGGATCGAGTCATGGTGTATCCCGAGGTGCTCAATTCCGAGGTTCCTTTTGCAGTCAAAACCCGACACGAGGTCGTGGTAGAAGTAGGATGAGCATAGACGATGTTTTGAAACTTAACTTTGTAGATAGATGGTTTAATTTTAGTCTGGATCCCGATGTTGGTCCCTCTTCATGACTCCGTCGTAATAATGTTTCTGTATTATTGACTCTGCAAACTGTTCAGACCTAACAATCGTTGTAACCTCGTTCGTCTTACTTCGCTTATGTTTAAAGCACCACTGCATGGCTTGTCCTGGTTACATATTGACTATGGCAGCTTTAATATGTTTCTGGTAAAGTCGGTTCATCTATCTTGCCGAGCTGGCTTTAATAGATGCGTTGACAAAATTATGTCATTTATCTCGCCGAAGTGGCATTATAGACATGATCGACAAAGTCGTGTCGCCTATCCTACCGAGGTGGCTTTTGTGCCTGACATCGGTGTGTTTTAACAGAGATGTATCGGTCTTAGGTTCCTAGTTTGGCGAGATATATCGGTAGGGGTGGTCCCCTCACCACCGGGGTGGCTTTTGTGCCTAGCAACGGTGTGTTGTTGCCGAGATGTATCGGTCTTAGGTTCCTGGTTTGCCGAGATATGTCGGTAGGGGTGGTCCTATTTCATACCCGAGATGCATGTCTCAAAGGTAACACACTTTCCTCGTTAGGATAGTGTGGAAAATAGATGAGAGGATATGCGTAGGTAACAGAATAATGCATGATGAGATGGTAATGCAAACGTAATTTTAAAGACTAGGCTCTTATTAAAAATTGAAAGACTTTATTAAAAACTGAAGGTTCATACTGACTCGAGAAATGACTTGACTTAAGATACGAAAGAAAAACTAAGACTCTATCTATATGGACTCTCTACCCCTACGAATAGTACCTCTTGAGATGAACAATGTTCCAAGCCCGAGGTAGTGGTTCTCCCGACATGTGGGTGAGTTTCTACGACCCTTTCCCGAGGACTTCTTGTACCCGGTATAGACCTTCCCATGTGGCTCATAACTTGCCGACCTTGGCGGCCTTCCTGCCTTCATTGTTCCTTAGAACAAGGTCGCCTACACAGAGTTGTCGGCCTTTGACCTTTCGATTGTAGTACCGTGTCATTTGTTGTTTGTACTTGACTTCTTTGATGTATGCGAGGTCTCGTTTCTCTTCTACCAAGTCCAGATCGGCACGCTGTTTTTCTTTCATTGACTTCGGGCAAGAAGTGGATTGTTCTTGGACTGGGCATTCCAATCGCGACGGGGATGACAGCTTCACTTCCGTAAACCAGGCTGTAGGGAGTTTCAACGTTCGATGTGCGAGGTGTCGTGCGGTATGACCACAGGACATGAGAGAGGTGTTCTACCCACTTTCCCTTAGCTCTGTCCAAACGAGTCTTGAGTCCCTTAACAAGGGTCCGGTTCGTGACTTCGGTTTGACCATTCGCTTGAGGATGAGCAACCGAAGTGAGCCTTTGATAGATTTTCAACTCTTCGCACCATTCTTTGAAAATTTTGTCTGTAAATTGAGTTCCGTTGTCCGAAACCAAAACATGAGATACTCCAAACCGGCACACCACATTTTTCCAGACGAAGTTGAGGGCATTCTTGCTCGTGATCTTAGCCAACGATTCTGCCTCTACCCATTTTGTAAAATAGTCGATGGCGACTGTCAAAAATTGGAGCTGTCCAGGTGCCTTTTTGAAAGGCCCTACGATGTCGAGTCCCCACTGGGCGTAAGGCCACGGGCTTTGCACACTGACAAGGTCGCTCTGGGGTAACCTCTGGATGTTGGCATGAATTTGACATTTTTTGCATGTTTGTACGAGCTCCATACAGTCGTGCAGCATTGTGGGCCAGTAATATCCCCATCTCAAGATTTTTCTTGCAAGTGCCCGAGGTCTGATATGACTTTCGCACGCTCTTTCATGCACTTCGTGCATCACATAAGTACCCTCATTTGTCCCTACACAGCGAAGTAAAGGCTGAAGATCTGACTTTTTGTAGAGAATACCGCCTTGGAAGACATAACGCAGTGACTTGCTCAGTATTCTTCTAGCTTCGGCCTTATCTTCCGGCAGATTCCCTTTTTCTAAATAATCCCGGATGGGCATCATCCAATTAGGGTGATCATCTGTGATAGTGTTGACTTCGGCTTCTTCTATGCTTCGGGTTTGTATTCCCTCTACGGGAGAATTGGTCAAAGTAGAGGCTAGCTTACTTAGAGTATCGACGTGGGGATTTTGACTTCTCGTGACACGGATGATCTCGAAATAAGTGAAGGATTGTTGCACCTGCTTAGCCTTTTCAAGGTACTTCTTCATCCTTTTTCCTTTGGCCTCGTACTTCCCCAACATGTGGTTTACCACTACTTGAGAATCACTTTGGATTTAGATGGCTTGAATTTTCATGTCACCCGCGATGCGGAGTCCTGCTATCAGTGCTTCATACTCCACCTCATTGTTTGTAGTGGGGTAAGCGAGCCGAAGTGAGTATGTGAGCTCGTGTTTCTCCGGACTGATGAGGAGAACTCCAGCCCCACACCCTTCTTTCCCCGATGCCCCATCTACGTACATGTCCCAACAATCTGCCGGTTTGCATGTGACCGATGTAGGCAAAGTATCTTTGGCATTATCCAAAGTATTTTTGACCGATGTCGCATCTGCTGAAAATGTGGTCTCTACCAAAAAGTCAGCAAGAGCCTGCCCTTTCATAGCTAGGCGAGGAAGCGGGTGAAGGTTTCATTTCGCATCGGAAAATATGAGGATGAGATATTGTGTGATTTGTGACTAGGCTATTTCTAACCTAGCAATAATATCGAACTAGAGAAGTCCGAGTATCGAACACGAGGAGTGAATGTGTCGAGAGATAATCAAGTAGTTCGTCTTGTCTCTATTATTCTATTTGAGCACATACACATGGTTTGGTGTCATCATATATAATATTTTCTTATCAGTCATGCTTATTCAGATATGATATTATGCTTATTACGAGTGTTAAAATGCTTAATTTAGATTTTTAATAAACTATAAATGAGACTAATAAATATTAAGCGTAAATAAACAACTCTCCAATAGATGAAGCAGTACAAAACAACTAATTTTATATATATATATATATATATATATATATATATATATATATATATATAACTATTAAAAAAAAGCAACAATCACTACAAAAATCTGCCCATTTTACGACGGAAAAATCCGTCGGTAAATGCCTAAAATCCGTCGCTATATTCAATCCCCGACGGATCCGCGACGGAATAGATACGTCGTTAAAGTCAGCGTCGCCAAAGACTTAACGACGGAATAAAGTCCGTCGCGCAGGATCCGCGACGGAAAGACGACGGAAAAGACGTCGTAGATAACGCCGGCGAAGCTCCGGCACCGGAAAAATTAACGACGGAATGCCGACGTCTATTTCCGTCGCCCCGTTCATTTCCGTCGTCCTTCCGTCGTCTTTTGTATTTTGTTGACCATTGTTGACTTTTTTTTTCCGTCGCGGATCCGTCGCGATTTTACAGAATACAGCCTAGTGCTTTCTGTTTTCTTTTTCCCCCAGCCTTATATAATCATTACAATCCAACTAAGCAATTTAATGTTACGCTTATACATAGACATACATTACAAAAGTAGATAAAAGTAAAACAATTTCAATTCAAATATCCATAGACTTCAATAGTAGTAAAACAAAAGTAAAACGTTCTCAAGTTATTGAAGTTGCTAAAAGTAACATAAGTATAATGTTAGACAGTTTCAATAGAAGCTCAATAGTTATCATGGGGAAGGTGGAAGGTCTGAATCGTTCCTTGACGACTGTGTAATGATGAGATCAATTTTTTCTTCAAGTTTCTTTATGTGCTCTTCCTGCTTCTTTGCGTGCTCAGCTAGCCTCTGACGCTCCTGTCGCGCCTCCTCGAGCTCTTGCTCCATTTGCGAGAAACGATCATCGATCACAACCTCCGAGTGGAAACATGATTCATGTCTGAGTAATGAACGCAAATATATAGATCAACATAGAGAGCAGTTGGAAAATTAATTAAGATGAGGTGTTAGCTTTTTGCAATTAACTGAAGCTCTGGACTAAGTGTTAATAAGAATTGCCATTTTTGGAAATTACACATATATATTTTCCATATTCTTGGACTAAGTGTTAATAAGATTTTCTAGCCATGCTCATATATACATCTTTACTGGAATCAAGAAAGAAAACATATATAATTAATCACTTTATTCACTTTATCTTTTTTCCTTTAATAATCACAAAATTAAAGCTTGTATTACAAGATTCATTAAAAAGGCTTAATTAAATAAAGATCACAGCACACTTTATTCACTTTATCTTTTTTGGCACGATGCAGTTGATGTCTTAAATTAAAGTGAGTGAGAAAGCAAATAGTAATTCCCCCATGTTATAAAATTTCTACCCTACTCCTACAACATACCAACTGTACAGTGAGCAAGTTAAAAAGGATATGTATGCTCTAAAGGGTTAATCTGTCCTACAACAACCAGCTGCATATAACAAGAAAAATCAGATTGTACCAGTCTAGCTGTTATATGTGGATTCAGCTTTTGTATTGTTCTACAGTCTTGCATCAAAAGAATTGTCACCAATATACTCCATGGTAACACAAACAACATAGTTAAGATCATAGTTGAGAAGAAAATCAAACAAGTCGAGCATCAGAGCTAAGATAATTCCATGCATACCATTTTGATGACTGGCTGATTCCAAGACCATTACAGGTGAGTATCATGCCTTTGAATCTCGATAAATATTCAAGGAAAGGGTAAGGTTGATTAAAACGCAAAAAGCACACATCAGAGACGATGACATGACAACAAGGTTGATGAACAACAAGGTTGATGAGATACAAAATACTAACCCGCAGGGTATACTTGTCGATCTCATAATTTCCATTCAAATCATACTCAAGTCTCTTATCTGGATCACTTAACACTGCAAGGAAGTTTTGACAACATATGAGGAAGGATGAAGATTTGTGTATCAGGGACCAAATGTTGTTGTTTTGTTTGCCAGCAACAATGATCTAAGATCTAATATACTACAACCTTGTCGAATGCAAACTACAATAATCCCATCCCATCCCACTAACAAGTCCTCCTCCTCCTCCTCCTCCTCCTCCTTCTTCTTCTTCTTCTTCTTCTTCTTCTTCTTCTTCTTCTTCTTCTTCTTCTTCTCCTCCTTCTCCTCCTCCTCTTTTGGCCTTCCACAAATCCATTCGCCATTTACTACTTACTTACTACTTACTGGACAAGTTGTTGAATCTTCGGCTAAATTTGATATGCTTCTCAAACTCAAGAGAGGAGATAAAGAAGAGAAGTTCAAGGTTGAGGTGCATAGAAACAGTGATGGTGGCTTCCAATTGAACAAGATGGATGCTATGGTGAAACAATACCATGAGCAGTAATGGTACAAACCTACAACCATTTTCCGGGAAAATCAAGGGATAGAAACAGCAAACGCCAAGCAACAAAAGTAGATATGAATTGAAGCAAAAAAAAAAAAAAAAACAGCAGCAGCAGCAGGAGAATATCTCAAAACTCAACCACAAACAATCTACTTTAACATATAATGTAAGATTAGAGCAAAACAGTAAAGAGACTGGACAGCAAATACTAACCTTCTCATCTTGTCTGAATAAGCAATCTATGAGAAGGGTTCGATCATCAGCATGCAGTGCTTGCTTAACTAAGACATTAACAGAGTCTGCACTAGGTGGCTTTGCCGGAAGAGAAGAGTCTACAATTTCATGGTTCGGATCTATTGGATCTACATCTTTTCCTTCCAACTTGAGGATTGCAAGCTTGTCGCCCAAGGTTGGTTCACTTGGGTCATCAACAAAATCAAGTCCTTCTTCGTCTCCCTTACCTTAAATCCACAAGGAAGCTAGATGATAATTTAAATTAACAGAAAAGTATATTACAACCATATCTGTTCGTATTTTTTACAACCGTTTCTAAACAAATATTTGAACTATGATAGATAAAAGTGGGGAAGTTCTGATAAATTATTAAGTCTTAACATATAACAGTCCCCATCCTGGAGTAAAAAATAAGACTAAACTTACTAACGATCCAATACCCATCAAATGCCCAGTACAGGTACTTTAGGGACATATACCCGTCCCCATTCAAAATTAAGATATATGAGAAAATAGGCTACATGAGCAACAAACTAATCATAGGAGAATGATCAGAAGCCTAAGAATGAACAAACAATTCTTCTTCCATGCAAATTCACGTCACAAACACCAAAAATTCAGACAGATTTAGAGTAATTGCATTAGAAACTGACTTCTTGCAGGTGATTACAGCAGCCATAAACTCGGAATTCAGCATCATTAATACATGATTTAAGCTAAGTTGAGGATATTAGCATCAATAACACATTCAAAATAAATAATCATATCTAAACTTACTCTTGGGCAACAAAACTTCACCGTCTACTTCCGCCTCTCGGTTTTTCCTTTTCGAGGACTTTGTCTTCTTCCCCATGATTTCTGCATTCACAGCCAAAGTAATCCCAGATTATTTTTTCCAGCAACTTGTTTAAAAAGAATTACGAGCAGAATAATTTCAAAACTAGATTAAAGTAGGATAGAAAGCATACTTCGACTGAGCTACTCGTGAGTCGAGACGGGGAGTGAGGGCGATGAGAGGAGCACTGGGGTAGGACACGGCCGCGGACACTCGAGACCGTGAAACGTGGTGCGACGGTTTTCTAATTTAGTTGAAATCTCCAGATATTTGCCGACGAACAGAGACCGCCACGCGGCGGAACAGGACGGCGGAGGGAGGCGGCGGAGGGAGGTGTGGAATGGATACAGGGAGGGAGGGAGGGAGAGATAGCAAGAGGGAGAGTGAATCGGAGGGTAGCGAGGCAGCCACGGCGGCAGACGGCGCTGAATTTGCGAGTGAAGTTAATGGATGGAGGGGAGTGTGGGCTTCGAGCAGAGGAAGTAATTAAAATCTAGGGCTCATGAAAGTAAATTCAAAACCCACGACGGACAATACACAGTCGTCTTTCCGTCGCCAAATAAAAAAATATATATAAAAAAATAAAATAAAATAAGTCACCGTCGTCTTTCCGTCGCCAAAGACGTCGGCAATAATTGGCCCGGCTTAACTCCGGCATGAACGTCGTTGGTCCGTCGTCCGGTACGTCGTCTACATGCTATACGACTAATCCGTCGTCTTTCCGTCGTTAAAAATAACGACGGTTTATAATTCCGTCGCCTTTCCGTCGTAATTTTTACTGTTTTTTTTAGTGAATATGCATATCTCTACCAAACAATTATATGTTAATATCTATGCATATAAGCAATATGAAGAAAAAAATTGGAACAAATCGTGTCCTACTTTCTAGGCTTGATGATTTTTATTTTTAATTTTTTTGGTTCTTTTAAGCACTTATTAAAGGGAAAAAAATAATGAATTTGGAAACATGGATTCACTTTCCATGGAAATCGGATTTAACGTTTTTGAAACAAAAAAATCTTCCAAAATTTCCCCTCAATGCACTATTTTTTATTAAACGTTGCCTAAATTGTAGGCGTATAGATTAGATCTCAACCACTAATTTTCAAGGAATGAACGGTTAAGATTGGTTCCTAGTTCTCATGATCTAAGTATATATATATATATATATATATATATATATATATATATGTATGTATGTATAGGGAGCGGATCCAATAGGAACCGTCCCTTAGGTAGTAACTAGGATCCACTATCCACCGTTGATTTTATAGATTTTAACGGTTGAGATTTAAAAGTAATAATATATTTATACTTTTTATATTTAATTTCTTCGATTTTATTAAATCCATGGAAGGGTAAAAAGGAAATTAAACGCCCATCATGAGTAACAAAATTCCACAAAATAGGGATTCAATTGTTGGTGACTAATTTAAATTATATAATTTAAATTTCATGCCTAAAACGTTGTGCTTGTCTAAATATTCAACTTAATTTAATACTTATTAATTTAAAATCTTAATTTCATAAATGCTTATCACTACTTATTTCGATGCTTATTTTTTACATTCTAAATGCTTAATTACCACTACTTTATTGCTTATTATCTCTATAATGCAATGCTTTCAATAGTTTTTGTTAGTTAAATTGCTTATTTGCAATTTTATAATTGATTTTTTATGATATGTTTATTTATACTTTTTAAATGGCTTATTTGCACTAGTTAATTCCTTATTTACGTTTGTTGAATTGCTTATTTGCATTTGTTGAATTGCTTATTTCACATCATGAATTGCTTACTTTGCTAATATTACACATGTTGAATTTGCTTATTTACACATATTGAAATGCTTATTTACACCCGTTGAATTGCTTATTTTACTTATTTATAAATGTCGAATTGCTTATTTGTACATCTTGAAATGCTTATTTAATTCGTTTATTTTCACATGTTAAATTCCTTATTTTGCATATAGATTTCAATTTGTTAACCGCTAATTTGCAATAAAAATAATAATATTACGATTTTGTATCACATGCTACACATTTCATGCTTCTTTACTTATTTCTAGTTGCTTATAAACACTAACATATATCATATTTAATCTGACATATTTATTCAATTTCTAATTATTTAAATAATACGTAATTTATTATTGATTTGTTTTATTTATATTTATTTAGTGAAAAAAAATAAAATAGATACACCATATGTTAGGGGAGCCGTTAGTTACCAAATAGATACACACAATCCCATAATTACGGGGGTAATAAGTTTTACCATTATAACCTTTGATTATTAAAAATTAAACTATTTTAATGATAATTGCCTAATTAACTACCACCGTTGAACAAAATAGATGAAAGATTGAGATTTGATCCTAATTAACTACCACCGTTTAATGATAATTGCCAAATTGAGATTTGAGAATAGGGTGTAACCGTGTAAATTTGGTACTTACAATTCATATAAGGAGAATATAGTAATAATACAGATACTACTGTGATATTCTAATTCCTATAATCGTGGGCTTTATTCTCTCTCCATGTACTATGCAATTTTTTCTCTTTCAAATCCACAACCGTAATCACCACCATATCATCTTCTTCTTCCTCTTCTTGCACCATTTTTTCTTGTTCTCAGATTTTGTATAATTTACATATTTGAGCACCATAAATTATAAGTTTCACCTTTTCAAAACTAATGGGAATTAAAAAAAAAAAAAAAATCATTACTGGTATTTACTTACAATTAATTTATCATAGTAAAAGTAAAATTCATTACTAAGAAAACATGATTTTTTGAATCGAACAATCTATTTGTCTCACAAACAACTATTCCATTAATTAACCCTAAAATGAATTATCTACCATTTTATTGTCTTACTTATTAAGCATGGTTTAGTTGAGTCTTAAGCATGCAAACTTTCAACGTTAAGTATCAAAATGAATATACTAGGCAAAAACTTGTATGTGGCCGGCCGCACCATGCGGCCGGATCCACTTGACCCGCCCGGCCCGCCAACCCGACCGGCCCGGCCCAACTGTGGTCAACCCGACCCGGTTGACTCAATTTGACCCGACCCGGTCCGTGTTGACCCGACCCGTTTAAGTAAAGTGTCAATCTTTGTTAATAAAAGTGCTAATCTTTATGAACAAAAGTGTCAATCTTATAAATAAAAATTTATACGTAATTTGTATGTATGTAGTAATTTTAAAATTACTTTATAGGGTTCATATATCAATTTAGGGTTTTATAATTATTGTTTAGTATTTAACTTCAAATTTATAATGTTGAATATGGATTATAAATTGAAACTTAGGATATATAATTCTCCAGCAAAATTGCCAATCTTAATGAATAAAAGTGTCAATTGTTCTGAATGAAAGTGTCAATCTAGCTATTTGATATCGAAAATTTTATATTTTTTTATCGACTTGTTATTATAATGTTTTGATATTATGGTTTATATTATTATTATTATTATATATATATATATATATATATATATATATATTATTTATTTCCATAACATGAAATTAATATTCATTATTAACGTATTTTTCGTAAAAGTGCCAATTATTATGAATAAAAGTGCCAATGTTTCAAAAGTGTCAATCTTTATAAACAAAAGTGCCAATGTTTCAAAGTGTTAATCTTTATAAACATAAGTGTCAATCTTAATCCGGCCTCACGATGAGGCCGGCCTCACAGGAGTGTGCCCCATATACTATTAGGGTTTATAAATTCCTAATTTGGATTTATTAATTAAATTTATTTTTATTAATCAATTAATATCGTATTCAGAAAGTAAATTAATTTTTTAATCAGGGTTTTATAAATTCCTAGTTAGGATTTATTAAATTCCGACTAGGGTTTATAATTTTTCAATTAGGGTATAAGTTGTAATTGTTTTAAGCATGGATCATAGGATGATGAAGCATGAAAATATGTCTATAAGATTAAATTAATAATGTAACAAGCATTAATTTCTCTGATTGAAAGCTCGAAATTACCAAGTTTTAAGCATCCATTCGTTAATATATAAGCATAAGATAGAATAGCATCTTGTAAGACTATAATTTTAGTATTATAAGCATGGATTGAGTTCAAGTACAACATCAAAATAATCCAAAAACTATAATGATCCTTCAAAAATATCTCATTCTATAACTCCGAAACAAGACCATGTCTCTTCTTCTCCTGAACAATTCCTCCAGATTTTTCTTTCACGAAGCTTCTACATTTTTCTCTCACAAGAGTGTTTGGGTGCTTTAATTTGCTTGACTTTATTAAGCATATTTTTTATTTTATTTTTTGAATGAGTTCGGTGTTTTCAATTTATTTTATTATCAATAATCAAGAGTAATAATTACTGTGAGAATAAGAAGAAGAACGAATTTAGTTATTTAAGCATAAAATTCAGTAGCACTAAGCATAATTTATGCTTATAATAAGCATATAATCATCCCTTTTAGCTAGTTTTCTTAATAATGATGTGTATCAAATATGTAGCAGCAACAACAATATAATGTATATTTTTTTTATAATGCAAATGATTGTGGTACTACAAGAAACACACATGTTGTTGGACACATATCAATATGCATTCTTCACATAAGTATTAAGATGTCCTAAGAATATATAGTCTATTTAAAATGAAAAACGAAGTCTCATACATGAGGTATTTCTTCTCAAGAAAAGACACAAATATACTATCCTATTATTTTCCTTGAACACCATTTTCAGCATACAATGTTTTTACCTTTTCGTTGTTTTCTACTATGAGCTCATTTGTTTCGGATGCAAGAATATCTAAACAATACGTAATCCGCATGTAACGTGTTTTCGTCTTCCTTCTAGTTTACTTTAACCCAACATCCTTCATGAAATTTGAAATCACCCAAATACATCTTCGTGTGCCTCATATTTCATCTCACATGTATAAATCCTGGAAATTTTAGTAATATAAATTATAACATAAGCAACAAAGTACAAAGCATTAAGCAAACATTCGTTCACATCTAAGCATGAAATAAGCCTCAATGTAACAACAATTAATTAAGCATAATAAAACATTCATGATAGAAATTATCACTACACAAGATAGAACTTACCCATCCATAAGCATATTATTATCCAAAAATAAGCACAAAAAAAAGTTATCACGTTATTGAAGGTTAAAAAATAAGAAATTTCTAAAAATGTTACTTTCGAAACATTAAGCAAACAATTATTCATTTATAAGCATGCAATTTCTCATTGATCTGGATATTTCAGCATGATTTGTTCAACGAAAAAAAAGAAAGAAAAACTAACCAACATCTTTTATATACTTTTGCTTTCTTATTCACGAGAGTCGTTCTAATTTGAAAAGTTGTAGAATCAGAAATTTTATGATAAATATAATTCTCAAGTTGAATTACAAGCTTCAAGGGTTTATTTGATTTCAACTTAATCTGAAATATACGAAATATGTAATTAGGAATTACCTCAAAATCTGCAAGAAATAATTGTTTCAGATTTCCCTCTCCGGAATAATTTCCGGTTGGAAATTAACGATGAAAGCATAATAAAATATGTGGTTCAACCTTTTCTAGAATCTGTTAAAATCTTTTGCCGTAATTCCCGTAATGTGAATATTAGTGAGAGATTAGATGATAAAAAATACCAAATATACCCTCTTTTCGCAAAACAAATGCTTATACCTCTATTTTTTGGATTAATCGCAACCGCTCATTAATACTAGATCTAGGGACAAGGTATATTCTCATTTCTCATGGGAGGACTTATTAGCACAGGATCCATTCCTATATATATATATATATATATATATATATATATATATATATATATATATATATGGAGTGGTTATGGTGTAAACTAAATATTTGGTGCAAACTGCAAACTATGCATTTGTATGCATAACATGATGCATTTTTATGCATAACATGTTGCATAAAAAAAAAATTATTAATAAAAATGCATTAAATAATTATTTTTTTATGCAACATGTTATGCATAAAAATGCATCATGCTATGCATACAAATGCATGGTTTGCAGTTTGCATGAAATATTTAGGTGATATATCAGGTGAAAACTAATGTTAAAATGAAACATATAAATTAACCATATTCATTGATTTTGAAGATCTAATGGACGAGATTTTATTTAAATTAAATTCCAAATAAATCAATTTTCAATTTTTTTTATTGATTTATAATATTATATAGGGATAATTTTGACATTTTAACTTTTTATAACTGTTTTCCCATAATTAGAGGATCTATATTTATTGATTTTCATTATCCGATTTTCTTCTCTTGCGTCTTCTTTTTCTTCTCTTCTGCGTCTTCTTCTTCTTCTTCTTCTTCTTCTTCTTCTTCTTCTTCTTCTTCTTCCATTTAATTTTTTTTTTGAAGATTGATTATTATGAATTTTTTTGAAGATTGATTATTTTAATTATTTGTTTGCAAAGTACCGATTTACTGTTTTCAACGAAGCTGGACTCCGACGACGCCGATCCAGCACAAAACCGAGGCGCTCAAAGAGAACAATTGATGTTTAATTCGTTAGATTTGATATTGTTCGAATTCAGATTACCAATATTAAATTAGCATATGTGATTTGAAGATTACAGTTGCTATGGAATTCTGATGATTTGCTTTTGACTTTCTGTTGATTGGTTTTAATTGCTATTGTTGCTTTCAGCGATTGCAATATCGCAGTATCGTGAATTTTCAAAGCCAGATTCGCAAGAATCAGTTCAGGCATGATTCCATTTGGAGATTGCACAAGAGAAGTACGTGTATTTTTTGTAATCTAATTGTAATTTTCTAATCGGATTGTTTCAGTTTGTAATTTTCTCTTATTAAAATATTTTAATCGGATTGTAAGTTTTAGTTGTAATCTGGAATAGTTCCGGTTGATGTTTTGGACCTTTTGTAAATTTTTATACGTTATGTGTGTTTATTGGATATAATGCATATTATGTCGATTTTGTTGCATTTATTATACAGTCTGATGCATTTTTTTTCGTTTCATTTTCATACTTGGCTTCAGTTTGTCTTGTTAGGGTTTAGTATCCATATGAGTTAGAGTTTAATTTTCCCTACAAGTTAGGGTATAGCTTGCCTGAATAGAGTTTAGTTTTCTCTATGGGTTAGGGTTTATCATTCACTACAAGTTAGGGTATAACTTTTTTTTTACTGGGTTAGGGTTTAGCTTCTTTTACTGCATTAGGGTTTAGCTTTTAAACTGGCCGGATCTAGTTCCATAAAAATTATGCTACATTATATATTTTGTGCAACAAAAATATGTATGTAGACTCGTAAACTAAATTATGTAAATGAAAAGAAGATCTATTAATATGCAACAACTCGTGACCTAATATGCACCAAAACTATTTGAATATGCAACAATTGTTGAGTAATCATCACAAACATACTCATCGTAACTCAAATTGAATATCAATGCATATTCTAGTCATTTGATGCATTTTTTATAGCTATCAAATCTATCAAAATTTGAACTCAAATCTTATTCAAATGGGATGGGACAACCCAGAAATATGTTCTACACTTCAAGACCAAATTGAATATCAATGCATATTCTAGTCATTTTGATGCATTTTTGATAGATATGAAATTTATGAAAATTTTAACTCAAATCTCATTCAAATCGGATGGGACCACCTAGAAACGTGTTCTACACTTCAAGATGTTTCCAACGGTAGGTCGCCCATCTAAATCCAGTCGATGATGAAGCCAGAATTGCGTCTGGATGTTTACATCGCCGCTGAAGTCGCAATTTCCATACTTGTCCGACTTCTTCAGCAAATATCTCCTTCGTTTCTCCACAAAAACGAGTGTTCCACCCATGAATCTCTTCGTCTCTTCGAGTAGAATAAAACCCTATTGTCTGTTTTACGATTATCATTAAGATCTGGCCGGAAATTGCTTTGTTGCAAGAGAAGTGGAGTAGTGTAGGTTGGTTATGGAAAATTCATATTATTATGGAATGTGATTTTATTTCTTTTTTTTAATTAAAATTCTGGACGAATTTGTCCTTAATGACACAATATTTTATTTTTTTAATGCATTATTTCATTTAATATCATACATTGGATCCTTAAAATCAACGGATATGGTCGGTTTCTAAGTTTCACTCTAATATTAGTTTCCACCATAGTGCTACCCTATATATATATATATATATATATATATATATATATATATACTCCCTCCGGCTCAAGATTCGTGACACGTTTCTTTTCAGCATTTGTGGCAAGCGTTTTCGAGCGTCTTAATGATAAGTTTCAAAATACCTTTTTAAGGAATTTTTTCTTTTACGGGATACCTTGATACTTGTAGTATCACGTAAAAGAAAATTTTCCTTAAAAAAATATTTTGAAACTCATCATCTAGACGCTCGAAAGCGCTTGCCACAAATGCTGAAAAAAAACGTGTCACGAATCTTGAGCCGGAGGGAGTATATATATATATATATATATATATATATATATATATATATATATATATAGAGAGAGAGAGAGAGAGAGAGAGAGAGAGAGAGAGAGAGAGAGTGGTTCATATAGAAATAAGTCCTGGTGTGAGAAATAGGAATAAATCTGAACCATTGATCTTAATTTGATCTATGACTGTAATTGATTTAACCATGATTATAAGGTATTATAAACATGACTAGGTTTAAGCATGAATTTGTACATTAAAAAGCATAATGGTGTTGTAAGCATAAATATATACTGATTTAAGCTTGATTTTATATAGTTTTAAGCATCTTTTGCATTTTAGCACGCCATGATTTATTTGCACACGAACCATTCCCTATGGGAGATGGTATCAATCTTGAGAACTAAGAACCAATTTTATCCACTCATTATATAGAATCTAATGGTGGATATTAAATCTCAAATTATCTATTTTACTTATTTAATAATTTATTTCAAATTTTAAAGGGCAATTTAGGAAAGAAAAAGAAAAGAAAAGATTACGCGTTCCAAGATTGTCGCCACTTCCTAAAACTAATTATCCTATTAATTAACATAAATATTCGATGCAACTAAGACATATTTCAATGCTTAAATATCATATTTACATGTTATCTTCCTATTTATTTATGCTTAATAACTTGTATATGAAAATTACATGTTTTTTTTTTTTTTAATTTTTAATTTTTTAATTTTTATATCAATTCATGTTTAAATATGGTGAATGACAATGAATATTCAAATGCAACTAAGACCTATTCCTATGCTTAAATAATCATATTTATGTGCTATCTTCCTATTTATTTATGCTTAATAATTTGTATATGAAAATTACAAATAATAATAATAATAATAATAATAATAATAATAATAATAATAATAATAATAATAATAATAATAATAATAAATTAAAATAATAAATTAAAAAAACATAGATGAATATTCAAATGCAACTAAGACCTATTTCTATGCTTAAATAATCATATTTATATGATACTCCCTCCGTCCCTTTGGAGTTGTTACATTTCTTTTCAGCATTTGTCTCAAGCATTTTCGAGCGTCTTGATGGTAAGTTTCAAAAAATCTTTTTGTGAAAATTTTAAATTTACAAGATACTACAAGTGTTTTACTATCTCATAAAAGGAAAAAATCTTTAAAAGCTATTTTAAAACTTATCATTAAAATTCTCGAAAACGCTTGAGACAAATGCTAAAAAGAAATGTAACAACTCCAAAGGGACGGAGGGAGTATCTTCCTATATATTTATGCTTAATAACTTGTATATGAAAATTATATGCTTTTTTTTTTTTTTTTTTATATCAGTTCATGTTTAAATATGATGAATGACAATGAATATTCGAGTGCAACTAATTAAGACCTATTCCTATGCTTAAATAATCATATTTATGTGCTATCTTCCTATTTATTTATGCTTAATAACTTTAATATGAAAATTACATGTTTTTTTTTTTTTTTAATATCAATTCATGTTTAAATATGGTGAATGACAATGAATATTCGAATGCAACTAAGACCTATTCCTATGCTTAAATAATCATATTTATGTGCTATCTTAATATTTATTTATGCTTAATAATTTGTATATGAAAATTACAAAAAAAAAAAAAAAAAAAATCAAGTGCAACTAAGACCTATTCTTATCTTAAATAATCATGTTTATCTGTTATCTTCCTATTTATTCATTCTTAATAACTTGTATATGAAAATTACAAAAAACAAAATAAAAAAACATAGATGAATATTCGAATGCAACTAAGACTTATTTGTATGCTTAAATAACCATATTTGTATGCTATATTCATATTTATTTATGCTTAATAACCTGTATATGAAAAATATATATATAAAAAAAAAGTTGAATAAAAAAATCGAGTGCAACTAAGATCTATTCCTATGCTTAAATAATCATGTTTATATGTTATCTTCCTATTTATTCATGCTTAATTACTTGTATATGAAAATTATTAAAAAAGAATGAAATAAATAAATAAACAGAGAGTACAACTCGAAATTAAATGACACGCTCGTTGAAGAAGAAGAAGAAGAAGAAGAAGAAGAAGAAGAAGAAGAAGAAGAAGAAGAAGTTTACGTCAGTAAACATATGAGAGAAAAATAAATGGGCGATTACTCCCTTGAAACATGGAACAAATAAATGAAGATTACATTAATACCCTTTTCGTAAACAAAATATGCCTTTTCTAATTAATTTCTATGAATAAATCTTAACCACTAATCTATTGGAATAGAGGGTCTAGATTAGTTCCTAGTTCTCACTTACTAATATGGTTAGCCTATGAACCACTCAATATATATATATATATATATATATATATATATATATATATATATATATATATATATATAGGGAGTGGTTCGTGTGGAAATAAATCCTTGCGTGAGAAAATGAGAAAGATGCTTAAAACTATACAAAATCATGCTTAAGTCAGTATATATTTATGCTTACAACACCATTATGCTTTTTAATGTACAAATTCATGCTTAAACCTAGTCATGCTTATAATACCTTATAATCATGCTTAAATCAATTACATCCATAGATCAAATTAAGATCAATGGTCCAGATCTATTCCTATTTCTCACACCAGGACTTATTTCTATATGATCCATCATATATATATATATATATATATATATATATATATATATATATATATATATAGGGAGTGGTTCGTGTGCAAATAAATCCTTGTGTGCTAAAATGCGAAAGATGCTTAAAACTATACAAAAACATGCTTAATTCAGTATATATTTATGCTTATAACATCATTATGCTTTTTAATGTACAAATTCATGCTTAAACCTAGTCATGCTTATGATACCTTATAATCATGCTTAAATCAATTACAGCCACAGATCAAATCAAGATCAATGGTCCAGATCTATTCCTATTTCTCACACCAGGACTTATTTCTATATGATCCATCCTCTATGTATATATATACATGTATATATATATATGTATATATATATATATATGTATATAGATTGAAGATCATATACAAAATGCCTTTTGGGTATAAAATGAGAAATAATCTCGCCCATTTATATTTTTTGATCTACGGTTGATCTTAATCATAGTATTTAATTTTTAAACGTGGCCCATTAACAGAGCATGGGTTAATTATGTAATTGTGTTGCGGAAGTTATAACCGATCACCCCTTAAATTATGGGATTTGATGCGGTTATCAAATGATGCAGAGTAGTAATTAATTAGTCGGATGATTTCTTTTTTTTTTTTTTTCTTTTGGAAGTTTTATTAGCATTTTGGATGATATTCTCTTAATTATTTTTTTTAGAAAATATTTTCTTAATTTTCGTACAAAGTAGCGTTTGCAATTTTCTATTCTTTCTACAAAATTTCATCTTTTACAAATTCCAGTATATATTATAGCTATTAATGCATTATCAAGTACAATATTCTTAAATGCATTATCCGAAAGATCACCATACATTATTATACGGTGTGATAAAATCTTGAAATAATGCATTATTGAAAATAATTAACCTCTTGAAATAACCTATTTTCATGATATATATAATGCATTATATTTTATTAAATTTAAAATGTAATGCATTATAGAAAATTAATCTTGAAATATTGTGCATTACAATATTGATAATGCATTATGGAAAATAATCTTGAAATATTATGCATTGCAATATTACAATAAAGTGCATTATAATATTACAATATTTTAATATTATGCATTATAGAAATATTGTGCATTACAGTATTACAATCAATTGCATTACAATATTGCAGTATTGTGCATTATAGAAAATATCTTGAAATGCACAATAACACATCTGCTAAGAATTGTGTTAATATTGATTGCTTTATAATTATATCAATCAATAAATTTAAAATATGAAACTAGGGATTTGTTGTCAATCCCACAATTCACGCAATAGATGATAACATTTGTTTACTATTTTATCCTTTTGCAATGTGTGAATTGCGGCAATGCATATTTATAAATTTATTTATTGGTATTAAATCTAAACCGTTAGATTTGTCTTAATCAACGAATCAAGTTGCTTCCTATCTTATACTTTAAAAGTGTTTTTCACAAGATCTCACCCCTATATATATATATATATATATATATATATAGGGGGCAACCCTTAAAATAGCCCTTTTGATATAGCAAACACAAATAATAGCCACTCATATAAAAAACATAAAAACTAGCCACTCTTACCAAATTACCCTTATACATGAATACAAGACTTGTTTGTTCTTGTATTATGCAGTAAATTTACACCAATACATGATTAACATTACATGACTCATGTATTCGATTACATGAGTCATGTATTCATGTATTATGAAATAAAATCTAACCAATACATGAATACATGACTCATGTATTCTTGTATTATGAAATAAAATTTGTCCAATACATGAATATATAAAATATGATCAATACATGAATACATGACCCGTGTATTCTTGTATTATGACATAAAATATAATCAATACATGAATACACGAATACATGACCCGTGTATTGTTGTATTATGACATAAAATATAATCAATACATGAATACACGAATACATGACTTATATATTCGTGTATTTAAAAATAAAATATAACCAATACATGAATACATAATTACACGAATAGTATATTTGTGTATTTTGAAATAAAGTTATAGAAGAAAAGGGGGGAAATAAAAGAAAAAAAAAAAGAATGAAAAAAACGAAAGGAAAAAAAACAAGACAAAAAAGGGAAAAGGAAAAAAAACAAGAGAGAGGGGGGAAAAAAAGAAAGAAAGAAAGAAAGAAAAAGGAGCTGGGTAGGCAACGAATAAAAAAGAAAAAAAAAATTTAAAAAGAAAAAGAAAAAGAAAGAAAGGAAAAGAAAAGAAAAGAAAAGAAGAAGCAGCGACTATTAGAAGAAGAAAAAAATAGGGAGAAGACAATTAGAAAATTTAAGGGTAAATTGGACAATTAACCCAAAAGGTGGCTAGTATTTGTATTTTGTATGTGGGTGGCTATTATTTTGATTTACAATATCAAAGTGGCTATTTTCCTATATTTCCCATATATATATATATATATATATATATATATATATATATATATATATGGAGTGGTTCGTGTGCAAATAAATCCTTGCGTGAGAAAAAGAGAAAGATGCTTAAAACTATACAAAATCATGCTTAAGTCAGTATATATTTATGCTTACAACACCATTATGCTTTTTAATGTACAAATTCATGCTTAAATCTAATCATGCTTATAATACCTTATAATCATGCTTAAATCAATTACAATCATAGATCAAATTAAGATCAACGGTTCAGATCTATTCCTATTTCTCACACCAGGACTTATTTCTATATTATCCATCCTCTATATATATATATATTATGGTGAAACTAATATTATAGTGAAATGTAGAAACCACTAATAATAATTGATTAGTGGTGGATCAATGGTTGAGATTAAAATAGAATAGGGTTGCATTTTAGAAACAATCACCCATCATTAAGGACAAGTTCGTCCAATTACATTATTAAATATAAAAACAAATCTTCCTTCCATAATAATAGTAATTTGTCGTAACCAACCTACACTACTCCACTTGTCACGGTATCATGCATTTTAGGGAGAAAATCCACCTACCAACACAACTCTAAGGAGATGGTTGGTATGCAAAAATGAAACTTAGCATGAATGAAATGAACGCACTAATGGAATGGGGATGGGAATGAAATGAACCCACTGATTCAATTCCCATGGTTGGCATCCCTGTATGGAATAGAATGATTAAAATTTAATCTAAATAAATTACAATAATGCAAAAAATCGGATCAACCCAATGCATTTGATTTATAGGCCTAGGTCAAACTAGGCTAACTAATATAGTAGGTTGACGTTAATTTTAGCTTGGTCGGGCCTATGTTAAAGCCTAAAACAAATCCAAATATAACACAATTTTATGAGAATGTCTCCAACACGACTCACGTGTATAATTGAGTCGAGCGTGTCTAAGCCCGTATCAGGCCCAGGCCAGTTGAGTCAGTCTAACCCACTTATCGGTTATCGCTACCCAATTGACCAAAAGCACGTCGAGCTCAAGACTTATCGGTTATTTTTAATATTTTAGCATCATTATTAAGTATGTATATATAGGTTAAAAATTCACTAAAAAATTATATATGAAGGTTCCTTCATTTGGCCCAATGGGCCCACAGCCGTCAACCCAACCCAACTCGACTTAGCCCATACAAATTCCCGAGAATGTTTAATGTCAAATGTGAAGCATAAGGTTAATTTCTTCACCAATTGAAAAAAATGTCATTCCTGATAACAAGGATTAGTTAATACCAAAATAATAAGAGTAATGGTTAATCCCATGCTCATAGGATTACTGATTACTGAATGAATGGTCATTCCTAATTATATTTCTGTACCAGCCATGGGATAAGGAATGCACACAGGAATGGTCATTCTATTCTTGATGGTCATTCTATTCCTGACTCATTCATGCATACCAATTATTCCCTAATCGACATAATCTTAGAGAGAAGGGGGAAAGGAAAAACGGAAGGGAAGAGAAAACCAAAGAAAACCAACAAAAATAGAGCAACGACTGAAGAAAAATCTATGAAAATGCAAGAAAAAATGCAAGGAAGTTTAAGAATTAAACTGAACGATTTGATTTTTTTTTAATTACTCTTCATATTTTTGATGTTAGTCGATTTATATTTAGGGTTCTTATGGAAGACGCACAAAAAATTATTGTGTTTGAATAATAGGGTTGAGGGTTAGAATGATTATATTGTTATGCTATTCGTGTGATTTCTTCGGTTAATTTGTGCATTTATTAGTGTATTTGGCGCATTTTTATTGCAGATTTGTGGTTTATATTGGGCATGCATTAGGAACTCATAAAGCTGGTTTTGTACTCCCTCCGACTCACAATTTCTGAGCCTCTTTTCTTATTGGGCCGTCTCAAGATTTCCGACCCCTTTCCTTTTTGGGAAATAATTAACACACTAATGGTACAGTTAGATTTCCCTTATTACAGTGATTTTCTTTAAAAATCATTTTATCAAATAAGAGTACATAAAAACTTAAAAAAAAAAAAAAAAAAAAAAAAAAAAAAAAAAAAAATACACACAATCACACATACAAACACACAAAAGCAATAAAATAAATTAATTTTCAACCACGATCATTCAATCCCTCAACCAAATTTGGGGATATTAATCTAAGTCAAGTAAAAAAACCTACCCACTCAATCTTCAATCTGTGTTCATCTCCTTCGCCTCCATCGCTGAAACTATAATTTTTCACTTTTCTGTGTGAGATCGATCTCTTTATCTCACCACAAATCCCTCATCTCACAAATCTGAGAGCACCTCTCCTTCTTTGGCTTGGGTATCAACCCCCCCCCCCCCCCCAAACGCGCGAGCGCGCAAGGAATTGTCGCCACAGGCTCGCAGGCCGCGTGGTGGCCCCCGTCGGTGGAGCGGTGCATAGAAGTCGTGGTGTTCGTCGCCGATATGCTTTCACTCTCGAAGAAAGCCCAAGCCCCCCACCCCGTCGTATGAGCGCCGCCCCATACAAGAGTTGATGTCGTCTCCGCCTCACGTGGCAACCCCTTCTCAAGCAACAGATTGGCGGTCACGGCAGTGAAGGCTTCCCACCGCCCGAAGCCTCGAGCTGAGTCCTAGGATTCAAACTCCTCCACCGCCGCCGCTACTGCTTGCCGTGGAGGGGGAAGGCCCTACAGAGAGCGATTTGTGCAGCTTGGGCAATCCTTTATACTACTGCAATGGCATATGCCGATTGACTTCCCTTGGCACCCTAGCACTGCGGAGTGGGTGACTAGAGCTAATTTCTAGCCTAGCAATAATACAGAACTAGCTAGTAGTCCGAGTCGAACCACAAGGAGTGAATATGGCGATAACAAATCAAGTAGTCTATATCGTCTCAATTATACTATCTAAGCACATGATCATGATTTGGTTTTCTAAACTAGACAAAGAGTAAAGTGGAATGTAAACTCAACAATGTAACGTAGACAAGACAAGTAAAATGCAAATGTAAGGAATCAACAATATTAAAGGCATGGATCCAAGTGATTTCAAATATGATGATGATGATAGTCTTAGAATCTAGATGCTTCAAGCCAATTTAATCCACCTTGGATGGTTTCTTATATCAAATATGCTAACCTACCTTACTAGGGTGATTAACAAGTTGATTGATAGAGCAACAAATGCTTTCTAAGCCTTTAAATACTCCATCAACTCCAAATAGCACAAATTATGTCTAAGATAACCTACCAACTCTCTTCCAACTCATCTAATTCTTTCTAGGAACTATAAGAGATGAAATCAAGTGATATGGGTATGGATTGATGCCAAGTGCTATGAAAGGAAGCTTCCTAGGCATTCCCTCAAACACCTTAGATGCACTCCTAGTGATCAATTATTCATGCATACAAATTAAAGTCCCAATCCATAGGCAATCCAAGAGGAAGGTAGATCAACATCCTAGAATCTAATACCTATCATCTACATCAAATTATCCATCACTTGGAGCCATATGCAAGCTTAGCTAGCCATAAATCTAGCAATCAAACCATGAAAAATAAGAGAATTCATAATAGAAATGACAAGGAAAGTAAAAGGAATAGAAATTCTTCAATAAACTTCAATCTCCAAGCTTGATCATCCACAAATATTTGAAAAATACCAAAATAGAAAGAGGGAAAATAGCTAGGGTTCTAAGAGAAAGTGTCACAATGAATTACAAGTGAAAATTAGATGACAAATAAGGAAAATAACTAGCTATTTATAGTTTTCCCACACATTGGGGTCAAATTGCAAATACTAGAAACTTAAGTTGAGAAGGTGGGGTAAAATCTGTAATTTCTGGAAAGTTAAATGAAGGGTTGACTATTTCATTTTCGGTTGACTCGTGTACTTTCCGCCCACATTTGACAGTTTGCGCGCTCTCACGGTTTTGGCTCGTTCTCTCTCGTCCGGCATCGGAAAATTAATCCGCAAAGTGCTACGGCTTCCTCTTTCGATCCTCTTCGACATAGGATGAGTCAAACTTGCCCAGAAAATTGCTGCAACACCTGAAAACAGCACGGAAACCGAGAGAAAATGCAAAGCATATAGAAAATGTATAAATTGTAAAAAACCTATCATTTCCTATTCATTTAGCACAAATCCGAACCAAAACATGCATCAAGACGCACTCTAAAGCATGCTAAATATGTGGTTATCAAACTCCCCCAAACTTAAGCCATTGCTCGTCCCGACAATGGAACGAACAATCAAAGAACATAAGCACATATGGGTATGCTAATCAAGATCATCGATGCCTCAAAATACTCACTCAATAAAGCATTTTCGAACATGGAACTCCCAAGGTGCATTTAACAATCTACAATTACACAACACTCTCAACCAAGAAATCAATCACTCAAGCATAATGAAACTCCAAACCTCTCTAGATGCAAGTGTATCACTCTTTCTCTCAAGTGTATGGTTGGAAATTTACACTCATCGAACTCATGCATGCATTGCTCTTACCATAAGCTTGCCCTAAATCTCAAGATCTCCATCGCTTGGTTGTGCACTCGAACTAAGATCAATTAGGTCTTTTATTTAGGCTTATAATGTGGGGACATTGGTTTAGGTAGGGATTTGTAGGCTAAGTGACGAAGATATCTCTCAAGTACTTTCACCTTCTCTTTTCCACTCCAAGTATGGATTTCTCCACCTTCTACCTTCACCATTTCACCTCTTTACACTCTTAAACACCCAAGTTTGATTGAAGCTCCTAAATATTCATGGATAACTCCTTTATGCTCTCATACACAACTAACTTTATTCAAACTTTTCCCTTTCTTTTCAACTCTTTTCTTTCTTTTTTTTCTTCTTTTCTCATCATTTTTTTTTCCACTTCTTTTTTTTTTTTATATATGAGAATTCCATTCTCATCTCTTTCATTTTTTTTCTTTTTCTTTAGAGCTCATAGGAGTATATTCATCTTAAAACGACTTCTTCAATCAAACTACTCGAACCTCGTTTTCTCACTTACTTCACAACCTCTCAATGGATTCCCATAACCAACCTTCACCCCCTTTCATCCGGTTTAACAACAAGGGCTTCAAAGGCTCAAGGGGGACCACAATGTTAACGTTTCATTTGGTTAGTGTTTAGGGATTAATGAGGCTAACAAGTGAGGGCCTAAAATCATTTCTAAGTTCTCGTAGCACATATAGCAACCTCGATCGAGATTGAAGGCAAGTTCTAGAAGATAACAATGCAATACATGGCAAACTCTCAAGAAAGAAAAAAGTAACGTTATTAATGCAACGTTTTGGCTCAAATCTCACAAGCTTTTGTTTAGAGTTCATGTGCCTAAGATCAATCATTCCTAGTTAATCATGCTATGCAACCATTTCATGGTCAATACACACATGAGAAATCCCACAAAATATGATATCAATTTTCGCTCAACTCATCATCGACATCTCTCTTGAAAGCAAAGGAATTGACAACCACACTATGAGAACCAAGACTTCAAGTGATTCATTCGAAAGAAGTTTTTTTAAATTTTTGCAAAATTTGCAAGTAAGCATACATTTACACACATATGAATCACTTGAGTCACATTCCAACTTATTCACCCTCATCACATACCAAACACACTCAAACACATTCATCACTTTCAAGCATCCAAATCAAGCACAATCAACTTTATCAAGCAAATACAAGCTTATAAATCACTAAGCACACAACTTAATGAAAAACCGAAGAAAGAAACGTAGTTTAAAGTCCTTATCTTACCCCCCTCCCCCAAACTTATTTTAGAAACAAAGTCTAAAATGAGTTTGGAGGGAAGAATAATAAGGAATTTAAACTACACTCACAAAGGTCCAAGCTTTGGATGGATATCACATTCAATGCTACCCATTCCGGTACGCGCTCGATTAAGTTGAATGACCACCCTTTCTTCATGCATTGCTTCTCTTTGTCACCCCCTAGCAACATTCAATCTCAATTCACAAATTAGTAATCACATATCAAAGCATAGCTCAAGGAGTGAACAATAAGCTCATGTAAGGGGATGATTTGAGATACCTTCCTCCTCATCTTCCAGCCCTAATTTGACAACTTATTTACACCAAACTAACAAACAAAAAAAATTACTCAAAACTATTCCATGTTGTAGAGGGTTGAAATAGGAATCCATAGCAAAAAACGGAATGCAATTCGGAGTTCGTATGAGGGAGAACGAGGCGAAACGACGAGAGTGCGCATAGGGGAGGAGGAGCAGCGGTCAACGGGCGTTGACCGCAGACGAGAAGCCTTCGGAGGAATCGTGGATTGCGACCAAGGGCTTGGTCGCAGACTGCATGGTGGATTGCGACCAAACCAGCGACCAAGGGCTAGGTCGCAGACGAGTCTGGTCCCCGGGCTTGGCCCGAGCGTTTCCGGGCCGGTCCGGGACGAAAGTTGGTCCTCCCCCTACTCCCAAGTCTTAGGAACTCAACGCAATCAACGGAATCGAATTCCGACAAGTTTTGCTATTTTTTTCCGATTTTACCGCCGGACTGCGCAAAAGGAAAACTTAGACCCTCAAAATTTTTCTAAGTGTTGGAATACAAAACTTGAAAATTCTCAAAATTTTTCTAAGGCATGAAATTGCCAACTTGAAAAATCTCAAAAATTTTCTAAGGCATAAGAAAGCATCCAACACTTAGAAATTCCTTTCCAAACATATTGACCCACTTCTCAACTCTTATTCGACTAAAACGACTAAACTTGAAGAAAACGAGAAAATAAAGGATACGTGTTGGGGTGCCTCCCAACGAGCGCTTGTTTAACGTCGCTAGCTCGACGATACCTCAATGAAGCTCATGGTACATCAAATGAATCCTTGCCTCGAAATTTGACGTCTCCACATTCGTCGTGAATTGGATCTCCTATCTTCCAAGGAGGCTTTGCTTCATTCACCCTTGTGCCTCCTCCATGAAACGGATACACAAGCTTCACCTGAGACTCGACCCCGATCTTGTAGCACTTCTCTTCACTCGGAATTGGCAATTCAATCTCAACTTCCGGCTTATGAAACGTCGTCTCATCTCCATTAACTCGAAAAGTGAGGCTTTCATTACACAACTCCCCCAAAACTCGACTTGTAGGCATGAAAGACAAACCATGGATCAAAGGATCACCGTCATCCATTTCCTCCTTCCTTTCGTCTACATCCTCAAAGAACTTCACAACTTCTTTATGAGGGGTAACACCCCCAAACTTAGCTTGCTCCTCATCATCATCTTTCTCGACTTTCAACTCAAAAGGAATTGCCACATCTTTCATGCTATTCTCTTTCGGCTCAAACAAATCAACACTTCCTAGAGAATCCGTAGGAGTTAGAGTATGAGAAATACCTTCATCCTTAGATCTCCAATCTTGGAATGGACTCTCTTCGGCGCTTTTCGGGAATAGATCATGCTCATGTTGAGAAGACGAGATAATTCGTGGGTCGATAGGAGACAAAGACTCTTGAGACTCCATAAGAGCTAGGGCGCTTAAAAGTTCATCACAAGCCTCATCAAGCTCGGAGTATGGGTAGACGGAGTCTTGGAATTCCAAACGATCCTCTCTTTGAGATGGTGATACAACCCCTATGACATTGCACTCCTCAAAGTCATGATCCTTTGATTTCTTCATTGCATCATATATCGAAATAGTGAGGGTTTCGTTGTTGACTCGAAAGGTGAGATTCCCTTCATGCACATCAATCAAGGCTCTCCCGGTTGCTAAAAACGGTCTCCCAAGAATGAGAGGCATCTCTTTGTCTTCCGGCATATCAAGAACAACAAAATCCACCGGGAATATGAAGGATTCAACCTTCACTAGCACATCTTCAACAATCCCTTGTGCATAAGTAATAGATCGGTCCGCCATTTGTAGACAAACCGGAGTAGGACGAAGATTCCCAATATCAAGCCTCTTAAAGATAGACAAGGGCATCAAATTGATAGAGGCTCCAAGATCACAAAGAACATTACCAAATTTTTGACCTCCAATGAGACAAGGAATGGTAAACGATCCCGGATCCTTTTGCTTGAGAGGTAGCTTTCGTTGGAGAACCGCACTACACTCTTCACTCATATTGATGGTTTCAAGCAAATCAAACTTCCTTTTGTTAGAAACGGCATCCTTCAAGAATTTCACATACCCGGGCATATCTTTCAATGCATCCAACAAAGGAATATTAACTTGCACCTTGCTAATCATGGCCAAGAACCTCTTCATTTTTTCATTCATCTTTGGCTTTGGTAGACGATGAGGGAAAGGTGCCTTGGTGATGACATCCTTTGTAGGTAAAGGAACTTCCACCACATCATTCCTCTTAAGAAACTCCCTCTCAAGAATAGGATTTCTCACTTCCTCATTTTTTGTCTCAACCACGTGGTCTTCCTCTTCATATGGCAAATCCTCAACTAATGGCTCCTCATCGACATCCACAACTTTCTCTTTGCTTCCATATGCTCTTCCACTTCTTGTAAAGATAGCACTACAATTCTTCTTGGGATTCACCTCCGTATTGCTAGGGTATTGCCCTTGCTTATGTTGAGAAGCAACATGGTTAGCCATTTGGCTCATTTGACCCTCAAGCATCTTGATGTGCTTGTCCATAGAAGAAATCGTGTTCTCCAATGTGGTGACCTTTTGCCCCGTTTGAGCAATGAAAGTGCTTTGTTGAGCGGCCATTTGTTGGATAATGCTTTCCAACCCAGGTTGAGGAGGCTTCTTCTCTTCAACAACTTGATGTGGAACACCAAATCCGGGAGGATAAGATTGAGGAGCATTGATAGCATTTTGCGGATTTCCATAGGAGAGGTTTGGGTGATTGTTGAAGGTAGGACTTCCATAATTTCTTTGAAAGTTACCTTGATTCCAACGGTTAACGTACTTCACCTCCTCCTCATTTAAGACCTCATCATTCTTATACTTCTCAATGGCTCTTATCTCCATCATGTCTCTTCGGCCCTTATCATAATCACTCTTTAGAGTAGTAATTAATGAAGTCAACTCATCATATCTCTCATCCGATAGAGAGGCAACCCTCTTTGTGGAGGTCCGCTCCATAGGCCATTGGTAGGCATGAGCCGCCATCTCCTCAATTATCCTCAATGCTTCCTTGGCATGCTTGTTCAACAAACAACCCCCCGCGGTGGCATCAACTACACTTCTTGTGTGAGAAGTGAGTCCACTATAGAAGTGAGTTACTTGTTGATCTTCACTTAAACCGTGTTGAGGACATTTCCGGATGAGCTCTCTATACCTTTCCCAAGCTTCAAATAAGGTCTCATCCCCATGTTGAGAGAAATGAGAAATCTCCGAAATCATCTTATGAGCCTTTGAGGGAGGAAAGTACTTTGATAAGAAGGCCTTGCAAAGATCTTGCCAAGTGTGAATCTCCGACTTGTTCAATCCCTTGTACCAATCTTTGGCTCTATCCCTCAAAGAGAAACCAAACATCCTTAGTCGAATGGCATCACAAGGGACACCATTGAGCTTAACGGTGTCACATATCTCCAAGAAAGAGGTAAGATGTGAATTTGGATCATCCAAGGGACTTCCTCCAAATTGAGCATTCATCACCATTTGAATCAAGCCGGTCTTCAACTCGAAATTGTTGGCATTGATAGTGCCCCACTCTCCTCCTTGATATTGATCCGTTGGAGCTTGATACATAAAGTTGATAGGAGGTGGTGGCGCCTCATTAGCCTTCCTCTTTTGCTCATCAATTTCTAATTGCATTTCTTCCATCCTTCTCATAATAGCCTCCATATTTGGGTTTTGATCACCCATATCTTGCTCTTCTCTAGAATTCCTTCTTCGATGTCTTCTCTCAAATTGCAAGGCAAGTGGCTCTACAAGTCTCCCCTTGGACCTTGTGAGCATGTACCTTCAAAACAAAAAGAAAAGAGAAATTAAAAACAAGCTTAGATTAGTAACAAGTGACTAAACAAACTATTGAAATGTCTATCTAATCACTCCCCGGCAACGGCGCCAAAAATTGACTAGAGCTAATTTCTAGCCTAGCAATAATACCGAACTAGCTAGTAGTCCGAGTCGAACCACAAGGAGTGAATATGGCGATAACAAATCAAGTAGTCTATATCGTCTCCATTATACTATCTAAGCACATGATCATGATTTGGTTTTCTAAACTAGACAAAGAGTAAAGTGGAATGTAAACTCAACAATGTAACGTAGACAAGACAAGTAAATTGCAAATGTAAGGAATCAACAATATTAAAGGCATGGATCCAAGTGATTTCAAATATGATGATGATGATAGTCTTAGAATCTAGATGCTTCAAGCCAATTTAATCCACCTTGGATGGTTTCTTATATCAAATATGCTAACCTACCTTACTAGGGTGATTAACAAGTTGATTGATAGAGCAACAAATGCTTTCTAAGCCTTTAAATACTCCATCAACTCCAAATAGCACAAATTATGTCTAAGATAACCTATCAACTCTCTTCCAACTCATCTAATTCTTTCTAGGAACTATAAGAGATGAAATCAAGTGATATGGGTATGGATTGATGCCAAGTGCTATGAAAGGAAGCTTCCTAGGCATTCCCTCAAACACCTTAGATGCACTCCTAGTGATCAATTATTCATGCATACAAATTAAAGTCCCAATCCATTGGCAATCCAAGAGGAAGGTAGATCAACATCCTAGAATCTAATATCTATCATCTACATCAAATTATCCATCACTTGGAGCCATATGCAAGCTTAGCTAGCCATAAATCTAGCAATCAAACCATGGAAAATAAGAGAATTCATAATAGAAATGACAAGGAAAGTAAAAGGAATAGAAATTCTTCAATAAACTTCAATCTCCAAGCTTGATCATCCACAAATATTTGAAAAATACCAAAATAGAAAGAGGAAAAATAGCTAGGGTTCTAAGAGAAAGTGTCACAATGAATTACAAGTGAAAATTAGATGACAAATAAGGAAAATAACTAGCTATTTATAGTTTTCCCACACATTAGGGTCAAATTGCAAATACTAGAAACTTAAGTTGAGAAGGTGGGGTAAAATCTGTAATTTCTGGAAAGTTAAATGAAGGGTTGACTATTTCATTTTCGGTTGACTCGTGTACTTTCCGTCCGCATTTGACAGTTTGCGCGCTCTCACGGTTTTGGCTCGTTCTCTCTCGTCCGGCATCGGAAAATTAATCCGCAAAGTGCTACGGCTTCCTCTTTCGATCCTCTTCGACATAGGATGAGTCAAACTTGCCCAGAAAATTGCTGCAACACCTGAAAACAGCACGGAAACCGAGAGAAAATGCAAAGCATATAGAAAATGTATAAATTGTAAAAAACCTATCATTTCCTATTCATTTAGCACAAATCCGAACCAAAACACGCATCAAGACGCACTCTAAAGCATGCTAAATATGTGGTTATCAGTGGGCCTCTTGTGAGGCTAGGGCTGTCAATGAGATAGAATAGATGGAAAAGGAAATGAAGGGCTGGAATTGGACAACTATTGATATAGTTGTTGATGCTAACAATGCTTTATCCCTCAAATATGGTTGTTGATGTTTTTTTGTGATAGCCAGGGACGAAGCCAGGGGGGGGGGGGGGGGGGGGGGCAGTGGGGTCCATGGGCCCCACTGAAAATTTGAAAATTTTTAGGGGTATTTTAGTAATTTTACATATTAAATTAAATTAAATAAAATAAATATAATACCATTCTTATAAATATTTTAAACTAATTTATGTGAATTAGTTTTCAATTAGTTTATTCTTCCGCCCCATCTCTTCTCTTCCGCCCAGCTCTTCTCTTCCGCCCCCCTTCTGTCCCGATTCCCTTCTCCTTCTTTCTGCTGATTTTTTCGGTTCGTCAAAAAATCGTGGCAATAAAATTGGCTGGTGCCTTTTGCACGAGGAAACGCTTGGAACTCGGTGAACGATTTAGCTGAACTATTTCTTCCCCAATTCAATTCCGCTTCGCCCCCCTGTTCTCTCTATCTTCCACAAAAAACTTCTACACGTCGTTGGAATCGCTGTGGGCTCTTCAATTGATTGACGCATCTCGTCTTAACATCCTGAAAGAGCATCGCCGACTTCGCCCTGCTTGGATCCTATCCTTTTATTGTTTGACTTCTGTTTCAGGCTGAGCAGGTTAGTTGGATTGGTGTTCTTATTTTTCCTTTTTTTTTTTTTTTTTTTTTTTTTTTTTCTTTTGTTCTAATTAAGTGTTCAATTTACAATTGGTTGATTATTGTGTACAGGATGAATCGATATTTTAAGCCCGTGTCTATGGAGGGTTCCTCTTCAACTGTTGATGGACCTCAATCTATCAAACCTCAAGAATCATTAAAGGAAGTGGATATCGTACGCGATCCTCAACCTCACCCATCATCAAAAGAAGTCAACACCGACTTTGATTTGGAAAATCTTCCAAGTGATCCAGGACTAAGACCTGATATAATGAGCTATCCACCAAATATAATCGAGCAGGTGCGTAGAGCTTATTTATTAAAAGGTCCTTGTCAACCGCGTAGTCATGATTTTCCTGAAAAAGTAGAAGCAAATCGAAAACGCAAGTTTGTAGTAGCTTGGTTTGATGAATTTAGTACGTGGTTGGAATATAGCGTTGCAAAAGATGCAATTTTTTGTTTGAATTGCTACCTTTTTTCTACGGCTTCTAGTGGAAAGGGACATGATGCTTTTATATCTGGGGGTTTTAATTCTTGGCGTAAGAAAGAGAGATTGAGAGTCCATATTGGAGATCATAAGAGTGAACATACAAGATGTAGAATGCTATGTGAAAATTTGATGAATCAATCTCAACACATTGAAGTAACTCTTTCTCGAGTATCAAAACAGTTCAAGATTGATTACCTTTGTCGATTGAAGACATCGATTAAGTGTATACGCTATCTTATTATGCAAGGAATGGCTTTTCGAGGAAATGATGAGTCAGAAGAATCCTTGGATCAGGGAAACTTTCTTGAATTATTTAAACTTTTGGCTTCTTGCAATGATGATATAGCTAAGGTTGCATTGAAAAATGCTCCTCAGAATCATAAACTTACATCATCAAATATTCAAAAAGATATCATCAAAGCAGTTGCAGTTGAGACACTTAATGTTATTGTTAGTGACATTGGAAATTCATTTTTCTCTATATTAGTTGATGAATGTCGGGATGTTTCTGTCAAAGAACAGATGGGTATTGTTGTACGCTATGTAAATGAGAAAGGGTATGTTATTGAACGATTTCTGGGTGTTGTACATGTTACTGACACATCTGCAATCTCACTAGAGGAGGGTATTGCTTCTTTGTTTTCTACTCACGGGTTGAGTATTTCTAGTTTGAGGGGTCAGGGATATGATGGTGCAAGCAACATGAGAGGTGAGTTCAAAGGACTAAAAAGTTTGATACTTAAGAGGAACCCCAATGCTTACTTTGTTCACTGTTTTGCTCATCAGCTTCAACTCACAATTGTTGCAGTTGTTAAAAAACATATATGTGTTGGGTCTTTCTTTAATACTATTTCACGCTTATGTAATGTTGTTGGGGGATCATATAAGCGTAGAGATATATTACGAGATAGCCAACGAGAGAAGATTGTTGAAGGCATTGCAAGTAATGAGATTGAGACTGGAAGGGGATTGAATCAAGAGATGGCTTTGAAACGGCCTGGTGATACCCGATGGAGTTCTCATTTCGGTACTCTAATAAGCTAGATGCATTTGTTTTCTTCTGTTATTGATGTTCTTGAGTTTTTGGAAGATCATGGCTCTGATGATTCACAAAGAGCTGAAGCTAATGATTTATTAGATATAATCAATCGATTTGAGTTTGTCTTTCTGCTACATCTCATGAGACATGTCTTGGGAATAACACATGATCTTTCTCAAGTGCTGCAAAGAAAAGATCAAGATATTGTCAATGCTATGAATCTTGTTAAGGTAGCAAAAACACGCTTGCAAGTCATGAGAGATGAGGGTTGGGAGGCTTTAATGGCTGATGTTTCTAGCTTTTGTTGCAAACATAAGATATCCATGATAGTTATGGAAGAAGAATATGGGGCTCGAGGAAGACTGAGGCGTAGAAAAGAGAATATCACAAATCTCCACTACTACCGAGTTGAGGTATTTTATTCTGTGATTGATATGCAAGCTTTTGAGTTACATCAACGATTTGATGAAGTCAACACAGAATTGCTTCTATGCATGTCATGTTTTGATCCTAAGAATTCTTTTTCTGCATTTGATACTACGAAGCTACTTCGTTTGGCAAAATTTTATCCATCAGATTTTTCAGAAGTTGATTTGTATCAACTTGAAAATCAACTTCAGAACTTTATCGTTGATGTGCGCATTGATGAGTGGTTTTCAAAGCTATCAGGGATTGGAGATCTTGCTCGGACTATGGTTTCTACAATGAAAGATAAGATCTTCCCGATGATTTATTTGTTAGTCAAGTTATCCTTAACTTTACCTGTTGCGACTGCTACAGTTGAAAGGGTTTTCTTAGCAATGAAGATCATAAAAAGTGATCTACGCAATCGCATGGGAGATGAGATGCTTAATGATTGTTTGGTACCTTACGTCGAGAATGATGTTCTTGTAAACATCACTAATGAAGCTATTGTGGAGCGGTTCCAACAAATGAAGTATCGAAAAGTGATATTATGATGTTATTAAGGTTTTTTTTTTTTTTTTTAGTATCAATGTAATGAAATTAGAATGACATTATAGTTATATTAATTTTTTTTTTTAAAGTTGGACCCCCCTCAATGAAATGTCTGGCTTCGTCACTGGTGATAGCTTCAGTTAATTTACTGCATTATGTGGATTAGGAAGAATATGATTCTCTATGTTTGGGTTTTGATGGTTGCTAATATTTACTTGATGAAGAGCAATTCATGATTTACTTGATGATGGCTTCAATATTCCCTTTGTTTAATACTTACTTGATGAATATGGTTAGAGAAATATCAAATTGCATTTTCTTATTCAAAAGATCATAAGTACAAGTCTTTTGAAAGATAAAAAGCAAACATAATTAACTACCTCTGCAAAAAATAATAATAATAATAATAATAATAATAATAATAATAATAATAATAATAATAATAATAATAATAATAAATGTTGATCTTCATCTTCTCTACTACCTCTTTATGAGCATTGTTTCTAAATTATTAAAGTGTTTGCAAAGTATGATTCCAAACCTGTTAGCTGTTGCATCCCAAGTCTATTAACCAAATGATCTATTCCTTGAAACTGTCCATTCTGAACTAGATACTGAATGCTTTCCCTTGCCAAAAATCCATGGGAATCGTGAGACTAATTGGCAATCTTCCTTCCCTAATAACCATGTCCTTTTCCATGTGAGGTATTTTGTAGTTGTGGCCTTTAACTTTCATTATCTCTATTAAGACTCCTCGAAGTGTTAGAAATACCTTGTTCAAGGTCATTGCTGCCAACTCATGAAATGCATCTTGCATTGCATTAACTAGATCATCAATTGTTTTGCAAACACTTTTATGTTGTAGGGATTGAATGGCATTGAAAAAATCCTAGATCATTGATGTTGGTATCAGTTGAGTTTGGTGATTGTTGAATTAGTCTTATAGCAATGATAAAAAAAATACAGCTGAAAAGGAATATTCCAAAATATTCTTTTACATTTATTTTAATAAAATGTAAAAATGATTTAAAAAAAAGTTATAGCAATGATAAAAAAAAAATTTAACTCATTAAATTAAGATAAAATTAGTAGATATTGTAAATAATTAAAATTACATTTATAATATTTTTATAAAATTACAAAAAACAGATAACGGTGATCGAGCCTCATCAAAACCTCTCAAATGAGTAGGAAAAAGAATACTCATCCCAACTTATTTCTAAAATACAATTGAAAAAATAGTTAAATTATAATTAACATAAATAAATTAAAAAGTAGAATGAAATTTTTTTAAAAAAATAATAAAAAAAAATTGAATACACACAACGAATAAGCATATCTCAAATTATTGTGAAAGAGAAAATAAAATTATTACTTGTACAACAAAACAAACTAAATTCAAATACTACATCACAAACAAAAAGAGCACAAAATGAGGAACACAAAATTATAGTGCAATGAATAGTGTTCCCCTATATTTGAGGGAACATTATTCATTGCACTATAATTACTCTAATATACTGTGGTCTGTTGGAGCAAAACTTTGGAGATGCTTTTACTCTGAAATCACGATCGGAATCTTGTATATGTGGCTTTGCATTATCTTGTTGAATGAAAATATATTTGGATGCATTTGATGGCCACTTCTGTTTGATTGCAGAAACAACTTTAAGACATTGTTTAAATGAGAGAAATATTATCATAGCTCAACATTGTATGTTAACTAAGTAATGATGTTATGAGAGGTCATCTATTAAGTTGGAAATGACCCTAAAACACTCAGAATGAACGCATTAAAAGCAGTTGTACTGAAACTTGATAGTACTGAAACATGATGGTACCTTGTTGATTATACACTCTTTGACAACTTCTTTTGTGATTGAATCAGTTGCTCTTATAAAAGGAGTGCCCTTGGGTCTATACTTACTGTTATTTTTTATTTATTTATTTTTTGCAACTTCCTGAGTTATGAAAGGGAAGCAGCCTATCTTTCCATCAAATAGACTGTCCCATCCTCATGTAGTATCCTCATGTAGTATGGGTCTGGTTACCGTACACAGAAACATGATATTTCCAATGAATTTCTTGCTTATGCATGCTATATATGGCCCATCCTCATATGGTGCAAGGTAATACATGTGTAATGTGAACAATTAGCAAGGTAAAAATAGTTCCCACATGACCAATGATGTAAAACCTATCAGTTGATGTCAATTTTCAATAGAAAAATTCTTAAAAAATTCATTCATGCTTTTGTGTGTTTTGAAATCTGAAAATATACTGCAATTACCTCCGTTTTCCTTTGGTTATATAAAACCACTTCTCATCTATGTGCACTATATATATTGTGCATAGATGGGTACCTCAAAGTGTTCATCACTCTGTCAAGCTCTAGATATTCCAAACTGAATCTCGTCATAAGAAACTTGTTATCGGCGGTAAGTGAGGGCTTGATGGAAGATGAACATGCTCTAAAGAGCCCAGCTTTCCACCATCTCTGTAATGTAGCTCTGTCACATCAAGTACAACTTCCATAGTTCTGAAACTATCTCTGTCACTAAGAGGCAGAGCCTTAATCTGTTCATAGTTTGGTTTCTTGTTATGATCTCTAATTCTTCCTTCTTTTTTTTTTTTTTTAAATAAGATTAATTGTTTACCCCAATGCTTGTTGCTTGTTCATCTTTCCACAGACTCATCAATTTATTTTGACTTTTTAATTTGAGATTGCAAAAGTTGTTCGAGCTTCAGCAAGTCTTCCTCTCTTGGGCTTTCCACTAGAACATCTTTGAAGAATGAACTGCACAACCAAATTCCTCTCTGAATCGGTGAGATTTTTGGGTCTTGGCACCATGGCGCAACTGCTGCAGATTGTGTTCTTCTCCTTTTCACCTTCTTATTTGGAAAATTTTCCTCTCTATATTTGGTTGTAAACAATGTTGTGAAATAGGACTACTAAGTAGAGTAGTTGTACCTTTTTAACATTTGAAAAATGTCGCCTATTTTTTAGGGCAATTTTCCCTCTCTAATTAGTGCATTCTTGAATGTATATTGGGCTCTAAATTTAATTTCTATTGTGATTCTTTTTCTTTTTTGTTTAAGAATTGGCCCAATTTTTTTTGTTTGATATATTGCTATAACTGAATGAAAATTTTAAACGATTAAAAAAATTATTTAATTATATCATTAAATTTAATTTAGCACAAAAAAATTAATTAAATCAGAATAGTATTTTCAGAAATTCATTCAAATATATAAATAATGTTAAATATATAAACCACATTTCATTCCTAAATAATACACTTAAAACATTAAACGTTCGTCTAAATTCTCATGCCGAAAAGAAAGGCTCAGAAATCATGAGCAGGAGGGAATAGTTCATATGTTTGCTCACATAAGTCCTCAATGACTTTGAAATTCTACATATACATATTATTTAAGGTTCTTGGAAAAAAAATCAAAAGATGTTTGTGTTTATATCATTTTTATTGAACATTTTCATTTAATAGTTCATATGTGTGCTCACTTAGTGTTTGAGTAAATTCCTCAATTACTTTAAATATTATGTTAAGAAAATTGTGATGATGAGTTGCATTTATCAAGCTTTCTAGAGCATAAGTCGGGTTCAAGTGTTCATATTGATGTTTGTGTGTTTGTTTGAAAACCGAAAGGAAAAAAAAAAAAAAAAAGAAGAAGAAGAAAAAAGAAGAGCATCAAAATCTATCGACAAACAACCGAATGTGAAGGATAACAAACTCTCTGAAGATGACTTCATGGATAAGCCAATCACATCACTATCACTTTTTAAGAGAACTAGTATCGCACCGATGCACGGATACTATATCAATTACAATTATAATAAAAATTAGATTAATCAAATGGAATAGAGACCGATATACTCCCTACGTCATGCGCCAAATGTCCCCTAGGATTATTATATACCTCACATATGAATATCTAGGGGACAATTGCCGCAGGACGGATAGAGTAATAAATAATGAATAAATGTTTATGAGTTTTTTACAATTTTTTACAAGTACAAAATAGATAAAGGTGTAACTAATATTATTAGTAAGGGAACAAAACGAAATTGTTTTAATAGAAAACCATTGCAATACTCTTTTTTATATGTTCATTTTGTAATTTCAATACGTCATTTTAAAATAAAAAATCCTTCATTGTTGTTCATTCTTAATAAACGCAAATTATTATTTATTCTTTTTTAGTATCTCTTAATCCAATTATTTAACATTTGAAGATGTTTTAGAAAACATATCCTAGCCTTAAAGACAATGTAAGAGTACTTCCACATTTAACTTTTGTGTTGTAAAAACTAAATTAAAATATAATCATTATTCTTTGAATAATGTATAAATTCAAATAGTTAGTTACATAGTACTTGAATGAGAATATATAGTCTTTTACCCACTTCTAAGTTACAAAACTAAAATTTGCTTCGGAAGTTTAAAACATACAAAAAATACCCGATTTTTGGTTCGGTAGACAAAAACGCCCTTACTTTTTAGGTTTGGAGTACTTTTTGGCTTTTTCTTTTTTTTCTCACCAATTTCTTCTTTTATTATACCATAATTCAAAATCCATGAATCTCTCTCTCTCTCTCTCTCTAGAATAGCCATGAAGAAGCTCCGCCTGCAAGCACCAACGCCGCCGCTGCTCGGCGACGCCGTCACCTCCCTTGTCCACGAGGCCCACTTCCGCGCCTCCGACGCCGTCACCTCTCTCTCTCTTTCTCTCTCTACCTCAAATCCATCCGCCTCCTCCTCCCATCGCCGGCCATCACCCCTCCTCCGCCACATCAGCGACACCATATGCAGGTCACTGCACCACCCCTCCGCCGCCTGCGAACACCCCTGCGCCGTCGCCAACTCCGCCAAGCGCCACTCTCCTCTCAAGCTTCAAGAACCGCCTCCCAAGAGGGCCGCCGCCCTCCACTCCCTCTCATCCTTGCCTCCTCAAAGCTTGTCCCAAAATCTTTGATGGAGGCATTCTCATTCTCTTCCCATCAGAGAAAGAAGGAATCCATATTCGATCGATTCTCTCTCTCTCTCTCTCTCTCTCTCTCTCTCTCTCTCTCTCTCTCTCTCCCCTCCCTCGATTTCATTCACATTTCTCCAGTCGGTCAATATTCTTTATTTTATTTTTCTTGACATCGATCGGAGCAATTGAAATGGATCATGGGTAGAAGTAAGTGCTTCATACTCTTCTCTTCGATTCACTATTATAATTGTATTTCCCCCCTTTTCTCAATAAAAAAGTTGGAATCTTTACGTTGGGTTGTGATTCTTTATTGCTGAATTAATAGTTTTATTTATGGTTCTGAGTTATTCAATGTGTAGTATGCATTTGTATTTCCCGGAGATGGGGCGGCGGCGGCCGTGGATGCGACAGAAGGCGGCGGAGCGTCTCATGTTGAACCTTTAATTATGGGATGTTGTAATTATAGATTGTCTAATATCACACAATTCTTAAATCCATCTGTCTTTCAATTGCAATTAGAGTGAGCCCTTCTCATTGTATTGTTGCTTTTGATGATACTTCTATAAATTGGGTTGGGTATGATTACTCGAAACAACATCAAACTTTGTTTCGCTTATTGAAATTTGAAAACTAAAGTGAGCACACTGTTTCCGAATGCTATCCTCTGTCCCGATTACTTAAGTACACAGTACGAAATACAAAAAAGATTACTAGTCTTGTGTAAGTTTTTGTTCAATTTACATGATATACTAAAGTACACAGTACGAAAGGAAGAAAATCTTATTGTGTACTTAAGTACACAGTACGAAAGGAAGAAAAACTTAATGTGTGCCTAAGTACCCAGTAAGAAACACAAAAGGGATTACTAATCTTGTGTAAGTTTTTGTTCAATTTACATGATATACTAAAGTACACAGTAAGAAAGGAAGAAAATCTTATTGTGTACTTAAGTACACAGTAAGAAACACTTGCATGTTTTTACGTCACTTGCATGTTTTGTACGCTTGCATGTTTTTACGTCTGAATCTAATGTTTTTACTTAAGTACACAATACGAAATACAAAAAAAGATTACTAGTCTTAGTGTAAGTTTTTGTTCAATTTACATGATATACTAAAGTACACAGTACGAAAGGAAGAAAAACTTACTGTGTACTTAAGTACACAGTAAGAAACACAAAAAAGATTACTAGTCTTGTGTAAGTTTTTGTTCAATTTACATGATATACGAAAGTACACAGTACGAAAGTAATAAAAGCTTACTGTTAAGTACACAGTAAGAAACATGTTTCGTTCTTATTTGTATGGAACACAGTACGATTTGTAACACCAAAATTACCGGAAAGAAAGAGAGAGAGTTGGTGGTCAAAGTCAAAAAGTAAAAAGCAAAAAGCAAAAAGCAAAAAGCAAAAAGCAAGGGCATTTTGGTACAAAATTTGAAAATATGGGTATATTTTTATCTTTTAAACATCCAAAACTAATTTTAGTTTTTAAAGTTCAATTAGGGTATTTTCTTTTATGCCTCTACTTGAATTGTAACATGACATTGGTAAATATGCTTGAAATGTAATTATGCTAAAGGAAAAAAATAATAAAGAAATAAGTATGTAACAAAATATTTCGGTGGAGTAAAATTCATGGTAAAAATAAATAGATTATTCAGTTCAAAAACATCAAATTTTAAAAATTTAGATAGTCAACCATTTTTATAAAATGATATATATATATATATATTATTGATAGTTTTACATTTTATAAAGTTATGTGAAGTAGAATGTTTTATTAAATTAATGACAAATATGGATTTAAATTTGAAACTGTGGGCTTTTAGTTTGGGATACAATATTATATAGTTATTGTGCATTACCCATAGAATATTATTAGATTAGTCAATATTAGTGTATGTCTTTTGGATAAAACAATGCATGCTTTGGAGGGAAAAGGGTATTGTTGTGAATAATGTAAAAACTCAACTTTTAAGTGTAGTATAGATAATAAAATAGGGACATACAAAAAAAAGGAAGGTATTTAAATGAGTATTGTATGCAAATGTGAGCCTTAAATATTTGTTGCATTTATGCACATTTTTGACACATTCTAACATACAATCCAATTTACATTTCCAAATTATATTAAGAAATATGAGAACACAAAACATGATACACTACAATCTGATTACATCTAGTCGTGAACACAAAATTACACCAAAACGAAACTATTAACGTGTGTACTCCGTTTTAATGTGAGAAAATCTTCTCTAGTTGTGGGAAATGGGAATTGAAAATCAATATCGAAATAACCTTGCTCTTCGATTACTCCAAAAAGAAATTTTGTTGTGATTCGCTCCTCTTCAACTTGTATAATATACGAATATAAGTTGGAAACTAAATTCGATCTTCAACAAAAAAAACTTCTCCCTCCTTCAAATGAACATCCTTCGAAACACGAATCCACACGCATGCTACAACATTGACATTCAACAATCTGAAATAAAAAGTACAACCACAAAATTCTGAAGAATCTACGGAAACTCAGTCGCTATGAATATATAATTCATATGCATATACAAATCTTAATATTTAAGGAAAATAAAAATAAAAAAATATCTCTTATTTAAGGTAAATTCAATTACAATAATGTGAAAAAGTTAGAAATATCAATCTTATTTGAAACATAATAAAAAATTAGGTGAATGAATTTTAAAATAGTCATTAATATTAAATAGCAATTGTTAGATAAAGAGGTATAGGGATAGGAAAATGGAAAGTTATAAATGTTAACAAATTTGTATATGTTTTTCTCATAGAGGGAATGGAATGGTAGAGAGAGATGTACATTTAAAGAGGACAATTTTTTTTTTTTTTTAAAGTACTATAGGGTAAAGTTTGGGCAGTGGACATGTAAACTATAGCTAGATCCGAACTGAGCTGAACCTCACACTAGAAATAAAATAAGTGAAAAGCCTCAAATCCTCTATAAGACTTCAACAAGGCTGCAGCAGGTATCATGTCATGCTTATAGTGTATATACATATAAAGTCATTGAAAAGCTGGGCAAAACGAGTTGTAGAAAATCATGGCATTAACAACACAACTTCTAAACAAAAGATCTTAGGCTGATCACAAAGGAACATCCAACATTTCTAACCTTACTGTATAATCCCTTGTATAATTGTCAATTGAGGTGACAATTCAGATATAAGAATTTAGACTTTCAACAGAATCACGTAATGAAATTTCATAGTATCAAAGATCTAGCAGCTGATTTTCTCCAGGTATCATGTTCTCAACAACTCAGTAATTGTAGCAATTGTTTCTCAACTCAACAAATTCAGGTATAAGAGATGTAGTGGTTGTTTTTCTCCGGGTATCATGTTCTCAGCAACTCAGTGATTGTGCAAAAGAGAGATTTTACAAAAAATAGGTGAAAAAAATAGGTATGAGCCTTGGCTTTGCAATCTTTTTGTCTTCTTCAAGTGGTATGGTGCACTTTGGATGGGTTCTCTCTCCTCAGCTTTGCATCCAGATATCCCTGGTACAAATTTATGATTGCATTCAGTTCTAGAACAATTTAATATTACATATTGATCATCCTATAAGAGAAACAGCTAATATATGGAAAATAATTAAACTCAACCGTGTTGACACATTGATTTATCTTTATTTTCAGCCTAGAGAAACAACAATGACTTCCAAAGACAATCACGGTTTTGAAGCTTATTTCTTTATCCACTAGAATCATTAGGCTGCTTGAAACAAACTCTAGGATCAAAATCATCAAATTGTTGCCACCAGACTCACCACAATAAAATGCAAAAATGGAACACTGTTCAAACTCTGGGCTTTTCAACATTGCATCTTCATGTGTTCATAATACATCCAAATCTGGGAATATCGTAAAGAAACATAATGACAATGCTTTGGAATAAATTTAAAAACTCCACAAGGTGAACTGGAAATCTGTCTAAACATTCTAACTAAATCCAACTTAGGTCTTGGAGAAGTTTTTTTGTCTCCAAAAAAAACCCTTGAGAAGGTGTATAGTTATAGTATTTACAATACACGTGTTTGAGTATTCAACATATTAAACAGGCAATCTCTACAATCACATCCCTTTTAGTTGGATGCACATAATGTGAGCCATTAGAAATTATGAAAGATAATCTCAGGCCCTCATTATCACAAATTTTCATGCCATTTGAAGTATGTGGTAGGTTAAGCTACATTATTTTTGTATATCCAGGCTACCCTTACAGTAAACAACCTCTAAGAGCTGTTATATGCGTTATTATAGCCACCAATAGGTCAGCATGACATTGTTGAGTTGGAATCAACTCCAGTGTAGTCCTAACTCTATAAAATTCAATCTTGATTTTCTAGAAGTATTCAATTGAATATAATAATAAAAAGTCTTTTTTTTTTCAAAAAAGAGAAATCATTATTGAAATTTGAATTTGTTGGAACAAAAAAAAAAAAAAAAAGAGCCCGGCTAGGTACTGACCAGGCCGGGTCGTGAGAATAAGAAGGGCCTTTCGAACAAAATTAACACAAAGAGGTCTTGCTTATTTTTTAGTTCACTTATTGGCGCGGTCAAGTCCACCTTTTAGATAAAGGATAAGTACGGATCCACATTCATGAAAAGCTTAAATCTGCCTCTCTTTCTATTCGGGATATAAAACAATAACCAGAATATATGATACAGAGAAAAAATACATACACAAAACCCCAAACCCCTAAATGCTTCATATAATCAGTTTCCGCTCAACCCTATATCTTAACAATAGTTTTGCCATTAGCAACATCTGTGAATAAGATCAAGAAATTGCATAAGAGTGAGTTAGAGAAAAACATTACCTATGCAACAAACAAAACATGAATCAATAAGACTTCATTGCGGATCTTGATTTTTTCGTAGGAGAATACAACGCGGCTATTGTGATGGAATTCTCCCACGTAAGCTTTGACCGCGACTCCATTTGGAGTCACCATGGATTCTTTTCCCTCCCAAGATGGGACATCAAACACTCTTAAAGTTGTTGCATCCCTCATATGATGAGATGGATCAAATATAGTTGCATTAACAGTAAATCCAGGAGCCTCCTTCTCGATTTCTTCTTTTCCTATAACTTGAAGAAGAAGTCACCTCCACGATACTCTTCAGTTGCGAAGAGTTCAATGTGTCGGGCGTAGAAAGAATTGTTCCTTCCTGCATCAAATAATGGAATGGTATTTTTGTGTAACTTGTTTGATTTGAAAAGAAAGATATTTATAAATGCCAACGTCGAAAGATACTACTCACTTGTGCAATCACTTTCGCAGAGACACATGATCTCATGCAAGTCTTCAAGCCAATGTAGCAGGAAATAGAAAGATAAAGTTAGTATCAATATTGCACCTATTAAATCTGGCAGGAAACAAAGAAAAGGCAAACTCTCAATATAACGCTTTTAACTTTCAATTTTTTTAAGGGAAACAAAAGTAGACAATCTACCTAGAAAGAAGGAAAAACCAACAAAAAGAAGAGACTCTTCAATAATACCGTAAAGCTACTGAAAGCAACACAGCTCTTGAAAAGGTGAAAATACTTCTTTCTTCTCAAGATAGGGAATAACAAGAATCGGATACAAAATATCAGAGTTTTTTGTGGAAAGAAATCCTTACCGGCAACCCAAATTCCAGGTTTCATGCCAGTCACATTGATAAAGTTTTTTGATCGCAAAAGATGCTCCACCTTTTCTCTTGCAGAAGCTCATATGTTATCTAAGAGCTCCGAAGCAAATATACCATTTTGTGAGTCGCACGTGAAACCCCCAAGTTGCTGCAGCCAATCTATTCAATGCAGAAGACGGGCGTTTTACACATGTACTAAACGAGGAAGTTTTGAAAAAATACAGAAATTGTTTTACTTAAGTGGTGCTCCAGAATCCTTGTGTACAAGTGACTTCCATCTTCACAATAATGATAACATAAGAATGGTGAACATATAAAATAATCAAAATAGTCATAAGTAGGAAAAGTTTAATAGTTTAAACAACTACAAGAATACCAAAATTTCTGGAATAAAGCATAAACCAAGGAAAAGCAGTTGCGTGGTTAGTTGTTTTAGGAGCATCAAGCACTCGAACCTTGCGCAATATTTTGCTCGTATCCATACGATGTCCTCCATTAATGTTTCCCAAAACCATTGGGAAGTTGCAGAAAGTTTCAAGATGTCAGATCCATCTAACTTGCTTGCAACTTCTTGCCATATTTCCTTGACATCACACCCCCTACCTTCTTCGAACCTATCATTCACAAGTTTTACAAAATTTAGACATGTATCTAGCAATCTTTATATTGACAAAAGTTAAAATGCATGTAAACACATAAATTAAATGTCTATAAACTTACACAGTATCCGCTCTGTTTAGTCTCCACAATCGATTCTCCATAGCTTCAATGTTATTCAGTTTGAAGAGTGACAGGCAAACTCTCAATTATTCAAGTGAAGCTAAGCACTGCATAAAGTAGGACTAATTTTCAACTTAAAATCCAATGTAGAATTCTCATATTCAAATCAAATGTTCCTATTAGGAAGCAGGTAACATAGTCCATAAATAATTGCAGAAAAATAAATGAAACTTACACCGCTAAAGCCACTATCATCACTTCTGTCTTAATTCTCAAGCTGAAAAAAAAAGGTCCGTTTTCCCCAGACGGAGGGAGTATTACTTAATTTTTGCAATTCTAATTTATATATTATGTACCTCTCTTCTCTCAAGCTCATAATAAGATACTCCGTTCGTCCAAGATGAATTGATCTGATTTCTTTCAAGAAGAGATTTTAAATACAATGTTAAAAGTAAAATCTAGGGATATATTATTTCCATGTTTGAAAACAGAATAACTAATGTGAGACGGCCAATTTAAAAAGTAGGACAATTAAATTGTGTTGGATGGAGTATTTGTCAAAAGCGCACCATACAATTGATAGTAACATTTTCCTAAGATGGAATGACATAATTATTTTTATTTTCTTTTTTTAAATAATTAACAATGAATTTCACGTTAAGAGAGATTTAAACCTTTATACACGGCGATTCGAACCCCTAACCATTATGTTGGAGGGAAATGTTCTTATTAAATAAGTTGTCATTTGTTGTCATTGTAAATATATATTAACACTATAGTATTATGCTACTACTTGTTGATTTTATATGAATCTGTTAACATAAATTTAAATTTAAAATTTTGGAATTTGTGAGATTTAGATATGTATTTTTTATATGAAAATGTTAAAATAAATTTAAATTTGGAATTTGTGAGAATCTAGATAGAGGTGCCCACGGTTCCGGTTCCGGTTCTAACCGGAACCGAACCGCCGGTTACGGTTCCGTCGGTGGAGGAACCGAAACCGAACCGCCAACACACGGTTCCGGTTCCGGTTCTAACCGGAAAAAACCGGACATTTTTTTTTCAAATTTTAAATTTTTTTATTTCATAAGATTTTGGACCTTCTTTCAATTATATAGGTGCATTTTTTCAATGTGGGACAAATGTATTTGCTTTTATAAGGGTGTCACTCATCTCAAGTTTGATAGTTTTTCAATGTGAGATAGTGAGATGTGCTACTCTTCTCATAGTTTGGGATGTGTAAGATATCCCAAATCGAAAAAATAAGAAACTCGAGAAGTGTAATACTATTATAAAAGCAATAAGCATATCTCACAATGAAAAAATAACAAGGGGTGTTTGAGAGTAACACCTATATAATTGAAAAAAGTCCAAATTTTATATATATTTAGTTATTGTTTATGAAGTTTAACAAGTAATGTTATATTTATTTAGAAATCATATTTAAGAAAAAAATAAAAATAATAAAATTTATATAAATTGGGCGGTTCCAAAATTTGGAACCGCCAGTTTGGAACCGGAACCGGAACCGAACCGCCGGTTACGGTTCCAAGCCTTAGGAACCTTAACCGAACCGACGGTTCCACCGGTTCCTTTTCCGGTTCCGAACCACCGGTTCCGGTTCCGGTTAAAAAACCGCCGGTTTCGGTTCCGGTTCCGGTTCTTTTGAACACCACTAAATCTAGATATCTAAATTATAGAAACTCCTCCGTGACCACCGTGGGAACTTTCAGTGTATATACACTGCTGCTGATGTGATAGTGTTATGGTTTACTTATTTAGATAGTTTCACATATATATTTAATTATTTTATTTACTAATAACATGTTACATCATCCGTTGACATATTAAGAATACCCACGTGGTAGCAGAGCATTCCTCATGTATAGTAAACACTATGGTATTACGCTACTATTGATAGTAATGCCTGACATGGAAAAACAATATACCCCATCCGTCTCACTCTAATTGACGGCGTATTTCTCTAGACCGTCGCACTTTAGTTGACACGTTTCCTTAGAATAGAATTATATTCATAAACAACTTTTTTATTTATTAATAATCATACATTTAAAATAAACATTCCCCTCTTAATTTTTAAAAGTAACGCGTCAACCGGGATAAAACATGAATGAGTATATATATAGAGAGAGAGAGGTAGTAGATAATTAAAAAGCTATTATTATGTGAAAGTCGGAGGTTTGATTCACCACGGAAGGAAAATGGAGAACCGGTAAAAATAAAATTTAATTTAATTTTTCACATCAAACACGATACACTTTTTGACGTACAACTATGATACATGCCAAATAACTTTGGGCGACATCAAATTTTTTTGATGATAAATCAATTGTTTAAAAACCAATAAAGTTACAAATAACACAACGTTACTTTACATTACAACAAGAAACATACACTTTTCGGAAAAGAAAAAAAACGATACATACTTTCAATCAAAGAAGCAAGCTTTTGAAGTGAACAATGCAATCCAAAGCACGCTTGAAATCTTCATCTGCCAGAGCTATGGTGAAGCGGCAGTAACCGGGAATTCCGGTCCACGCAGCACTGTTTATGCACAAACCGGTGCTGCTGAGAATCGCCTCCCGGATATTCGTGTCATTGAGCTTCGTTTCCTGGCTTCCAGTGCCCTTACTCAGTTGGATGGTCTTCCCTAAGTATGCAGATGGCTTTGCTAGTACTGAGACACCTGCTTCAGCGTCAAGAACCTCCCAACCGCTGTCTACGAGTGTCTGTCACCAGGGAATAAATTTAAGATATACTGATGATATACAAGATAAATTAGATAGATAATGGGATGATTATAGTTCATGCCTATATGGCTCGAGTTTGGCTTTACCTGCTTCAAAGACGTAAATCTACTTCTCAGTTTCTCCATCTGTTCTGCTATGCCCTTTGACAAATCCCGTGTTTCTTGCTCTCCGAGATCCAGCAATTTCTTAACGGTGTACTTGATAGTGCTATGGGGTTTGCTCACTCCACCAATGCTATGGAAAACATCCACCACAGAGGGCTGATTTATAAGCAGAAATCCGAATTTAAGCCCACTAGCAAGCATCTTGAAAAATAATCCCCCTAGAAGACATACACAAATGGCTGGATTAGCAGATGAAATTTTCTCTAATGTAGCTCGCAAATTCCAGCCATCGAACCCCTTAGAATTATATTCCACCCCTGAGAACGAGGTATCCAATATAATCCTCGCGCCAAACTTTGCACATACAGATATTAACTTATTTATCTCTTCGTTACTGTAAATCAAGCCAGTCGGATTGATAGTTGGACCGGAGATATAGATCCAAGGTTTACTGACAGTCTCCAGAGTGCAAGAAAGTGTTTCCTCAGTAAGTTTGTACCCTTCTTCTGGATTAGTTGGGATTGTTACAACGTTAGCCTTCAAGAATCTAGCAGAAGACACATAATTTCCATTTGAACCACTCGGGAAGCATAGAGTACCGCTCTCTTGAGCACAGCAGTTTACCAAATTAGTGAACAGTTCCAAAGGAGATCCAGCGTATACGAACTCTGTGTTGCTGTCAGAGGGAAAGCCATAGCAGCTGCTAACCAATCGTCTAATGCCATTTGTTACATCAGTTTCAGATTCTGTTATGTTCTGCCTTGCAAAACTCTCGAAGATAGCTGCCGTAACTGGTGTGGTTATTGGCAGAAAGCTTTGGTCGATATCCATGTGAACCAGAGAAGACTCATCAGATTCGTTCATTGATAACTCAGCATGGCTAAATACTGGGTAAGTCAAACTGGTAACTCCATTAACCTCGATTGCATCTGTCTTCTCTCCATTTCTCTAAAGCCAGTCGACAGACATAAAACTTGGTTAGATATTCTGAGTTATGATATGTGCAGTTGAAGATAAAAGAAATCAAATGCTATTCCTATCCGTTAACTTAGGGAACAAGGACTGTCCCATCAGGAACTTTTACTTGATTGGCTATATTATACAGATCCTGATTTAAGGACTATAAAGAGCAAAATCCAGATACCTCAGTGTGTATTAACAATGTTACTAAAAATCTATTCAAGTATGGGTATGGGACACCAATTAAGTAGAAGTCTGCAAATTCGAATTGCAGCTCATCAAACTGGAAGATTTAGAGCAAGACATGTAGTCTAGTACTAATATACATATATATGATAAATTTTCACTGGAGTTCTCCTTCACAAAAAAAGAAACAATTGTGTTAACGGCAAAAATTTCACAAACAGACTAACCGGTGCACGTGGGTGTCGATCAGCAAGCTGAAAAGCCAGAAGCTCATGGAAAAGACAGCCATAGTAGTACTGACTAATAATTGCAGTACTTCCCTGTAGAAGTTCAACTGTCCTGCATAGAGCTTTGAACATTTCCGCATCCTCTGATATCACAAATGCCACTTCTAAATCCTGATAAACCTGAAAAACATAGAAAGAAATAGAAAAAAACAGTTGGATGAGGTATGATCAGTGGGGATGTATTACAAACAATAAGCAGTAGTGTATACACTGTATAGAGATAGAGAACATCTCTAATATTATTAGAAATGATATTTAACATAATAACACCAACAGTTATGTTACCTGATTCTTCAGTAAGCCACAAACAACTGTAGTGTGTGGAGGCAGACGAGTTCTTGCCAGATACTTGAGGACTCCATTGGAACTGGGAAGGCTGGATAGCACAAAGTGGTCTGATATATCTAGAAACAGACGACACCCAATTTCTCTAGTTGTTTCTAATAGATGCTCAAAACCTGAGCTGGTAACAGACTCAAATTGACCCATCCCAGTCACTACCACTTCTGGCCTTAACTTTTTTATTAAGTCTACCATTAAATCTGACTGACGTGGTGCTTCTATGACTGTAACGACATCCTCTGAGTTTCCTCCGGTATCTGTCTTCTGCAAAAGAAGAAGTTATAAAAATAAGACGAGCTTGATGTAACAACTCTTAGATTTAGTGATAATGGAAAGTCCTCTGCATAACTTCCAACAGAAACATATGAATTTGAAATTAGCAAAAATTATGATACTCTCTTTCTAGTTATCCCACAGGAAACAAAGTAACAAGTGAATCATATTAAAATGCTTCAATCCATCATCTCGACTAGAGATAGGCTACCTATGCATTCCTAAACTTGCAGTACAGATGTACACAAGTAATGTCGTGAAATAGAAAGTTGAGTTGCTATGCATCTGAATCTCAGTGCAAGTGTGCAACCAACCACCTTCAACCTTCGTCCAAAAAAAAATAATAATAATAAAAATAAACATTCGTAATAAATCCAGAAAAGAAAACACAAAACAATACTAAATCTTCACTTAATTCCTCGTAACACACAATATATGCCAGTGTTCCAAGATTCAGGCAGAGACATTAGGAATAGACTCTAGATGTAAAATATAGGAAATATGAAAATGCAACACAAATTCAATCAGAAGAGAATTGTATAGCATACGAAACTATAATTAGTCTTGAATAATCGGTTAGGCTTACTAAGATTCATGATTGATTGAAGGAGCTAGCGAACTACCGTATCACTTCCTACCATTGCAATCAACCATCAACAAATTAGAATATATTCAATAAATGATGAGCACCGTGGTTTTTTTTTTTTTTTTTTGGTTATTTTATATTGTAAGGACTGGCTTAAGCATAAACTCGGGGACCTCCTTCAACCACAGAAGCTGAAGCTACTCAAGAACTTGTAAACAGTACATTTCTTATGGGACAGAACTTTTATGTGTTGAGATGTTGAGTGTGATATATCAAGTTTGAGACAGACATAGAACAATATAACCAGTTATTACAATAAAAAATATTAGCAACGACATCTTGGCATAAAGATAAGCGAAAAATAAGTACATATGCCATTAAAGACATAGAGTGGACTGTGATAAATGTTAGCCGAAATTACAGAGAATATAGAATGATTACACGACTAACTCTGCATGGGATTATAGACCGTGTAAAAGCTAAGTCAGGTATCTGCTTCTAATAGTTGGGTGAGTTTAATACTCAAGTAAAGGATAAAAATGGCTGAGAACCTTAACATTGAGGTGTTGAGGGCACACTTTTGAAATCTATATATGAAGGCAAATTCAAGAAAGGGGGATATTCTCATAGGGTGAGCAGATTAACGATGCCAATATTACTCCGGCAGCGCAAATAATTAGTGGAAATGCAAAACACCAGATTAGAATAGAACATGTTTCCCAGTTTTAGTTTTATCCTTATTTAGGGCAGAAACCGAATTAATTATGTTTAAAACATCTAAACATTTAAATAACTCTCAAACTGTAAAGAGAGAAGGCCACAAAACCATAGTGTTGAAGGTGATGAAAGAAATAGTACAGAATAAGTTTAGGATCGCTGTACCTCAATATTCAAGCTTGTTAGCCATTGTTTTGGCAAATTTCGGGACAATTCTTCGTCGACAATAGCCAGGCGTGGAGACAACAGACGTAGAGCACTTTCAATGGCCACAGTCCTTGAAGGAAATACAACAACATTCTAGCCACAAAAGTAAGAAGAAGAAACAAACAGCCAAATTAGATTGTTGAATATATTCCCATTTTACTCATGTATCTGAGATAAACCATTTAACTTTTGATAAGAGAGTGCAGAAAAATGGTGGGTAGTATAATTCTAGATAGAGAAAATATCCACTGGTCATCAGTTGTGTTCATGAATTTAGGAAAACAAAAGCCAGTGCTGAGCATTGCTTGAGTGCAACCAACATATAAACAATTAAGAAGCTTGAGATAAACAACTCAGTTTTTTTTTTCTTTCTTTTTTCTCGGAAAGACCAAGTCAAATTCGAAAACACAACAGAGACTTGCAAAAGAGCCATATACATGTAGACATAACCTTCATCAGAGTAAAACTAAAGACCATATGTACTTTTGTCAAACTCAGAAGTGCAGGTACACAAGTCATATGATCTAATGTGAAATGCTTTTCCCACCTCCATAAGAACTTATATGCACAAATATAGTTTCGAAGGTTTTAAGCAAAGCATCAACAAGTGCCATCGTCAATCTAAGAAATGTGCTTCCCTTGGAAGAACTTGATGAACCTAGTTTCTTTTAGTAATTTAATTTGGTGGGACAAATTGTGGGATGTAATGCACCAACTGCGTCAGCTGAAATAGGTACAAGAACAGATTACCTCTCCTCCAATACTTACATGCGTTCAATAATTCAATCGATGTTCTGAAGTTCTTTTTTATACACAATAACCACAGAAGAAGCTCAGTAATTTACAGTCCACTGTGAATTTACTAACATATATTCATGCAAAAAAGACAGGGATATTGTGAATGTGCATTTGTGTTAAGGGTTTCATACTGAGTTTCAAAGTTCCAACGTTTCATAATTCGTTATTATGTGCACAGTAGGAGAACACATATAAGGCAAGAAGATAAAATTTCAGACGAATTTTAGGTAGCTAAATCACAGTTAATAAGAACCTTGATGTAGAGTTGGTATAATTGAGAGAAACACTGTTCCTTACATCTGGAGTGAGTGGGATGTGATGGTATGTATTCAAGAAGTTGGCAATTAGCCCACGGAAACGTCTACTTCCAGCTGGTGGTTCATAAGGAAACACTGATAGATGTTTTAAGACATTAGCAAGATGAGCAAGGAACGGAATCTTCTCATCTGCGACGGAATCATCCTCAAAGGATAAGTCCAAGGAGCTTCTGATATCATTGAATCCGTTGCTCAGAAACTCAAATATCTTTTTTACCTATCATGCAGCAAAATCAGCTTTAGGCTCACTTTTCTTGCAGAAAACGCCCATATTTGTATAGGCCTATAATATTAAAATTCTTAATCACGAAGAATATATCAAACCTGGTTAGGTTGTCGGATTTGACAACTGTATACAGATAAAGCATGAGAAATACGGCCACCAGTTTTTGCATATGCCCATGCTGTTCGGGCACAAATTGGCTGATCTCCAGAGAGTCCCATGAAGAACTCAAAACGGTGAGGACTATTCTTTTCAATCTCAACTAATGCCGAAATATCAGTGTCGGCAGCCTGTAATAAAAGAAGATCTCTAAAACTGTGTTCTTGCATGGATTTAAAATAAACGGGTCGTCTTTGCATTGATCATTAAAAATGATCAGACATGGGATAGTAACTATATGAGAGAGGCATATTACTAGTCAAACTGAAGAAGAACCTGAAGAACTTTAGTCTGCCAAAGCTTGTCAACTTGAAGACCACGGCGTTCAAATAAACGTTTACATACAGCTTGTCCAGGGCGGCCTCCCATATTAAAGATCATAATGCCCAATGGTTTTATTATAGATATCCCTTCCTCAACGGCCCTCGCAATGAGACCTAATCCAAATTGGTCCTCCACAAATCCCTGAACAAAGCAAATACTAGCTTTTTCAATAGACGGAGCATAGTATAAATCAAAGTGATTCAGCACTTGACAGACATCTTGTTCACTGTTCAATAATTGCAAACATGATAAGAGACAGATTTGAGACAAAACATGGAATTTCAATCTGATCGAGAATTCACAAACATTGGAGAAACAATGTGATCTGCACAAAGTGAAAAGCATGATGTTGCAGCAGATTCTTATTGGAAGTTTTCCATGGACCACTCTAGACAAAGAAAGACTAACAGAAAATGGCGTGTGGCCACAAATGGTGAGGAAAGAATCTAAAAAGCTAATATTCTGCATACGAGATGGAATTTCTTGAGCTAAACGAACAGAAATGATCATTTTTCATGCACTCAGTTACTTCTCTCTTCTCATGTACTGTATGAATCGATTAACTAGCAGTACAGAAATTGATCAATTGGTAGACTATCTAGTTTACAAAAGAAGTTAACATGTTTGAAGAGTAATGGACAAAGAATTTAGAGAATTAAAAGAAATTAAAACAGGAATGATGATTGACGAGAGTGTTAATAAGGTCAGCTCTAAACCTTGAAGGCTATATAGTCTAGCAGGTGGTTTCTTTCAAAATCATATCGATACATTCAAAGACTAAAATAACTGGAACTGCCTACTATATTTACTAGGCTTGAAGCATTAGAACCCAATATATAAGATGATATAACATGTAACCTGAAGAGCGCAGTAATTGCTTAAAGAATGTAAGAATTCTTCACTAGCATTCTCGGTGATCATTTTGGACATTGCATCTGGATTAGGGTTCAGAATCTGATAAATAAAGCACAGGGAGGAATATTAGAACAAATGGAAATAACTCTGCTGTATTTTATGAACATGATCAAGCACAGAATGTACATAAGCATGTCATAATTAATCCAGATACCTGTGGTATGCATCCAACAATTCTCTCAAGTTCAATTCTATTATTTGTGCAGTAAGAGAGCAAATCAGATTCATAGAACTCGACCCTGTCGAGTAAAGTTTTTTTCTCCTCGTCATATATTAGCTGGCCATTGTCATCCAAAGCATTCAAGTACAGGTTTATCCAGGATATCTTCACGGCTCTTGGATTTATATCAAGCCCATACACCTGCAATAGTATTAAAGAACATCAAGAGAGCTCATTTCCCTGTTGTCCAAGTCCCCATCAAATTCAAGAATGCATGCCAAAGTAGGCAGACTTCATTGAAGTGCAAGATGATCATTTAGAATGGCATGTTAACAGCAAGATCAACAGAGCACGAACCTTCAACGGTGACCACTTCTCTGCAATTGCAATGGATATCCATCCGTTTCCACAGCCAAGTTCAGCTACTGTCCTATCCTTAAAAATGGAGTCTGGATGCCTATTAAGCCCCTCGTAAAAAGTGAAGGACCAATCCTCCGGTATAAAGATACTGGGTATTACCATCATTGTAAGTTTCTTCCTCTTCTGGAAACCTGCAATAAGTGATTACTTGTTGATGAGCTAATAAGTACCCACCAAATAAGACTAAAAACTCATAACAAAAGAGAAAACAGAAAACGAGAGAAATCGGAAACATATACGAGGAATAGAACAATTAAGAAAAATATACAAAGCAACAAGAACTCCCTGAATTTTATCCATCATTAGAATCAGATGATTAGCATTCCTCATACCCTTGAAGCTAACATAAACCGAAGACTCTATTCACATTTAAAATCATTCCTTTACAGTATCATCCCTCCTCCAAGCTGAAGAACTCTATAACTATAGTAGCAAACGTCATAGCACATCAACTATTGCCAGAGATGAATGGCTAGCAGTTATTTAATTAGTTTTTTTTTTTCATTTAATTTGAAGGAAGATATGAATAATTACAGTATGTTCCTAAGATCGTTTCAGGAAACCACCCGCCGAAAAAAATCCCAACTGAATTCTCAACATTAATTAAAAAAGAACACAGTTCTGTACTCATTTAGTCAAAAAAGCAGAATTTCACTTTTTCCATATGCCAATCTAGTCACCCTAAATAACTGATCCTTCCTATTTTTCTCTAAACAATTCCCCCAGGCCCCAACCCCAGAAAAAAACAAGGGAGAAAAGAAGAAACAACCGTTGGTAAACTCAAAAAAAAAAAAAAGGAAAAAAAAAAAAAAAAGAGTGAATACAAATTTTACAGGAACAAGGTCAAAGTTTCAAAGATTACCTTTCCTCAAAACAGTATCCAAAATTTCTGCACCCCCTTTAAACATACACCCCACAAATCAACCGCAGCGACCGTACAATAATATCCAGATACAGCAAAAACACACACACGCACACATAGAGAGAGAGAGAGTTGTACCGTCGTTTTGCTCGATGTAGATGTCCTGAATTTGGAAATGGTAAGTCCGGAGGCAGCGGTCTGACTCCTCCTTGGAGCCGAACCGTTTGTGGAGCTCCGAAAGGAAGATCCGAGCATCGGTTCGGGTACTCGGATCCTCAAGCCGCTCCAAGAGCGATCGTAGCGCACTGTAGGCTGCATCACCGGACTGCTGGCATTGCTCCAGAAAATCTTCCATGGCCGCTGTTGAGGAAGGAGGAAGAGTAGCTGTGCTTGCCTCTCTGCGAATGGCGTTTATTATATATACATGTATGTCTGTCTTATTGCGACAATGATACTACGGCATGTGTGGCCGTTTTTCCATATAGTAATACTAATGTAAAACGTGATGATTGAGAATATACCATTTTCTTTGCTAAAATTCAAAAACAGAGAAAATACTATAATTCTACAGTAGTCCTACCATTTTTGTGATTGTAAACGTCCACTTGAAGGAATTGCACCGAGACGATAGGGTTAAGTCAATTATTAGTATGGGACTTATGCAACTAGTGAGAGATAATTAGTCCATGATAAAATAGCAAGGGGCGACTTATATTCCTCAAATTTATACGAGATCCTTTGCAAAGCAAAGGAATACTCTATTTAGGAATAAACTCTTATTTTATTATAATTTTTCATGGTCTCAACTTGGGTCTATTTATAAATAGGAATAAACTCTTATTTTGTTATAATTCATATTTTTTTAGGTCAAGCCCTATAAATATACACCTCTCTTTAGGAAAAATCACAAAAAATATACTCCCTCCGTCCCACTTTAGTAGTCCTCTTTCTTTTCGGCACTGGATTTTACGCGTAGTGTTAAATTTGAAAAAGTATGGGGTCCACATCAAAAGTAAGGGTTAATTTTTGCCTTTTAAGAAAAGAGGACAAGTGAAGTGGGACGGACGAAAATAGTATTGAGGACAAGTGAAGTGGGACGGAGGGAGTAATAACTACTATACATGTACATATATCTTTATAGGAAAGATGTGTTGATTTAGTAATAATTATCTAAGGTTACTTGTGGCATTGATCTATTTAGTTTAGTTATTATAATCATATATTTTAGCTTGCATGTATTCGATAGCTCATCCACATGACTACCTTCTTGCTGAACTCAAAATATTTCTTACTTATCGATCAATTTCAAGCTCATTCACTTGAAATTTTTACACATATTTGTCGATAATAGATTTTATGATACATTTATATGATATAAGTAATATTTATGTATTGTACATGTACATTAAAATTAAGAAGGAAAAAAATCTTCTTATGCCTCTATTTAATTTAAGAATAAGAAGGGGTAAATGCATGAAAATACACCAACTTTGTGTTGATTTTCATTTTTAATATTAACTTTCAAATTTTCAGAAAAATACACAAACTTTCATATGTGTTCAATTTTAACACAAAATTAGAATTTGCCCAAATCAATTCTGACTAGGCAAAATTTATACCCACATGGCATCTAACTTGGCAAAATTCATGCCACATGGCAAATATAAAACCTAGGTGGCAAATAAAATCTAAAATTAAAATAAATTCCTCCCTCAGACACGAATGCGTTCCCGGCCTGTCATACCAATGAAATCAATTGAGATTTCAATTTTTTAGTGAGAAAACGACATGAGCAGCAACTGGTTATGATGAAGAAGGCGATCCGCCACGTGGTGAACTCGGCGGCGTCGGCTCGGCGGATGACGTCGAAGACGAGGGGCATGATGAGCTAGGTGGCGCCGCCACCGAGGTTGCCCCAGCCGCCGGAGACGCTGCTGGTGGTGCTGACGACAGCGGGGGAGAAGAGGGAGCTCATCCAGAACTGGGTGGAGACGAAGGTGGCGAGGGAGAAGCCGATGAAGAAGTGGGCGAGGAGGAAGGACGCGGCGGAATCGGCGGGCAGTGGTGAGGACGAGCGCGGCGGAGGTGAGGCGGGCCGAAGAGGTCGCAGTCGCAGGCCGTGCCCATCGCGATCTGGGCTAAGACGGCGGCAATCCCGGCGTTGCCTATGTCGGTGGCGGTGAGGTTGAGGTTGTCGCAGATGATGGGGAGGAGCGGCGGTGCGGCAAAGGAGGAGATGAAGCAGGCGAAGAAGGAAATCCAAGAGAGGTGGAATGCCGATGCGGCAAATAAAATCTAGGAATTTGTTTTAATTTTAAATTTTATTTGCCACCTAGATTTTATATTTGCCATGTGGATATGAATTTTGCCTAGTCAGAATTGATTTGGGCAAATTATAATTTTGTGCTAAAATTGAACACATACGAAAGTTTGTGTATTTTTTTGAAATTTTGAAAGTTTATGTTAAAAATGAAAATCAATACAAAGTTGGTGTATTTTCATGCATTTAACCCATTTAAGAATAAATAACCTTCTATTTTATCATATTTTTTAACAGTCTCAAAAGTATTCCTAAATAGAGGTTTTACTGTATAAGAAATAGAATATAAATAGATCTTGGTCATCAGCATAAATTTAATTTATTGTCACCGGTTTATGCATGGTTATGAAGTACATTGAGAATGTTGAAACTTAAGCATCAATATGTACATAAACGGTGCAATCGTATAATAAAGATAATGTGTTATATACGGAGTACTTTATAGTTATATGCGCCGTGCAATATGCTTGTACACAAAATGCATCATTTTTTCCCTTTTCATTTTTACGGAAAACTCATTTTGTTCGAGACCTTTCCACCACTTTGTTTAATTTTAATAATTGTTTAAAATTTACCGCAGTATAGTATCTTGTAACTCCTAACCAGGTGACTTAGTACACCTGACCATCGGACTTCTCTCTTTAATGAGTGACCCGGGTTCGATGTCTTTTGAAAGCGAATTTATGAGATATAAGGTAGTTTGGAGTTATTGGGAGCATATTTAGGAGATATAAGATGACTTAAAAATTTTGAGAGATATAAGGTAGCTTGGAGTTATTGGAAACCGGTATACTAACATCTATTAATCTAATAACTAACATTTGCCCGCTATATTTAAAAAGAAAAAAAGAGTATATTGTGACTCCTATTGCAGTATATGGGCACACACAAAGAATAATTTAGGAAGCTATGCACAAATTTGTACAATATTACCCAAAATTTTAATTGTTTACTTCATTATAATATTGCGAGACCATCTATTGGAGGGTTTGTATATTCTTTTTATTGATTTGATTGTAGCTGATCATTGTTGACCTATTCCGCTGTTATACACCGAAGTTTTTTTGTTTCTTCTCTCCTTTTCATTGTTTCTTGTTTCTTTGTCTGTCGAAATCGTCTAAAATCAAGCAATGTCAATTGTCCAACGGAGCAGGTCGTCCGATTTTAATCTACGCAACTAATTATAAATGTGTATATAAATCCAACAAAATACAAACAACATATATAGCAAGAACCCATTAATGTGTGTGGTGATATTTGATGGGGTTGACTTAAGGTGGACTCGGCTCGTAACTAATACTCCATATATCCTAATATACTTAAATTGTTTTATTATTTTATATCTTACATATATTTAAGAAAACATTTAATTTCGTAGGGACCGGGGTAATTATAAATAAAGTGTTGTAAAATAAATACCAATATATGTAGTATTATGTCGTGGCATAATTAACCCATACTCCCTTCGTTTTTCGAGACATCATAAGCTCAATAATTCTAATTGGAAAATTGGGGTAGGTATGAGACTTAAAATTGTGAGGCTGATACAATTCTGAATGTGGTTGTATGAAAAGTTCAACACTAGAGACAAAGGATTTTCAAATCTTATTCATTTACATCTTTGTGATTTTAATTATGCTTTCTTTTGGTTTGAAAATTTTGTTGTACATGAGGGGCTCATTAAAATTTATTGTTCTAGGGATCCTATTAGAAGGTTTTGTAATTGACTGATTTTTAACCTAATCAATTTATGCTAAGATATCTTTATTGAATGATTTATCTAAATTCATCTCTTTTTTGTGTGTTTGATTATTGTTGGGAACCTTTACTATTATTTTTGATGATGTCTTCTCAAAATTACACTTAGGCATTGTTTCACTTAAAAGTGTTAGCAATAGAATAAAATTTACTATAGCACTAGTAAGTTGAACCATAAATCGAATCTCGAAGAAAACATAACAGAACAAATAACTGTGTAGTAAAAACAAGAAAATAAAATCATAATCTAGTCTAATCTAAGAAAGCAAGTAAAAGAATTTGTTTGGAGTTTTTGTTTAAATCCTAGGCAATAAAAATATATATGCAAGAATGAAGAAAAAAACAAGTAAATAAATCTAACCTAATAAATAAGAATTAAATCTAACTAATTAATCTTATAAAATTTACGCAAAAATAATTAAACTACCTAGGCAAGAAATCATAAAGAAAGCAGTAACAATTACAAAGGTAAGAACGAATCTAGACATGAATGAAATCGAATCTAAAAACTTGAGAAAATAAATCAAAATCTAAAACTTAAAAAATGAAGAAAACGATTTTAGAAAATAAATCTAACTACAAAAGAAGAACGAACGATTAATCTAAGAATTTAAAAACGAAGAACTCAAGAACAATCAAAATAAATAAACATGCAAGAAAGCAATTAAATAACTTACGAAGAATTGGAATAAAGGAAACTTGATTTAAAGTTGAACAAATGTCTCGGATCCGGAACGAACAATGATAAATAAATCTAAAATTAGAGTGCTGAAAAACCAAAGATAATAGAATGATAAAAGTTGTTCAAATTCGACCTAAACAAGTGTTTATATACTAGGTATAAAAACCTAGTCTAAAAAGGAAACAATCCATAAAATCCGGCAAGTTGGCCGATCGGCCAAGTGTTGGCCGACCGGCCAGAATGTAGTTCTGGATGAATCATGCAAGAAGGGTTTGGCCGACCGGCCAGAGTTGGTCGGTCGTCCAACTTGTAGTTCTGACTTCCTTCGACTTCTTTCTCCTTTCGATCCTTTTCTTTCCGTTTTCTTCTCGTTTCCGCCCTTTCCATCCTACAAGTACCAAAAACACAAAACTACCCAATCATAGCCAACTATCGACGAAAAAAAAAAAAAGAGAGAGAGAGAGAAAACGGACTCGAAAAGACGATTAAAAACCAAACAAATAAACACCAATCAAAGCCCCCACACTTAGAACTTTGTTTGTCCTCAAGCAAACATACTCAACACAACCTCAACCTAAATCCAAACTATTCAACAACATGAAGTAGTAATCATCGAAATCGTCATGTCGAAACATAGACCACCCCAATCCCAACAAGCAAATGCATAATTAATCAAAAACATTCATGTGACCCGTTAACTCAACTCAAATATGAGGATCAAACTTATGATATACACTCAAATCACAAACCTCAAATCATCAATACATTCCATCTCTTAGTCTACTTCCCTTTTATTCAACATATAACCCTTTTTTATAAGGAGCAAATGAAAGTGAACGATTTGGTATATAATTCACTAGGTGTATTCTCTCAATGGTTCACATTGAGTATCCTAGTGCGATTTCTCGTACTCATTGTAAAGAGAGGAGTAGAATACCTACGAACACTACATTACTCTTTTTACACCAAAACAAGTATCATTTTGGATATATTCATGAAATAAAATCTTTGAGGGTTACTCGAAGCATTTTCACATGGTTTCTCATGCTCATTACTCTAGTATTTTCATACATAACAAGTAAGAGGAGCAAAATCCTATCAACTCAATTATTCACAAATTAACTCTATTTTTTTTTTTATATATATATAAGTATAGGGAAGTAAACTAAGTTCAAGAACATACTAACAACATCAAAGTTATTCACTCATAATCCGAATAAAAAATCATCACCTCATATACAAGTCAAGAACATGCCCCACGAATATTGAACAATCAATCATGTATTCACAAATCAAGAATGAAACAATCCTAGTTAAAACCATCTAATCTCAACAATTCCAACTTCATATCACCAAATCATTCAAATTCAAGTTTAAATCATGCCAAACATGTTACTCAATTTCAAACAACGATCCAAAGTGGGGAAAGACGCAAAGACACAAATACAAAAACATAAAAACAAAATAACACAATCCAAGTGAAAATTCAAAGCCCCCCCCCCCCCCTCCCCCCCCCCCCCCCCCCCCCCCACCCACACACACACAAAAAAAAAATAATAATGCAATGTTCTCATTGCAAGAAAATAAAAGGAAATTGATAGAAAAACTTATCACATAGCGGTAACCAACGAGCAACTCGAAATCCCGAGAGACTCCTAGTTAGCAACCTACACGAAAAACACAAAAACAAACACCAAAAAGCATAAATCTAAACAAAACACAAAAACAAAATAACAAACACAAAAAGACAGACACAAAACTCAAAAATGGCTAGAAAGGGTGTAAAGGACCTCGGTACCGTGGGTCCTAGAAGTTCGGATCTCGAGGATCTGGGGGTTGCTGAGAAGATGATGATGAAGCTGGAGAAAGGTTGGTGTAACGAGATAGGTGTTGCTCGATCGAGTAGACTCGGCCATCTAACCTTTGGTAGTTCGTCCCTAAGGACTCCTTCTAGGTGGTCATGGCCCTCATGAGCTCACTCTGGGCGTCCAATCTCTCGTAGAGGCCCGTCTGAAAACTGGTGAAGTATGACGGCACCTCTGGAGTGGGCTCCACTCAAGAGCAAATATTTTACAGAAATTCTGTCTCTAAGCAATATGCATTCAACACTCAAAAAATCAAGAGATTTTCCAAGTGTTGAAGATCGAGAATTTTATCCATTGAAAGCCATCAGGCTTGGAGCATTTTTATTGCTGCTTCAAGGTTTTACATCAACTTTCTCTCACTCTTGAGTTGTAATAGTTGTCTGTAATACCTGCGCCATTGCGGAGTTATCAAGCTCTGCAAATTTGGTTATAAGGTCGTTGTTAGTTAGCAAGTCTATTATAACGGTTATAAAGGTCACGAATCATAACTCGTGTGTAGGTATAACCAAGTTTAGTGTATTTAGACCTGATTCTCAATCAGTATAAACAAGAGAGGGGTAGAATCCAAAGGTAAAGGGATTTAGGTCTAGATTGACATGTCGTGGATGTAGGAGGGATATCTCCGCGAACAACGTTAAACTAGCTCTCTCTCTCTCTCTCACAATATCTATCTTACTAACGAGCATAACAACTTGCATTAATTTCTTTCAAACAACCTTGCATCTAATCAACAAGGTTAACAAAAAGAATTTTCACAAGAGTTAGTTCAACCTTCCACCAGCTTCCGCACTAGCACAACCAGATAGATCAAGCTTATTATAACGAGCTTGATAAGTCAGACTTATTCTGTTAGATCGACCTTGACCAGACAATCTTAAAGAACAGTTTGTTTTCAAAATAGTGTTTTGTTATTAGTGTAGCATGTCATCTCTCTTAATACTCCATTCGTTTCTTTCGAAATGACTATTTTCTTTTTGGGCACAAGAAAGTTGAGGTTTGTTGTGTAATACTGGTGGTCTACATATTTTAAATGGGGGATTAGTATATAAAGGTAGTGTATTGAGGGGTCAATGGTAGTGCACATAGGGTTGTTGGGCCGAAAAATGAAACTAATCATTTCGAATAACACGCCTTAAAATGAAAACGTGGTCATTTCAAAAGAAACAGAGGGAGTACTATATACTTCAACCTTAAACTCCGCGTTAAAAATTAAGGCAAAATGGACTGGACGAGGGAGTATTTAATTAACTGTAGTATTGACTACTCCCTTCTTCTCACTTCATTAGTCACGTTTGCTATTTTGGGTCGTCCTACTTCGCTAGTCTTGCTTTCTAAAATAGAAATAATTAACACTTACTTTTTAATGTGGACCCTTACTTTTCTCTTTTAACACTTGCACTTAAAATTCTATGTCGAAAAAAAACATACCTAGTGAGGTGGGACCGATACGATGGTATTAACTTGTACTAATTCTCGAATCTACCTAAAAGTTTCTATACCACAAAAGATTCTTGGTTAGTTAGTAAATAATGTAGTGCTTAAGCTTTTTAATAATTGTCAAGAGATATACTAGTATCTAGGAGCAAATCATTAACCCAGCTCACCAATAAAAAGAAAGGAAGAATCATCTTTTGGCAACCAATTAATTATGAGCATTAGCTCATAAAGTAAAGAGAAAGAGTCCCCCTTGATTAATTATATGTACCTTCCTTTTTCTTAGTTGAACAATTCGTTCATAATATTTTTAAATCTCTAAGAAAGTATACGCATGGAGTAACGGGGCCATTTTCATCATGCCGTGCGAACCTTTGTATTCAATTAGAATTTTTTTTTAAAAAAAATTACACCAATATAATAATTAAAAGAAATAAAAATACAGAAAGAAAGATGTTAGCTAGAATTATACTCTAACCTCTATGTACTATTAATAATGCGTGGACCATGAGAATTTTTACTTTAAAAATGGTTAATAGATCAATAAATTAATCAAATATCAACTCAAAGTTTACACAAATAAACTTGCTGTACTTATAAAGCTCAACATGAAAATTTTAAGATAATGACATCTAATTAAAACGCATCAAAGTTAGAAGATTGCACGAGACCCAACCACTGACTGGCGACAACTCTTCATAACTTTCATCGCGGTAGGTGAACTTGAAAACTTGGCACAAAAAAGTTTTTTTTTTTACTCAATTAGAAAAGTTATAGATTGAAAGATTATTTAACCCACCTTGATGGAACATATTTTACATTATACGCCCTCCGTTTTCTTCATAAAGGAATAAGTTTTATTTTTTTTTGTCTCATTCATATAAGAGCATCTCCAACTCACTCTTCATTTTGAGGTATTACTTCATTTTGGAGTACGAAGGTCATTCCAACTGTACTCTATTTTGCAATTAAAGTATGAAGTATTGAACAGTAAAACACTATATATGAAGTATTACTGTTTAATATTTCATACTCTATTTTTACTATTCAAAAAAATTAATTGTAAATATTGAATTATTTAATTATACTTTTCATTTCATTGTAAATAATTATACTAATTCGTATATCATATTATTTCATTTTATTTCATTTACTCCTATTTATAAAAATCGCATTCAAAGTATTTCATGAAAAATATTAACATTACATAAATTATATTTTGTTTCATTTCATTTAAACAAAGATACATGATGATTAATATAATTAATATTTTGCTTTAAAATGATGAATTTACAATTTAATAGTTCAAGAAGCCATGATTTATTTATTTAGTTATTATTTAATTTTAATATGTGTTAATAAATCATAGTATTATTCATTTAATTTTTGTCAATATTGTTAAGTTATTAAATTAAATATAAAAGAATAATAAATTAAATATATAGAGTACGTGGTTGGAATATATTTTTAAAATAGAGTATGGGATACTTCATTTTGAAGTATAGCATACTGTAAAATAGAGTACTAGTTGGGTTGGAGATGGTCTAAGGATATTACTTTAAATAGCAAAATTTTAACCCACTAAGAGGGTGTGATACGACCAAAAAATCAAGGATATATTAGTTCGAGAACATAAGTTTATTACTAGTGATAGGGACTAGTATCAGCCCTGCCGCGTAAAGAATTCTAAATGCTAAGAAAACATACTTCCCATAACATTGGGGCATCATCTCTGAAAGGAGTTAATACTAGCAGTACCTTATCAATAACCTCGAATGGTAGTTAAAGCCATTTCCACAAGGCATCAGATGCTAAATCAAACGCATATGCCCAGCCAAGACGGAGGGAATGTTAAGATCTGGCCAGAACCGGCCTTTGTATCGTAAAGCCATACCAGGTCCCTAGGCATCTTCAAAAGCCCAGGGATCTGCTCAACACACTATCCGCATGACTCTACGTACTCTAGGGTGAGGACCACCACATTAATAACAGAAGAATCTTGTCTTCTTGGAAATACCTCTCTTGCCCTCCCTTAGCACGGACATTCACATTTTCATCATCTCCTTCATCTATAAATAGTGGGTGATCTCACCACTCCACACACTTCTTTTCAACCCAACTCAACTCAACTCTACACACACGCACTCTGCGTACTATTCCATTCATTCCCACGTTCTACCGCGAGCTCCTTCAAGCCGGAGCAATCGGAGCGCTCGAGGTCTTCTCCTGGGAAACCTCGCTCATCATCACCTTCATTTCCATTCTCATCACTGGAAAGAACATCTCCCATCATTTCGAGCCTAGGTATAATCCTCGTTACTAAGAGAGGACGAAGCATGAAGGCGCTTTGCACTCTTTACTTCACCCTCTCTTCTCTCCGTCCTTCTCCGTTTTTCTACTTGAATGAGCTCTGAGCTCTATGGATCTAACTGGATTGTGATCATAAACATCTTTTGTTCACTATTTAACTTGATTAGATGCTCTGTATAAAATGAGTGGTTATGGCTAATAAATCGCATGAATCTCTACTCTCTACCGTTGTAATCCTTTATCTCTGAATGTTCTTTGCAAACCCGATGAATAATCACTTAAATTGTTGTAGATCTTTAACCCGGATCTATCAACTGGCGCCGTCTGTGGGAAACGTGAGTTTAAGACGTCGATTTCCTTGCCTATATGTGATTTTTTTTAGCTTGCTATGTGTAATGTTGTTGAAGCTTTTGAATCTGAAGTGTTAATCTCTTTGGTATCACTGAAATCCTAGTTGATTGTGATAATATCGTTATGGGTTCGCTCTGTTATTTTCTTTGAGCAAGGCCCGAGAGAGGAATGTTAGAATAAACGTATATTGGATATTTGTTCCGTGGTTTCCTTAGACAACTTGAGTGTGCATACTGTGAATTGATTGCAGTTGAATTGTTCATAGTAGCGAATCGAGGAATCGGAGGCAATCTCGAGATCATGTTTTCCTCATAATATGAATTGTGATAACTGAATTGTTTCATCTGTCAAATCCTAAGGTTGTGAAGAATTTGAAGGAAAGTTGAATCCAAATTGCGGCAATCTCAGAACGCACCCAACTCATCTCTTATAATTTGTGAGTTTAAAATTCCGTTAAATACTATAAAAACACAAAGTTAGCTCGTGGGTTATGAGGGATTGGTAGTTGCAGAGGAAGCACTATGACATAAAGCCAGTTGTAGGCCCCTGCATTGCCATGAACCAAAAATCCACAGAGTAGGAACGCTGAAAACAGGAGGCCGAAAATGACGAGGTCACCCCACTCACCTTGATGAAGGGGCCCCGCATTTGAGGGCAGAACTCCCATAAGCCCTATCTACTAGGCAACATTTTCATAAGCCCTATCTAACAGGCAGAACCTTCATAAGCCCTATCTAATAAGCAACATCTTCGTAAGCCCTATATAATAGGCAGAACCTTCATAGGCAACACTCTCAAAAGCCCTATCTAATAGGCAACATCTTCGTAAGCTCTATCTAATAGGCAACACCTTCATAAGCCCTATATAATAGGCAGAACCCTCATAAGCCCTATTTAATAGGCAACACTCTCAAAAGCCCTACGCAGTAGGCAGACCTTTTCAAAAAAGGCCCTACATAGCTAGGCATCATACATAAAGCCCTGCATGATCAGGCATCACGCATTGAGTCCTATGAAAAAAGGGACTATACGTTCAGTCCTGTATAACAGTCAGAATCTTAAAGAGCCCTACACCGCAGTCAGATCCCTATCAAAAGCCTCACGTGATCAGGCATCACGCATTAAGTCCTATGAAAATAGGCACCATGATATTAAGCCCTGCGAAAGTAGGCACCACTCCTTCCTGCCTTATACAGGCAGAAGCTACTCTTTAAAGCCTTACATAAACAGGCAATATCCATGAAAACTCATACAGATGATCCCCCGTCATAAAAGACTTGTAAAAAACAAACCCTATCTATTTTAAGCCTCATTTCAAGAGCATCCAGGACTAATTCGCTAAAAATCTTCAAACGTTTGCAGAACCTCGGAAAGATGGACCTCAGCTCAGATGCTGCTTCAAAAGAAGCCGGCCAAGCTACTGGAAATCCAGAAAATTCTCTACTCGGGAATAAAGGAAAAGGCACTATGGTGACAGAGGCCAGTGTCAACACGGAAGCTCAGTTTTCCCCAACCATGCTCCTCCAAATGAAAGCGCTGGTGGAAGGCATAGTCGAGGGAGCTGTCGAAAAAAGACTTCACATTTTGGGAATAAATTCCCAAAATGCAAACCCCCCGGGTGAAATCCAAGAAGGTGGAGGAAGTAAGAATACTCCCGCAATGCACAAGCAGAAGCCTGTAACCCCAGGCAAAGGCCTAGAACTAGTCTTAAAGCCGCCACCAATGATGGCAGGACAAGAGGAGGGGCTTGCTTACTGGGAATCCCCAGATGAAGAAGGTCCTGAAGGACCCGAAGGAAATCTCAATGAGAACACTGACAGTGCATGGGCCAAGAAATATGCCCAACAACAAGAGCAGATGAAGCTCCTGGCAAAAGAAGTGAAAAGGTTGAAGGATCAGGAGCAAACTCCAGAAAGGACCCTAAAGGGATCAGAAGCAAGTGAAAGAGAAGTGCACAACTCAAATGAAGAAAGGAACCCAAAGCACGTTCCGAATAATAAGAGTGGGGGAAACAAGTCAGAACTTTTCTCCGTGTATATTGATGAGAACAGCCAATTCTCAGTGGATATCCAAACAGATCATGTTCCCGGTAACTTCAAAACAATTTCTTGTGAATATCAGGGGAAGGGGATCCTGAGGAACATCTGATGAAATTTGAAAGCTTATGCTTACTCCATCAATATTCGGAAGGCGTCAAGTGTAGAGTATTCCTCACAACTCTGTCGGGGACTGCCTAACACAGGTTTAAACAGTTACCCAGAGCCTCAATTCACTCCTTCATGGATCTGAAGGAAGTTTTCCTTCAACAGTTCGTCAGTGCTAAGAGGACTACTAGAAATTCCTTACACCTAACAACTATTAAACAAGGTGTCAATGAAAGTTTGAGGGATTATATGACGCGCTTCAATGAGGCTGTCTTGGAAATCCCAGGAGTAGAGCTAAAGCCAGGGTAGTTCTTCGCCTCTCTCATTAAGTAAGAAGCCACTTCTTTCGAAGAGCTGCTAACAACGGTCCAAAAATATATCCATATGGAGGAGGCTCTAAGCAGCAAGAGGGTCGAGCTGGCCGCTCAAAAGGAAAAAAGCCAGAAGAAAGGAAAAGGTCGGCCCCGGATGCCAAGAAAGCCGACAAGAATGAACGATTCCTGAGATCCTTTACTCCACTCACCAAGCAGCCTGTTGATCTGCTGGAGGTAGTCATGAGAAAGCCAGGGGTCCAGGTCCCTGTGGGACACAGGCAACCGCCTAAAAACCCACCCTCTGAAAAAGTCTGCAAGTTCCATAATAACTTCGGTCACATGACAAACGACTGTAGAAATTTGAGAATTGCTATTGAGAAGTTAATCCAAGAAGGGAAACTCTTGGAATATGTCAAGCGAGAGACAGAACAAAACAAAAGGCATAAAGAAGCCCTTGAGAAAACGTCTGATGTTAACCTGGGATCAGAACCCAAAGGCGTCATTAAAATGATATATGGAGGACCGGCTGTAGGGGACTCCAACAGAAGCAGAAAGGCATCTGCTCGAGAGCTTCATATGCACGAGAGACATGGGGTCTGGAAGGTCGAAAAAGGCTTACCCGCACCAGAAATCTCGTTTGGACCGGAAGTAGAGAGATATCACCCACATGACGAGGCATTGGTCATCACAGTGGAAGTAGAGAGATATCAAGTCCAAAAGGTCTTTGTGGATACTGGGGCTGCGGTTAATGTCATATTCGAGAATTGTTTCAACCAAATGAGCCTTCAGAAGCCTCTAAACGGAGTAGCCACGGCTTTGCATGGCTTCTCAAGAGACCCTGTGATGTCATTAGGGTCAATTGATCTAATGCTCACTCTAGGTGAAGGACCCATGCGGGTATCAAAACCAGTCACCTTTATGGTGGTGCGACAACAATCTTCTTACAACATTATCTTGGGGAGAACTGCCCTGAACCCATTCCAAGCGGTGGTTTCCACCTACCATTTAATGATGAAATTCCCAGTAGGAAGCCAGGTGGGACAAGTATCTGGAGATCGACCAAGTGATCTCACGAAAATATTACATCCAATCAGTACAGGCAGGAGAAGCCAGAAAAAGGCCAACGGCAGAACCCGCCGGCGATAAGACTGAAGTGAAGCCTGAGGGAAAAAGGTTTAAAGCTGCAACTACTGCAGAAGAAGGCCAGGATCTTTCCATTTCAATGGAACACTTGATGATTACCAACACCAATTCCTCTGAAAAGCTCACACTACCCAAAGACTCAAGCAAATGGTCGCTCCAACAGAATGACGAAAGCAAAGGACCTGAAGCCAAAATAGTAGGCACATGCAACGCCCCAATTGTGAAAGGGCACTGGGAAACTCTGATAGCCGAAGCAAGGGCAAAGGTCAAGGATGCAATCAAAATGCCAGATCAAGAGAACGTCAAAGAGACAACAACGAGGAAAAAAGGTAGTACCCTCAAAGTATGCAGGGAAAATTAAGCGTGGTTCTTATAGAGAAGAAAGTACGGTTGATCATAACCCTTATCTATCATAAAACTTTTATCTTTAGTCAATATGTGGAAAACACAGGGTCATGCCTCCTTGTCTTTAAAGTAATTCTATTCCGATAATTGTTAGCCTTAAAATGAGGTGTAATTCCTTCGGTTCCTTACACCTCATTTGGCGGGGAGTAGGGGATACCCTACATCCTAGTACCCGTAGTCCATTATCTCAAAATGCTTTAGCCAGTACTCTATTACCTCAAAATGCTTTAGCAGAAGAAACATAGCAGGAGATAAAAAAAATAAAATAGAAAGGCACACAAGCGTAAAAGCAGAAAGATAGTAGGCTAAAGTAGTTGGAAGTAGCAAAAGCATGATGAGGGCAAGGTCTCAAGAAGCACCTGGCCCCAGACAAAAGAAAATAAAATCGTTTTTATCATATCAGCATAATGCAGGGGCCATAAAAGAGCACCCCATTACCAGCACCAAAAAAAAAAAAAAAAGTAAATTGTTTTAAGACACCCCATCAAGAGCAACATAATCAAAGAGACGGGTCTGAAGCAGAAGCCAGATCCTTAGAACTAGATGAGCGAAGGGATGAAGCCTGATCCCCGGAAGTAGGGGAAGCCACAGTCGAAACCACAAAGGGAACGCCCCGGGGTGAACCCGCTGGAATCTTCAAGGCATCCTCTTCCTCAGAGTCACTTGCTATCGCTCTCGAAGTAAATGCAGAGGAGGTACCTTCTCCACTTGCAGGCAGACCTAAAGCACCTTGCTCTCTTGATTCCTGACAAGGAAAAAGAATCGCCAAGTAAGAAACGACAAATAATAAACAAGTAAGATCCAAAAAAGAAAGAAGAAGGCACCTCGTCGAAGGCTCTCTTCATAAACCCCATAATCGTAGTGTCAAGGGGAAAGAGAGGAAAAGGAGGAGCATCCCAAGCAGGAAGATCCTTAGCGGATCGAATGGACTGACAAAAGACTTTCGATGTTTCCCTCAATACAGGCATAAACCAAGGCTCTCCGGTAGGTAAAAAACAGTTCCTCTTAAGGGCTTCAGGTTTCGATTTGGGAGAAGGTGCAAAAATGCCATTCAACTTTACACTAGGGTGCAAAAATACCCTTAAAGTAACTTTAGGAGCAAAAATGCACAAATACCCAATTAATTAGTGCAAAGATGCCCTTTTGACCTAACAGACCCTAAACGCCGTCAGAATCACACCATTTCTGTTTTTTAATTTTTTAATCATACGAAGAGAAGAAGAACGCGGGAGATATATCGACACAACTCTTTCAATCAAAAACCAGAGCAAAAGTTCTTCGGTTCTACTCTCTTCGATTCTACTCTACATAATATGCAATCTTGAAAAAAAGGGTACAAGAGGTTAGTTACGATTTTTTTGATGATTCTTCTTTCTTTATTTCAATAATCTATGCTATTTCATTGAAAATCAATTATTTCAAATTGAAGATGAATGGGGTTGAAATTCTTGGGTGGGTAGTGGTGTGTTGATTCGTGAAAGCCACCTATCTAAATTTTTTTGTGTTCAATCGATTCTTGTGTGCTTCAATTCATGTTTTTCGTGTAAAGGTAAAGAGCTCCTGTAAGTGATCCTTTTTATGTTTTCCATAATATATTATGCACGAAGAAGCTCTTTGTGAAAGAATAACTCCTGGCTGAAGGACGCAATAGGATAGAATCTGCTGCATAGAATGGCATATTATGATTGACTATCAACGAATAGCTGCTCGAGGAAAATGGGATATAAAACCTGATATGTTTATAAGTAATTCTTGATGAATTCATTTTGGTGAATTGATTTATGCTACTATCTGAAAATATTTAATAATAGCATATCTATCCCTGTAAGAAAGTATTCTTTGATCAATAATAAAGTATTATCTCCATGTATGTTTATCCTTGTATATATATATTAGTTTACTTGTATTTATATATATAGAATTTAAGCTGTAGTCTTGTAAAATTTCTTATGTTACTTTATTGGAAATTGTTCTCCAAATTTGTTACAGAGTAAGAGAATGTGGAATGAGATTGGTGAAGAAGAAATACCAGGTGATGAGAGGGAAGGTGATGATATCGACGAAGTAATGAATACATGGGATTTTGAGGGGATTGAAGATGATAATGTGGAAGGAATCAACTCTGCAGAAATTCCTACAGAATACAACCAGCTCAACATGAAAAGGATCACTTATATTAGTCCCCTAGGTTATGTTAGTGAAGAAGAAGATGTGGATGATGAAGAAGAGGAAGAAGGAGATGGGGATGATATATGTGAAGAAGAGGATATGAATGTAATCAATGAAGATGCATACGAAGATCTTGGTACAGGATGTTTTACTATAGGAATGACATTTTCTAATATACAAGAGGCAAGAGATGCAGTAAACGAGTACGGGGTAAAGTTTCGATATAAATTGAAGTTTGAAAAGAGTGATCCTACTAGATTACAGGTGCACTGTATGAATGCATCAAGTTGTCCATTCAAGCTCTTTGTATCCAAGGATGGAGATCGAGGTGGAGTGGCTGTGAAAACTGCAATAATGGAGCACAAATGCCTTCGACAATTCTCGGTACCAAGCCTAAGCCAAAAATTTCTTTCAAAGTACTTCAAGGATCAGATTTATAAAAATCCCAAGTTCTCAGTTAAAGACATGCAAAATGAAGTTAAGAAACATTTGAAGTTGCTTGTCAGTTTGCATAAATGCAAGAGAGCAAAACAAGCTATAATACATGAATTAGAAGGTAGCTATAGTCAGCAATTTGCTAATCTTGCAGCATATGCTGAGACATTGAAAGCAAGCAATCCTGGAACTAAAGCTGAAATCCAGTTGTGTGAAGATGGACTGATACATGGTAGAAGAGTATTCAGAAGAATGTTTGTCATGTTTGATGCTTGTAAGAAAAATTGGTTGAGTGGATGTAGACCTATACTTGGTTTGGATGGATGTTTCTTGAAAGGTGTTTGCAAAGGGCAATTGCTTACTGCTGTTGGCAAGGATGCAAATGATCAAGTGGTGCCTATTGCATGGGCTATTGTCAACAAAGAGAATAAAGTGAACTGGAGGTGGTTTTTATGTTGGCTTAAACAAGAGTTAGAACTTGGTGATGGATCTAAAGTAACTATTATGTCCGATATGCAAAAGGTTAGCCATTTTTTTTTAGTTATGGAATGAAATATTTACTACTTGTTATCTAAGTGTGTTACATATTATGTATAATAATCTGACTTTATATTTTTAGGGATTAATCGATGCAGTTCCAGCTACATTACCTAAGGCAGAACACAGGTGGTGCGCAAGACATATATATGCTAATTGGTCAAAGAAATGGAAAGGGGAAGAGCTTAAAAAGAGATTTTGGGTGTGTGCATGGAGTACGTTTGAAGAAGATTTTAAGATCAAGCTTTTGAAACTTGGTAAGGTGCACAAACAAGCGGCAGAAAATTTGCTCAAGTATCCCGTGCAGACTTGGTGTAGGGCATATCAAAGTAGTAGATGTTGTACTTTCATGGTTGATAATAACATGAGCGAGAGTTTCAATTCATCCATAGTTGAAGCAAGACATAAGCCTATTGTGAGCATGCTTGAAGACATAAGAGTTAAAATAATGACTCAGATTAAAGATAGAAAAAAGATGTGCGATTCATGGGTGAACGAATGGTCTCCTGCTGCTATGGAAATGTACCAACATAACTTAGAGAGAGCAATTGGGTGTAGGGTGCTTTGGAATGGTGCATCAGGATATGAAATTGGAGAAGGGGGAGATAAACACACTGTCTTGTTGGAGGGAGGGGTCTGCACTTGTAGGGCTTGGGAACTGACTGGTATACCTTGCATGCATGCAATTGCTGCTATGTATTACTCGAATATAGACCCCTATCAATGATATCCAAATGGTACCACAAATCCACTTACCAAAAGGCTTATGAGAATGCAATCTTACCCGTTCCTGGAATCAAGTTCATGAAGACTGACGAATATGAAGCGATTGAACCTCCCCCAATTCAAAAAATGCCAGGTAGGCCAAGGAAGAAGAGGATTCGAGCCTCCAATGAACCAGTGGCATCAGGTAACAAAATCTCAAAAAAAGGACAACCACAAGTGTGCAGCATCTGTAAGATCTCGGGTCACAAGAAAACTGGGTGTCCAAACAAATCATCTACGGTATTATGAATTTAAATTTTTTTTCCTCGATGTTTCGTTTTTTATACTTGAGTTCTAAATATTTGTCTATCTGTTAGTCATTGGCCCACACATCATCTTCCAATGCCGCAATCACAAATAATAGGCCTACTAAATTGCCCCCACGGAGATCTTATATGACTTCAAATCAACCTGTTGGAATTGGACTTCATATAGATCCAAGTAGTGGCAGAACCATATTTAATGTAAGCATATATTTCTTCTTAAAGTTCATTTCATATATATGTATATGTATATATATATTTATAGTCTGATTTATTTATTTATTTATTGATATCTCTTTGCAGCCAGGCCTATCTTCTCAAAGGATAATTCGGGAGGGTGAGCAACCGATTTCATATGATAGCGATCCGATTGTTCGAGGTCCAATACCGAATGAGAGAGAGATCAATCTACATAATTCAACACTCAAGTCAATACATTTTAGTAGAGTGCACTCTGATGTGAGAATGCCAAATTCATTGCCGTTCAAACCTCCTGGGTTACAATGGAACGGGGCACCATCTGTCACCACAAGACAGTTGTTGGAACAACGAGAGTGAAGGAAATCAAAATTAGGCTAGATTGATTTGCCTCTACTGCTTAATCAGACTTGGATTTTAGTTTGATGTGTCTGCTTCTTTTGTTGGGTTGATATCACTCTAAAGACATTCTTTGAAAATTTTTATGAAATTTGTGGTTTTAAATTATGTTATTGAATCACTCATGCACCCTTTAACTCATTTGTTCTAATTTGCTGCTTTAGATTTTAAGATTATACATTGTTGGATTTTTTTTGTATACTGTGTGTGCCTTGTGAGAAGAATAAGAGTTGTTTGTCTTGTATAGAGCACTATTAAAAAAAATGTCGATTTTTTATTGTTGAGTTTAGTGGATTGGTCCTTAATGATATAATACAAAGAAAAGAAGAAGAAGAGATGTAATTTGACAATTTCTAATTACTTACGGGAGGATGGTGTTCTCCGATTTTAATCAATTTTTAAGGGAAAATTATATTAAACAAAAAAAAAAATGATGAACTAGTGGAGTACCTCCTTTTTTCCCTCTTAAAAAAAAATAATAATAATAAATAAAATAGAAAAGTAAGAAACAAATAGCAAAATTTTAATTATTGACGGAAGTTTTAAAGCCTGTTAGGTTAAAGGGCATTTTTGCACTAATTAATTGGATATTAGTGCATTTTTGCACCTAAAGTTACTTTAAGGGTATTTTTGCACCCTAGTGTAAAGTTGAATGGCATTCTTGCACCTTCTCCCTTTCGTTTTAAACATTCCTACAATAGGCCCCAAGTTAATAGCAATAGCTAGTTCAGGGACACCCAATTGTTGACAGCACTCGAGGACAACATCGGCGGCCCAATCCGTGAGAGGATCCAATATCCGTGCCCAAATATCGGGTGAGTTAAGATACGCTTCAGACAATTGTTTCACTAAGGAACTTACAAAAGCCTGACCATAGGGGGTCATCAAGAAATGGGACCGGCAATCTCGTATCCCCAAGGAAATGCCCTGATCTACGCCCATCCGTTTACCTTCAGCGAAAGAGGAGACTCGAGAACGCTCCAACTCTAAATCATAAGCGGACGATAGTTGTTTAGTCTCGGCAAGAAAAGCCTCTTGCATTTGTATTGCTCGCCCAGATGAGAGCTTCAAAGCCCTTTCCAACTCCTCCACCCGCTCCGAAAGAAAAGATACACGCTGTTTGAGAACAGAACAATGCCTTTCCCTATCATGCAGACAGTCCTGGAGATCACGAACCTTAACTTGGAATCGGTCTCTACTTTATTCGACCTGAGATAGAATCTCCAAGAATTGGTCGAAAGCCAAGGCTTGAATACCAAAAGAAGGCGTTGAGACCTGGTTCACCTCTGTAAGCACAGGGGGACAAAAATCATCTGTCCTCTTAGGAGAAGAGGTATGGATACCTGCGCCGATCAAAATGAAGGAGAGAGGACAGGGTTTATCGCGCTCCTCAAAATGGCTAACCAGTGGTGGGTCGGGGAAGCAGAATCTCGAACGAGGCTCCGTTATTGTTATCTCTTGAGGGTTTTCCTGAGCAGATTCCGAAGCCCTGGTGACCGTAGGGGATGGTACGAATGTATCATTCGAAGAAGAAGCGGACCCGAGACTAGCGATTCTGGCTTCCGTCATCTTCTACACCAATTTGGTTTGAATTTTTCGTAGCAATTCTCGCTCATTAGAATTCATGGCTGAAAATAAATGCAAGTAAAATCCGATCTTTAGAAATCTTGAGAACTGATGGTTAATCCCACATTGGAGTTTTCATCACACTCATACCAAAACCGAGTTTACAAAACATAAAGGCTGAAACCAACAATTTTTCCTTTGAAAAAAAAAATAAAATAAAAAATAAAAACTCTCTTGAAACGTAGTCTACACGAATACAAGGGGAAAGAATAAGATAGTGAAGGTAGTACCTAGGAAAGACGAGGAGCGGAATAGTCGCCGGAACAATTAAAATAGCAGGAACACTACTGTTTCTCTCTGAAGATATAATAGGGAGAATGAAAAGGAAAAGAGGAAGGAGTTAAAAGGTTAAAGGGAAAAAGAGAGAGAAGGGACATTCCACTTTCTACCCCACGCCAGCAATAATAATATATATATATATATATATATATATATATATATATATATATATATATATATATATATATATATATATATATATATATATATATGGCAAAGTAGTCTGCCTTTTGGGATACGCCTTCTAGGGCGAAGGGTTCCTTTCTATCATATACTAACTCTAAGAAGGAAAATAATGATGACTAGGGAGAATAGGCCCAGCTTCTTATCCTGGGGAAGCCAACCGTCGCACTAATCTCCCACGTGACAAGACATTCTTAGCCTCAACCAAAAAGGTAGTTTCCCGCCAAGATTCCCGGCAGAAGCTAATAAAGCGCGCTTCTGGACCTGGGAGGGGAGTAGCTGATAGGGACTAGTATCAGCCCTGCCGCGTAAAGAATTCTAAATGCTAAGAAAACATGCTTCCCATAACATTGGGGCATCATCTCTGAAAGGAGTTAATACTAACATGTTGGGAATTGTTAAGGACTAAAATGTTAAGGGGGAACTACATGGGACATTTGTTAAATAAAGTCATTTGTTTTGATTAGATCCCAAAACCCCAAGCGTCCTTTTCCCAAGCGACCCATTTTGATGTAGTTAATAGGTTAGAATTTTTCTAAGCCTACACTGTTAGGATGGCTCTTTTATTTTGCTTAGATTAGGCTTCAAAAGTTCAAGTGAAGGCCACTCGCTTGAGTGTGTTTTCCAAAGCGAAGCAAGTCAAGCAAGCTGAAGTGAAGCGTGCCAAAGAATAGCGAAGCGAAGCGAGCGCTACAGTTCAAAGCAAAGCGAAGCAGAGCTAACGCTACAGTTCAAAGCGAAGCGAAGCGGAGCGAAACGAAGCAAACGCTGCAAAGCGAAGCAAAGCGACCCGCTATAATATGATCCTAAAGCGACTCACTTCGGAGCGGCCGCTACAACTTCAAAGCGAAGCGAGCCACTACCTACCAGAAAGCGACAGCACAAATTCCCGCTCCGATTTTGAACTCCAGTCAACAGGAGATCTCCGCATTAATTACGAGATCTCCACGTGTCGAAAGCGGAGAGGAGCAGAGGAGTTGACTGCCAGGCCGACAAAGGCGCCGCTACAGTACTGGCTCGCTCCAGTTACTGTTAAACTTGGAACTTAGCCATTTTCGGCAAAAGTCCAAAACTGCGCGTCTGCAAAAGCTACTGCCTGCGCAAGTACTATCGAGAGGAGGAGGGACAAGACCACCAACCAAGCAACGGATCTTAGCCAACCCTCCGCCTATAAATAGTGAAGGATGAAGACGTGAAGAAGTAAGAACACTACTTGCGCATTCGAGCCTACTGCAAACAAACACTCCCAAGCCTTCGAGCAAATCTTCGAGTCTTTGTTTCAAGTGTTCTCCGAGTTTCCAGTCCATCGGAACTCGTCTTCACAACCTTCACACTTAGATTCTAAGCCCACTTCAAATATCCAAGCTTAGAAGAAGAACTCTACCCATCTTTGCATCTACTGTAAAGAGTTCTTCATTAGTGTGTTCTGTTGGAATTTGCTCCACGTGTAAATTCCTTATTATATTTTGTCTTTCTTCTGTCTCCACAATGCAGGTCACAGTGGTGGTCACAATGGTGAGGACATTTGACCAAGTCATGAGCTGTTAGCGAATCTTGAGGAGTACGAAATTCTGTTGAAGACCTGATGGAGAATCAGTTTGATCGTTGAGAAGAAAGAGGGAGAACTGATCATGAAGAAGTGGAGAAGGTGGTTGAGAAGATCGTGGGATATTCTTGCTCATCAAGATTTGGAGATCTATAAATAAAGAAGAGTCCAACTTGAGTAGAACACCTTCATCTACCGAGTTTTTAGTGATAGAATCTTTTCACTTGTTTATCCTTTCTAAAAGGTTGCTTTAGTCGAGTTTCTCTAGTTTAGATTAGAGTTTTTGATTTGCCTTTAACCTCGACTTGTAAATTGTTTGTTCACGTATAGTGGATTGTTTTTAGCCTTGAGGCTCGGCAAGATATTGTAAAATATCTTGCTAAAAAGTAATCCTCGTGTCATTGTGTCTTTGCATTCGTTTTTATTCCGCTGCGTAAGTGTTTACAACATTGGTTATCACAGTGCTAGTCATTGTGGTTACCGTTGTTAGAGCACAAACTCTTTCAATTGGCATCAAGAGCCGACACTCGACGTACTGAGTGTTGATCCTTGAGTGCTAGACACAATGGATCTTACCAATCCCGTCCTAAATAAACCTCCTGTTCTAGATGGTCTGAATTACTCTTTTTGGAAAGTTAGGATCCGGCACTACATCAAATCAATTGATGCTAGGGCCTGGGCCTATGTCCTAAATGGTTGGTCTCACCCAAAATCCAAGGATACTGAAGGAGATGCCGTTCGGAAACCCGCAGCCGAATGGACAAAGGAGGAGAATGAGGCAGCCACATTCAACGACAAAGCGCTCAACGCAATCTTCTCCTCTGTTGATGTTGCCATGTTCAAGCTCATCAAAAATTGTGAGTCTGCAAAGGAGGCGTGGGACATTCTGGAGCTGCACTGCCAAGGAGACACCGCTGTGAAGGACACAAGGGTGCGGATTCTCACAACTAAGTTTGAGAACCTGCGCATGAGAGCCGACGAGTCGGTTGGAGACTACTGCAACAAAATTCTGGACATTTCTAACGAATGTCAGGATCTGGGCGAAGCCATTCCCAACAAAAGACTGGTCTCGAAGGTTCTTCGCACTCTCACGTCAAAGTTTCACCAGAAAGTGACGGCGATCACCACCATGAAGGACGTAGGTGTCTTGGAGTTCTCTGCTGTCATGAATGATCTCAAGATGTATGAGATGGACATGGCAGAATCGGAGCATTTCTCTGACAAGAAGACCATTGCATTCACTGCTCCGTCCAACAGTGAGTACACTCCACCGAAGGCCTTTCCCTCAGAAGAAGACTCTCCTGAACATGAAGATGAGGAAGTGGCTCTACTGGTGAGGAAGGTTAACAACTTGCTGAAGAACTTCAATCCGAACAGACTCCAAGGCAGTGGCAGGAACTTTGCAGGCAATGCTCCTAGAAAGGGAAGCTCTGTGGTGATCAAGGAGCTGACCAATGCTGGAACATCAAGTGGAGCACCCAGACGATCAAGCCCTCAGTACCAGAATGGACCTCGTGACTATTCCAAAGTCCAGTGTCATGAATGCCGAGGTTTTGGCCACTATGCTAATGAATGTGCCAACACATTCAGGAAGTATGGCAAGGAAGTCAACTTTCTCTCCCTGAGTGATGATGAGGAGACACCGTCCGAAGAAACTGAACAGATTCAAGATGCTTCAGCTCTTACTGCTATTGTCTGTTCACCAACTGACGATTACTCTAACCTGTTTTGTTTCACTAGTACAGTTGATGAGGAGCCCAAGCCAGAGGAAGAGAATGATCCCATTAATGTTCTGATCGAGCTCAAAGCTTCATATGATGAGCTTCTGGAGAAGCTTGGAGCCCAGTGCAAGATCAACGAGGCCATAAACATGGAGAATCAAGAGCTCAAAGCAAGTCTCACTACTCTCGAGGCTATGCTCACTCGGAATGAGGATGAGTTGGCCAAACAGTCCAACAAAGTTGATCTTGCAGAAGAGACTTTTCGTAAGTTAAACACTGGCTCGTCTAAATTAGATGAAATTCTTTCAATACCATATACGGGTACATCTGGTTTGGGTTATGATAAAAATAAGTCTCGTTCTAACATCGTGTCAACAAACGGGAAACCCTTTGTTAGATCAAAATCTGATTTTCAGGAAACCCCAAAGAAGGAGAAACAAAAGCCAAAGAAGAAGAGGACGTACAAGTGTCATCACTGTCAGAAACCAGGACACATTCGACCGTACTGTGCTGAGTGGAAGGCAAAGTGCCAAGAGTTGTCCAAGACAGAGGCACAAGATGGAGTTAAGACAGGAGGTAAAGGGAAGATGGTGTATGTTCCCAAGACAGTGTGTAACATTGTCTTTGCTGCATCAAGCTCACATGCAGGGGGAGCATGGTACTTTGATAGCGCATGTTCCCGTCACATGACAGGACAACGCAAGTACCTTGAGGATTTTAAACCTATAGATGGAGGAGTTGTAACCTATGGAAGTGGTGCAAAAGGGAAAATCTCAGGTATTGGGACGCTGAATGTTTCTGGGTTTCCAAAACTGAAAAATGTGAGTTTTGTTTCAGGATTGGTGGCAAACTTGGTGAGCATCAGCCAGCTCTGTGATGAGAATCTTCATGTCAAGTTCAACAAGGACACGTGTGAAGTCTTCTCAGCTGATGGCGCCCTTATCATGTCTGGAAAGAGGTCACCCAACAATTGCTATCTCATCAGTGGAAACAACTGCCTTCTCAGCGCAGTGGATGAGACAGTACTGTGGCACCAGAAGCTGGGACACACAAATTTTCAGAATCTACTACGATTGCAGAAGCTGGATGCTGTTCGAGGACTACCTAAGTTCTTGGTTGACCCAAATGTGGTGTGTGGTGGCTGTCAGAAGGGCAAGCAGACAAGAGTTTCACACCCAGTGGTGACCACAGTGGAAAGACCCTTCACAACGGCCAGACCTTTGGAGTTGCTTCATATGGACTTGATGGGTCCTGTTGAAGTAGCCAGTCTTGGAGGTAAAAGGTATACCTTTGTCATTGTTGATGACTTCTCAAGGTATACATGGGTAAGGTTTCTTAAGGATAAGTCAGAAACTTTTGTGTTCTTTAAAGATCTATGCACTAGGATTGAACATTCCTTTAATTCTACGATTACTCGCATTAGATCTGATCATGGTAAGGAATTTGAGAATCAAAACTTCTCTAAGTTCTGTGCTGAAAAAGGGATCATACAAGAGTTTTCTGCGCCTAAGACACCACAGCAGAATGGGATAGCCGAACGGAAGAATAGAATACTTCAAGATGCTGCTAGGGTGATGTTATGTTCTAGTAGATTAGCCAAAAGTTTCTGGGCCGAAGCCTTAAACACTGCTTGTCACATTTCTAATAGGGTTAATCTTAGAGTTGGAACTACTAGCACATCGTATGAACTTTTGCACAATAGGAAGCCCAATGTTAAGTATTTCCATGTCTTTGGATGCATCTGTCATGTGTTAAATGATAGGGATTATCTTACTAAGTTTGACTCTCGAAGTGACAAAGCTGTGTTTGTAGGATACTCAGTGAACAGTCATGCTTTCAGGGTGTTTAATCTTCGGACTAAGACCATCCAAGAGAGTGTGAATGTTGTTTTCGATGATCTAACCAACATTGCAGGAAAACTTGAAGAAGACAATGTTGAGGGTTATGTTCATGTGCCTGAAAGCCCAGAACAAGTGCAAATACCAGAGAACCCAGAGCAAGAAGTCCCTAGTCAAAAGGAGAAAGAAGGAACAGAAGCCAGTCATGCGGACGACACTGTGGACAACACAGAGGTGTCTACTGTGAAAGTTACACCAGAACCTGAGACACCTCAAAACACAGTTCTAAATGACGGAAAGAAGAGGGATCCACCTAGCCACATCTCAAAGAGACATCCTCTCACCGAAGTCATTGGAAATGTCGAAGAAGGAGTCACTACACGCTCAAAGTCTATATCTAACTATCGTGATATGCTTAACATGGTCTGTATGTCTTCTATTTGTGTAGGTGTTGTGTCTTTCCTATCAAAAATAGAGCCCAAGAATGTGCAAGAAGCACTGAAGGACGAATTTTGGGTCCAAGCGATGCAAGAGGAGCTTGCTGAGTTCGAGAGGAACAAAGTATGGACACTCGTACCACGGCCACCTAAGATCAATGTCATTGGGACAAAGTGGATCTTTAAGAACAAGACCGATGAGTACGAGAACATCATTCGGAACAAGGCAAGGCTCGTGGCACAAGGGTATACGCAAGTCGAAGGAATTGACTACGACGAAACATTTGCCCCTGTAGCAAGGATTGAGTCCATAAGACTCCTAATCAGCATCGCATGTCTCTTGGGGATCAAACTGCATCAGATGGACGTGAAAGCAGCCTTCCTTAATGGTGTCTTGGAAGAGGAAGCCTTTGTAGAACAGCCAAAAGGATTTTCTGATCCCACTCTACCTAATCATGTTTATAAACTGCATAAAGCTTTGTATGGTTTAAAACAAGCTCCTCGAGCTTGGTATAGTTGTCTTACTGACTTCTTGCTTCAGCACAAGTTTTGCAGGGGTCAAGCTGATAAGACACTATTCGTCAAAAGAGAGGGACGCCAGCTGATGATTGCACAGATTTATGTGGACGACATTGTGTTTGGCTCAACCAGTGAGACAATGCTGGCCACATTCATCAAAGACATGTCCAGCTCTTTCCAGATGAGCATGGTAGGAGAGTTGAACTACTTTCTTGGACTCCAGATCAAGCAAATGAAGGATGGGATGTTTATCTCACAGTCCAAATATGCGAGGAGTCTTATCAAGAAGTTTGGATTAGAGGATGCAAAACCCATGAAAACACCAATGGGATCATCGGACAAGCTATCCAAAGATGAGGCTGGAGTTGAAGTGGATCCTACTCTCTATAGATCCATGATAGGAAGCTTATTATATCTTGCAGCAAGTCGTCCTGACATAATGTTTAGTGTCTGTTTGTGTGCTAGGTACCAATCAAGTCCACGAGAGTCACATATGAAAGCTGTCAAGAGGATTATCCGATATGTGGCAGGTACAGTGGAGCTGGGACTTTGGTTCTCAAAGGATACGAATCTGAAACTGGTAGGATTCACAGACTCAGACTGGGGAGGTGATGTCGATGGAAGACGCAGTACAAGTGGTGGATGTTGCTATCTTGGAAACAACCTCATCTCATGGCACAGTAGGAAGCAAAACTGTGTCACATTGTCAAGCTCAGAGGCGGAGTATGTTGCGGCTGGAAGTTGTTGTACCCAACTGTTGTGGCTGAAACGGATGCTTGATGACTATGGTCTTGAGGGGGAGGGCATCTCTGTCCTATGTGATAACAAAAGTGCCATCAACATCACAAAGAACCCTGTCCAGTTCGGTAGAACCAAACACATTGATACCCGATACCATTTCATCCGAGATCTTGTGGAAGGTAAAATTTTGGAGGTAACGTATGTAAATACTGAGTCTCAGATTGCTGATGTTTTAACAAAACCCCTTGATTACGAGAGATTTTCCAAGCTACGGAGCTCTCTCGGTATGTGCTCACCCTGATGTTGTGGTCTTTGTTGCTGGCTCTGTGTCCGGCTTTGTGCCACCAAACGATTTATATCTGGCATGAATAAAAGAGCTGTATAACCATGAGCACAACGAGTTTCAAAGATTCTCTATAAGTGTCTCCGGATAAGCAGTCTCTTCATTTTAAAAAAAAAAAAAAAAAAAAAAAAAAAAATGCCAGATATAGTGTTCGTACTTTATGATACGGAGCCGTGCAACTGACCTTTTTGGGGTGATGTATCATCCCTTGATTTATTTTCCGTTTTGGATATATCTCGTTTTCTGTGGGGATATAGCTTAAAAATTCGAATCTGAGATTCACGTAATCTGCATGCTATTATTGCTTCCTCGTATCTCGGATACAACCTTCTTTATCTCTTTTCTGTTAAAGCTGCCGCATATTAATTACCCTTGCGTCTCTTCATCTTCTCCCATCTTATCAAAGACTAATCATTCATCTTCTCTTAGTGGTCCTCTAGTTTCCTCTCCCCATAGCCATCTCCGCCATTTTACTCCACCACCATTAACCATGCTCACCGAGAATGCCCGCCGCCGGTTGGAAACCATGTTCCAGAACCAGCCGGAGTTGCTTGCTCAGTTATTGGCTGAGTTCGACTCCGTTCCAGCACCCACGATAACTCCACCTGTCCCAAATCCCGTACCGCCGCCGCAACCAAACCCTACTCTCTCCCTCACTACTCCCATTCCGACCAACCTCTTCTACTCCCCGCAGCCGATTACCCAGGTCATTCCTCTTGGGCCGCAGTCATCTCGCATCAGTGAAGCCACTCCCATGGATACATCTCCAAACTCGGGAATCTCTGTCCCGTCGGAAGTACCAGCCTGCACTGCCCCGATGGATCTCAATGTGTCGACGACGATGGTGACTTCTGCTCCGATCTCTCTGGAAGTTCAAATGCCTAAGGCCATGGAGGTGGGTTCGTCTGTTCAGCAGCCCCAAATTCCAAACCCTAATCTGGAGGGTTCCGAATCGGGGACAGATTTGTCCTTCAACATTCTTTTCCAATCGGAGGGGAATACCAGTGAAGAGAAACCCAAGGAGGAGCCAGTCAAGGAGAGAAAGATGAGATGGAAGCAGGTTGCTCGCAAAATCCAGTCTCCCCCGAATCGCCGCTCAAACCGTCTTCGCTCCAAGTTTGGGAAAGGGGATGGTGGCCCTCCGGTGACCATCAACCTGGAATCCTCCGATGCTGATGATGCAACTCTCTCTCCATCCCAGGAGACCGTACCTCACGTGGCGTCGAAGCCGCCTCCTCATCCTCTCTCAGTGCAGAAAAGGAAGATTGCATCTGTGGCTCGTTCTGCCCAGAAGCCCCCCAAACTCACTGTAAGTACCTCTTCGGATAGAACTTCTTCGGGGGATGAGTCTGAGCATAGTGAGGGGGAGTCTGATGAGTCTAGAGGAGTGTGTACTGAGTTTTACTCTGAAGCTGCTTTAAAGAGATGGGGGTGGTTCAAGGATAGATGCTTTGCTTTGGATAGGAGTGTGGATGTGGATAACCTAGAGGTGTACAATCTAGGAAAGTTTCTTGATCATGCTGGTCTTCTTAGAGCTTGTACATATGCTGGTCCATTTGTGAGTGATGTGGTGAAGCAGTTTTATGCCAATCTTACCAAGTCTTTCTCTGATGTGACATCTAAGAGTTTTGGGAAGGTGTATGTTAGGGGGAAAATGTTTCACATTACTCCTCACAAAATCAACAAGTTTTTGGGGAGGAAGGACTGTGTGGACACTGTTGTGAGTGTCAATGTTCCAGTGATGGCAAGACTGCTGACCAGGGATAAGGAAAAGGAGTGGAAAGGCTCTGGTGTGAGCCAACATCACGACTGCAGGGCTGTTCATCTCACTTCTCTCTTTGCTGTGCTGCACAAGATAATGACGTTCAACTGGCTTCCTACATCCAACAACACTGGTGTGTCCATTCAACAGATGGAGATTTTGTACAAGATTGGGATGGGGATCCAGTTTGACTTGGGAAAAATCATCTTTGAAGAGATTGCTAGCCATGCTGAGAGGAAGTCAAGATCCTATCTGCCGTATCCTTCTTTGATCTTTGAGATGCTGAAGAAGCAGAGCCTCAAGCCTACTGAGTCAGACTCCTTCACTTCCAAAAAGTCCTTGTGGAGTCTTCATGCTAGCTTGCTCAGCTCTGATCATTATGAGGATCTTCCTTGGGATGGAATCTACCCTATTGGTGCTTCATCTGACCAGACTACAGATTCTCCTACTGTATGTAAATTTGCAGGTAGCATGCTGGAGCATACAGGATCACAGTTGGTGTATATGGATACACTAATTGCTTCTCTTGAGGATCAGCTCCAAAAAGCAAAGGCGAACAGGAGGATCATCTTTTCTGTCTTCTCTTCACAAAAAGGGGGAGATGGTGCTGGTGCTGAGCCTAGTCATCGCTACTGCTATGGTCAAGAAGGAGGGGAGAATCCAGATGAAGGGGGAGATGATGACATGGAGGAGGAAGAAGAGGCGGATGAGGATGAAGTAGGGTCAAGTGATGCTGCTGCTTAACTTTACTCTTTGGGTGCAGGATGATTAAAACAATTTCTATTTAATGTCTATGTGGATGGGAACAAACAATTTACTTTCTGTTTTTGGATTGCTGTGGATGTTTTTGGATAATACTGCTACTTATTTTTGATGGTTTATATTCTATGCTGTCTTGATGTTTTTATGCAGTATTTTATCCTTAATTAAATTCATGTAGTATGAGTATTGCATGGGTTAGTTTTTTCTGTCTTGTACAGGGATGGATTGTGTTTTGTGAAGAAAGACAAAAAGGGGGAGCTTGTTGGAATTTGCTCCACGTGTAAATTCCTTATTATATTTTGTCTTTCTTCTGTCTCCACAATGCAGGTCACAGTGGTGGTCACAATGGTGAGGACATTTGACCAAGTCATGAGCTGTTAGCGAATCTTGAGGAGTACGAAATTCTGTTGAAGACCTGATGGAGAATCAGTTTGATCGTTGAGAAGAAAGAGGGAGAACTGATCATGAAGAAGTGGAGAAGGTGGTTGAGAAGATCGTGGGATATTCTTGCTCATCAAGATTTGGAGATCTATAAATAAAGAAGAGTCCAACTTGAGTAGAACACCTTCATCTACCGAGTTTTTAGTGATAGAATCTTTTCACTTGTTTATCCTTTCTAAAAGGTTGCTTTAGTCGAGTTTCTCTAGTTTAGATTAGAGTTTTTGATTTGCCTTTAACCTCGACTTGTAAATTGTTTGTTCACGTATAGTGGATTGTTTTTAGCCTTGAGGCTCGGCAAGATATTGTAAAATATCTTGCTAAAAAGTAATCCTCGTGTCATTGTGTCTTTGCATTCGTTTTTATTCCGCTGCGTAAGTGTTTACAACATTGGTTATCACAGTGCTAGTCATTGTGGTTACCGTTGTTAGAGCACAAACTCTTTCATGTTCGTCAACCAAAAACCCTAAACTGTTGTCTGTTAGGTTTTTGAGTCGTCGTTAGGTTGTTCAGATCTAAGGCCCTTCTTTCATCGATTGAAGAAGCCTCGATCGTAGAGTTGAGATCCAAGCTTACACTTACATCGTTTGTGTAAAGCTCGATCGAAGCTAGGCTGTAAGGAGAGCCCGTAATCTCCCTGTCTGTCTGACTGAAGCGAGTGAAGCTTCCAGTCGTTGTTAGGTTTGTGTAGTGAACCCGCAATCACTACGTCAGTCGTTTGATCTAGGCAAGTGAAGCCCGATCCCGACCAGGTTTTTGAAGGACCCGTAACCTTCAAGTTCTTGAGTGAAAAGAACAGTTGCCGTCGTGCAACAAAGTGGATGTAGGAGCGTTATCTCCGAACCACTATAAATCTCTGTGTCGTATCTCTCTTACCTTAATCTTTTTACAGTATTCGATTATCCATTGCACGTGCATATAAACAAACTTAACTTGGATTTTCAATTACTTAGGAAAGATTTTAGCTCACCAAATTCCGCACAAAGAGTAAAGTCTCACTCTTGATCAAGCTCTAAGCTTAGGACAAGAGATTCGTGATTGCTTTCGATCTAGCCCTCGGTTAGGTCTTTGCATTTCCAAAGAGCACTTTACTTTATACTCTGAGTTAAGGAATTGAAGTTGAAAAACTTCAAAATACGTATTCACCCCCCCCCCCCCTCTACGTATTTTTCCTATAGCAAACCGGGACCAACAAGTGGTATCAGAGCAGCGGTTCTTTCGAGCCTCTGCTTTGCATATCCGAAGTGAGTCCCCACTCACTTCACGTTGTCTCACTGAACCGGATCCTATTTCCTAAGTGCATCAAAACCTCACCCACGCATATTGCATTTACTGCTGATAGTTTGCTATGTCTACATACAGTGCATCAAATCTTCCACAGTTCTCGATCGAATGATACGAGATATGGAGTTTCCGAGTCGAGAGCTTCCTATGCTCAATCCACGACCGGATGTGGGAAGTCATTGAAGACGGACCAATCGAAATTAAGAAAGCCATATCTGTGGAGGTTCCAGCCGCTGAAGGTCGTCCAGCCCACGTTCGACAACAGTACGTGGAGAAGGATAAAGATGAGTACACTCCAAATGACTTCAAAGTTGCCAACCTCGACAAGATTGCACGCCACACGATGCAGAGCACCGTGTCAGACGCATACCTTCCAAGGATTAGGAAGTGCGCAACAGCAAAGGAGATGTGGGAAACCCTAGCCCTCATCTCTCAAGGTACAGACAAAATCAAGGAAAACATGCTCGCCGTTCAGATGCGGGAGTTTGAAAATTTGGTGATGAAGTCAGGAGAGTCCATCGACGCCTTCGAGCTGAGAGTTACCAACATTACTGCAACTCTCAACTCGCTTGGGAAGGAACTCACAGACAAGGAAGTAAATCTGAAAATAGTCCGTGCTCTCACAAGGAAGTGGCAGACTATGAAGGAACTATATCTAGCTACCAAGGATCTAACGAAGCTCACGCCAGAAGTGCTGTTCTCCGAGCTCAAAGCTCACGAGTTTGATCTGAATCGAATGAGCCTCGACGACGAGGATGAAGCGCCCACTACGTCAAAAGGAGTAGCATTCAAAGCTGCCGAAGGGCCAAGCGAGCAGTCGCTTGCCAAAATGACAAGGGAAGAGTTGGAAGAACACATTGCGTTCTTATCAAAGAACTTCAACAAGATGAACTCTCGAGTGGGCAAGTATAAAAGATTCTACAAACAGTACAAAGGGAGGAGCACTGATGCTCGAGAAGGAAAAGGAAAGAGAGAAGAGACGACCAAGCCGATCCCGCCCGACATGATGGAAGTGGAGTGTTACCACTGCCACAAGATGGGCCACTACAAATCCGATTGCCCAAAGCTAAGTGCCAAAGAGCGCGAAGAATTGAAGGCCAAGAGGGATGCCCCAAGGCGAGCGCTCGTAGCGAGTGAAATGCCGATCGCTTCAACTGAAGATCTCTCAAGCGACTCAGATGCATTCACAGATCCCAACTCAAGCGAGGGAGAGGATCTGGGACTCATGGCGCTCACCGATGAAGAAACTGGGGAGGTATTCTTCTATCCTTCAATCACTTCGATTACACTAGCACACACTGTCAATGAGGAAGAGCAATCCTCTACATGGAGTGAGTTGTTCGACAAACACCAGAAATTGTCAAGCGACCACGAAGTGGTAAAACAAGCTCTGTCTCGAAGCGAGAAGGAGAACCGAAAGCTAGCCACTGAGCTTGACCAAGTCAAACTTAATCTAAGGGCTATGACTAGTAAGTTCGAGGATCTCTTCGCTAGACATCAAAGCTTGGAGGGAAGGTATGAAACCCAATCCACTCTAGTTGCCAACTTAAATAAAGCATCATACGCTAGACAGGCACTAGAGAGTTCTCTTCTACCTTTTGGTAGAAAGGGAGGACTTGGATATGAGGGTGGACCTCCCAAGCCGACTGTCTTTGTTGGTGCATCACACACTTTACCATCAGTCACTTTGGAATTGCCCACTGCATCCAAAGCGACCACCAACAAGGACAAAGGCAAAATGGCTGAGAACCCTAAGAAGAAGCCTATGAAGATGTCTATATCTTTAAGGGCAGACCCTAAGGGCAAGCAAAGTTCAACAGTCCCTAGCACTCAACATGCTAAGTCTTACCAATCCAAGGGTAAAGGAAGAACTGTTGAAGCTTCTAAGTCTCAAGCCAAGACACGAGAGACAAAGGATCTACCTCCTAAAAAGAGGAGTAATGTCTATGTGTCACGTTATCCGGACTGGAGATGGTCCAACCGGACTAACGTTGAGGGGGAAAAACTTGAAGCAACCAAGAGGCCGCTTCAAACTTCCAAGGTTACTCAAGCGAGTCGGGGTCAAAACCCTAGTTGGACCGCTTCGAGGAAACCAAGCGAGCCGCTTCAACAGACTAGAAACCCTAAGTCAGTCTCTAAACTCAAAGCTAATCCGAAGCGAGTCGCTTCAGGATATAAGCAAAATGGGAAGAGCATAGGTAGGTCTGAAGCGAGCCGCTACCCCTCTTGCACACACTGTTGCACGTGTGAAGCTGCTTCTAGGCAGTACACCAAGTTTTCGAAGGTCGAGAAGCCCAGGACACAAGCTTCATCTCAAAAGAGAGTGAAGCAAGTGTGGGTACCTAAGGGAACTAACCTGCAAGGACCCAAACTGATTTGGGTACCAAAATCTGTCTAATTGCAGGTGAGCGCCGTGGATCCCATGCCAAGTGAGGGTCAACCAGTTTGGTACTTGGACAGTGGATGTTCAAGACACATGACCGGCATGAAAGCTCTACTTCACAACTACATAGAGAAGAAGGGTCCACACGTAACCTTTGGTGACAACTCTCGAGGAAGCACCAGGGGATACGGCGCACTGAAAGTTGGAAAGCTCAAAATTGAAGAAGTTTCCTATGTGGAAGGACTCAAGCACAACCTGTTATCTATTTCACAGTTTTGTGATAAAGGGTACAGGGTGGAGTTCATCTCCAACAAGTGCATTGTGAAGAGCAAACTCACATCCCAGATTGTGCTCACTGGAGTTAGACAAAGGAATGTCTACATAGCACAATGGGACAGCTGCAAGGAGGAAACTTGTCTAGTTGCAAGAAGTGCTACAGAAATTGGATGGCTATGGCACAGACGCTTGAACCACCTCAATTTCAAAGCTATCAATCGCTTAGCTCGAAAAGGTTTGGTGCAAGGCATACCGAATGAAGTCTTCATCAGAGACCATCCATGCTCACCATGCCAACGAGGGAAGCAGACGAAGAAGCACTTCGCCAGTCTCGAAGAAGCCTCATCAAAGCGAGTGCTCGAGCTGCTTCACATGGATCTGTTTGGTCCAGTTACTCCAGTTAGTGTAAATGGAAGGAAGTACACTCTAGTTGTAGTCGACGATTTCTCTCGCTACACATGGGTTGTATTCCTATTCAGCAAGAAGGAGACACTGACCAAACTGCCACAACTACTCAAGCGATTGGCGGTGGAAAAGAATCAAGCTATCGTGACCATTCGCTCCGACAAAGGCACAGAGTTCCTGAATTCTACAATTGAAGCGTACTGCACGGAGCATGGCATAACACATCAAACTTCTTCAGCACGCACTCCTCAGCAGAATGGAGTTGCTGAAAGAAGAAATCGAATCATCAAAGAAGCCGTTCGCACCATGATTGCTGACTCGAAGCTTCCAATGAAGTATTGGGCTGAAGCTGCCAACACGGCATGCTACACACAGAATCGGACGCTTCTCAACAAACGGCACGACAAAACACCATATGAAATATGGACAGGGAGAATTCCTAACATATCTTATTTCCATATTTTTGGTTGTAGGGTCTTCATTCACAACAATGGGAAGTCACAGTTGAAAGCCTTTGAAAGCAAAGCTGATGAAGGAGTATTCTTAGGATACTCTACATCTAGCAAAGCCTACAGAGTATTCAACTGTAAAACCCTAATTGTGGAGGAATCACCCCATGTCGTATTTGATGAATCTTCTTTAAGTCTTCCACAGGAACAGGCTCAAGCGAATGAAAAGGATCAAAGCAAGGAATCCTCAAATCAACTCTCTTGGGACGTGCTTGATGAAGATGATGAGATCAAGGACTCAAGCGAGCAGGATCCCAAAGGAGTAGTCAAAGCTGCCCCGAAGATTCCTGAAGCTAGTGCAGACCAAGCACCCAATCCAGTCGCTTCAGACGGTGAAGCGAGCGACAAGGAAGCGGATGAAGATGAAGCTGGCGGATCAAAGCGAGCGTGGCTCAAGGATCACTCACCTAGCCAAATCATTGGAGATCCATCCAAGGGTGTAGTGACCAGAAGTCAAGTGTTTGGAGAAAGTGCCATGTTCAGTTGCTTTCTCTCAAACATTGAGCCATCAAGCGTGGAGGAAGCCCTAGCCGATTCTAACTGGGTGATCGCCATGCAAGAAGAGCTGAATCAGTTCACCAGGAACGATGTATGGTACCTCGTGGATCGTCCCAAGTTTCAGCATGTTATTGGCACCAAGTGGGTGTTCAAAAACAAGATGGACGAGGACCACAACGTAGTGAGGAACAAGGCGCGACTAGTTGCCAAAGGCTACTGCCAAGAGGAAGGAATCGACTTTGACGAGACCTTCGCTCCAGTGGCACGTCTTGAAGCGATCCGTTTATTTCTAGCCTATGCAGCGGCCAAGAAATTCAAAGTGTACCAAATGGATGTGAAGAGCGCATTCCTCAACGGTGAACTCAAGGAAGAAGTGTATGTGGAGCAGCCACCGGGTTTCGAGCAGGGAGATAAAGTGTATCGCTTGAAGAAAGCCCTGTATGGGTTGAAGCAAGCTCCCAGAGCTTGGTATGATACATTATCTCAATTCCTAGTGGAAAATGGATTCCAAAAGGGAAAGATAGATCGGACTCTCTTCACCATCAATCATGGAGATGATATGCTATGGGTCCAAATCTACGTGGACGACATCATATTTGGGTCACCAAACCAGTCGCTTAGCGAGAAGTTTGGAGAGCTAATGAAGACCAAGTATGAGATGTCGATGATTGGCTTGATGAGCTGCTTTCTAGGTCTTCAAGTGAAGCAGCAGGATAATGGAATTTTCATCAACCAGGCCAAGTACACTCGAGATATGCTTGCCAAGTTTGGTGTTCAACATGCTAAAGCTGTGAAGATTCCTATGAATACCAACTGGAAGATAGAGCCAGACGAAGGAGGAAAATCTGTAGATCCTACAGATTATCGTGCCCTAATTGGGTCACTTCTCTATCTCACTGCAAGTAGGCCAGATATTGCTTTTGCAGTCGGAGTCTGCGCTCGCTTCCAAAGCAATCCCAAACACAGCCATCTTGAAGCTGCCAAAAGGATTCTTCGATATTTGAAGGGCACTATCAACATGGGGCTGTGGTATCCAGCGGAGGACAATTTGGAGCTCACTGGATATTCCGATGCTGACTATGGAGGTTGCCGAGTTGATAGGAAATCAACGTCGGGCACATGTCAGTTCTTGGGGAGCAAGCTAATCTCGTGGTTCTCAAAGAAGCAAACAAGTGTAGCCACTTCAACAACGGAAGCTGAATATATGGCCGCAGGAAGCTGCTGTTCTCAAATCCTATGGCTTCGTCAACAGTTGAAGGACTACAAAGTTGAAGCGAATGAAATTCCGATCTTCTGCGACAACAACAGTGCCATATGTATCTCGCAGAATCCAGTGCTTCACACCAGATGCAAGCACGTGGAAATTCGACATCACTTCATTCGTGATCATGTCGAGAAGAAGGATATCAAGCTCGAGAAAATTCATACCGATCTCCAGCGAGCAGATATTCTCACCAAGCCTCTAGCTGAGTCTCGTTTCAACCAGCTATGCATGGAATTAGGGTTATTAGACCCTGGTGAAGAATGCTAGTTCCAGGATGCACGAAGGAGTGTTCGCTTGTTCTCATGAGCGTCACTCGCTTCGGATCTTCACCAACTCAAGCGAGCCACTTCAAAACTCTCTCGCTTGAAGAAAATGAAGTTAGGTGGAGAAAGGTGGAGTATTGGAAGAAGTTCCCTACCAACTTATTGGAATTGTTAAGTATATGGTTAAGGGGGAACTAATGCTTCTCTCGGAGCAAGCTACTTCCAAAGCAAGCAAGATTGCAGCAATCTTGAATTCTGCGTTGCTTCAATTTGCCCTAGCTTGGGTCAAAGCGAACCAACTGCAGATTCATTCCTTAGAATGTAGGAAAGCTTGAAGGTTTACCTTTTTATACAAAAGGTTGCAGGGCTGGTGACATGCTTCTGCGTAAAATACGAGATTGTCTTGTCAGAGCATTCTCATTGTCATCCTGTCCATTTCTGCTCTGAGATAAGGACTTGTACTCATCCCCCATTCGTCGTGAATAAGTACACTTACGTGATGCTCCCTTCGGGTTGTAGTAAGCTTGTGTACTTTATTCATTTTCTCCCCCATTCACTTCGATGGAGGACTCTCTAATTCGTAGAGGAAGATGAATGCCATGAAAATAAATGCCATGAAGATGAATGCCATGAAGATGAATGCCATGAAGATCTAATTCAACGTGTAGCATTCAACATGTGGTATCTAATTCAAATGAAGTCTTCAATTTGTGGTATCAATCTCCTACGAAGTGAGATTGACTGGTAAGTGTTTCAATTTTAAGTACACTAAGTGAGCCGAAGCGTGCTTGAAACCTTCACTCACTACGTGGAAAATATGAAATGAATCTGACACAAATACAAAGAGGAAAACACTCTTGTTTATCCTCGAAGTATGTAAGTCAGAAACATTTTAAATTAAGCAAAGAAATTCAATTTCTCATTCCAGTCGCTTCAGATGGCCAAGCGAGTGCTTCGTCACTCAAAGCTAGCCATCGCAAGCGAGTGCAGAACAGTCACTCAAGCGAATGCCTCTCAAGCGAGTCAAGCCGTAGCGGCCCAACTCGAAGCGAGCGGGCATGAAGCGAGTATGAGCTGTCTGCACTCGAGTGCAATTTTACTTTCTGCTGTGCATTTAATGCAGGTGCAGGAACGACGGAAATAACGGGCGCGTGTTCACACGCTTGAATTTGAAGCGGGAAAAGGAGGAGAAAATCCAGCCGTCGAATCTCAACAGGCCTCAATCTGGAACCGTTCGATCAAAGCCGTATACGACAAGCCAACCAAAGAAGGCCACGTGGCGACGCCGAGCAAGTGGCGGTTCACTTTTACTGTGATGACGCCGGACACATCAGATCCATCACCGCACGTCCGCCGCCTACCTACAGGATTTTCGGTGTTATTACCATCCTACCCCTGCCACGTCAGCAATAACCTAATTCTATATATATGGGACGAGGCAGAACTGCAAACCTTTCACAGCCTTCTAAATTTGCCATTCTCGTGTTAGATCTGCAATTAGTCTGCAACTCACGAGTCTCAACCCCTTCTATTTCATTGTTAAAATTTTTCTTCAAAGTTCTTTCAAAATCCACCATGGGAAAGAAGAAGAATACTGTGACAATGGAGGAGTTCATGACAAATGTTGGTGAGCACATCAACGTCGAGCCCCATCTCGACCCTATTGTCGTCGAAGTAAATGGCTTCTTCCGTAGAGCCGTGACCACGGCCGGTCTATGGAAGTTCATAACGTTAGTGCCGACGAAGATTCTGGCGAAAGCCATTGGAGAGATTCTGCTGAATCTGAGGAAGGACCAAAATACTTCCTCATTCACTAATCCACGGACCAGGAAACCGGTGGAGGTTGATATGAGTAAACTCATTGAGGTGTTCGATCTACCAAGAGAAGGAGGAGATTCTCTGTTAGATCTGGGTCTTTCGGCCGGAGAGCAGTATGACCGATTTGCAGTCTCTGAAGCTAATCCGAATTTCAAGGAAGCCAACATTCGCAAAAGCTTGAAGAAACCGTTCAATCTCATCTGCGAACTCTTTACGAAGAGCATCGCATGCTATGTTGGATCCTTTGATACGCTGTCGGAGACGAAGCTGATCGGAACCGCCATGATCGTCGACAGTCTCGCCGGAACAAAGTTTAACTGGCACGGGTGGCTTCTCAAGCAAATCCACGAAGCTGCTGACGATTTTGCCTTCGTACCAGGAACTCCAGATAAGATTCTGCGCAAAGGAAAATTGAAATTCTTTTCCAGACTGTCTGTTGCTCTGGAAATGAAGTATCCAGAGATGATATGGCCAGAATCTGACACGATCATCTACAACAAGCACACCACCTTCTAGGACAAGTGGAAGCAAACAAAAATCCCAATGGATCAGGGACTTCTAATTGTAGAAGTGCCCGCAGCAAGGCAAGGTGTGAAAACACAAGCTGAAGTGTCCCAAGCGAAGCAAGCCGCTTCATCTTTGAAGCATGTGGCTGCAAAGCAAGGGAAGAAGAAAGTGAAGCAAGAAACTTCACCTATCCAAGAAAGCGAGGCTGAGGAGAAGCCGCTTGAGGACATTGAAGTTAACAAATCTCAATCCTCACCTACTGAAACTACCCATATCCCTGAACACACCCCAACCATGCATGAGAAGAAGCTAATGAGGGATCATGCAGAAGAGATGGAGGTTAAGAATGCAGAGATCGTAAGTTTACAAGACGAGATCACTAAACAGAAGATGGAGTTGAAGGAGAAGGAGAAAGTGTTGGAGGCACAAGTAAATCTGGTGAATGATCTCAAGGACTCGCGTGACGCAGAACGGAGCCGCTTGAGAGTGGTGAATACCAATCTGGTCACAGTTGGTAAAGAGAAGGACACATTGGAAAAGGAGGTGAAGGAGTTGAAAAAGAAACCGGAGAATAAGGAGGGAGAGTTGGTGATGAAAGAAAGCGAACTCCTCAGCACCAAGAAGACTCTTGACTTACTTCGAACCCAATTGAAGAAAGTCAAAGAGGAGAGTGCAATTGACAAGCGAGAGCTTGAAAATCTAAGGAAAAATGCTGGATTGTCGGAAAAGCAAGTCCTCGAGTCTCGAACGGAAGAGATGTTTCATACCGTACTTGACAAGATTGAGGTACTTCACAAGTCTCTTACTGGAAAGACAAGCGTCCCAACCCCTGGTTTTGATGATGCCAAAAAGGGGGAAGGGATGGTACTGAAAAATGTCAATCTGTTGGAGCCACAAGGTGGAGGAATTGGAGCTGTTGAAGCAGAGAGATTGTTGAAGGAGAGTAGTGGTACTGGAGAAGAGGAGAGAGAGGCGAAGTCTGCAAAGAAAGGCAAAGAAAAGCTCACTAAGCCTGAAGAACCCCGCAAGCCACTTGGAGATAAAGTGCTTGCCTCTTCCATTGCTCGACATCCTCCAGTTACTGTGCTAACAAAGGAGGAAAGGCGGAAGCTAGCAGAGGCGAGCGAGACTATGGCTTGGGAGAGCGAGCGCCAGTCTAATCTGAAAAATCTTGCAGGTACTTCAAGCTCTCAAGCGCCCACTTCAGACGAAGCACCCACTTCATCTGCCCCATCATCAATAGTGAAGCGAACAGATCCAGAAACTGAGAGAGATGATTCAGTGATCAAACGCCAAAAAGTTGAGAAGGCAGTTGTACCAAGGGCAGAGAAGGAAAAGAGGACAAGGACAAAACGTCTGCAAGTCATTGACGAACGAATTGAGAAAAATTTCAATGAAATGAAGATCATCCAGTCCGTTTTGGTCAGAAGTATTTTTGTTCCAATCACGCCAGAAGAATCCGATGCATGCCTAGATCAGGCTATAATAGACACTTGTCACAAGACTGCGAAAGAAATGATTGACTCTGGCCGCTACCCTCTCAGAGAAGAACGCAATTACATTCGCAAGCAACTCAACAAGAAGCTTCATTTCTGGAGCAGCGAGTCAGGAAAGAAGTTCAAATCAATCATAGCACAGATGTCCAGCCGGTCGGAGGAGGAGTTGGCAGTACGCAGAAATGAGCACCCTGATGCCCGTGAGATTGAGCAGTTCATTCCTGACGAACTACTCGAGCAATGGCTATACTACAAGGAGAAGTTTATCAAAGCTTACTACTATTGGGAGGTAGTGCCATTGCAGACTGAATGCTCAAGGGTCACTGCGCTCAACAACTTTCTGAGTATCTATGATGAGAACTTTAGGCAAGAAGTCTTCGCTCTTGCACAGTTTGGAGAGCCTACACCCTTAATCATCAAGGTACCAGCAAAGAAGGAATTCATCATGCCATTCCTACCTGGCACTAGTATCCTCAATCGCAGCATCATCGACGCTGAGGTGAATGAAGCCTTCCAATTGGAAGAGACTTGGAGGAGGCCAAGTATCCACAGTGCTGAGTCGATGGAAGCAAGGGTCTTCAGTGCATACACCATACCCGAAGATATGATTGCAAAGGATTTGGAGGCAGATGAAGAAGAGAAGAAGGAGGAGGAGAAAGAGGAGTAGGATGAAGCGGCAGGAAACCGTTGAAATTACGTGCTTCATATTTTGTGAACTGATGTTCATATATCTCATTTCAATTTCTGTCTTTTCTTGTGTCATTTACTCGCTTTGTGAATGACTTTATATTTCTGCTACAAACTCATTAATTTAACCGAAAAAAAAAAGGGGAAGGAACTTAAAAGAAAATTACAAACGAAACTGCAAAGGAAGCAGTCGCTTGGAGTTCCCTTCACGGTTAAATTGACTAGGTTTATTATTTTTATCTAAGTCTTTTGGGTTTTGGCATCATCAAAAAGGGGGAAATTGTTGGGAATTGTTAAGGACTAAAATGTTAAGGGGGAACTACATGGGACATTTGTTAAATAAAGTCATTTGTTTTGATTAGATCCCAAAACCCCAAGCGTCCTTTTCCCAAGCGACCCATTTTGATGTAGTTAATAGGTTAGAATTTTTCTAAGCCTACACTGTTAGGATGGCTCTTTTATTTTGCTTAGATTAGGCTTCAAAAGTTCAAGTGAAGGCCACTCGCTTGAGTGTGTTTTCCAAAGCGAAGCAAGTCAAGCAAGCTGAAGTGAAGCGTGCCAAAGAATAGCGAAGCGAAGCGAGCGCTACAGTTCAAAGCAAAGCGAAGCAGAGCTAACGCTACAGTTCAAAGCGAAGCGAAGCGGAGCGAAACGAAGCAAACGCTGCAAAGCGAAGCAAAGCGACCCGCTATAATATGATCCTAAAGCGACTCACTTCGGAGCGGCCGCTACAACTTCTAAGCGAAGCGAGCCACTACCTACCAGAAAGCGACAGCACAAATTCCCGCTCCGATTTTGAACTCCAGTCAACAGGAGATCTCCGCATTAATTACGAGATCTCCACGTGTCGAAAGCGGAGAGGAGCAGAGGAGTTGACTGCCAGGCCGACAAAGGCGCCGCTACAGTACTGGCTCGCTCCAGTTACTGTTAAACTTGGAACTTAGCCATTTTCGGCAAAAGTCCAAAACTGCGCGTCTGCAAAAGCTACTGCCTGCGCAAGTACTGTCGAGAGGAGGAGGGACAAGACCACCAACCAAGCAACGGATCTTAGCCAACCCTCCGCCTATAAATAGTGAAGGATGAAGACGTGAAGAAGTAAGAACACTACTTGCGCATTCGAGCCTACTGCAAACAAACACTCCCAAGCCTTCGAGCAAATCTTCGAGTCTTTGTTTCAAGTGTTCTCCGAGTTTCCAGTCCATCGGAACTCGTCTTCACAACCTTCACACTTAGATTCTAAGCCCACTTCAAATATCCAAGCTTAGAAGAAGAACTCTACCCATCTTTGCATCTACTGTAAAGAGTTCTTCATTAGTGTGTTCGTCAACCAAAAACCCTAAACTGTTGTCTGTTAGGTTTTTGAGTCGTCGTTAGGTTGTTCAGATCTAAGGCCCTTCTTTCATCGATTGAAGAAGCCTCGATCGTAGAGTTGAGATCCAAGCTTACACTTACATCGTTTGTGTAAAGCTCGATCGAAGCTAGGCTGTAAGGAGAGCCCGTAATCTCCCTGTCTGTCTGACTGAAGCGAGTGAAGCTTCCAGTCGTTGTTAGGTTTGTGTAGTGAACCCGCAATCACTACGTCAGTCGTTTGATCTAGGCAAGTGAAGCCCGATCCCGACCAGGTTTTTGAAGGACCCGTAACCTTCAAGTTCTTGAGTGAAAAGAACAGTTGCCGTCGTGCAACAAAGTGGATGTAGGAGCGTTATCTCCGAACCACTATAAATCTCTGTGTCGTATCTCTCTTACCTTAATCTTTTTACAGTATTCGATTATCCATTGCACGTGCATATAAACAAACTTAACTTGGATTTTCAATTACTTAGGAAAGATTTTAGCTCACCAAATTCCGCACAAAGAGTAAAGTCTCACTCTTGATCAAGCTCTAAGCTTAGGACAAGAGATTCGTGATTGCTTTCGATCTAGCCCTCGGTTAGGTCTTTGCATTTCCAAAGAGCACTTTACTTTATACTCTGAGTTAAGGAATTGAAGTTGAAAAACTTCAAAATACGTATTCACCCCCCCCCCCCCCCCCCCCCTCTACGTATTTTTCCTATAGCAAACTGGGACCAACAAGTGGTATCAGAGCAGCGGTTCTTTCGAGCCTCTGCTTTGCATATCCGAAGTGAGTCCCCACTCACTTCACGTTGTCTCACTGAACCGGATCCTATTTCCTAAGTGCATCAAAACCTCACCCACGCATATTGCATTTACTGCTGATAGTTTGCTATGTCTACATACAGTGCATCAAATCTTCCACAGTTCTCGATCGAAGGATACGAGATATGGAGTTTCCGAGTCGAGAGCTTCCTATGCTCAATCCACGACCGGATGTGGGAAGTCATTGAAGACGGACCAATCGAAATTAAGAAAGCCATATCTGTGGAGGTTCCAGCCGCTGAAGGTCGTCCAGCCCACGTTCGACAACAGTACGTGGAGAAGGATAAAGATGAGTACACTCCAAATGACTTCAAAGTTGCCAACCTCGACAAGATTGCACGCCACACGATGCAGAGCACCGTGTCAGACGCATACCTTCCAAGGATTAGGAAGTGCGCAACAGCAAAGGAGATGTGGGAAACCCTAGCCCTCATCTCTCAAGGTACAGACAAAATCAAGGAAAACAAGCTCGCCGTTCAGATGCGGGAGTTTGAAAATTTGGTGATGAAGTCAGGAGAGTCCATCGACGCCTTCGAGCTGAGAGTTACCAACATTACTGCAACTCTCAACTCGCTTGGGAAGGAACTCACAGACAAGGAAGTAAATCTGAAAATAGTCCGTGCTCTCACAAGGAAGTGGCAGACTATGAAGGAACTATATCTAGCTACCAAGGATCTAACGAAGCTCACGCCAGAAGTGCTGTTCTCCGAGCTCAAAGCTCTCGAGTTTGATCTGAATCGAATGAGCCTCGACGACGAGGATGAAGCGCCCACTACGTCAAAAGGAGTAGCATTCAAAGCTGCCGAAGGGCCAAGCGAGCAGTCGCTTGCCAAAATGACAAGGGAAGAGTTGGAAGAACACATTGCGTTCTTATCAAAGAACTTCAACAAGATGAACTCTCGAGTGGGCAAGTATAAAAGATTCTACAAACAGTACAAAGGGAGGAGCACTGATGCTCGAGAAGGAAAAGGAAAGAGAGAAGAGACGACCAAGCCGATCCCGCCCGACATGATGGAAGTGGAGTGTTACCACTGCCACAAGATGGGCCACTACAAATCCGATTGCCCAAAGCTAAGTGCCAAAGAGCGCGAAGAATTGAAGGCCAAGAGGGATGCCCCAAGGCGAGCGCTCGTAGCGAGTGAAATGCCGATCGCTTCAACTGAAGATCTCTCAAGCGACTCAGATGCATTCACAGATCCCAACTCAAGCGAGGGAGAGGATCTGGGACTCATGGCGCTCACCGATGAAGAAACTGGGGAGGTATTCTTCTATCCTTCAATCACTTCGATTACACTAGCACACACTGTCAATGAGGAAGAGCAATCCTCTACATGGAGTGAGTTGTTCGACAAACACCAGAAATTGTCAAGCGACCACGAAGTGGTAAAACAAGCTCTGTCTCGAAGCGAGAAGGAGAACCGAAAGCTAGCCACTGAGCTTGACCAAGTCAAACTTAATCTAAGGGCTATGACTAGTAAGTTCGAGGATCTCTTCGCTAGACATCAAAGCTTGGAGGGAAGGTATGAAACCCAATCCACTCTAGTTGCCAACTTAAATAAAGCATCATACGCTAGACAGGCACTAGAGAGTTCTCTTCTACCTTTTGGTAGAAAGGGAGGACTTGGATATGAGGGTGGACCTCCCAAGCCGACTGTCTTTGTTGGTGCATCACACACTTTACCATCAGTCACTTTGGAATTGCCCACTGCATCCAAAGCGACCACCAACAAGGACAAAGGCAAAATGGCTGAGAACCCTAAGAAGAAGCCTATGAAGATGTCTATATCTTTAAGGGCAGACCCTAAGGGCAAGCAAAGTTCAACAGTCCCTAGCACTCAACATGCTAAGTCTTACCAATCCAAGGGTAAAGGAAGAACTGTTGAAGCTTCTAAGTCTCAAGCCAAGACACGAGAGACAAAGGATCTACCTCCTAAAAAGAGGAGTAATGTCTATGTGTCACGTTATCCGGACTGGAGATGGTCCAACCGGACTAACGTTGAGGGGGAAAAACTTGAAGCAACCAAGAGGCCGCTTCAAACTTCCAAGGTTACTCAAGCGAGTCGGGGTCAAAACCCTAGTTGGACCGCTTCGAGGAAACCAAGCGAGCCGCTTCAACAGACTAGAAACCCTAAGTCAGTCTCTAAACTCAAAGCTAATCCGAAGCGAGTCGCTTCAGGATATAAGCAAAATGGGAAGAGCATAGGTAGGTCTGAAGCGAGCCGCTACCCCTCTTGCACACACTGTTGCACGTGTGAAGCTGCTTCTAGGCAGTACACCAAGTTTTCGAAGGTCGAGAAGCCCAGGACACAAGCTTCATCTCAAAAGAGAGTGAAGCAAGTGTGGGTACCTAAGGGAACTAACCTGCAAGGACCCAAACTGATTTGGGTACCAAAATCTGTCTAATTGCAGGTGAGCGCCGTGGATCCCATGCCAAGTGAGGGTCAACCAGTTTGGTACTTGGACAGTGGATGTTCAAGACACATGACCGGCATGAAAGCTCTACTTCACAACTACATAGAGAAGAAGGGTCCACACGTAACCTTTGGTGACAACTCTCGAGGAAGCACCAGGGGATACGGCGCACTGAAAGTTGGAAAGCTCAAAATTGAAGAAGTTTCCTATGTGGAAGGACTCAAGCACAACCTGTTATCTATTTCACAGTTTTGTGATAAAGGGTACAGGGTGGAGTTCATCTCCAACAAGTGCATTGTGAAGAGCAAACTCACATCCCAGATTGTGCTCACTGGAGTTAGACAAAGGAATGTCTACATAGCACAATGGGACAGCTGCAAGGAGGAAACTTGTCTAGTTGCAAGAAGTGCTACAGAAATTGGATGGCTATGGCACAGACGCTTGAACCACCTCAATTTCAAAGCTATCAATCGCTTAGCTCGAAAAGGTTTGGTGCAAGGCATACCGAATGAAGTCTTCATCAGAGACCATCCATGCTCACCATGCCAACGAGGGAAGCAGACGAAGAAGCACTTCGCCAGTCTCGAAGAAGCCTCATCAAAGCGAGTGCTCGAGCTGCTTCACATGGATCTGTTTGGTCCAGTTACTCCAGTTAGTGTAAATGGAAGGAAGTACACTCTAGTTGTAGTCGACGATTTCTCTCGCTACACATGGGTTGTATTCCTATTCAGCAAGAAGGAGACACTGACCAAACTGCCACAACTACTCAAGCGATTGGCGGTGGAAAAGAATCAAGCTATCGTGACCATTCGCTCCGACAAAGGCACAGAGTTCCTGAATTCTACAATTGAAGCGTACTGCACGGAGCATGGCATAACACATCAAACTTCTTCAGCACGCACTCCTCAGCAGAATGGAGTTGCTGAAAGAAGAAATCGAATCATCAAAGAAGCCGTTCGCACCATGATTGCTGACTCGAAGCTTCCAATGAAGTATTGGGCTGAAGCTGCCAACACGGCATGCTACACACAGAATCGGACGCTTCTCAACAAACGGCACGACAAAACACCATATGAAATATGGACAGGGAGAATTCCTAACATATCTTATTTCCATATTTTTGGTTGTAGGGTCTTCATTCACAACAATGGGAAGTCACAGTTGAAAGCCTTTGAAAGCAAAGCTGATGAAGGAGTATTCTTAGGATACTCTACATCTAGCAAAGCCTACAGAGTATTCAACTGTAAAACCCTAATTGTGGAGGAATCACCCCATGTCGTATTTGATGAATCTTCTTTAAGTCTTCCACAGGAACAGGCTCAAGCGAATGAAAAGGATCAAAGCAAGGAATCCTCAAATCAACTCTCTTGGGACGTGCTTGATGAAGATGATGAGATCAAGGACTCAAGCGAGCAGGATCCCAAAGGAGTAGTCAAAGCTGCCCCGAAGATTCCTGAAGCTAGTGCAGACCAAGCACCCAATCCAGTCGCTTCAGACGGTGAAGCGAGCGACAAGGAAGCGGATGAAGATGAAGCTGGCGGATCAAAGCGAGCGTGGCTCAAGGATCACTCACCTAGCCAAATCATTGGAGATCCATCCAAGGGTGTAGTGACCAGAAGTCAAGTGTTTGGAGAAAGTGCCATGTTCAGTTGCTTTCTCTCAAACATTGAGCCATCAAGCGTGGAGGAAGCCCTAGCCGATTCTAACTGGGTGATCGCCATGCAAGAAGAGCTGAATCAGTTCACCAGGAACGATGTATGGTACCTCGTGGATCGTCCCAAGTTTCAGCATGTTATTGGCACCAAGTGGGTGTTCAAAAACAAGATGGACGAGGACCACAACGTAGTGAGGAACAAGGCGCGACTAGTTGCCAAAGGCTACTGCCAAGAGGAAGGAATCGACTTTGACGAGACCTTCGCTCCAGTGGCACGTCTTGAAGCGATCCGTTTATTTCTAGCCTATGCAGCGGCCAAGAAATTCAAAGTGTACCAAATGGATGTGAAGAGCGCATTCCTCAACGGTGAACTCAAGGAAGAAGTGTATGTGGAGCAGCCACCGGGTTTCGAGCAGGGAGATAAAGTGTATCGCTTGAAGAAAGCCCTGTATGGGTTGAAGCAAGCTCCCAGAGCTTGGTATGATACATTATCTCAATTCCTAGTGGAAAATGGATTCCAAAAGGGAAAGATAGATCGGACTCTCTTCACCATCAATCATGGAGATGATATGCTATGGGTCCAAATCTACGTGGACGACATCATATTTGGGTCACCAAACCAGTCGCTTAGCGAGAAGTTTGGAGAGCTAATGAAGACCAAGTATGAGATGTCGATGATTGGCTTGATGAGCTGCTTTCTAGGTCTTCAAGTGAAGCAGCAGGATAATGGAATTTTCATCAACCAGGCCAAGTACACTCGAGATATGCTTGCCAAGTTTGGTGTTCAACATGCTAAAGCTGTGAAGATTCCTATGAATACCAACTGGAAGATAGAGCCAGACGAAGGAGGAAAATCTGTAGATCCTACAGATTATCGTGCCCTAATTGGGTCACTTCTCTATCTCACTGCAAGTAGGCCAGATATTGCTTTTGCAGTCGGAGTCTGCGCTCGCTTCCAAAGCAATCCCAAACACAGCCATCTTGAAGCTGCCAAAAGGATTCTTCGATATTTGAAGGGCACTATCAACATGGGGCTGTGGTATCCAGCGGAGGACAATTTGGAGCTCACTGGATATTCCGATGCTGACTATGGAGGTTGCCGAGTTGATAGGAAATCAACGTCGGGCACATGTCAGTTCTTGGGGAGCAAGCTAATCTCGTGGTTCTCAAAGAAGCAAACAAGTGTAGCCACTTCAACAACGGAAGCTGAATATATGGCCGCAGGAAGCTGCTGTTCTCAAATCCTATGGCTTCGTCAACAGTTGAAGGACTACAAAGTTGAAGCGAATGAAATTCCGATCTTCTGCGACAACAACAGTGCCATATGTATCTCGCAGAATCCAGTGCTTCACACCAGATGCAAGCACGTGGAAATTCGACATCACTTCATTCGTGATCATGTCGAGAAGAAGGATATCAAGCTCGAGAAAATTCATACCGATCTCCAGCGAGCAGATATTCTCACCAAGCCTCTAGCTGAGTCTCGTTTCAACCAGCTATGCATGGAATTAGGGTTATTAGACCCTGGTGAAGAATGCTAGTTCCAGGATGCACGAAGGAGTGTTCGCTTGTTCTCATGAGCGTCACTCGCTTCGGATCTTCACCAACTCAAGCGAGCCACTTCAAAACTCTCTCGCTTGAAGAAAATGAAGTTAGGTGGAGAAAGGTGGAGTATTGGAAGAAGTTCCCTACCAACTTATTGGAATTGTTAAGTATATGGTTAAGGGGGAACTAATGCTTCTCTCGGAGCAAGCTACTTCCAAAGCAAGCAAGATTGCAGCAATCTTGAATTCTGCGTTGCTTCAATTTGCCCTAGCTTGGGTCAAAGCGAACCAACTGCAGATTCATTCCTTAGAATGTAGGAAAGCTTGAAGGTTTACCTTTTTATACAAAAGGTTGCAGGGCTGGTGACATGCTTCTGCGTAAAATACGAGATTGTCTTGTCAGAGCATTCTCATTGTCATCCTGTCCATTTCTGCTCTGAGATAAGGACTTGTACTCATCCCCCATTCGTCGTGAATAAGTACACTTACGTGATGCTCCCTTCGGGTTGTAGTAAGCTTGTGTACTTTATTCATTTTCTCCCCCATTCACTTCGATGGAGGACTCTCTAATTCGTAGAGGAAGATGAATGCCATGAAAATAAATGCCATGAAGATGAATGCCATGAAGATGAATGCCATGAAGATCTAACTCAACGTGTAGCATTCAACATGTGGTATCTAATTCAAATGAAGTCTTCAATTTGTGGTATCAATCTCCTACGAAGTGAGATTGACTGGTAAGTGTTTCAATTTTAAGTACACTAAGTGAGCCGAAGCGTGCTTGAAACCTTCACTCACTACGTGGAAAATATGAAATGAATCTGACACAAATACAAAGAGGAAAACACTCTTGTTTATCCTCGAAGTATGTAAGTCAGAAACATTTTAAATTAAGCAAAGAAATTCAATTTCTCATTCCAGTCGCTTCAGATGGCCAAGCGAGTGCTTCGTCACTCAAAGCTAGCCATCGCAAGCGAGTGCAGAACAGTCACTCAAGCGAATGCCTCTCAAGCGAGTCAAGCCGTAGCGGCCCAACTCGAAGCGAGCGGGCATGAAGCGAGTATGAGCTGTCTGCACTCGAGTGCAATTTTACTTTCTGCTGTGCATTTAATGCAGGTGCAGGAACGACGGAAATAACGGGCGCGTGTTCACACGCTTGAATTTGAAGCGGGAAAAGGAGGAGAAAATCCAGCCGTCGAATCTCAACAGGCCTCAATCTGGAACCGTTCGATCAAAGCCGTATACGACAAGCCAACCAAAGAAGGCCACGTGGCGACTCCGAGCAAGTGGCGGTTCACTTTTACTGTGATGACGCCGGACACATCAGATCCATCACCGCACGTCCGCCGCCTACCTACAGGATTTTCGGTGTTATTACCATCCTACCCCTGCCACGTCAGCAATAACCTAATTCTATATATATGGGACGAGGCAGAACTGCAAACCTTTCACAGCCTTCTAAATTTGCCATTCTCGTGTTAGATCTGCAATTAGTCTGCAACTCACGAGTCTCAACCCCTTCTATTTCATTGTTAAAATTTTTCTTCAAAGTTCTTTCAAAATCCACCATGGGAAAGAAGAAGAATACTGTGACAATGGAGGAGTTCATGACAAATGTTGGTGAGCACATCAACGTCGAGCCCCATCTCGACCCTATTGTCGTCGAAGTAAATGGCTTCTTCCGTAGAGCCGTGACCACGGCCGGTCTATGGAAGTTCATAACGTTAGTGCCGACGAAGATTCTGGCGAAAGCCATTGGAGAGATTCTGCTGAATCTGAGGAAGGACCAAAATACTTCCTCATTCACTAATCCACGGACCAGGAAACCGGTGGAGGTTGATATGAGTAAACTCATTGAGGTGTTCGATCTACCAAGAGAAGGAGGAGATTCTCTGTTAGATCTGGGTCTTTCGGCCGGAGAGCAGTATGACCGATTTGCAGTCTCTGAAGCTAATCCGAATTTCAAGGAAGCCAACATTCGCAAAAGCTTGAAGAAACCGTTCAATCTCATCTGCGAACTCTTTACGAAGAGCATCGCATGCTATGTTGGATCCTTTGATACGCTGTCGGAGACGAAGCTGATCGGAACCGCCATGATCGTCGACAGTCTCGCCGGAACAAAGTTTAACTGGCACGGGTGGCTTCTCAAGCAAATCCACGAAGCTGCTGACGATTTTGCCTTCGTACCAGGAACTCCAGATAAGATTCTGCGCAAAGGAAAATTGAAATTCTTTTCCAGACTGTCTGTTGCTCTGGAAATGAAGTATCCAGAGATGATATGGCCAGAATCTGACACGATCATCTACAACAAGCACACCACCTTCTAGGACAAGTGGAAGCAAACAAAAATCCCAATGGATCAGGGACTTCTAATTGTAGAAGTGCCCGCAGCAAGGCAAGGTGTGAAAACACAAGCTGAAGTGTCCCAAGCGAAGCAAGCCGCTTCATCTTTGAAGCATGTGGCTGCAAAGCAAGGGAAGAAGAAAGTGAAGCAAGAAACTTCACCTATCCAAGAAAGCGAGGCTGAGGAGAAGCCGCTTGAGGACATTGAAGTTAACAAATCTCAATCCTCACCTACTGAAACTACCCATATCCCTGAACACACCCCAACCATGCATGAGAAGAAGCTAATGAGGGATCATGCAGAAGAGATGGAGGTTAAGAATGCAGAGATCGTAAGTTTACAAGACGAGATCACTAAACAGAAGATGGAGTTGAAGGAGAAGGAGAAAGTGTTGGAGGCACAAGTAAATCTGGTGAATGATCTCAAGGACTCGCGTGACGCAGAACGGAGCCGCTTGAGAGTGGTGAATACCAATCTGGTCACAGTTGGTAAAGAGAAGGACACATTGGAAAAGGAGGTGAAGGAGTTGAAAAAGAAACAGGAGAATAAGGAGGGAGAGTTGGTGATGAAAGAAAGCGAACTCCTCAGCACCAAGAAGACTCTTGACTTACTTCGAACCCAATTGAAGAAAGTCAAAGAGGAGAGTGCAATTGACAAGCGAGAGCTTGAAAATCTAAGGAAAAATGCTGGATTGTCGGAAAAGCAAGTCCTCGAGTCTCGAACGGAAGAGATGTTTCATACCGTACTTGACAAGATTGAGGTACTTCACAAGTCTCTTACTGGAAAGACAAGCGTCCCAACCCCTGGTTTTGATGATGCCAAAAAGGGGGAAGGGATGGTACTGAAAAATGTCAATCTGTTGGAGCCACAAGGTGGAGGAATTGGAGCTGTTGAAGCAGAGAGATTGTTGAAGGAGAGTAGTGGTACTGGAGAAGAGGAGAGAGAGGCGAAGTCTGCAAAGAAAGGCAAAGAAAAGCTCACTAAGCCTGAAGAACCCCGCAAGCCACTTGGAGATAAAGTGCTTGCCTCTTCCATTGCTCGACATCCTCCAGTTACTGTGCTAACAAAGGAGGAAAGGCGGAAGCTAGCAGAGGCGAGCGAGACTATGGCTTGGGAGAGCGAGCGCCAGTCTAATCTGAAAAATCTTGCAGGTACTTCAAGCTCTCAAGCGCCCACTTCAGACGAAGCACCCACTTCATCTGCCCCATCATCAATAGTGAAGCGAACAGATCCAGAAACTGAGAGAGATGATTCAGTGATCAAACGCCAAAAAGTTGAGAAGGCAGTTGTACCAAGGGCAGAGAAGGAAAAGAGGACAAGGACAAAACGTCTGCAAGTCATTGACGAACGAATTGAGAAAAATTTCAATGAAATGAAGATCATCCAGTCCGTTTTGGTCAGAAGTATTTTTGTTCCAATCACGCCAGAAGAATCCGATGCATGCCTAGATCAGGCTATAATAGACACTTGTCACAAGACTGCGAAAGAAATGATTGACTCTGGCCGCTACCCTCTCAGAGAAGAACGCAATTACATTCGCAAGCAACTCAACAAGAAGCTTCATTTCTGGAGCAGCGAGTCAGGAAAGAAGTTCAAATCAATCATAGCACAGATGTCCAGCCGGTCGGAGGAGGAGTTGGCAGTACGCAGAAATGAGCACCCTGATGCCCGTGAGATTGAGCAGTTCATTCCTGACGAACTACTCGAGCAATGGCTATACTACAAGGAGAAGTTTATCAAAGCTTACTACTATTGGGAGGTAGTGCCATTGCAGACTGAATGCTCAAGGGTCACTGCGCTCAACAACTTTCTGAGTATCTATGATGAGAACTTTAGGCAAGAAGTCTTCGCTCTTGCACAGTTTGGAGAGCCTACACCCTTAATCATCAAGGTACCAGCAAAGAAGGAATTCATCATGCCATTCCTACCTGGCACTAGTATCCTCAATCGCAGCATCATCGACGCTGAGGTGAATGAAGCCTTCCAATTGGAAGAGACTTGGAGGAGGCCAAGTATCCACAGTGCTGAGTCGATGGAAGCAAGGGTCTTCAGTGCATACACCATACCCGAAGATATGATTGCAAAGGATTTGGAGGCAGATGAAGAAGAGAAGAAGGAGGAGGAGAAAGAGGAGTAGGATGAAGCGGCAGGAAACCGTTGAAATTACGTGCTTCATATTTTGTGAACTGATGTTCATATATCTCATTTCAATTTCTGTCTTTTCTTGTGTCATTTACTCGCTTTGTGAATGACTTTATATTTCTGCTACAAACTCATTAATTTAACCGAAAAAAAAAAGGGGAAGGAACTTAAAAGAAAATTACAAACGAAACTGCAAAGGAAGCAGTCGCTTGGAGTTCCCTTCACGGTTAAATTGACTAGGTTTATTATTTTTATCTAAGTCTTTTGGGTTTTGGCATCATCAAAAAGGGGGAAATTGTTGGGAATTGTTAAGGACTAAAATGTTAAGGGGGAACTACATGGGACATTTGTTAAATAAAGTCATTTGTTTTGATTAGATCCCAAAACCCCAAGCGTCCTTTTCCCAAGCGACCCATTTTGATGTAGTTAATAGGTTAGAATTTTTCTAAGCCTACACTGTTAGGATGGCTCTTTTATTTTGCTTAGATTAGGCTTCAAAAGTTCAAGTGAAGGCCACTCGCTTGAGTGTGTTTTCCAAAGCGAAGCAAGTCAAGCAAGCTGAAGTGAAGCGTGCCAAAGAATAGCGAAGCGAAGCGAGCGCTACAGTTCAAAGCAAAGCGAAGCAGAGCTAACGCTACAGTTCAAAGCGAAGCGAAACGAAGCAAACGCTGCAAAGCGAAGCAAAGCGACCCGCTATAATATGATCCTAAAGCGACTCACTTCGGAGCGGCCGCTACAACTTCAAAGCGAAGCGAGCCACTACCTACCAGAAAGCGACAGCACAAATTCCCGCTCCGATTTTGAACTCCAGTCAACAGGAGATCTCCGCATTAATTACGAGATCTCCACGTGTCGAAAGCGGAGAGGAGCAGAGGAGTTGACTGCCAGGCCGACAAAGGCGCCGCTACAGTACTGGCTCGCTCCAGTTACTGTTAAACTTGGAACTTAGCCATTTTCGGCAAAAGTCCAAAACTGCGCGTCTGCAAAAGCTACTGCCTGCGCAAGTACTGTCGAGAGGAGGAGGGACAAGACCACCAACCAAGCAACGGATCTTAGCCAACCCTCCGCCTATAAATAGTGAAGGATGAAGACGTGAAGAAGTAAGAACACTACTTGCGCATTCGAGCCTACTGCAAACAAACACTCCCAAGCCTTCGAGCAAATCTTCGAGTCTTTGTTTCAAGTGTTCTCCGAGTTTCCAGTCCATCGGAACTCGTCTTCACAACCTTCACACTTAGATTCTAAGCCCACTTCAAATATCCAAGCTTAGAAGAAGAACTCTACCCATCTTTGCATCTACTGTAAAGAGTTCTTCATTAGTGTGTTCGTCAACCAAAAACCCTAAACTGTTGTCTGTTAGGTTTTTGAGTCGTCGTTAGGTTGTTCAGATCTAAGGCCCTTCTTTCATCGATTGAAGAAGCCTCGATCGTAGAGTTGAGATCCAAGCTTACACTTACATCGTTTGTGTAAAGCTCGATCGAAGCTAGGCTGTAAGGAGAGCCCGTAATCTCCCTGTCTGTCTGACTGAAGCGAGTGAAGCTTCCAGTCGTTGTTAGGTTTGTGTAGTGAACCCGCAATCACTACGTCAGTCGTTTGATCTAGGCAAGTGAAGCCCGATCCCGACCAGGTTTTTGAAGGACCCGTAACCTTCAAGTTCTTGAGTGAAAAGAACAGTTGCCGTCGTGCAACAAAGTGGATGTAGGAGCGTTATCTCCGAACCACTATAAATCTCTGTGTCGTATCTCTCTTACCTTAATCTTTTTACAGTATTCGATTATCCATTGCACGTGCATATAAACAAACTTAACTTGGATTTTCAATTACTTAGGAAAGATTTTAGCTCACCAAATTCCGCACAAAGAGTAAAGTCTCACTCTTGATCAAGCTCTAAGCTTAGGACAAGAGATTCGTGATTGCTTTCGATCTAGCCCTCGGTTAGGTCTTTGCATTTCCAAAGAGCACTTTACTTTATACTCTGAGTTAAGGAATTGAAGTTGAAAAACTTCAAAATACGTATTCACCCCCCCCCCCCCCCCCCCCTCTACGTATTTTTCCTATAGCAAACCGGGACCAACATAACAGTACCGTATCAATAACCTCGAATGGGTTAAAGCCACTTCCACAAGGCATCAGATGCTAAATCAAACGCAGATGCCCAGCCAAGACGGAGGGAATGTTAAGATCTGGCCAGAACCGGCCTTTGTATCGTAAAGTCATACCAGGTCCGTAGGCATCTTCAAAAGCCCAGGGATCTGCTCAACACACTATCCGCATGACTCTACGTACTCTAGGGTGAGGACCACCACATTAATAACATAAGAATCTTGTCTCCTTAGAAATACCTCTCTTGCTCTCCCTTAGCACGAACATTCACCTTTTCATCCTCTCCTTCATCTATAAATAGTGGGTGATCTCACCACTCCACATACTTCTTTTCAACTCAACTTAACTCAACTCTACACACACACACTCTGCGTACTATTCCATTCATTCTCACGTTCTACCGCGAGCTCCTTCAAGCCGGAGCAATCGGAGCGCTCGAGGTCTTCTCCTGGGAAACCTCGCTTATCATCACCTTCATTTCCATTCTCATCACTGGAAATAACCTCTCCCATCATTTCGAGCCTAAGGTATAATCCTCGTTACTAAGAGAGGACGAAGCATGAAGGCGCTTTGCGCTCTTTACTTCACCCTCTCTTATCTCCGTCCTTCTCCGTTTTTCTACTTGAATGAGCTCTGAGCTCTATGGATCTAACTGGATTGTGATCATAAACATCTTTTGTTCACTATTTAACTTGATTCTCTCTTTTATATCCACATGGAAGATGCTCTGTATAAAATGAGTGGTTATGGCTAATAAATCGCATGAATCTCTTACTCTCTACCGTTGTAATCCTTTATCTCTGAATGTTCTTTGCAAACCCGATGAATAATCACTTAAATTGTTGTAGATCTTTAACCCGGATCTATCAACTAGCTTTTTATATGATGTCCTTTAATTCTAGTTTTGTTATTGGGCCTAGGTTAAAGTCCAATTAGAATATCTAAGTCCACTAGGGTTTAGTGTCAAACCTATTTAAGGTTTCATTGTATCTTGACCGTCATTATCGAAATAGAATATTGAATGAACCCTTCGTTGGTTTTCGGTTTTCTCTTTGAGAAGATTTGGAGTTTAAACGCACTCGAAGCGTTAATTATCGATACGTCTCGATCTCGAGGCGTATCATTGGTGCTTTCACTGAAAGAATTTCTCTTTTGAAGATCCAATTTTTTATTTCAAAAAAAAAAAAAAAAATAGAGAGAGAGAGAGAGAGAGAGGGGAAGAAGAAAACAGCGTTTTGGCTTGTCTTTGAAGATTTGTTGAGGTGGGTGTTTCCATTGATGTTCCTCATGGCTCATTCAGAAATCCTTGCAGCTCTCAATTCCCTTCGTATCCATCTGGAGAGCCAACTAATAGCTACTAATTCAACCATCAAAACATTTATGCGATCAGTTGATACAAGTAGGGGTGAGCATTCGGGTGGTTCGGGTCTAACCCGAACCAAACCCGAAAAATCCAAACCCGAATTTTACATTTTTTATAACCCGAACCGAACCAAACTAACATCTATACCGAACCAAACCCAAACCATATTTTATGGTTCGGGTTCGGTTTGGTTCGGTTCTAACCCGAATTTATACATAAAATTTAATTCTTTCATTTTTTTGAACAAATACATGAGATTTATACTTTAAACATGAACATTTATCGGCTTTAATAATATCTAAATAACATAATAACATCAAACCAACACAAAATCCAACCATAATACAACAAAATCAATCCACAGATCAACCTAATAAATCCATAATCTAAGCATAATACACAAAGCTAATTCAGAATTCAACGAAATCAACAATCATGGCATAAAAAATATGTAGAAATTATGAAAATATATTGAATAAATAAGGGCATAAAGAATTGAATATGTAGGAATTAGGATACATAATTAATAAATAGTTAAATACACAAATTATATAATATTATTTTAAAGAATTATATAAATTCGGGTTTCGGGTTAGACCCAAATTTTCTATGCAAACCCATACCCGAACCGAAATATTTTTGGGTCCCAAATTTCAACCCGAACCAAACCAAAAGGATATAGAACCCGGACCAAACCGCCTAATTCGGTTTGGTTCGGTTCCGGTTTTCGGGTCGAACCATATTTTGCTCACCCCTAGATACAAGGTTTGAAGATCTGTGCTCCACACCACCATCATCATCCTCTCCGGTACCTGCCGCCGCTCCTTCGCAGTTCCTCTCCACCACCCTCTACCAAGCCACCGGTGACGCCGACGACAAGCTCGGCTTCATCAACATCACCGACGTTAAAAGCGGCAAGGTCGCCCTCTATTCGGCATCCCTGGCTCGCCACTAACAACTCTAGCCACTAACGGTGCCGGAATGTAAGACCTCGGGTCAAAACCGTCGGCGACTCGGTAACTCCCGACACCTGACTCGACTCGTCGAGAATCGCTTCCACCGTGCTCGACTCAACTCCACTCTGCATATTCACCGCCGACAGCTTACTCCCCCCCGTCGAGCTCTTCGGTAAGCCTCCATCACCGGCGCCGGGACCAGCACCTGAAATTACTCCACCCCCGAACTTCCATTTTTGGCCGCTACCTCTACCTCTACCCCCTCCACCGCTACCCCCCCCCCCCCCCCCCCCAAATCGAGGCTACGCCTATCTCGGCCATACCCCCACCACCGACTGCACCATCGGCGTCCCCATCCCCAACCAAAGCAACCCTGTTCTCGCCGCCAGCCACCACTTCATCGAAATTGTCGCCGGCTCTTCGTCGCCGCTGCCGATTCCTTGTATTGTTGGGGACTGATGACGATGGGGAGGGAAAATTGTCCAACGATTTGCCCATTGTCGGTATCCATCAATCCATGGAGTTTCAGACTGTTCTCGGGGGCAATTCATCCGAAGGTAATCAAGGAATTTCTTTCTCACAATTTCAAGTGCTAGCCCACACAGAAGTGGGCCAGATTTTGGAGAATGTTTTATGGCCCAGCCCATCAGACACAGAGGCCCAAACATTCTTAAATTTGGAGTCCACCCCTCTTACTCCACCGAATAACAAATATCAAGAGGATGTTGCGGTGGCCTCCTGACGAGGGGTCATTTTTAGCCTCTATACACTCGAGGAAGTTTATAAGGATTTTTGAATCTCCACCTTAAGGACATGGTGGTTTTGAAGGGTGGAGGAGTTGATACGACCAAGAAATCGAGGAGATATTAGTTCGAGAACATAAGTTTATTACTAGTTCTTTATGTAAAGTCTTTTAATTCTAGTTTTGTTATTGGGCCTAGGTTAGAGTCCAATTAGAATATCTAAGCCCACTAGGGTTTAGTGTCAAACCTATTTAAGATTCCATTGTATCTTAGTCGTCATTATCAAAATAGAATATTGAATGAACCCTTCGTTGGTTTTCGCTTCTCTTTGAGAAGATTTGGAGTTTAAACGCACTCGAAGCGTTAATTATCGATACGTCTCAATCTCGAGGCGTATCAGGGTGTTTGGCTAATTGAAGAACTTATAAGCTCCTCTAAAGTGTTGCCAAAATAAACTCTTTTACATCTTATAAGCTGAAAAAATAAGATGTTACAACTTATAAGCACTATAAAAAATAAGCTCATCCCCATCAACTTATTTTTGCTTATTTTCAGAAATACTAGACATTTACAAGATTACCCTTATTATAATTTATTATTTTCATAAATACTGGACAATTAAAATTTAAATGTCGTTTTTTTTTCCTTATTTTTTTCTCTTCCTAATTTTTTTATTTTAATTTTTCAGATTTTTTTTTTTTTTTTGGATCACGTTTTTTTCTTTTTTTGCATTGTCTGGTAACAATTAAAATTTTGATTTGAATATTTTTTACAAATATAATAATGTATCCAATAAATAGCTAATGAAGTAAAAACAAATATGTATTTTTTGGTCATTGCAGGATAAAAATAGTTTGTAAAATAAACAATTCATCATCTTATAAACACAATCATCCAAACACTCTAACATCTTATATGTTCTTAAATGTTAGAGCTTATAAGCTCTTTTAATATCTTATAAGCTCTTACAGCTTATAAGCACTTCAAAATAAGCTTAGTCAAACGGGCCCTAAAACTCATTCACACTACTTTATCCACCGTTATCACTCTCGTCTTAATTCATATGCCCGAAAAAAGTTATCATTTTATAAGTGAAACGGAGGGAGTATCAGACGGAGCAAATCTCTTGCTAAGACAAAGGTCGAAGATCAGAGATTCCATCCAATAATTTAGCGTAGGTTTCCTAATAAAATAATTTAGGTTAGGGAGAAATTCTATCCAATAATTTAGCGTAGGTTTCCTAATAAAATAATTTAGGTTAGGGAAAAATAATATGTGGTTCCCCAATTTATAAGTATTTTCCGTGCTCCGATTGCATTATTTGCTTTAATATTAATTTTTTTCAATTTTTTATTTTCTAATACCGTTAAAATTAGTATTGAAATTATTGAATATATAAAATATATCAAATGAGTAACTTGATTGGTTTTATTATTCTTTTTTTTTTTCTTTGAAGTTTAAGAGGTAAAAAAAAAAAAAAGATTTGATTTTTTATGTATTTTGTAAATTCAATAATTTAATATTAATTTATAAAGTATTACCGGTAAAAAATTGAAAAAGAAAAATAATGCTAAAACAAACAAAGGGCTAATGGTGCTCATAGATTGGGTAGCGACATAGGAGTATTATTTATTGATGGGTGTGTATACATCTTTGAGATATGAAATGTTGGAAACCTTCAGCAGTCTGATTTTGATGATGGTTTTCAAAATCATACTTAGAATATTTTCTACAGTATTATTTAGAATTAAGGTTGATAGGATTGACTTAACCTTGTCTAGCACAAGTCAATAAGATTAAGTCTTAGAACATATGGATCTGCCTTGTAAAGGTTAATGTTGTTCTTATCAACCTCGCCTATAGAGATTGATTTGACCAGATATGTCCATCATCAACCTGCTCTTGTGGAAATCTAGCCGCCTAAATATGAAGACTACAAGATTGCTGGAGAACCACCTCTAAGGCTTGTCGATATCACTATATGGATCGACCTTGCCAACCAGCTAACACGTAGGATGCCAGCTCGGATAAAATCCCAACGGCTAGAGTGCGTCAAGAGTAACGGGTAACACAGTTCATCGCAACCACTCCGGTGACTAGTTTTCAAAAACTATGCCTATAAATACTTCAACCATTTTCCAATTGCAAGGCACGGAAACTCAAGCCAAAACTCCAAAGAAATCTCACATCTTGCCAAAATTAATTCAACACTTGAATCATGATGACGTTTCCCAAGTGTAGAAGAATTGAGATTTCAATACTTAAAATACTCCGACTTCGAAGCGTTCACTATTGCTTCGAGTCCACGTGGAAAACTCTCCAGTACTCTCCCTAACTCGCATGATTATGCTTGTAGATTCCCCATAACAACAATTGATAAGCTATGTAATTCCGTTGTAAGGTGGTTAGTTTGCAAACTATTTTTGTAAAAATGGAAGTGTCATGATCCATAATTCGTGCTTAGATTCTGTCAAGTTAGATTGTATGTGGGCTGATACTCGGTTAGCATAAACGAGAAGGTAAATCCAAGGTTAATGGATTTCCGGGTCAAGTTCGACCTGACGTGGACGTATGAGGATTATTTCCGAACAATGATAATCTCGACTCTCTCTCTCTCTCTCTCTCTCAAAAGAGTAAAGAAAACTTGAATCTTCAAACTCCAATGTAGAAAGCAACCCACCGTTGATACATCTTCGCACTGACGACCCCAGCATGGGGCAATTGGGGTACAGTTGTACTCCCAAAAAAAAAATTACGACTAGTATTTTCCGCTCTTCCCACCGAATATTGTTCGTTTTTATATCTATGTTTCATATATATTTAAGAAACGCCCACTACTCAGTAGTACGGAAGAAGTAAATATTTATTTTTGCTCTTTAAGTTGGTATTGATTCTTCCGATTGCTACTGCAAGTGTTGAGAGAGAAATTTTCGAAATAACCTAATGGTATATAATTTTTTTCGCACCCCCGATTTATAATTTCTGGAGTCGCTACTGCATCTTCAGCTATAGCAGAATATAGGGCAATGAGCTTGACCCACTAGAGAGCTTGTTTGAATAACTCGTTCGCTGCAGGATTTTCATATCGCTCCCTCCCTGCCTATTCCTCTATTGTGTGATAATCTTGCAAAAATTCACATTACTAAAAACAGTGTGTTTCATGAGCGAACCAAGCACACAGATCTTCATTGTCACATTGCGCGTGAGAAGTGTATTTCTGGTTCTAGTTTCTGGTTTATGTTTCTAAAGTGCTCCAATTGGGAAATATCTTCACTAAGTCCCAACCTTTCCCTAGGTTCTTGATCTATTGTCCAAGATGGGGTTGCTTGGAGAGGGGGGTAAAGATAAAGCTATGGATATTGGTGAAGTGCATGACAGTGTTGCAGAAATGGAGGAAGAGATGGAAGAAGGAACATGAAGAAAGGAGATGATGATTTTTTGTTTTCATTGGGATTCGACCCCATTTCATGTTAACTAAGCTCGAGTATCATCTCCATCATTGATATGATCTTGATCTAACGATGTAGATTTATTCCTAGCTAGTTAGTCGTGTAAGCGTGTTACTTGCTTATTAGTTGTGGGGCCATGTAGTTAATTAACATATTGTGTTAATTATAGATATATTGTAGGAGTACTAAGCAGCGTTTCACAGCGTGAGGAAATGAATGAATTCTGATTTTTCCTTCAATAATTTCTCTTATTTTGATTCTTCTTTACTATGAAATATCTTCAGATCTAATTTCTTTACAATAATTCATACATCTCAATATTAAAATATTTAGACTAATCTAAGTTAAATGTGGAAAAATGAAATAAAAAATAAAAATAAATGTATGTATGATCAAGAGTCAAGACGGTTCCACGGTTCGGAACCAGGGAACCGCTGATTTAGAACCACCGGTTAACGATTCCTAGTGATAGGAACTGAAACCGAACTGCCGATTCCTATGGTTCCTCCGCCGGTTCCATACCGTCAATTACGATTACGATTAAAAAACCTATAATTTCAATTAAAAACTCGGTTAGAACCGGCTATTCCAGTTCATTTGGACACCTCTAGATACTACTACAAAATTTGGTCCAAAATTAGATCAAATTTTTAGTTCGACTCATTTATTGTAATAACGTGAGACACATCCACGGTTTTAAAATATGTCCAACATAATGAAATCAAGACAGCCAGCCGTTTGAATTAATACATCAACCAAAAACTTGAGCATAATTAATTTACGACAAAAACTTGAGCCTTCCCCCCCCCCCCCCCCCCCCCCCCCGCCCATTTTCCAACAATGAGAACGCAAGTGACGCAATCACAATCGAGCTTGATAGACTAAGATGGACATGCGTATCCCAAAATCAATTGTCACAGAACATTAGTTAGGAATAAACCCGTGAAATCCAACTAATCCATGACCGAAAAAGATTCAAAAATATAATCAAAACTGAACCTCAAATTAAAGGAAGAAAAACTGAACCTCAAATTAAAGGAAGAAATAAGATTTTAACCCTTCGATTTAAAAAAAAAAAAAAAAAAAAAAAAAAAAAAAAAAAAAAAAAAAAACTGTCCCAACAATGCTTGGCCTAGATGAACGCCCCAAATGAGATTGAAAATTCATTTGTTAAGTTGATCAGAATATCTCCATGAAACTAGAATATTCATAAGATTAACTATGGAGATAAAATTTCACATAATAAATAATGCTCAATCAATGTCTTGAATTAGTATAAAATCGTAAGATGCAAGGCCTATGTATAGGCATTAAAACCTCGACCTGGAAGACAATAAGTCAAATCCTAATCTTAAGGGAACAGAGGAGGATCATAAGTGGAAGCTACATTATTTGATAAAATTGTCTATCTGCTTCCACTATTTGATAAAATTGTCTATCCTTAATGTGTGTGGATTAACCTAACAGTGGTGTGGTTACTACTTGAAACCGAAAATCTCACGTTTGAGTCCTCCTTGCATGGTATATTATTATTATTATATTTTTTTTTGCTAAATTGATGTAAAAAAAATGTCTACAATTGTCTTATCCCTCCCCTTCCTTATCAAACCAAAGTGAACACCTCTTAAAATTGATTTGATTGGGTTGGAAAGTATCTAAGAAAAACTAAACCGAATGAACTAAATTGTTACCTCGAATTATCATTCCAAATGAAAAATCATTAATCATTACATCCTGATTGACAAAGATATTTCATTAATTCGCAATGATTGGCAGTAAACGTGGATGGTTAGTGATCAAATAAACCATAAGCACGTGCAGATGGACACAAACTGATCCAAACACTCGCTAAAAGTAATAGACAAGGTACTTATGATTCTTCACTTGGTCACAACGTTTGAAGTTTTAGCAGATTGCCAGTCTAAACAAACAAGTCCGAACAATGCATTATTGAACACTCAGTAAATCGAGAAGCTGGGTAGTGCTTCCGTTCTTAGAAACCACCCTTCATCTGCACATTCAATGTATAAATCAAAATACTAATCTTGGATGGTTTTTGTAATTTCCATAGGCAAGAAGTAACTGTGCAAGAATTCATATAACCGAAGAACTGAAAGAAGAAAAGAAACTGCATTGAAATTTGCAAATATAGTAAGCTGCTAAGAACCAAAATCAAATGCAGCAAAGGACATGGATGGATACAGAGAGCAAGCGGGATGAGGGTTGGAGATTTCTCATTAAATTCATAGTTGCTATGCATACAATTTCTCATTAAAATATAAATGTTATGCCTGGTAAAACCACATGGTTTTTTTTTTTTTTTTTTTTTCTTTTTCTAATTAGTCTTTACGCTCATGTTAACACTCTTTCTGTTGGGCTGATGAGAGATGGGCTGGGATGGAGATGGAGGCAGGAATAAAGAAAACGGAGGTCATGAAGAGGGAAAAGATGGAGGCAGAGAGAAGATGATATTTATCTAGCCAACCCAATGGAAGAGAAAGGGCATAGGGAAGAAACATGGCATTCCCAGTTATCTCTATAAACCACACTGTGTTATGCTGGGAAGAAAATGACAGACGTAATTCACGTCCTTAAACTGAAAGCCAATTCTTCTTTATTCGAATGACAAATTAAAAATGCTTTCTTCGACACAATGCATAATTTAGTGAAAAACGCCCAGATTTGGCATCTCAGTCATGCAAAAGAATTATAGAAACAGAATAGTGAGAGGTCAGGGACAGGAAAGAATTTCGCAGAAAATTTTCACATTGAAATTGAAGCTTTCCTAAGAATTTACATTGTAGGGTCATCAAGAAGAGAAAATGAAAGTTCAGCAAGGTGAAGATGGTGAACGGTGAAGAGCAAAGCATTTGGTTCCACCAGTCTAGTGACAAAATAATAAAGGTTTTTGTTCTGCTAGTCTCATTTAGTTGCTAGTTTCTATCTCTTTCCTTATCTTTGTTCTTGAAAGAAGAAGCATGTGTACCACAACAAAATTAGTTTACATCAAACTCCTTATTGAGAGAAGGATATTGGAAGATTTTAAAACCCCTTTTGAGTGTTTGAAAATTGTCCAGGAGCGACCAATGACTGGAAATTTCATGAACACATAATACGATGAAAGGTTAACAATAACTAATGAATCATGAAAAATGTTCACTATTATATTCATTGGAGGGTAGTCTATAATCCACTAAGTCGAATATTAAATGGAAAGACATTACATACCCATTACAAGCACACGAAATGTTGAAGCCCCTTTCATCACTAACCACAGTGGTAATACTAAATTTCAAATTGATTGAATATGTCCTGCAGTACATTCTTGTGCTCAGCTTCAATTGAACCATTGTCTAAATTACTCGACAACATGAAAATCCTACTATAGAAACAACACACAAATGCCACGTCCCCATTTCTACATGGACGAATACACATATTTAGTGGTAATATTGTAACCTCGTAAGAGGAAAGAAAAAGCTACTTACCTAGGAAAACATGAAACAGAACCATGGAATTCCTTCTCCGATCAAATTCATGATATTTACATTTCAAACAGGATATATTTCAAAGAAGCTATAAAACTGATTAAGGGAAAAGGGTAAATTCGAGTTTCAGGAAATAGAGAGCCCTCAGTTCCAAGAAATAACACATCAAACCCTAATTTGATAGGCACACTTCACATACGAGCATATATAGATAGATATATTCCAGATTCTGGAAAAATGTGAAAACTGAAAACATTTAAGAAACTAATTGATGAAGAGATTATGAGTCTGACCGGTGAAAGGCCGCCGATTTCAGTGAGAAGCGGAAGAGGAGGAATGAGAATGAGATTTGGGGGCGTAGATCTTGTTGTAAGCGGTTTCGCCGACGAGGTAGATGCCGAAGGCGACGAGCGCGATGCCGAGGCCGGGGGTGGCGTGGCGCCACTGATTGGGTGAGCATCGGGTGCTTACGCCACTCGTCGCGGCGCTTGAAAAACTCTCCGGTTGTCCCCAGTGGCTTCGCCATTGATGTTGCTCTTTTTGCTCTCTCTCTCTCTCTCTCTCTCTGCGTCAAATCTAATGATACGAGAAATAAGCTATGGAGCGTGTACTACGGCCTTTGCCCTTTGGGGCTTCGCTGCAGTGGTTTAGGCCTCTAAACGGCTTTTAAGTTATTTGGGCCTCGATCCATATAGTCCAGGGTAATTCTATACACATCCCCATTTTACTTCCTACACCCCTTATTTATTACTCCATTCGTACCATTAAATTTCATTCGTACTATTAAAAATGTTTCATTAGTTTAGTTTGGCCGCAATAACTACTTCTTCCATCCAATTTCAATTAACTTATTTTTATTTTGATACATGATTTTAGATGTAGGGTTAAAATGAAAAGTAAGGTTAATTCTTAGGGGTGGGAATTCGGGTCGGTTCGGTTAACCGAACCGACAATTTCGGTTAACCGAACCGAAAAACCACCTAAAACCCTAACCGATAACCGAACCGAACTCAAGTTCGGTTAACCGCTAACCGAACTCCCTTTTGCGGTTAGGTTAGCGGTTAACCGAAAATAACCGATTTTCATTTAAATTTTAAATATTCTATATAATTTATATTTTTTGCGGTATTTAATACTTACGATAGGCAAAATCGGTTCTTGTGCTACAATTTTCTTAAAAATTAAAATTGTAGATTGTAGTTTAGAGAAAGGAATTTTGTCTCTTAAATATTGAAGATATATCCAATACATCTTTCTACTCACTCAACATACACTAATTAAAAAAATACGAATATAAATATGTTAATCATTGAAGATTGTAATTAGGAAATGCGATGCGAGCGAGCCTGGATCAAATGGATTAGAAATTAGGAAATTATAATTTTAGAATTATAATTAAATTAGGAAATTTAAAAATTATAAAATTAATAATTTTAAAATGATTTAATTAAATATCGGTTATCGGTTATAACCGATCGGTTATCGGTTATAACCGATAACCGAAAATCTTGAAAACATATAATCGATAACCGAACCGATAACCGAAAATCGGTTATCGGGTAACCGATAACCGATCGGTTACCGGTCCGGTTCGGTTATAACCGAAAAATGTGAACCGAATTCCCACCCCTATTAATTCTTACCATTTTAGAAAATAATTCAATTGAAGTGAGACATCTCAATTAAGAAAAGAAGTCAAATGAAGTGAGACGAAAGAAGTAATGTTTTGCTTGTTAAGTATGTTTCACTATTACCCCATCTGTCTCATGTTAATTTGTTCACTACAGAAATTGCACAATAACCGATGCAATAAAGATATAAAGAGTTTTATATTATACTACCTTCATCCACATTCATTAGTCTCATTTCCAAATGGCACAAGAGCCAAGGAAAGTGGGATAAGGGGTGTGTTAGCAGAAAATTAAGCAAAAAATTTAGAAAATGATTATTGTTTACGAAAAACACTGTAGCAAGATTTCCAGTACTTCATTTAATTGTTCATATTTTTAAAAAATGCCAAAATTTTGAAATAACAGTTTTGGAGCCATTTCTTTACACTTTTAATTCAAATACGTAGTAATTTTCCCCAAACCGAATCATACAGTGTATATAGATATACACTTCATATTCACTACATTTACAATATTCAAACACTCAAAAAGATTCAAGCAGAGGATAAGGAGCCATGGGAAAGAGGTTTGATATGATAGACAATTGCACAAAGGAGGTGATGCAGTTCTTGTTGGAGAGTTGCACCAAAGGCCGACCTCCCCGCGGGAAGATAGATGATGTTGCTGGCTGCTTCAACTATTGCAGGAAATTTGTGAGCAGAATCTGGAAAACTGCAAAGGATCAAAAAGCTAGAAGTAAGGTCATTTCTGTTTCAGCCAAAAGAAAAAGGAGAATCTGATAACCAAAGCATGACATCAACTATGCACAAATTGAAGCCCTTGAAGTAGAAAAAAGAGGTACCATATAAGCAATTTCAGATGCTATTGGAGTACCCAAGAAGTATTGTGGGAAATTGGGTTAAAACTCACCTACTTAGACCTCATACAAATGCAATCAGACCTCTTTTGAAACCAAATAATATGCTTACAAGGTTATTATTTAGTTTAGAAGCCCTACACTATAAAATTGCCCTCAACATTCTCAAATTCAAACCCATGGAAAACACTGTTCACATTGATGAGAAGTGATATTACTGATCAAGAAAGAGCTGCAGATATACCTTAACCCCAATGGAAGCAGATCCACTAAGGGTATGTCAATAAAAAATAAAAAAATTATTCCAAAAGTCATGTTCATGTGTACAACAAGCAGACCAGTCTTTAATTTAGATGGCAGTGTATTATTTGATGGAAAGATAGATATTTGGCCAGTTGTTCAGAAGGTAACAACACAAAGGGATATCATCAAAAGAAAAAAAGGAACTAAAGAGATAAAACCTATACAGTCTATCACTAGGCAAGTGATCAAGGAATGCATAATCAAACTGGTACAATGTTCTTATTTCCATTCATGCATTGCTTGTAAAGCAGAACTATAATGATTAAACTAGTATGATGTGATGCAGTTTTTAAATCGTTGTGAATTATTTTTAAGAAATGAATGCAAGAAATTATGTTTTCAATATCAGACTGTGCCAGCAATCAAGGAAAAGTGGCCTCAGTGTCTAAGTAAGAACGTAATGATCCAGTAGGATAATGCAAGGACACGCATCAAGAACACAGATGCATATTTTCAACAAATAGCCAATGCAGATAGGTTTTACATGAAAAATGTTTAAATAACCAGCTAACTCACCAGAGTGCAATGTGAATGACTTAGGATTTTTCTGTGCTACTCAAGCCTTACAACAGAGGCAGAAATGCAGAACTTCAGATGATCTTATAGCTGCAGGTATTTCAACAGATTGGATCCAATGACTTTGAATAGTCTTTCTATCACTACAATGTGTTCTCAAAGAAATCTTGAAGCACACATAACAACTTCAAACAACCACATATGCATAAGAATGTTTTGATATGGCTGGGAACACTACCTAAAAGTTTTGAAGTGTCAGATACACAATGAGGGACTGATTACTTGATTGCAGAAGAAAGTACGGAAGGAATTGAAGGCCTAATGCATGATATGAGAATCAGTGTGCTACATGAGGGATGGGGGGTTCCAGATTTGAACATGTAGGTACATTCATCAACATTTTTGTGCAGGTTCAAAGAAGACAAAAAAAAAAAAAAAAAAAAAAAAAAAAAGGTAAACTTTCTGTGCAGTTTTTTTTAAGGGATGAAAATGAAGATGCAGTTTTTTGAAGCAAACAAAAGATCTCAACCATTTTGTGTAGTTTTTAGAAGGGATGAGAATCAATATTGCAAAATTTTGAAGCAAGCAGAAGATCTCAGCCATTATTTCATGCAAACAGAAGTTTTTTTTTAATACTTATTTCAGCCATTTTGTAATGTAACAACATTAGTTTAATGAAATTAAAGGCAATTTACTTAAGTGAATCGCATCATTTGACCAAGTTATGCCATCAGGTTAACAATTTAAAACTTGGTATATGCACAGACCCAATAAACTAAGAAAAGCTTATTGAAACTGCTTCAAATAGAGGTATGCATCATATAACAAGTAATGTCATCATCATATAGCAATTTAGCCGCAATTCCCACAATGATCGTAAGGTCACAGAATCCAACAGATTGAAATCCCACAGGTTCAACTAAGCAAGAACAAGTAATCTAGAAGATTTAAATCCAACAGATTCAACAAAGTGACAACAAGTAATTAAGAGATCCCATATATCAAAATCATTATACACAATCAAGAGCATGTGCATGATTCATTCATTCACAAAAAAAACCATAGGAGCAGGATTCATTCACGCAAATCACCATCGAATAAAAAACATAAGTAATCTAAGATATGATAGAAGTCACCAAAGTGAGGCTTTAAAACCTCTCAAGCCTTCTCACTCCCACACAATTTGGGACTTCGTCGAGCACTTTTGTCCGGCGCCGCCTCGAACCTCTCTGCGGCAACATCACCAGTGTCGATATTCTATGAAGCAGACCCTGTCTTATGATAAAAGTAAATTGGAAGGCAGCAGGGTAGATTCAGGTTGGGCTGCTTGTAGTAGTAATCTGGGAGGCGGCATAATAGCTTTGGGTTAGAGTGGTCCGGAGAGTCGCCGATAGGGTTGGGCAATGCCAGCGGTGTTGGTCCCGGTTTGTTATAGGAAAAATACGTGGGGGGGGGGGGGGGGGGGGGTGAATACGTATTTTCAACTTCTTTTCCTTAACTCAGAGTATGAAGTAAAATGCTCGGTTTAATTACTAAGACCTAGCCGAGAGCTAGATCTAAAGCAATCACGATTCTCTTGACCTAAGCTTAGAGCTTGACCAAGAGTGAGACTTTACTCTAGATGCGGAATTCGGTGAGCTAAATCTTTCCTAAGTAATTAAAATTTCAAGTTATGTTTGTTTAGATGCAAGTGCAGTGAATAATCAAACAATGAAATAAAGAGTTTAGGGTTAGAGAGATACAACACAAGATTTATAGTGGTTCGGAGATGAAGCTCCTACGTCCACTTTGTTGCACTAGGCAACTTGTTCTCTTCACTCAAGAACTTGAAGATTACGGGCTCTTCAAAAGCCTGAGACAAGATCGAGCTTCACTCGCTTGGATCTGTCAGATGCTGGGTGATTCCGGGTTCACACCAAAAACCTAAACTGGACTGGAAGCTTCACTTGCTTCAGTCCGACGACAGGGAGATTACGGGTTCTCCTTACAACCTAGTTTTGATCGAGCTTCACTTAATGAAAGTGTAAGCTTGGATCTAGACTCTATGATCGAGGCTTCTACTATCGATGAAGGTAGAGCCTTGGATCGAACACAACCTAACGACGAACACAAAAACCTAACAGACAGAACTTGGGTTAGGGTTTTTGGTTTACGACGAACACACTATGAAGAGTTCTTTACAATGAATGCAAAGATGGCTAGAACTCTTTTCTAAGCTGGGATTTGGACTGGGCTTAGAACACTATGTGTGAAGGTTGCGAAGACGAGTTCCGATGAGACTGGAACTCGGAGAACACTTGGAAACAAAGACTCGAAGATTGCTTAGAAAGCTGGGAGTGTTTGTTTGCAGCAGGCGCTCGAATGCTCAAGTAGTGTTCTCACTTCTCTTCGTCTTCATCCTTCACTATTTATAGGCGGAGGGGTGCCGAGATCCGTTGCTTGGTAGGTGGCCTTGTCCCTCCTCCTCTCGACAGTACTTTGCGCAGGCAGTTGCTTTTGCAGGTGCGCAGTTTGTCTCTTTGCCGAAAATGGCTAAGTTACAAACTTAACAGTAACTGGAGCGACCAGTACTGTAGCGGTGCCCTGTCGGCCTGGCAGTCAACTCCTCTGCTCCTCTCCATGTTCGACACGTAGAGATCTCGTAATAAATGTGAAGATCTCTAGTTGACTGGAGTTCAAAATCGGAGCGGGAATTGTGCTGTCGCTTTCTGGTAGGTAGTGGCTGGCTTCGCTTCAGTCTCGTAGCGTCCGCTTCAAATCGAGTCGCTTCAAGGTCATACTGTAATGAGTACTTGGGAAGTGAGTTCTCCAAGTGATTGCTTTAATAAGTGTTGACCCGCGTTGACTCGCTTCGGCTTTTTACTGTAGCGCTCGCTTCGCTTCGCTTTGGTGGACTCGCTTCGATTCCACTGTAGCGCTCGCTTTGCTTCGCTATTCTTCGGCACGCTTCACTTCGGCTGGGTAGACTCGCTTCGATTGAAAACACACTCAAGCGAGTGGCCTTCACTTGAACTTTCTGTAGTCTAAAACCTAAGTGACTAAAGCAAAATAAAGCCATCTTAACAGTATAGGCTTAGAAAATTTTCTAACCTATTTTCTACATCAAATTGGGTCGCTTGGGAACAGAACACTTGGGGTTTTGGGATCAAATCAAAACAAATTCTTGACTCACTTCAAAGTGTCCCATATGAGTTCCCCCTTAACATTTTGTTCTTAACAATTCCCAACAAGCGGTGATGATGTTTTTTCCAGATCTACGGGTTTCTAGCAAGGGGGCGGTGGCGATGTGAGAGAAATAGGGTTTTTTGGACCTCTTTCTTCGAACTCCGCCAGCTTCGCCCCCCTCGGTCGGCGAATCAGACAAGAAGGGCGGCGAGGGAGCAAGTTACGGCGGGTAGAGATCGGGTAACAATGGCGACAACCAGATCTACAGTTTTTTTGGCTCAGGGGCGGCGACTGCGTCACAGATCTAATTTTTTCTAGATTGAGGTCTTCGATCTCTGCTAGCTTCGCGCCCCTTGAGCATTCATATGTAGGTTTTTTTATTTCTATGATTGGAGGTGGGGTGAGTGGTGGGAGAGAGATGAGACGGAGATTGGAGAGTAGAGAGAGAGAGAGAGTTGGCGGATCGTGGAGAGGAAGGAAGTGAGAGTGAATGGTGATTTAGGGTTTCAACCCCTTAAGTTTTGGGCTTATTGTTGGGTCAAATTAATTGGATTTAACTGTTGGGTCTTTTAAACTAAAGGTTAATTTGGGCTAATTAAGTGTGATGTAGATGAGGATGTGATGTTAAATTATTTTCTTTTCAAGAAACGAGACTAATAATTGAGACGAACCAAAGTGGAATACATGAGTACATGATTAGTGAATGTGGATGGAGGTAGTATTAGTTGTGAGGGTATACTTTTTCCATTTAGGGTAAGTGTACAATTAAATGAGACATCTTAATAAGGAATCATAGACAATTAGTTTGAGACATAGAGAGTATAAGAATATATAATTGACATAAAATATTTTATTTTTCAGATATTTTTTAACATGAAGAATAATCCTCTACCAACCGTGGACATTCTTAATGTGTCCATGAATGACGTGTCGTACTATTAATTGAAAAAAATATCAAAATATATACCCTGACCTATATAAAATAGTACACTCTACATTGCCATATCAGCGACGAACTCATTAAAAGTACTCTTTCTAATCCAGGTATAGTCATAGATGTATATTTTTTTTTTTTCAAGAGAGAACTTTGATTTATTTTGAAATGTGTACTTAACAATGTTTTAAAAACCGGACCGGACCGGTTCAACCGGTTCGACCGGGAGCCGGCCATGGACCGGTCCGGTTTGGACTGTAAAACCGGTGGTCTGTTAGAACCGGCTTTGAACCGCCCGAACCGGTCAAAACCAGATGAACCGGCGAACCGGGGCGGTTTTTGAGAAACCGGCCGGTTCTCTATCTTACCAAAAAAAAATATATATATATTTTGTGTTTAGAAAGAATTCAACCCGTGACTTGTTAGTTGATAGACTAGTTTTTCACCATCTACATTACAATAATTACTTATACATAACATAAATTTAATTTTATTTAATAATTGACTAAATAGAAGTATTATTTATTATATAAATGTCTATTTTATCTCTCTCTCTTTCTGATTCACAACTATTTTTCAAAAAAACGACTTATTAACGTAATGTTAATTATTCTCATTTTATGATAATAAAGATAATTTTACATTTTTTTTAATCTTCATATAGCTACTAAGAATAAAAAATTAAATATAATCAATAAATTTTTATTGAAAATTTATTTTAAAAACATGATACGGAGTATTTAAATTATATTAAGAATAAATTATTTTTTTTAGCTTTAATGTATTTTTTACCTTATAGTAATTATAAATTTATTCATATTTTTATATATATCATGTATTTATTTATTATGAATATTATTTAATATTAATTTAATTATATAACGGTTCAACAATGGTTTAACCGGTTCAACCAATTAAACCATAAACCGAAAGCCTCACCAGTTTGACGTCCGGTTCGGTTTTTAAAACATTGGTACTTAATTATCGGGTGCGACTGCGAGGCGGCAGCTACTACGTAGCCTCAGTTACTAGGGACGAAACTAAACGGATAAAAAAAAAAAAAATGTGTCAAAGGCAGTACAGTTCAACTTTCAACTAGAAGACCAGTCACACTGAAATTCAAGGCAACCGCCGCAAACCGGCTCCCTCTTGTCGTAGAGCTAAGCCGTAGCATTTTACCCCTTTTCTTTTTCAGCTGGGAAAATCGAAATTCATACTACTTTGTTCTATAGCTGGGGGTGAACAGCCTGTGAAATTCCATTCCTTCATTCTTTTCTTCTTTCTTTCATCGGCTTACAACATTTTCTGAAAAAAAAGAAAAAGAAAAGAAACAGAGATGTCTACACTTCAATTCAGCAATTTCCGACCCTCTTCAACTTCTCTCTCTGTTTCCCCTTCTTCTTTCCCAGTATTATTGGGTGCTACTTTGCGGCTTCCCGCAGAATTTCGCCCCTCATTTGCGTTGACCACGGTGTATACTACCAAAAAGATCGGTTCTTTGAAGAACCCAAGATTCTTTAGAATCAGTTGTTCTGCAGGGGTAAGCCGTGGCTCATGAGTGGTTGATGTGTATTTACTTCAATTTCTTGTTCTATGAACTGATATTTTTGTGGATTTTGTGTTTGTGAGTGAGTGTGGCAGGGCTCTGAGTCACAAGTAGTGGTGAAAGAGAAAAGTGTGTCTGTTTTATTCTGCTTGCAGGAGGAAAGGGCAAAAGAATGGGTGTATGTCATTATTATTTCCCTCTTGTTTTAAATATTTTTGAATAACTGTGTAATTCTGTGGTATGTTTGTAATTCTGTGGTATGTTTGTTTATAAAAAATTGGAACTTGTGTTGCATGATAGATTCTTGAGTCTTTATACTATGGGACAGGAAAAAATTGAAGAAATTTATGTTGAACTTTTGCTTATTGGCATGAGGTGGAAATATGTTGCAGAGATAGAAGCTTTCACTTGTAAACATGTATCCCTCCGGCCCAAACGAAACGCACCCCTTCTTTACAGAAGCTCTCGTAGAATTGAAAGAATGAGTGCGTTTTGTTTGAGACGAGGGAGGAGGGAGGATACCATACGGGTCTGAATCTGTGGACTCGTGATTGCATGCAGCACAAAAAGTCATCAAGAAATCAAAACTTGGTTTTGGCTTCTTATTTGGATGAGATTCGTTATGCATTGAATCGTCCCCATCTGTTATACTTTGCGCTTCTTTTGGTTCTTTCCGCCTTTTTATCTTCATCTGAGGGCTATCCATCACATGGTTGTTATAGTTTTTCTTATGTGATCCTTAGGCAAGCATGCCAAAACAGTATCTTCCACTTCTTGGCCAACCAATAGCTCTATACAGGTGAGTGCAACAGCTTGTCTACTTCTTCTGTGTAAATGTTTGATAATGCTATATGATTAATCTGATAATAGTATATATTGTTTGAATATCGACATTTCTAAAAATCTTTTGACATGTTGAACTACATTATAATATATCTTGCAGTTTCTACACTTTTTCGAAGATGCCTGTAGTGAAGGAAATAATTGTAGTATGTGATCCTTCGTATCAAGAAATTTTTGAAGGTGTGGATATCTTGTCAATGTACCTAAACCAATCATTTAATTGAAGAAGTAATCCGATACAGAAATGCTTCCTTTATCCACACAATGCACTTAGTTGCTATCTGTTCTATAAGATAATAAGGTACATGTTTCTGTTAGATTCCAAAGATGATATTCCTGTTGACTTGAAATTTGCGTTGCCTGGGAAGGAGAGGCAAGATTCTGTATACAGTGGATTAGAGGTAATTCACACTTCAGTTATTTGCATCTTTTTTAATTTGACCACATGTCACCATGTGTACATGTTCTCCTACCCCATATCACCAGTGAATGGATGAAATTTTTATTTGAAGTCGGATAACTAAACATAATGCTTTAGGGATCCTCTTGCCAGAATCGCCATTGTGACTAAAAACGCATTAAGTTCAGAACCAATAACTGGATATTTTTCCTTTTACGTTGATTTTTTGCCTGATCTTCCATGTCCGCACTAATCTCTCCCCTCAAAATACATTAGAAGTTATCCCAAAAGTGATGATTTGGAATTATTTGGAGCTATAGACAATATGTTTTACGTGGCAAATGAAGAATACTCTTGAAGCATTTTATATTCTAGAAGGTGAACAATTAAAGAAAGCTTCTTGTACAAAATGTTTCATGAGTTAAGTTTGGCTGCGAATACTCAGATTTCAACTAGTTTTTAACCTCCACTCGAACAAGTAGTATCTCAGTGTAGTGGTAAATATAACTCTTCACTGAAAAATTATGACTTTGTTTGACAGGCAGTTGATATAAGTTCTGAGCTAGTGTGCATACACGATTCTGCAAGACCTCTTGTGCTAACTTCAGATGTCACAAAGGTTTGGTTACATCATATTATTCACCTTGATCTTCTTCTTGTGGGTGTGTAATCCATCTCCGTCCTCTTCAATCAGAAGATGTCAAAAGCTTAGTTACATGTCCTACTACGATTGGCTTTTGTACATCCTCTGCGACATTTTATGTGATCAGGCCGAGTATTGAATTTTAGACTAGGATCTTTCATGACTACATGTTTGTGATTGATGTCTGCTGACATGAACAAAACTATCGCTTAACTATGTGTTGCTTCTTATCCCTGTTGAAGAGAGTAAAAGGAATTATGGAACATGAAATGCTTCGACTTGTTATATCAAACGACCGATGAAAGTATGGGTGTGAGTATGAGCTAATAAATATGTCAAAGAAACTTGTTTTTTAGTTTATAAGTTTCTGAGATCCTTAATGGTATCAATAAAATGCAAGCTAACCCGACTTACCCGACTTCTATGTTTTATTCAAATTTAGTTCTCTCAGATTCTGATTTCCGTACTAAATCCTTGATTTTCTGCTCTGACATTGCAAATGATGGCTTTATGGGCAGATTAATTTTCAATAGAGTCCTTCAATTGAAGTAGGTGCATTTGATAATAAACTTAAATTCTGTCTTGGTTTGCTTGATTATTAGCTTGACGATCTATTTCAAAATGCAGTAGGATGACCTTTTTTTTTAGCTTTTAATCACATAAATTTAAAGACCGCGCCTGTCCCATTTATAAAGGCCTAGTTGACTGCCTTTTTGTCTCATAAAAAGGCAGACAACTAGCCCATTATAAATGAGATGGGGGGAGTAGTATGATTAATAGATCAATAAAGACACGAGATAATATTTGTACTCGTTATGTTTGATACTAAGATAAATTTGTTACCTTGCATTGTGTTTACCAGGTTCTGAAGGATGGCAAGCGAATTGGTGCAGCTGTGCTAGGTGTTCCTGCTAAGGCTACAATCAAAGAGGTGTACTTCTCAAACTCCCGAATACCTAAAACCCTTTAATTTGTGAATTGTCAAGCTCAAGAAAACCTAAAATGTAGTACTCACTTATGATCAAATTCTTACATTGGACTCTTGAGAAATTGAATATTTATTTAGTTCTTACTGCATTTACGTGGAAACTTGTTTATTCTTTCATGTTTCTGAGACATGTTAACATTTAGTTGGCCTATAATCTTGAAACTTTGACCAAAACAATTTTTACTCCTTTTTATTTTAGGCTAGACTTATAATGAAAGGTTCTCCTTCTCCTTTCTAATACATTACCTAATATGAACTAAAAAGTTGTTAAATTACTGTGATAGCTGGATATTCAATTTCATCGAGACAATGTTTGATATTAATGACACAAGAAGATTGACGTCTCTTACCGATTATCTGATTCAGGCAAATAGCGATTCTTTTGTGGTAAAAACACTTGACAGGAAGACACTCTGGGAAATGCAGACGCCGCAGGTGCGCTAAACGTCATTTGACCATGTGCACAACATGTTTTTTTTGGAAGTATTCATGAAGTGTCCACGTGCAAGTGTGCAATTAATCTACTACATGTGCAGGTTATTGAGCCAAACTTGCTTAAGAAAGGTTTTCAACTTGTTAATAGGTAATTTTATCATTCCTGGACTAATCACCCGGCTTTACTTATCTATGTGAAATCCAGGTTAGCCTTACTCGAGATATAAAACTGGAAAATTATGTATAATTCCAACTGAACTAAACTGTTCTTTTCAATCAATACCCCATTTTATGTAACGGCTTTTATTAGGAGAAGTGATGCTACCAATTATCTATGCTTAATACAAACATGTGTTTAGAAACATGTATATTGTGTATCAGTGTCATGATCATTAATAGAAGCACCTATTTATACTTTTCTCAATCTCTTGCGATTATTGCAGGGAAGGGCTTGAAGTCACTGATGATGTATCGATAGTCGAGCACCTCAAACATCCAGTATATATCACAGAAGGATCATACACCAACATCAAGGTACTGAAACATTTCCAGGCATTGAGAATCTTTCAAATATTTCTACCCGTTATCTGCACACGGAGCTTAAGCTCTGAAAAGAAACTAATATGGATAAGATTGCACGAATTGCAGGTTACCACCCCAGACGATTTATTGCTTGCTGAGAGAATATTGAACCCTGAAGATTAATTAGGATTCTTACGGTGATCCCCGAATAAGTTATCCAACGTCGATGCTGTTGAGGGTTGAGGCTGTTGTTAACATAGAGAATTTGAGTTTTCGTTCTTTCAATATATATTATATCAGAAGCATATAATACATGGTGTTGTATGAATAAACCATGATCCCAATTTTGAAAGAACAACAAATGCACATACTTCAAATGACGATTTCTTTTTCTTCCTCGTTCTTGATTTTGATTATAAACGAAAAGTACATTACAATCTTATATTATCTACAGATGTGTAAATGCAATCCTTTTGGAGCTTATTCTGAAAGAGAAAATTCATTCATGTAATGTGTTACTTGCTTTAAACCCTCCCCCCCCCCCCCCCCCCCCCCCCCCCAAAAAAAAAAAAAAAAAAAAAAAAAAAGAAGGTAAAAACATAAGAACGGCTAGAAATTGCAAAAAGGAGTTCAGTTTATGAAGAGTTTCTACTGCATTTTTGTTGGCTATTACCCCACCCTGAACCACCAAATATTTATTTTCGGCACCAACAAATGGAATCAGAACAATAGTTCTTTGACCATTGCATATTAAAAAGGCTTTCAAAACTTTTGATCAAATTGACCAACAAATGGAATCAGAACAATAGTTCTTTGACCATTGCATATTAAAAAGGCTTTCAAAACTTTTGGTCAAATTGAACGGATCCTTTGAAATTTCTTACATTGCATAATGTTAGCATGAGAAGCTTCTCTTACCAGGGTTTGCAAAGACTTCTCAATTTAAAGATATGACAGACTTGAGCTTTAAAATCAAGGTGTGTCTACAAGCTCATCATGACCTCATGTGGGAGGTCATCAAGAAAGGACCCAGTCCTATCTACGATGAGAAAAACGTCGAAGTGGATGGAACATCCCCAGGCAAGGCCATGTACACTCAAAAGTTGAAAAGTCCTCGTGACTACACCACGGAGGAAAGGAAAGAAGCTGATAAGTTTGCAAAGGGCCTAATCTCGAGCACAGTCAAATGAGTTTATTTGGCCAAAATTCACAATCTAGCAACTGCGTGCATAGGAGATGTGGGATACTCTTCGATCCATTAACTTAAGATCTAAGGAGATGAAGGAGAATGAGTTGTCCATGGCATGCAACAAGTTCAACTAATTCAAGATGCTTCCTAGAGAATCCATTGAAGCAATGAAGATTCGCTTTACCGAGATCACTCTTGAGATCGTTGCAATCAACCGAAACAAGTATACACAACGATAGAATAATCTCAAGGTTATACATGCTTTGCCTGCAAACTGGCACGTTTACTCATCCATGCATCTAGCTCGATCAAACTTCAACATACTCGCTACGGAAAAGTTGTTTGAGAAATGAATACGAGATCATTCGTATTCATGGATCAGCTCAAGCGTCCACCAGCAAGATGCCCGATATCGAGAATAAAGAGAATGATGTTGCCTTTAAAGGCGAGACTACCAAAGAAGCAATTCCCAGCTCGATTAAAGAGTCAAAGGGAAGAATTGATGGCATGAAGAAATGAAAATCCCATGAATCAGATGACCAAATACAAGAAGTATTACCGCGATAACAAGCACAACTTCTCCAATCGGAACAACGATCAGCGAAGGTAAACTGTCATATTTTAATTCTTCTAACACACTTTAGGGTGTGTGCTTGGTTGTGGCAGGCAAGGTCATTACAAGAAAATAGCCCCGACCTTACTAAAGCTGAGAGAGACGAAATTAGAGCCAAACGAGACAAGAAGCTTGAGGAATAACAAGCTTTCATGATCACGAAAGGAGATGCATAAGAAGGAAGAAGGTCATCTTCCTGATAGCTCGTCGGACTAGGATGGAAGATATCTCACTTTCGATGAAAGTGATGACATAAGGAAGACTGCTTGATGGGATTTGATGAAAAAGTCGAGAAACCCGAGGTAAAGTTCAAACAACTCATTGAGGACAGTGCTTAGATGGCTGATGAAAATAAAAAATTAAAGTTTGCACTTAGAAAAAAATTCTCTCCCTATGAGGCTGAAAAGTAAAAAGAAATTGAAACTAAAATTAAAAATTGAGGAAACAACTTCAAGGGAAAAGAAACTTGAAACACTAAAAATTCAAGCCGAAGAATCGGCACAGAAGGAGAGTGTGTAGTCTGACTTACTGAAGACCAAAGATCTGAAAATTCATAATCTAACTACAAAGTTAATTGATTTGGTGATTCAACATGAAGCCCTTGTCGATAAGAAATGAAAACTACAGTCATTGCCATGCAGGCTTGTTTCAGGATATTTGTAAGTTTCAGGTTTCCCAAGTTTAATGTTCTACTCCTTACAATATCGAGCACTCACCGTTTGGTCTCAAACACCATCAGGTAGTCTTGTACACAACAAGGATGGGGATTGAGTAAGGTTTAACACGAATTTTCGATCGCCTAGACGAGAGATTTGCATATACTTTATTTATGTCGTCTAGCATTAGTTGTGGGCCTGCATAAACTTTATGTAAGTCACCCTACAAATGTTCTTATAATTCGACCGGTGGTTCAACTAGGATTTTAATTACGAGTAACCTAAGGGAATGAATACCTATATAGGCTCCTAAATTTTATGGTCATATGAGATCAACTCTATTTCTTCTCTTCTTACTCTTTTTAAATCCTGAAAGCCATGCTTATTGTTTTACTTTGTGGCATTGACTCACCGAGTAATATTGTACTCAACCCTGCAGAACTTTCTTTGTTTTGCAGATTGGGAGGCGGAGGCGTAGTGAGGGAGAAGAGAGGGAAGGAAAGCGAATCAAGAGACAAGGGTAATAAATCTTTAAACAGTTAGGCCTTTATCTTAATTTTTAAACTTTTATTTCCGTTATATACTTCCCCCATGTTTTTATTTATAATGTAGTATACCCTTTCTTCACTGATTAAGTTTTAAGCTTATAATAAATGAAACTGATATAAAGTTTTAGATACGTTTCAAAATCTAGGTTCGTTAAGCTTAAATTCGTTATATTTCGAATATGTTATTACTTAGAATTTTGAAAGTTGTATTATTTGTTAAAACTTATATTTGGATTCATTACTCGTAATGTTAAAAACTTAGCTTTTCTAAATAAGCTTTATAATTTAATTTCTTTATAAAAGTATAACTTTGAAATATTCGAATTTATACGAAACATTACCATTTTATAAAATGAAAATCTTATAACTTATTTGGCTTCCGCTATTCAATCATAACTATGATACATGTTAGTTAAAATTATTATGTTGAACTTATTATGCTTTGGAAAATGATACATGTAGTGCGATCTGGTCGTTATGCTTTCTTGATCATTGTAGATCCGATGATGTTGCGATCTGGTCCGAACTCATCATTATGGTTTAGATACTAGTTCAGTTGATGGGGTGGTTTTTTATATTCACTTGGCTTGTAACTAGTATAGGGGACATGTGATTGATGCTATGTTCACCATACAAAATAGTGTAGTAAAGGATAAGCACGAGTCGTATCCACAAAGATTGATGTCCGAATATATAAGAAGTACCTCTACTAAAGATTGTCACTAATGTCTAGACAAGCAAACTTTGGGGGTTTGGGGTTTTTTGAACAAGAAAATAAAAACACAAATTAATAAAAGGCAAGTAAGAGAAAATTGTTGATCCTAGGGTAATATAATCTAATCGGACATACATAAATAACCAAGTAATCTATTTAACCAATTTAATCCAACTTAGGTAGAAACATACTCACTCATGCAATCTAGAGTTTCGATTAAGACAACCTAGATAGTGGACTAGTCTAAATATAATCACCGTTAAGTTTCATAAGAAGTAAACTAGTTACCGAAAGCTCGAGTATGTTTTATATGATTAATCTAGATTCAACTAAGACACCTAAATCAATCACATGCAATTCCTACGATCAACCTAAATTCCGATTAAGGTAAAGATAGATCAAACCGTATCATGCTTCAAGTAATCAATCATGCGATAATCCCAACTAAGGCAAAAATCACACAACTAAGCATACATAATTAGTGGCCAATTAATCATGCATGAATCAAGCACCAAGAAGCATGAATCAAAGTTGAAAGGATAAATAAGATTAAAAAGTATTCATGTAGATTCGATTAAACATACAACCCTAGAATCAACTTAAGGAAATTAGCTAGACATAATTAAAAGAACGTTAGAAGGGAGAATAAACATAATTAAAGATATAAAGTAAAAGAGAGAGATAAGAAATACTCTTCAATCTTCAATAAATCTCAATGAGCATCAAAATACATGAATTAAATCTAGATCTGAAATATAAAAGTGAAAAGATAAGAATAAGAACTAATCTAGGGAAGGAGATAACTAAAAAAAGAGAGATCTTTTTACAATGTTAGGTTTGGAGGGATTTATAGGGTAAAAGTTTACATCTAAAACGTAAGTGTACACGAAAATAAATAAAGACCAAAAAGTTGCCATGATGGAAAATCCCGGAGGCTAGGGTTTGGCTCCAACATGGCTCGGCCGAGAGGCTTGAGTTAGTGGCACCCTCTTGGCCGAGAGGTAGGTTGAGAGGCCTTGGTTTGTGCCCTATTCTCGAATGTTTTGCCCTTGTCTCCCTTCAATCCGTCGTCTCTCGTCTCGCCTTGGGTTTCCTTGACTTGAAAAGCCCTAAAAACATTTAAAACACTCCAAAAGCGTAATCTAGCTCGAAACATCATAAACGATACAAAATACGAGCTAAGCTAACGAAACAAGATAGGAAAACAATTAACTTACACTTAGATGATAGGGTAAAAAAGGACACTATCAAATTCCCCCAAACTTAAACATTGTCTGTCCTGAACAATAAACTAAAACCTGAACAAAACAAAGATCAATCAAGACAAACACAACATATGAACATAATGAATTTTAAGGGCCTCATAGAATTTCAAAGAAACGTAAATCAATATCATATAAGCAACCTCAAAGCTTCGACTCTACGAAACTACAATGAAATCAAATCATGCTTATTCGAAATGGAAACTCACTCAAGACATGTGAGGTAAACTCACAATGAAAGAAGTAAAGTGGCCCACTCAAATAAATACAATGCAAAGACTTATCATAAGCTTGTCATTTATCTCTACATCTCCACCACTTGTTCGTATGTAAGAATCAAGATCAAATAGGTCGTTTTCAAGGTTGTAATGTAGGCACATTGATTTAAGGTAGGGAAAGTATATGCTAAGTGACTTAAACATTTTCAAGTACCAACCTTTTAGCAACTCCAAACTAGTATGAATTTCAATCCATCTTCTCTACACGTCAACTCAATCTATCAAATAACAACCTCTTCTCATATTAACCTTCTTCTATTAACCCCCAAAATACTAAGTACTCTACGGCTTAACACTCTTATTACTTTTTTTTTTTCTTTTTTCTTTCTTATTTCTCTTTTTTTCCCTCCCTTTTCTCTCTCTCCTCTTTTTTATTTATTTATTTTTTCCTTTTTCTTTTTCTTGTAGAACTTATAGTGATTTAATGTTCCTTTCTTTCAAAGGGGCTTACTAAAAATACAACTCTCCAATCATAATCCCCATCATAACACCTCCCAAGATACTCATTGATAGGGTGTATTTTTACCATATTTTCTAAGTGATATATTATCGTTTTCTTGTCTTATAGTTTAGCTCATGTTTTGTATTGTTTACATTATTTCTAGCTAGATTACGCATTTGGGTTGTTTTGAGTGTTTTTAGGGCTTTTGAGTCGAGAAAACCCAAGATGAGATAAGAGACGGTGAAACCAAGGAAGATGATCCCGAGTTCTGACTTTTCATGATTTTAGTGCACAGTTTTTTTGGAGTAATGAATGCAGAATATCGAATAGGAGTTCGATAGGAGCACGTAGACGAAAACGGAGGTCAATTCGGAGTTCGGATGAGGAAGATACGACCGAAACAAGAAAGACGCGCATGACCCTCTCGACCCGCCTCTCGACCGAGAGCTTGGTCAAGAGGACACACGAAAGTTCCAGACGGGATTTCTCTTAAAAGGCAATTTTTAATTCCTTCTTGGTTTCCTTGTACAATTAGGTATTAGATGTAAACTTTTACCCTATAAATGCCTCTAAACTTATCATTGTAAGGGATCTCTCTAGTCTCCAACATACTTTTAGATTAGTTTTCATTCTTTTCTATACACTTTTATATTTTAGATCTAGATTTAATTCATGTATTTCTTGGAAGACAATTGAAGATTGAAGATTCATCAAGATTCAAGAGTTTTTCTATCCCTTTCTCTTTTATTTATGCTTTTAATTATGTTTATTCTTTCTTCTACCTTTATGTTAATTATGTCTAGCTAATTTTCTTTTAGTTGATTTTAGGGTTTGTATGTCTAATTGAATCTATGTGAGTTCTTTTAATTACAATTAGTCTGCCAATCTAGATGTATGTTTCATAGTGCTTATTTTCATGCATGATTAACTGGCCATTAGTTGTTGTGTATGCATAGTTATGTTTTTATGCCCTAGCCGGATAATTGCATAATGGATCTCATGAATACATGGTATGATGATTCAATTGTCTTAGCCGAAATTAGATTATCATAGGTCTTGCATATAGTTGATATTGGTGTCGTAGCTGAACCTTGTTGATTATATCTATCGATACTTGATCTATTTTGCACTTGATTTAATTTCTATGAGACCGAGAGGAGATTATGATTTTATTGAGTGACGATCTATGCTGCCTTAGCCGAAGTGTTAGATTACTTTCGTGTATCGCAACTAGGTTGGATTAAATTGGTTAATTGGGTTAATTGTTACTTGTGTAGATTTGATTAGATAGACTTCCCTAGAATCAACCTTGTTTTCTATTTGAGTTATTTGCTTCCTTATTTGCTTATTTATTTGTTTCCTTATTTATTTGTTTCCTTATTTGTTTATTTTATTTGCCTAGGATAATAAAATCACATTCTTATTTTTTTAATTGCCTAGACATCAGTTTAATTCTAGAGTAGAGGTACTTTGTGTGATTTCGATATATCAATCCCTGTGGATATGATACTCGTACTTGCTTTATACTATCCCTATTTTGTGTGGTTGAAAATAGTTCGATCACCCATAATTCCTCTTTCACCTCCTATCGTTCGGTTAAGAAATAAATGGCTCATATAGGATCAAAAATGGCTACAAAGGAATGTATACATCAATGATAGTGTTTAAGAAAGACGTGGCTAGCAAGAGATAACCTAAAATCACTCAAGAACAAAGGCAAGTCAAGAAGTACAAATACATGCATGCTACACTCGAGAAAGAAAATAAGCATAAACATGCACCAAAGGCTCAAATCCTCACGGGTTATAACAAAACGTTTCCTAAAATCAAAGCATAATATACTTTCATAGCACACATGCATTGTTTCTGTCAAGGTTCCAAACATAATATCAATCAATTATTTCAAGAAAATCATACTATCATTGGCAAATTCATATACTCATACATAAATCAGGTTAGACTCAATCGACTAAACTCCTAAAACTCAATCAACTACAACTTATATCCAAAACTAAACTATCACCCACGATATAAGCACAAGAAACACATATAAACGAGTTAACAAAGCTACATCCCCCCCCCCCCCCCCCCCCCCCCCTCAAATTTATTTCAAACCATGATGAAGGAATAAGTTTCAAGAAGAAGAAGTGATTAAGTTAACGAGCGTACCTTTTCATAAAGCGAGCTAGCTATCGATCTTTTCCCCTTAGTCGAAAGCATGCTGAGAAGAACATACAACTCCCATGCTTCGAAAGTTCTTGGATAAAAGCTTAATAAAGAATACGACTCAAAGAAAAAACTAAGATAAAAACTGAAAAACAAAAATAAAAATAAAGATAACATTGGGTTACCTCCTAAGAAGTGCTACGTTTTACATCTTTAGCCCGATGATACCTCTTTTCAAGGTGGATCGAAATCAAAACGCTTTTCTCCCCCATTGCCGAGTTTCCTCATAGCTCCATGTATCAAAATCTTGAGCTCTTCCGTATCCACTCGAAATATGAGATTACCACTTTCGACGTTGAAACACGCACCACACGTGGCTAAGAATGGACGTCCTAAAATCAAAGGTTGATTGACGTCCTCCTCCATCTCTACAATCACAAAGTCAACCGGAACCTCAAAATCTTGCACTCGAACAAGCACATATTCGATTACTCCTTAAGGTTGACACATCGAGTGATTCGCCATATGAATAGGAATGGTTTTCGACTTCATTGCTCCAAGCTTGAGACGGTCGAAGATCGAGAGAGGCGTGAGGTTGATGCTAGCTCAAGGTTGCATAACACGTGGTTAAACGTGAAACCTCTAAACCTGCAACTCACCGTAAACCTCCCCGAATCTCTTGCTTCATAGGAACCTTCTTGGACATCTCCATATCTAGTTTGGACTCCTCAAAGGGCGTAAGATTGGCCAAAAGTCAAAGGAAAGGAGCATCGGAGGTGAAAATACAATTTCGGGATGCCCCAGGGGCTGCTCGAGCCCCCTCTCGGCCGAGAGGCTTCTTGCCGAACCTACTGCTATGGTCCTCTTGGCCTACCTCTCGGCGCGAGGTAGGTCGAGTGGGACCTGGGCGAATTCTTCAAGAAACTTTCAACCCCCCTCTCGCCCGAGAGCTTGGCCTGGTGGGGGATTCTAGCTATGGTGCGTCGCCTCCTTCCTCTCGATCGAAAGCTTGGCCGAGAGGCGTCAACTGTGAACCTTCTTCGTCTTTATCCCATGTTTCCGACTCCAAGTCACTTCCATCTTCGATCTCCTTAATTTTCGGGGCTCCGTACTCCTCAAAAGCTTGATATTGCACCTCAATCACGTGACATTGGTGCACCTTTGGATTCGCCTCGCCTTTGCTTGGTAATTGGGCTCATTTTTTATGCCCAGAGAGAGAATTCGCCAATTGCCCTAATAAACGTAATACAAATAAACATGAATTAAAAAATAGGTATTGAATGTCACAATGTAAAAATAGATGAATATATTATTTGGGATAGTAGTAAATTTGCAATTAACTTCTTCACATTTTGCAAAGCCTTCATTTAAATAACTGGGATAACTTTAATAAAAATGTGGCCACTCAAAACCTCATAACCAGTTACATACATTATATCACCTTATGAGAAATAGAGTGTAGACGAATCATTAAGGAGTCTACATTACAATTTTAGGGTTCGATCATCGAAATCAAATTGGGTAATTAAGAATTTATCTTATTTTAACCTTTGACAAAATAATAAGGTAAAATTGGCTCCACAGTTAAAAGGAACTTCCAAAATTAATTTCTAAGCTCAAATTTAAAAAAAAAAAAAAAAAAAGGAGAGAATATTTTATTGGAAAAAATGATAATATTTCGTGTACAATATTGTTGTAGATGACGTTTATGTGCGCGAATTTGTATAATGAAGGGAATTGGGTTAATTGTACATACAACGACGACAAACAAATGAACATCGATATTGAAAGATATGCAATCACCTTGTACAATACACAAACATGACATGTACAACTTCTTTGGAGCATATTTTGATGTTTTCCAATTGAATACATCATGGAATGGGTGGGTTGTTAGATCTCCTTTGACTACGAACGACGAATTTATTCGATTGTGCAACAAAGAATCGTCTCCTATGATTTATGTGTGTGGAAACAAACGGGAATCTTGTTTGCGTGCCGGTGCTGCAGAGACTCTAGTGTATGCATATGCCCCTATCTTTGATGAACAACCTGAGTAAGTGGCTTCTAAACTCGTTATGGGATGTCATTGCATGGTATGACTATAGAAGCACGAATTGGCAAGCAGAGTTGGACGAGCTTTGAACGAGCATCTGCTTCTTCGATCTGGTTCGGGGACGCTTATCTAAGTGAAAATAGCTTTACATGGACTTTATTTAATCAAAGAGTCAGTCGACCTAGAAAATGTATTCCGAAACTTAATTTTATGGATACTAGTGCACATGCGGAGCCTGAAGAATGATCTCTCTTTAGGATGGTGAAATTTTGAAAGATAAAGAATACCATGTACATGATGATGATGTTGAATCAGAGAGCGATGGTGAGCCAAGACACAATTCCACTAAGAATATGAATAAAGCTCTGTTCGCTAGATACACATCGTGGATTCAAAAGAAATGAATGGTGCATAAACTCTTACAAATATTTTATCTTAATCTAGGCATAAATGAAACAAATGTCAAAATTGATGAGGGCACATGACCAATTGGATAGTGTCGATAGTCCCTCTCCATCCAAACACTTGTGTTGTTGTATGCATTGAAGAGAACATGATCATTGAGAAGTTGGAGTAAGGCACAATGTATGACATAAAGTATGATCTCGATATTGTAGTCATGAATTTAGAGAAGAGAATAATGTATTGTAGAAAGATCGGATACTAGAAGATTATCTTTGGTGTGCAAAGTTTTTGAGGACTGCCCTTCATTTTACATGCCCAATGTGATTGTGGGCCTTAATTTGTCTAAAAGTTTTGTGGTCATCACAAGTGTTTTGATGGAATCGAAAATGTTATGTCTAAAAAGTCCTATTTCATTGGAGAGAAAAGTAAAATGGAGGCGAGAGCAAAAGAAGAAGAGCTGGTGATTGAGAAAGCAAAAATGGAGGCAAGAGCAAAAGAAGAAGCATTGGCGTTTGAGAAAGCAAAAAAGGAGGCAAGAGCAAAAGAAGAGGTGGAGAGAGAGCAATGGGAGGATGAAATCAGGGTGGATGGGAGTGGAGGTTTCATTAATGTAGATGATGATGTAAATGTGCTGGATGATTCGATGGAGAAAAAAAGAATGATGATAATCAGGATGGACAAAGAACAAGGCAGGAAAAAAGATGATAGAGAAAAACGATACGAAAAGGCATGAGGAGGATGGAGGTTCTAAGAATGTACTGGGGGATGAAGATGTTGTCAATGTGCAGGATGACACGATGACTGGTTCTGAGAGAGAAAAAAAAGAAGGATGAGAAACAGGGTGGAGCAAGGAAGAAGGCAGAAAAGGAGGTGAGAAAAGAAGCGGTGGCGAAGAAGATAGAGAAAAAAAGGAAAAGAAAAAGCACGGGGAAGACGAAACCATGAAGGATACGAATGGGGAGGATGGAAGTGATGGAGGGGATACAGATAATGCATATGCGGAGGATGAAGAAGAAGACACTAATAAGATAGAGACAGAGCTGGAGAACAAGATGTCTGATTTTGAGATAGAAACGAGGGTTTTGGAAAAGAAGGATGAGGAGCAGGCTGAAGATGAAAAGGAGATGGAAGATGGTGAGCAAAATGTGGATGAAAAGCAGCAGAAGGAAGATGAAGCTAAAAAGAGAGAGGAAATAAGAGAGAGTAAGCAAAAACTAAGTGAGATTGTGAAAGAGGATACTGAACAAGTGGATGAGAATAAGAAAGAGTACAGTGAAAATGTGAGTGAGAATGAGACGACAAAGTTTAAAACCTAGTGGAAGAAGAATATAGACTCTCCGGACAACCTTCTGCAAATGCTGTGGCAGATCTTTTAGCTAACCTTTTTGGATGGCTCGCATTTTTCTACGTAATTCGTGAAATACCTGTTGAAAAACATCTTGTGCCTCTGAAATTTTTAATTTCAGAGACAGAAAGAACGTTCATTGATTGGTTTGGATTGGACGTAAACTGGGAATAGGGCTGGGAATATGGTTCGGTTCGGTTAACCGAACCGAAAAAATCGGTTAACCGAACCGAAAAAGTTTTGCGGTTTGGTTAGTATGTTAACCGAAAATAACCGGGTTTTTTTTTTTTTTTTTTTTTTTTTTTATTTTAATATTTTATATAATTTTATATTTTTTGCGGTATTTAATATTTACGATTTATTATAAGGTGATGGGAAAGAAGAAACAACAAGACAAGAAAAGTTACAAAAGGGAAAATATCAAAGTATAACAAAGTAAATAAATATAGTTTGGTTAATAAAGTATTTTCGATTGGTTGATAATGCATCAGTCAATACCGCTAGTATTCTCCAACTTATTGAAACATGTAGTTAATCTTTTCAAGAAAACATTATTATAGTAGATGCATTTGTTATGTTTTATGTCTTCATGATACATTATGCATTTTTGAAGATTCGATTTTTACAATTAAGAAAGCCATAACTATGTTGGCTAAAACTATAAATTTTAGAAAGAAATGACAAAAGATATTGTAGGCTAAAACCATCCTACATAGGAGCTTTTGTAGAGATCACATCTTTTGAATTCAACATACGATGTAATTAATAGTATTATAGAGTATTAAGGATCAATTCTATAACTTTTTAAAGAAATAATTTGTTAATGTTCAATTTAGTGTATTGTCTTCTCATTGGGATCAATTCATGAAATTATATAGTTTATTGAGTGTGTTTGATTTGGCTACTAAGCAATTGTGGGGATTTTATTATTGTACTTAACGTTCGTGTTTTGGAACATTTCATGTATAATACTCTTAGTTTTAAGAATTGTTTCACTAGAACAAACTTGCAAGGTGTTGTTTATATTATGGTTCAAAAATGGTTCAAATATTTACTTATATCCCGGATGTTTCTCAGTTGTTAAGTGTTAGATCCTAAATGAGAGTATGATGGTGTTTGCCAAATGTTGGATACTCCCTCCGTCCCTCTTCACTTGGCTTGCTTTCCTAATTGGGATGTCACACTTCAAATTGACATGTTTCCTAAAATGGAAAGAATTTACCCTTACTTTTCACTTTTAACACTACACATAAAATTACATGCATAAATAAAATAAGTCAAGTGAAGTGGAACGGAAGGAGTATTTATTATAGTAGTTTCCATCAAATGGACTTGTAGTAGTATATTGCCTTTGGTCTTCCAAACGTTAACAAATGAAAAAGGTGTTACAAATAACATCGAGAGCTCTTTTTAGCGAATATATGACGAATTATGGTAGTGATTTAAAGATAAATGAAACTCCACACCGCTCTCACAGTTCATATATACCACTTGATTAAAACTCTTTAGATGCCTTAGTTCAACAATTAACCTACATGTACCAAAATAAATTCTTTACTACTCCTTTAGGTCAAAGTAAATTATCTATGCATTTGGGTTCTTGTCATATTTTTAGCGTTGAAGATAGTGGTCCACAAAATTTGACGTATTGAAGTGGTGGTCGGCAAAATCGGAGTACCAATACTTTCCATCATGGTGAATGAGTTATTTGACATCCTGACATCCACTATATCGGTCATACAAGCTTTTAACATATGTGGACTTGTGTTAGATTAAAGGAAGTTCCCCATGATTCTAACGGACATTGAAGCTACAATCTTGTTCGATAATTGGTGATGACTGAAATGAGACTTCAAAAAGATAATGGGGATGATGCTACGAAGAGCCTTGATGAACAATTCACCGAGACAGGTCAACCGGAGGTGGACGGTAGCTAGGAGGCAAACAAATAAGGTAACCTTACTACATGAAGTTTAAGCCCTCTATGAGAATAGCAGGCAACTCAATTTCAACATTGAAATTGAGCTCAAGTCCTTAATTAATTAATTTGTTTTTTTTTTTCATTTCCATCTTCATATGTATAAAATAAAGTGTTAGCATAGTTTGAATTTATTGTAATTACTAAGCTATGCAATGTATTTTTTATAAAGTTATAGGCAGTTAGCAATTTTTTCATTTTTTGTGGTTGTGATATATTCATTAACTATTTTAAAATATTAATACTTTATATATTTGTAAGTTTTATGTTAATAATGTCTTAATATATATCAATACACAATCTAATCACAAAAAAATTCTAAAACAATTAAAATTGCAAAACCCTAAAAAAAATACAATTGGCTACTGAAATTACTGCCCTAAACTGGTGATCAACCGACGGGTTTCATTAACAAAGGGGAAAAGTCGACGCAAACCGGCGGTTTGGAACCATACCAGAGACCAAGGGTTTTGGATTCCGGCCCCAAAACCATAAACCTTGTTCGCATGCCGATTACAGTTCAAGGTCCCACCAAACCGAGAACAAGTTTTTCATGAACCTGAACAAGCGAGCCTTGAACCACTGGCAAGTCTAGGTGCACCGTGCAACGTGCACCGTGCACCTATCAATTATTACCGTCTAGCACAACTTAAAACGTCACGTCTTTATTTAATACCGTTCATAAAATTGAGTAAACGTTTAGAGGCACAAATGTAATAACTTTACATCGTATATATTTCCATTGCTGATCTTCACATTTTAGAAAATCATAGGCTAGCCAGGCTCAATTAAACTTATAGATATACAAAATGAATTGTAATAACACATACAGGATTGCCTGAAACCCCGACCTTCATCTCTCATCATCTACTGAATCTGTTATCTGTCCTCCTCGATTTGGCACACTCTCCGAATAAAGAAAATCGCCCACCTTTGGGCGGACGTGAAGGAGTGCCTTGCACACCCTGCACCAAAATGTTCATGCCTGTCAAGAATCTTTCTAAATAGCAAAAGTATTCAGATGTTCTATGTTGGAAGCAAGTTTTTAACAAACAGCTCGAGTGTTGGCAGAAGCAGCTTGAGATTCGGAAATAAATTGGTTATACCACTCGTTGATTCGTCCAGTATCTAACTATTAAGCAACATAGTTAGGAAAATAGTAGATTCCATCTCTCCATCATTCTAAGATGAAAATTGAACAGCCTACCTTTCTTCTTCCTTGAGGTCTGCGGTTATTCCAACAGAATAACCCGCTGCAACCGCCTGCTCCGGTACTAGATTCGTATCCCCTGCAGAAAAATGAAGTAAATGTGAATACAATGACAGGAACAAACAATTATCACTTTCATCTTCTCCAAATTATCATCAATGGCTTTCCAAAGCATATCTCCATGTATTAAGGAAATTAGTCATTATACTTTTCATGGTTTGCGCTAGATGTGCTCAAATTCAAACTATAGAGATCGGAAAGAAGCTAAAAGAATATACACTAATTTTCTTTTCATTCCATGAATTCACTAACAAGATAATGAAGTTGCCTCAACCGAACCTAAGAAACCATCAGTAAACTGTCGCCTATAGAGACTAGAGAGAAGATGGTCCTGTTTGAGGGTTTCTTTACATTTGCACATGAAGATTTTGATTCCCTTTTCAAACATAAGATATCTACCAAACATTTGAACGGACAGGAACACGAAAACTAAGCATCAATAACGTTGTTTCAGAAATTAGAAATCATTGAAATGACTTACATATTGTCTTTGTTGAAATTATCAGGAAAGCTGCTATTATGCAGCAAGCTCGGAGAGATTGGGTAATGATTGATCTTCTTTACAGTCTGATCCCTGCCATCATTAATTTTCAGTACTTTAATTTCATGATGCAACTCGTCTTCCCAGTGCTGCAAGGGTACATCCTTGGAATCCTTTGATTTCAACTCATTCAGATGATCTATACCATCCTGTGGAAGCACTTGATTCCTTTCGGGTTTCAAATGGGACCCAACAGCTCCTTTGTCCATTGCTTGCAACCAAGCAGTTTCCAACCTCTGCTCATGGATGATGGATTCTATTCTCCGTAACGGAAGATCCGACTTGCCATCTTCTGAGGTACTTATTTCAGCTACGGAAGTTCTGACTTTCCAATCTTGCAGCAAACTTATTCTGACCTCTACATTGCTTCGTAAAACAACTTCAAATACATTAGTGATGCTGCTCAGGAAACCCTCTGCTCTGGTCTTGACATTACTATCCTCAAACGCAACGTGAGCAATAAAACCACCTGCACAAAGAAGTATTTACAATTTTTGCTATGACAAAACCCCTCTTGTGCATGTACTAGAAATGAGTACGATTGCATATATGGTGATTGCAATGATTTTCTACCCAGAATATGATAATCATAAGAGGCATAATTTATTTATTTTTTGACAAAAGTGGGACATCCAAATGAAAATGACAAAGTAATGCTGATTCAACTGAAAGAGTTGGTTTTCGAAACATAATATGATAAGAGTCTAGGGTCAAAATCATAACGAACATGAAAACAGGCGTCTTGATTGAAGAGAATGGAAATAATACTGGAAAGAGTTTCACAAGTTGTCTCCTCAGCCAAACCTTGATTCCGCAGGTAAAATCTTCCATGCCCTCCTATCTCGGCAAAATACTTTTTATACTAATAATAACAAACGAAAAAAAGAATATAAGATATCCCTACAAGCAACCAGACTATAACTTCAATCTCTTAGTTGGGATACATCCGAAAGGCAAAAGTATTATTCCTATCGTTATCAAATACTCCCTCCGTCCACAAAATCTGTGTAAGGAATCTTTCGGCACTCATTTTGATGTTCCGAAAAGTGGATGCTAAGATAAAGTTTATATGTCACTTGATATAGCATATTATACACTACATTAAGTAGAACAATATTCTATATCAAGTGAGACCTAAACTTTATCTTAACATCCACTTGTTAAACATTAAAATGCATGCCGAAAGATTCCTTACACAGATTTCATGGACAGAGGGAGAAATATTTTCCTTCTTTGGCACACATCTAAAATGGAAAATATTACATTCCACACAAACAAAATGTTTTAATGCACCAGAAGGAGTTTCCACTTGCACAATCCCATACGTAGAGAGAGGCACACACACACCCATGCAACAGTCACAAATTCAATGCATTATCCTTTAAAATGCCTGCCTATAAAGCTGAAGGAAAAAAAGGAAATAAAAATATCCCAATTGTTTAGGATGGAGATCTTACCTTTCATTTCAGACAAACAGACAAGCTTTCCATACGTATGAAGTAGTTGCCTCAGTGTCTTAGAATGACACTTCTCAATACATTGGAGCCATATATTAATCAACATCTTGGAATCCATGCATGTCAATGTCGGTTTTCCAGTAGCATAACCACCATTTGCGTTGGTCAAATTTTCACCATCAATGAATTGGCTTTGATTGGGTTTGGCAACTAGTCTGACTTGTTTCTCATTGCTCATTGATTTTTCAGGTGTAAATTGTGCATCAGAGTTTTGCTTGGGGGCTGTAGCTTCTCTAAGCATACTTACGTGATCCTCGTCAGTTGTCTTTGAACTCTGTCGTCGACTACTCGTAGACTGAGTTCGATCAGGAGAAGAAAGAGAGCCTAATTGCAACAAGGTTGCTGTGAACCAGGTTGATCGTTCAGTCGAAACTCTGAGATGCTTTTCCGCCTCTGACAGTAGGGTCAGTGCATGCTTAAGTCTCTCCAATTCTCTTTCATTCACTGGAAATACAACCATCAACAGTTTTAAAAATTATGAGCATATTGGAACATCCAAAATTCCAGTTATGGATTAGAAAATTGTTAAGTGCTTAAAGAATATAGAGGGAGGAATGCCTAGTTAAAAGTCTTAGCATAATATACTATTGCATAAATTTTAGAATCAAACATGCAGGACCAAGGAGCATTGAAGTTAGATATAATAAGGACACAGGTTGCAGACTTGCAGCAGATGTAGTATGATGAAGGTCCGTGTAATGACCAGCACCAAAGGTATTTTTTAGGCTATAAAATGACAACTAGATTGCATCCAGTGCGTTACATGGGTGTGATTTTTATAATGCAATAACATGTATATAAATATACACACACACATATATATACTAGTAAAAAAGATCCGTGCAAATGCACGTAATAGAAAATTTTAATGGAGAATTATTAATTTTTTTAGTAATTGATTAAATCTATTACTTAATTTTTCTAATAACTATATAAGATTACATTAATACCCTTAAATTAAGTACTCCCTCCGTCCCATGCTAATTGTCTACTAACGGCACAGTAACCAATGCAATAAGAGATAAAGGGGAGGGTTTATATTATATTAGTTGTGAGGGAATATAATTTCTATTTTGGGTAAGTGCACAATTACATGGGACATCCCCATAAGGAAACAAAGACAATTAGGGAGTAGCATATAGGATATGGACAAAATAGGCAAACTATATTTTGTAAGAATACACACTTTTATAATAGTAGTAATAATAATACTCCCTTCGTCCTACTGGGATAAGGGCCTTTTGTTTCGGCGTGAGAATTAAGATGGAAGTGATGATAGTGTGTTAAAGTGATGGGTAGTAGGTTAAAGTGATGTGTCTGAATTTTATTGGGTTAGAATTTTCTATTTTGGGAAAGGTCCTATATCATTGGGCATCCCGAAAAGGAAAAAGGTCCCTTTATCAGTGGGACAGAGGGAGTAATAGATATAGATACACACACAAATAATTAACACCAATAATCAACATTTATGAGAAAAATAAACAAAAAAAGGATGCTTGAAAACTAATTCTCATAATCATGCTTTTTATATACACAATCATATTTTTTTATGTATTACTTCCTCTGTCCCTTTGGAGTTGTTACATTTCTTTTCAGCATTTGTCTCAAGCATTTTCGAGCGTCTTGATAATAAGTTTCATAATATCTTTTTGTGAAAATTTTAAATTTACGAGATACTACAAGTGTTTTAGTATCTCATAAAAGGAAACAATATTTAAAAAGCTATTTTAAAACTCATCAATAAAATTTTCGAAAACGCTTGGGACAAATGTTAAAAAGAAATGTAACAACTCCAAAGGGACGGAGGGAGTACAATAATTATGTTTTCTCTCAATACAACTGTAGATCATAAGAAAATCAGCACTTCAGATTGGTTCCTAGATATCACACTAGGATTGCTTTCTATTATGAACTGAAATATGTGTGTGTGTGTGTGTGTGTGTGTAAATATGCATTTATAAGTCTTAAAGATATAACTCTGCATTGAGTAAAGATTTATGTTGAGGAAATTTGATTACAAGTAGTGAACTACGGATATCCCACAATATGACTTTTTGCTACTTATATTTTCTAATTATGAAACATCTAGAAACAACACCTGCATCAAACACACAGCTCAATGAGAAATTTAATTGAGAACAACAAATCTATGATCAATACAGCCCTGCTATTGAATTTTGATTGATTAAGAAATTATGAATAAAATGCAAGTCTAAACAAAATATAAACCAAATTTCAACAGCTGAAGCATCACTGTAAACAAAGCCCTTATCCCACCTAGTCCAGTTCAGCATATAGAGTGCATCTCATCATTGTTTGCTTGTGAAGACTCGTGTTGTCGTTTATATTCAAGATTAAAATGTCTACCAAGTAGATCTGATAGAATATACTCACAAAAACAAACAGATCTCTTATCCCCTTCCTTTCTAATTAGACTTATTAAATGTGTACTTCTACACGTCCAATGGGGCATCTATAGCCTCCCAACACATCTCCGAAGCATTCTTCAGTGTGTTATTCAATTTTTTCATCAATAGAGGCAAGTCCTGCTTTCTTTCAAATGCCGTTAGTACTAATTCTATGATTTTTCTAATATAGTGAGACGGAACATATATTCATTGTCATTCTCATTTCTGCTAACCATATGAACTAACATATCATTAACATTCTCACTCTGCTACCCCTCATCTTATGTTCAATATCAGATTAAGTTGGCCAGCACTCTGATCAATTAAGAGGTTGCAGTTATAAAGCTGCCTTAGATAACACATTTTGTTTACAGAAGTTTGTGCTGATTATGGTCAAAATCAAGGTGAATTTGCATGAACCATTCCTAGATGTGCTCTGAAATGAAATTAATGGATTTTGCAAGGATAGACAAACTGTAGCACACGGCTACCAAATATGCAGATCATTTTCAGATGAAAGGCCAATTGAAGCACGCCGAAAGGAGTAACAATAATAAACTTACAAGTTCTCCCACCAAAGAAAGTATAGGTGTGCTTCGCATCAGCAGTTGGGTAAGTCCCAGCAATAATATCCACAATAATTGTGACCAACTGAGAAATTAGAACTAATGGATCGACACCTGAATCCATCAATTCCCTGGCTCTTCTTACAGTTTCGGTAGCATTTGATGACAATGCTAACTCCAAGAGGTCCAGCAATTTATCCTCTGAGACAACCCCCATCTGCATAAGACAGATCAGATGAAAATTTATCATGATTCAATATTACTATTCGACTTGATTATAAGCTATGCAAAGCATAATAAACTGCTAATAAGTAATAACCACTTATGCACTTTTTATTTGTTAATTAATCCAGACCGAAGAATATTTTTTTACTAAAATATGCAAGAAAAAAATAAAGTTCTTCTTCCAAGAGCAAAACAGAGGAAGAAAAGGATCATTCAGAAGCACAAGGAGGACAGCAAAGATTTAACTGAAAATAAAATTAAAAAAACAGGTTCCCTTAACTCACAAGCTCATTCACCAGGGACTTAGTGATTCGTTTCCCAAACAAACTCAACTGGTCCAGCATGGTTTCTGCATCTCGTAGCGAACCATCTGCATTTGAAGCAATCAACTCTAGCGCATTTGCATCAACATCTAAATTCTCGTCAACTGAAATCTTCTTTAGGCGAGTAACAATATCTCCATTGCTAATTTTATTGAAAATATGCTTCTGGCACCGAGTCAGTATAGTGCGAGGCATATTTTCAATATCAGTTGTTATGAGTACAAAAACAACACGGGGCAATGGTTTATCAAGGAGCCGAAGAAATGTCAGCCATGTTCTCGAGGGCAGTAAATGACACTGGTCAATGACAAAAACCTTGTAATGCGGAAGTGTCGAGGAATGAACCATCGACATGTTTCTTAAGAGATTTTTTAGTTGGTCAATTCCCTTCTTATTGGAGCCATTTACTTCTTCAAGACACCTGCTCTTTCCAGATATGAAATCGGCACATTCCCTGCAGATCCCACAGGGTTTACTCTCTTCAGTAGCAATGCAATTCAAAGCAGCAGCAAAAATTCTAGCTGCTGAGCTTTTTCCGATTCCACGAGCACCCTGGAATAGATAGACAGGAGCGATCCTACCCCTTGAAACTGCACTCATAAGAGATTGAACAACTATATTCTGCCCAATCAATTCATCAAAAAACATTGGCCGATATTTGTGGCTCAAGCTTCTGATATTCTCAGGAGAACCTTCTACTTCCTCATTCAAAGCTACTAACTCAAGCCCTTCTTGACTTCTACAGCTCGAGGACCACCTCCTTCCATCCAAACGACTCAAGGCCTCCAAATCAAGTTCCGCGAAGTTCGTTGACAGCTCATCATCACTGTTCCCACTTCTCACAGATAATCTTCCGAGGCTATCAGCACCATTATGAAGAAGAGGAGTAAGGCTTTGACCAGCTGTCTTAGAGCCGAGTCTCCTCTTGTTGGAACCCAAAGATAAGCGATGATTTCTTCTTTGAGACATGGGCTGACTTCCACAAAACAAGCTGGTTCCTTTTCTTCTAAGAGCATCAGAAAGAGATGGAGAACAAGAACTTCCATTTCTAGACTTTGGTGTCGACCTTTTAGACCAGTAACATGGGATTCCACACCCATGCCGTCCAGGCAAATCCAACTGATCATCCACTTCATCGTCGCCACCATTCATTGACCCAGTGGTCGCATCCCAAGACTCAACAGTACTGGGATTCCTGATAGCATATCTATTGTAAGAGCTGGTTGACAATGGTTGCGTGCTGTACGAAACAGAATCATCTTCCTTCCTGTGACTTCTCAACAATTTCGTGGGTGAATAAGACCAACCCTTATTCTTGAGCTGAGCAAGCAAAGGTGATATTGCAGAATCTCTACCTAAATCCTCAGAATTGCAATAATCTCCATTATCATCAGATTGATCTACCAAATTCATCAAATCATCCCTCTCCGATCTCACACCAGGGGAACTGTCCAGGACATTCTTCGTATATCTACTCAATATCATCCTCATTTGCAGCTTTTCCTTTTGATGCCTAGAGCTGGCAGTGGAATAGTTACTCCTCTTCGATTTCTTCTTTATGGTACGTCTAATAGATGGCGTAAAGTTAGAATCTTTACATTTGGACATCAATGAACCGTATCTATCAGTCAAATAACCATCACTTTTTGAATCATTTCCACCAACATTCAAGCTATCCGTTTCAAGACTACCCTCTCGAGTAGAAGACGACCCCTCATCCTTACCATTCTCGACATCGTCCTCACCAATCTGCCTACTCCTCTCACTCTCAGATTTCTGATTTCTCCAGTTATACAAATAAACCTTCCTCCTATCCTTCTCTTTAGCATTCGAAATTCCCCTATCACTACCAACCTTATTACCGTTAACACTAATGTAGCTATTACTACTTCCTACAAGCAACGGAGGCTGTAAAATGTGTTGAGAGGAAGAAGCAACGGCATTACCATTCTTGTAGTGGAGCTTGGTGAGAGATCTTGCAGAGTTAAGCGGCGGCGACCGCCAAGATGAGGAGGTCCCGGGGTCTCTCAGCACTCTCGCCGCCTTCCGGATTTGCGTCAGCTCCTTCTTCAAATGCAAGTTGCTCGGCCGAGGATCAATCCCACCGCCGTCACGCACTTCAACTGACATCATGGTACTGCACACCGCCGCCGCTGCCGCTGCCGCCGCCGCCGGAATAAATCAAGAAACAAGGAAAACGAGCACTCACACACACGAAATCATTCCAACATTTTTTTCAGCATAGGAATGCAGATCTGTAGATCTTAATTAGCCATTCTTTAATGCTCAACCTAACATAAATAATGGATTTGAAGCCAATAATTACTGCTCAATTATTCCCATGGCTTAAGAAGGCGCTGAGCAAATAATTGAATTGGGAAAACTCTTTTTCCCTCCCTCGCTCGCACCACTATGTATGTTGTAATAAGTCGTTGGCATTTTCCATTTTTGTCTCTATTTTTTCTAGGGCTTGTTTGTTTTTGTTTTTTTTTTTCTTTTCCCATTCTTTTATTGTTGGGAATCGGATTATTTATGTTGTACTCCCTCCGTATCAAATTGACTTGTTTTATTTCAATACAATATTTTAGACACAATGTTAAAAGTGAAAAGTAAGGGTTAGTTCTTTTTATTTAAGAAATAAGTCAATTGAAGTGGAATGTCTCAATTAGGAAAAGAAGCCAAGTGAAGTGGAACAGAATGAGTATATACTTCCTCATTGCACCATCTTTCTACTTCAACTTTTATGGCACAAGTTTTAATTTTTCTGATAATTAATAGTAAAATGATTTTTCGTTTCATTTAATGTGAGTGAGTATTAAAGTGAAATGAATATTTAAATGTATAGACTTTTGAGCTGTGAATGGAATAATAGGTATGGGGTCCATATCTATAAATAAATGAAGCACAACGACGGTGATCATTCGAAAATTGAATTAAAAGCATGTTGTTGGTGGGCGGAGGGAGTATATAAATATTACTCTGTCCATGAAATTTGTGTAAGGATTCTCTCGACACGCATTTCGATGTGCCGAAAAATTGATTAAAGATAAAGTTTAGGCCTCTCTTGATATGACATATAATACCCTATATGAAGTTGAATAATATTTTATATCAAATGAGATAAAAAGATTTTTTTCTTGACATCCATTTTTCTGTGTGTGTATCGAAATTCATATAAAAAGATTCCACCCCTAGGGGTTGTCCTAGTGATTGCGGGGTTGGTTATGAACCGATAGGTCATGAGTTCGAATCCCCAACAATACTAGCTCTTGTCTGATAAAAAAAAATATATTGAAAGATTCCTTAAACAGATTTATAAAGAGTATTCAATTTTCTAAATACTATTGTCATGCAAAATGGAGATTTATTTAACATTTAATTATTAGAGATGTCCATTTCAAATCTTAGGTTGAATCTATTACTTACTTTAGCATTTTTGTTTTATTTTTTTCAATTATTTTATATCCTAATACTTTATAAATTAATATTTAAATTATTAAAATTACAATATACTTATTCCATTCCACTTCACTTGACTTCTTTTCTAATTTAAAAAAATAAAAAATAAAAAATCGAGTTTTAATTTTCATACTACGGAATGAATATTTACTACCTACATAACATAATTACCTCTAGACCAACAAGCTGAGTAGGGAAGCCAATGAACCAGCCCGAGCAACTCAACAGCGCAACTAGGTGAACCCAAATAGCCCAAAATTAAATAGGTTACAAAATCAATCTTAACCCTATCTTTCATAGGGTTATTCATAGGCCAACTTACCGATTTTGGCTAAATTGACATCTCTAATCATAAAATGGATACCCTAGCTGCAAGTAATAAAAAATGGGGAAAGTTGTATTTGCAAAAGTTAGAAATTTTGTCTTTTAATTCGTCAAGTTTTAAAGTATATATCGAAATTGCTATAAAATGCAATTTTGCAATTTAATTGCCAAGATTTAAAAAGGGATTGGATCCCCGGCTTACACACAACAACAGTTTATGTTGTGCACCTTTTAGTGCTCGTTGGTTCAAGTTGGATAAGGGAAAGGGAATGAAATCAAGTAAAGTAAGGGAATGATAATGATAATAGTTACTTTTATTAAGTGTTTGGTTTAAATGATGGAAATGACTCACTTGCTAAGGATTCCCTATCCCCTTGTTTCCCCTCCTTCTTGAGGGGTAACAATTTGGGAGATTGAGTTACTCTCAAGTCTCAAGTAAGGGTAATCGTTAATATGTGACTCAAACCAAACAGCAAGTAATGTAATCAATTATCTATTTCCTTATCCTTACCCAAAATGAGTGAACCAAACATGCACTTAACATTAAATAGAGCGATGTTTTATGACGTTAGTGCAATTTTTCTTTTTCTTCGTTTTCCTACTTATGTAAAACTGTTAAAATTAAGTTAAAGAGTAGAAAATGCCTTTATAAATTACGAGTAATTATAATATAACCAAAATTGACTAAAATAATTAGCAAAAACAATAAATTGAAAAGCATATAACAAGCCTAAATAATTGGAAAACCAATCATAATTAAAATTATTAAGTAAGAGTAATGATTAATGTGAAAGCTTAAAAAAAATTAAAAAAAATGATTTATGTGAAAGCTAATAATAAACCCTATAATGGAAAAATCAACCCTGTTAAAATAAAATCACTGAAAGGCAAATAATGTAAGGCGGGAAGAAAAACACAAAAGAAAGTCTGGAACAATAAAACGAGAACATAAAAAAACAAAAAGATGGTGTATTGATGCACATCATTCTGTGTTACGCAAGCGGGCACAACAGGGGATCCAATCTATATACTACCTCTATCTCATATAAGTAGTCACATTTGAAAATGACACAATAGCCAATGAAAAAGGAAATATGTGGTTTTAATTGGTTGTGAGGAGAGAGAGTTAATTGTAACCAAGTATTCTTTGTCATTTTAGGAAATGAGACTAATATACGGGATGTACGAAAACGGCAAATGAGACTAATTATATGAGATGGAGGTAGTAATGTATAATAGTAAGCCCGTAGTTATTTTTAGAAATTTTAGTTCATTAATTACATGTATATAATTTAATTTATGTTAACAGTTTTTAGTACAGTATTAATAATTATTTAGTTATTTAATTTTTTTATCAACTATTTTTAGAAATTGTATATTAAAATGTTATATCATTATTATACATGAATATTTTTAGTCGACTAATTAATTGTAAACGTTACAAAAGTATAGTTTATTGCAATTTAATAACTTTAGCAATTTAACTAATATGACGACTTTAAGTTTATTCCATATTTATGTTATTACGTGTCTACGGATAATTATATCTTATACCTGACATACATTTAAAAAATGTTCATTATTCGTTTAGATGTATTTCCTACTTTCAAATTATTTTTTTATTATAAATTTATAATTTCATGAAAAAAAATCAATCTTCACAACATTTTGTCATATTGTGGATGAAAAATATCCCCCCCCCCCCCCCCCCCCCCCCCCCCTTCCCTATAGATGTTACATTCTTTTGGGGCACGAGAATTAGAAAGAGCATATTTGTAAAAATTAAAAATGCATGTGCAAAAATGTCTTTCCTTAGTATTTTTTTTGTCAAATAGGGAAACGTAACATCTTCCGTGATACATACATTTATAAAGGGACGGAGGAGTACTAGATCAAGATGAAACTAACATAAATCCCTATATACATAGGCAACATCCGGTGTAACAAATGTAAGCTAATGAAAGGAGAGAGAAAAGAGAGAAAAGGAAAAAAGAAAAAATTGGAACACAAGACCTAAAATATGTTTTCATATGTCCCACACATCGTGTGGGTGAATAACTAGTCCCATTAAAAGTTATGCCCTCTATTTCACCCTACTAGTTCAATTCGTTTTCAACGCTTTTAAGAGATCATTTAGAGATAAAGTGTGGTATTTGGTATTTAATGTAAAATTTACTATTTTAAAACTAGAGCATCATTGGTACATAAGAAAAAATTGATGTTTGACCTTTGTTGAAGTCTATGCATGATTTTACATGAAAATATGGGATTAGATCCCTTATCTCTTTACTCTAGCTTTATATTTCATTTGTTAGATGTTACTCTCTCTGTCCATTTTTCATGGTACTTTACTATTCATTCCGTGTCTAATTTATAAAAAAATGTGTTATGATAAAATAGACAGAGGAAGTAGTAACGATCGATGGTTCAGATTAAATCTAGGTTTATATTTTGGTTAGCTAAAGTCATTGTTTATTTAGTAGTCTTTTCAACTTTTGATTTCCTATATGTATAATTGTACTACGACTATCTTCCTTAACTTGAATAGAAATAAATCTTATTTTGAGCTTTATTCTTACATTGCATCTATGAATCTATCCATCTATGTTCAATATTTTTTTCATGGTATCAAGAGCTTTTGATTTGGGTTTCTCTTCGTATTCTTTATTCTGGATAGTTTATGGTGAAGCTCATTAGGAAAGAAAATTGAGAAGATATGGTTGATGATGAATTGGTGGGGGTTTCTGATTGCTGCTATTTTCACTACCCAAAAATAGTGTAGTAAAGGGAAGCAGGAGTCTTATGCAGGAGTCTTATCCTCAGAGACCGATATCCGAACTTATATGAGTCACCTCTACTTAAGCTTCTCAATAATGTGTAGGCAAGCAAAACTTTAATATTGGGTTTCTATATTTAAAACAGTAAATAAATCCAATAAAATAACACAAATAATAAATTAAATAATAGACAAAAAATAACAAAACTAACAAGTAAGGTTGCGTTCTCTTTGATGCGAAAGAAAAATAGAGAAAAGAGAAAATCACCCTATAAATTCCATCCCACATTTTCTCACATTTTCTATTTTTTCCCCCTTCATTTGCCACTACAATGGAGAGAAAATATTATCTCTCTTATTTGGTGTTGTAAACATTTTCTCCAATTTAAGGAGTATGTTGGTCCCGGTTTGTTAGAGGAAAAACACGTGGGGGGGGGGGGGGGGGGGGTGAATACGTGTTTTGAAGTTTTTCAACTTCTTTTCCTTTAACTCAGAGTGACAAGTAAAGAGCTCGCTTCAATACTTAAGACCTAGCTGTAAGCTAGATCTACAGTGTTTAGCTAGACTTCTTGACCTAAGTATGCACTTGATCAAGAGTGAGTCTTTACTTGTGATGCGGAAATTCGGTGAGCTAATCTTTCCTAAGTAATTGAAAATGCAGTTTGAGTTTGTTAAGAATGTTTGTGCAAATGAGTAATCAAAACAGTAACGGAAATAGAGAGATTAGGGTTAGAGATACGACACAGTGATTTATAGTGGTTCGGAGATAAAGCTTCTACGTCCACTTGTTGCACTAGGCAACTAGTTCTCTTCACTCAAGAACTTGAAGATTACGGGTTCTTCAAAAACCTATGTCAAGATCGAGCTTCACTTGCTTGGATCTGACGACGACTGGGTGATTGCGGGTTCACCACACAAAACCTAAACAGGACTTGAAGCTTCACTCGCTTCAGTCCAACGACAGGGAGATTACGGGTTCTCCTTAAAACCTAAGCTTTGATCGAGCTTTACAAAATCGAGGAAAGTGTAAGCTTGGATCTAGACTCTATGATCGAGGCTTCTACTATCGAGGAAAGTAGAGCCTTGGATCGAAAACAACCTTTCAACGACGAACACAAAACCTAACAGAATTTTAGGGTTAAGGTTTTCTGTTTCGACAGATAAACTAATGAAGAGCTCTTTACAGTAAGTGTAAAGTAGGCTAGAGCTCTTCTCTAAGCTTGGATATGAGGTAGGCTTAGAACTCTAAGTGTGAAGGTTCCGAAGACAAGTTCCGATGGGACTGAAACTTGGAGAACACTTGAAACAAAGACTCGATGAATAAGCTAAAAGCTGGGAGTATTTGTTTGCAGTAGGCGCTGAATGCTCAAGTAGTGTTCTGCTTCTCTTCGTCTTCATCCTTCACTATTTATAGGCGGAGGGTTGGCCGAGATCCGTTGCTTGGTAGGTGGCCTTGTCCCTCCTCCTCTCGACAGTCCTTGCACAGGCTGGCTGCTTTTCAGACGCGCAGTTTTGGCTCTTTGCCGAAAATGGCTAAGTTCCAAACTTAACAGTAACTGGAGCGAGCCAATACTGTTGCGGCGCCCTTGTCGGCCTGGTAGTCAACTCTGCTGCTCCTCTCCTCACTCGACACGTGGAGATCTTGCAATTAATGCGGTGATCTTCAGTTAACTCGAGTTTGAACTCCGACGTTCAAATTGGAGCGGGAATTGTGCTGTCGCTTTCTGTTAGGTAGGGGCTCGCTTCGCTTTAGAGATGTAGCGTCCGCTTCAAGTGAGTCACTTCAAAGTAATACTGTAGCGTGTACTTGGAAAATAAATTTCCCGAGTGTCCGCTTTTAGTATTTATTGACGCTTTTAGTATTTATTGACTCCGTGTTGACTCGCTTCATCTTTCACTGTAGCGCTCGCTTCGCTTCGCTTTGGCAGACTCGCTTTAGAATCTACTGTAGCGCTCGCTTCGCTTTGCTATTCTTCGGCATGCTTCACTTCGGCTGGGTAGACTCGCTTCGATTGGAAAACAGACTCAAGCGAGTGGCCTTCACTTGAAATTTCTGCAGTCTAATAACCTAAGTGACTAAAGCAAAAACAAAGCCATCCTAACAGTATAGGCTTAGAAAAATTTCTAACCTATTCTACATCAAAATGTGTCGCTTGGGAATCGGATACTTAGGGGTTTTGGGATCAAATCAAAACAAATATACCCACTTCAAAGTGTCCCATATGAGTTCCCCCTTAACATGTGATCCTTAACAATTCCCAACAATTTCCCCCACCAAAACCCAACATAGGACAGGATTTTCTATCCTAGCTAACCGTGGAAAGAACTTCAAGCGACTGCTTCCCTTGCAGAATCGTTAGAATTTTTATTTTAAGTTTCTTTCCCCCCTTTTTTTTTTCGGTTAAGCAGTTGAGTTTTGTAGCATAAGGATAAATCATTCACAAAGCATGTAAATTACACATTTTGACAGAAATTAAAGATAGGATATATGAACAAGCAGTTCACAAGATAGAATGAAATTCAAGGGTCTTCTGCTCGCTTGTCCTTCTCTTCTTTCTCCTCCTTCTCCTCTTTCTCCTCTTCCAAAAAGTAGGCAGAAAGGACCTTCTCCTCCATGGTCTTGATATTGTACTGGTTTGGTCTCCATATACTCTCCAATCTTAGAGCCTCATCCACTTCTTCATCAATGATCCTCCGGTTAGGAACACTTGTGTTTGGCAGGAATGGCATGGGATATTTTGTCACTGCGGGCACTTTGATAATGAGGGGTTTAGGATCAGCTTCCTCCGCCTGTGTGAAGATTCTCCGCCGCAACTGCTTGTTGTAAACACAGAGAAAGTTGTTGAGAGCGTTCAGCCTCGAGCACTATGTTGCAGTGGCACTACTTCCCAGTAATAGTAGGCCTTGATGAACTTTTCTTTGCAGAAAAGCCACTGATCAAGAAGATCTCGGGTGATGAAGTCCTCGATTTCTCGAGCGTCTGGATGATCTCTTCTTCGCACAACTAGCTCCTCCTCTGTCCTGCTCGCCAACTCCTTCATGATCGCGTGAAATTTGGCACTAGCATCAGTGTTCCATTTCGGGAGTTTATCATTGACTTTCTTGCGGATGAAGTCACATTCATCAGTCGAGTAGTGATCAGAATCAGACATTTCCTTTAATGTGACATGGCAAGTGTCAATTATAGCTTGAGCTTGGCAAGCTTCAGACTCTTCAGGCATGAGGGGGAAGTATGAACTTCGAGTGATGGCAGATTGGATGAGCCTCACTTCATTCCAGTGGGACTCAATCTAGCCCTCTATGACTTTAACTCGCTTGGGTTTAAGTCTCTTCTCCTTCTCGGCTCCATCCTTCCTCTCCAAGCGACCAGATCTTGAACCGACTGCCTATTTGATCTTTTGGCGCTTGGCCACGGGATCCTCTATTCTCGATTCAGGTGCAGTCCGCTTCAATGGAGCTTTTGGTGCTGGAGGTGGTGGCATTTCCTTCTTCTTTTCCGTGCCACTAGAGGGAATAATTGATTGGCTGGCTGAAGCGGCTGGAGCAGTTGTCGAGGTGAGGGCAGCAGTTGTAGCGGGCGCACCTGAAGCTCCTGCTTGGGAGATTTCAGTCAGTCCCTTCCTTGTAAGCTCAAATTCTTGTTCCAAGGCACGGGCGAGAGCTTCATCCGCCGCAATCTGTTGCTCTTTTTGCTCCTTGGTTAATGTAGCAATAGCGGGATGAGCAGCAAGTGAGGAAGCTAGCAACTTCCCGGCCATCGGCTTGCGGGGCTCTTCAGTCACTTTGTCTTTGCCCTTCTTCCTTGCTAGCTCGGCCCGAGCTTCATCAACTTTCTCCTCCTTTCCTCCACTCCCTTCACCAACTCCATTTCCCCCTAGGATCAAGCTACCAGCTTCAATCATCTTCTCTTCTCCAACTCCTCCTTGTTCCTTCTCTTGTTCAGTACCACTTGTTTTCTCGATATTTTCCCCTTTTTGGCATCATCAAGACTGCCGGGGGTGGAGATAATCACCTTTCCGCTGATGGATTGGTGGAGTTCAGTGAATCTGTTGTATACGGCATGGAGCATCCGCTCAGCTCGCTCCGCGAAAACATGCTCTTGGGAGAGCACAATTTCTGCCCTTTATATTGATATTTCTTCTAGCAGATACTTACACTGCTTCTCCCTTTCTCTCACTGAGACCATCAGGCTCTCCAAGGGCTCAACTTCTTTGAAGCGAGCATCCAGCTCCGCTTCCACTTCTGCAGTAATTCTCCTTCTCTCCTCTTGCAAGACAAGCCCGAAATGAGATTGGGCTGCTTCAAGTTCTGCTCTAGCAGTGGCAAGGCTCCTATCCCTTCTATTCAAAGACACGTTCAATTGAGCAGCACTGGCAACCTTGATGGCGAAATCTCCTGCCATCTTCTGTGCTCGATCAATTTGGATGGCCAGCTCTGCCTGCTTCAAGTTAACGGCTTGAGCATTCCTCCTCCTGCTCTCAAGCTCGCCCTTTTCCTCTTCACGCTCAAGTTTTAGGATTTTCATCTCCTTCTCAAGCGTGTCGAGTGCCTTCTTCGTCCTAGTCAACTCGCTCCCGAGTTTGACCAGTTCATTCTCTTTTCCCTCCGCAACTTTCCTTTCCTTCTCCAGTTTCCTCGAAATTTTCTTTTTCTCCTCTTCCAAGGTAACTAACTTGGAATTGACCTCTCTCAAACGGCTTCTCTCAGCCTCAAGGGATTGTTTGAGCTCGTTCACATATTTCTCCTTTTCTTCCACTAGCTTCATTTTCTCTTCCACCAGCTTCTCCTTTTCATCCACCAGCTTCACCTTCTCCTCGAGCTTTCCCTCCAGCTCGGATTTCGTCTTGTCAAAACCTGCACAAAGATTACTGACCTCCACTACCTTTCTCTCCAACTCCTTAGTCTTCTTCGTGAGCACGCTTTGAAGACTGGCAATTTCTTGCTCCTTCACCTCTAATTCTGCCTCATGCTCCTTCAACAGCTTCTGCTCATGTACAGACCGCACTCGCTCTGGGATTGAAGCGTCGCGTCGGGATATGCTCGCTTTACTTTCACATCCTGCTTCTCCCAGTAGCTGGTCTCATTTATGAAGACGTGAAATCCATCCACACCAATGAAGTTGAGCAGCTCCGCCTCTCTCTTTTCAATTACCTCCTCTGAAAAGGCCTTTCGGAGATTGAAGATCTTGTAGTATTCCTTTTCTCGATAGGCGATGTAGGTGAGGAAGTCGACGGCTTTGGTGAAGAAGTCATCAGACATCTCCACGGAGGGGTAGCGATTGGTGATTGTCTCTGCAGCTTGCTCTCTGTCCCTCACGTACCGGGTCAGAGCCTTTTTTTCTGCAGATGGAGGGGGTTGGATTGGAGGTGGAATGATGGTGAGATCAGTGTCGGTTGTTTGGGCGGTGTCGGCTGAAGTGGCCGACTCGGAAGGTGAGTTTGGTGGTGAGGCTTGGGTGGTTTCGGCTTGGGTGGCTTGGGTTGGTGCTTGCTTTTGTGGTTGGGATGGAGTGTACATGGTGTATGCAGCATTGAGGTCGGTGCTGAGGAAAGGTAATTTAAGGATTTGGAGAGAGGAAGTGGATACATCTTCATGTGGTGATTGGGGTGAGGTAGGTTTTTGTATAGTGGATGCTTCAGGTTGGGGTTGGATGTGTGGTTGGGCAGTGGATGAAGCTTGGGGTTCTTGAGGAGGTTGTTTTCGAGTTTGGACTGGGGGAATTTGGGTTTGGATTTGTGTTGCTGAAGGTTGGGGAATCTGCTGTTCTTTGGCTGGAGATGGGGTGGGTTGATCAACTTCAGTTTCTTTCTCGAGTGGCTGCACCTCAGCCTCGCTCGCTTCAAATAGTGCGGCAATTGGTTTCACTTTCTTGGGTCGCTCGACCCCACTCGCTTCGCTGGTGAAGCGGTTCGCTTTGTTTTCTTTGCCCCGCTTTGCCTTTCGGCAACAGGGACGGCGGTCGGCACTATCACATCAACGATTCCCGAATCGATTGGAATTTTGTCTGACTTCCAAGTGTCGAAGAATATGGTGTTCTTCTTGTAATCAGATGTGTCTGTCCATCGTTTGTTCTCGAATAATTTCTCCAGAGCATAAGAAATTCTGGAGAAGAACTTGAGTTTTCCCTTGCGAAGGATCTGATCATTGCTTCCCTTCACAAATTTGAAGTCCTTGGCAATTTCGTGGATCTGGTTGAAAAACCAACCATGCCAATTGAACTTCGTCCCGGTCAGACTGTCGACGATGACTGCGGTGGCGAATAATTTGATGTCAGAAAGTTGGCCCAAATTTCCGACGTAGCAGGCGATGGACTTGGAAAAGAGCTCGCAGATAAAGTTGAACGGAGGTTTCAAATCCGTTCTTATGATGCCTTGCTTTATGTCGACCTCTGCACCTTCGAAGGCAAAACGTGCGTACTCTACGCCAACGGACAGCTCCAACTCCAACAGGGAGTTCGCTCCTTCCTCTGGCAAGTCAAAAACTCTAGCAAGAGCGCTCAAATCAACTTCCACCGGCGTCCCTTTCTCCGGGTCTGTGAATGTTGATGTGTTTTCTCCTTACTTCAGATTCAATAAAATTTTTGCTACTGCTTTCCCCAAAATTTTCTGTGGCTTCGCCGTGACAAACTTCCACAATTCGGCCGTGGTCACGGCTTTGCGGAAGAATCCATTTACGTCAACAACCATTGGGTCGAGATGAGGCTCGACGTTGATGTGATTATCGATTCCGGTTAAAAACTCCTCCATTGTTTGAGATTTTTGCTTCTTTCCCATGGTAGAATATTTGGTGAGATTTGAGTGAAGATTTAAAACGAGGATTTGAGACTCGTGATTTGCAGAGAAATGCAGAAATATGGCACGAGAATGGTAAGTTTTGAGAGTGATGAAAGTTTTATGCACTCTGTATCGACGTCTTTTTATAGATCTAGGGTTCGGCTGACGTGTCAGGGGCAAGACAGTAATATCGTCGAGGATTCTGTTTGTATACGGTGGCTAACGGCGAAGTGATTGACGTGTCCGGCGTCATCACAATAAAAAGTGAACTGTCAAGTTGAGTTGGCACTCCACGTGGCCGTCTGTGACTCGTCTTCACAATCGGCGTTGATCTAGCGGCTGGAGTTCGAGAACTGTTGAGATTCAACGGCTAGATCTCTTCCGACTTTCCCGCTTCAAATTCGAATTGAATTGCACGCGCCCGGATTTTCACTTATGTACGTGCATCTGCATTAAATGCAAAAGCAAAAGGTAAAATTTGCACTCGAGTGCGGACAGCTCATACGCTCGCTCGTACCCGCTCGCTTCGAGTATAGTCGCTTGGCTTCTACTTGCTTGCGAAGTACTCGCTTTGCGTGATTGTTCCACACTAGCTCACTTGAGATGGTTCGCTTGAATGTCGAAGCACTCGTTTGACCATCTACAGCGACTGGAATAAGAAATGAAATTTCTTTACATAAATTTAAAATGTTTCTGACTTACATACTTCGAGGATAAACAAGAATGTTTTCCTCTTTGTATTTGTGTCAGATTCATTTCATATTTTCCACATAGTAAATGAAGGTTTCTAGCACGCTTCACATTACTTAGTGTACTTGAATTGAAACACTTACCAGTCAATCTCACATTGTAGGAGATTGATACCACTTTGTAGAGTCTGACCCCACTTGTACACAACTTGTTGGATCTTTCTTCAAGCTTGGTGTTCGTGGCATTCATCTCTTCCATCTTCCTCTTCGAACTAGAGACTCCTCCATCGAAGGAATGAGGGGGAGAATGAATAGAGTACACAAGCTTACTACAACCCGAAGGGAGCTTCACGTAAGTGTACTTATTCACGACGAATGGGAGATGAGTACAAGTCCTTATCTCAGGGCGGAATAGGACAGGATGACAATGAGAATGCTCTGACAAGACAATCTCATTTTAAGCAGAGGCATGTCACCAGCCCTGCAACCTTTTGAAGTAAAAGGTAACTCTTAAAGCTTCCTCCTATGATCTATAGAATGAATTTGCAATCGACTCGCTTGTCCCAAATTAGGGTTAATTGAAGTGATGCAAAATTCAAGGTGGGGGAGGAATGGATAGACATTCGGCAGCTTAGCTCAATGAAGTGTGAGTAAGGAATGAACATTTATCCACAATGAAGGAGATGAGAAGACATGCTCCTCTTCGGCGGAAAGATGGGAAGAGAACGCAAGGTCTAGGTGCCAGCCCTGCCTAAGCTTTCACCATTTTTACGTGGGAAGGCCCGATACAAGACCCCACAACCGTTACTAGAAACGGCACTTGCGAGTGTTTATACCCACTCGCTAGGAATCCTAGGCTAGGTAGCAGCTTTCCTTGCTCGCTTTGGAAGTAGCCTGCTTCGAGAGCAAACAATAGTTCCCCCTTAACCAATGGCTTAACAATTCCTGTAAGCGGGTAGGGAACGTCTTCCAACACTCCACCTTTCTCCACCTTATTTCTCCTTCTTCAAGCGAGTGAAATTTTGAAGTGACTCGCTTGAGTTGGTGAAGATCCAAGGCAAGGGTCGCTTGAGGACAAACGTCCACTCCCTTGTGCATCCTGGATCTAGCATTATTCACCAGGGTCTAGTAACCCTAATTCCATGCATAGCTGATTGAAACGAGACTCAGCTAGAGGCTTGGTGAGGATATCTGCTCACTGGAGATCTGTATAGATTTTCTCGAGCATGATATCTTTCTTCTCGACATGATCACGAATGAAGTGATGTCGGATTTCCACGTGCTTGCATCTGGTGTGAAGCACTGGATTCTGCGAGATACATATTGCACTATTGTTGTCGCAGAAGATTGGAATCTCATTTGCTTCAACTTTGTAGTCATTCAACTGCTGACGAAGCCATAGAATTTGAGAACAGCAGCTTCCAGTGGCCATATATTCAGCTTCAGTTGTTGAAGTAGCTACACTGGTTTGCTTCTTTGAAAACCTGGAGATCAGCTTGCTTCCCAAGAACTGACACGTGCCTGATGTTGATTTTCTATCAACACGGCGTCCTCCATAGTCAGCATCTGAATACCCAGTGAGCTCCAAATTATCTTCAGCTGGATACCACAACCCCATGTTGACGGTGCCTTTGAGATAGCGAAGAATTCGCTTGGCAGCTTCAAGATGGCTGTGCTTGGGATTGCTTTGGAAGCGAGCGCAGACTCCGACTACAAAAGCAATATCTGGCCTACTTGCAGTGAGATATAGAAGGGATCCGATCAAAGCTCGGTAGTCTGTAGCATCCACAGACTTCCCATCTAGGTCTGGCTCTATCTTCCAGTTGGTGTTCATAGGGATCTTCACAGCTTTAGCATGCTGAACATCGAACTTGGCAAGCATATCTCGAGTGTACTTAGCTTGATTGATGAAGATTCCATCATCTTGCTGCTTCACTTGGAGACCTAGGAAGCAACTCATCAAGCCAATCATTGACATCTCATATTTGGTTTTCATCAATTCTCCAAACTTCTCGCTAAGCTACTGGTTTGGTGACCCAAATATGATGTCATCCACGTAGATCTGGACCCATAACATATCTTCTCCATGATTGATGGTGAAGAGAGTCCGATCTATCTTTCCTTTGTGGTATCCATTATCCACTAGGAATTGAGATAGGGTATCATACCATGCTCTAGGCGCCTGCTTCAAACCATACAGGGCCTTCTTCAATCGATACACCTTATCTCCTTGCTCAAAACCCGGTGGCTGCTCCACATACACTTCTTCCTTCAGCTCTCCGTTGAGAAACGCGTTCTTGACATCCATCTGATAAACTTTGAATTTCTTAGCCGCTGCATAGGCAAGAAATAGTCTGATCGCTTCAAGCCGTGCCACTGGAGCGAAGGTCTCATCAAAATTGATTCCTTCCTCTTGGCAGTAGCCCTTGGCGATGAGTCGAGCCTTGTTTCTCACAACGTTGTGATCCTCGTCCGTCTTGTTCTTGAACACCCACTTGGTGCCAATCACATGCTGAAATTTAGGATGATCAACGAGGTACCATACGTCGTTCCTGGTGAACTGATTCAGCTCTTCTTGCATGGCAATCACCACCCAATTAGAATCTGCTAGGGCTTCCTCCACGCATGCCGGTTCAATATTTGAGAGAAAGCAACTGAACATAGCACTTTCTCCAAACACTTGGCTTCTGGTCACCACGCCCTTAGATAGATCTCCAATGATTTGGCTTGGTGAATGATTTTTGAGCCATGCACGCTTGGATCTACCAGCTTCGATCTTCTTCTTCTTCATTCGGGTAGCTTGCTTCTCCATTTGAAGCGACTGGATTGGGTGCTTGGCCTACACTCGCTTCATGAGCCTTGGGGGCAACTTCAACCTTCTCTTGGGCAATCTGCTCGCTTGAATCCTTGATTTCTTCATCATCTTCAAGCATGTCCCAAGTCAGTGGATTAACGGGTTCCTCGCTTGATTTTTCTTCATTCGCTTGAACCTGTTCCCGTGGAATACTTAAAGAAGACTCATCAAATACGACATGGGGTGATTCCTCCACAATTAGGGTTTTACAATTGAACACCCTATAGGCTTTGCTTGATGTTGAATACCCTAAGAATATTCCTTCATCAGCTTTGCTTTCAAAGGCTTTCAATTGTGACTTCCCATTATTATGGATGAAGACCCTACAACCAAATATATGGAAATAAGAGATGTTAGGAATTCTCCCTGTCCATATTTCATATGGTGTTTTGTCGAAGCGTTTGTTGAGAAGCATTCGATTCTGTGTATAACATGCTGTGTTGGCAGCTTCAGCCCAATATTTCATTGGAAGCTTTGAATCAGCAATCATGGTGCGAACGGCTTCTTTGATGATCCGATTTCTTCTTTCAGCAACTCCATTCTGCTGAGGTGTGTGTGCTGAGGACGTCTGGTGTGCAATGCCATGCTCCGTGCAGTATGCTTCAATGGTTGAGTTTAGGAACTCAGTGCCTTTGTCGGAGCGGATGGTGGCAATGGCTTGATTCTTCTCCACAGCAAGTCGCTTGAGAAATTGAGGTAGCTTGGACAGTGTCTCCTTCTTACTAAAGAGAAATACGACCCAAGTGTAGCGAGAGAAATCGTCGACTACAACGAGAGTGTATTTTCTTCCATTTACGCTGACTGGAGTGACTGGTCCAAACAGATCCATGTGTAGTAGCTCGAGCACTCGCTTGGATGAAGCTTCTACAAGACTGGCGAAGTGCTTCCTTGTTTGCTTCCCTCGTTGGCATGGTGAGCATGGATGGTCTTTGACAAAGACCTCATTAGGTATGCCTTGCACCAAGCCTTTCCGAGCTAAGCGATTGATCGTCTTGAAGTTGAGATGGTTCAAGCGTCGGTGCCATAGCCATCCAATTTCAGTAGCACTCCTAGCGACCAAGCACGTCTCCTCTTTGCAGCTATCCCATTGCGCAATGTAGACATTCCTTTGTCTAACTCCAGTGAGTGCAATCTTGGATGTGAGCTTGCTCTTCACTATGCACTTGTTGGAGATGAACTCCACCTTGTATCCTTTATCACAAAACTGTGAGATGGATAACAAGTTGTGCTTCAGTCCTTCCACGTAGGAAACTTCTTCGATTCTGAGTTTTCCTATCTTCAGTATGCCATAACCCTTGGTGGTTCCTCGATAGTTATCACCAAAAGTTACATGTGGACCCTTCTTCTCTATATATTCTTGAAGTAGAGCTCTCATGCCAGTCATATGTCTTGAACATCCACTGTCCAAGTACCAAATAGGTTGACCTTCACTTGGCATGGGGTCCATGGCGCTCACCTGCAGTTAGACAAGTTTTGGTACCCAAATCAGTTTGGGTCCTTGCAGGTTAGTCCCTTCTGGTACCCACACTTGCTTCACTCACTTTTGAGAGTTAGCTTGTGTTTTGGGCCTCTCGACCTTTTGAAACTGTGATTTCTGCTTAGATGCAGATTCACATGTGCAACAGTGTGTGCAAGAGAGGTAGCGGCTCGCTTGAGACATACCTATGCTCTTGCCTTTTTGCTTGTATCTTGAAGCGACTTGCTTTGGATTAGCTACAGGCTTAGAGACTGATTTAGGGTTTCCAGTCTTTTGAAGCGGCACGCTTGGTTTCCTTGAAGCGGTCTAACTAGGGTTTTGACCATGACTCGCTTGAGGAACCTTTGTGTTTTGAAGCGACCTCTTGTGATAGATCCGGGTTGGAGATCCACAACAATTTAAGGGGTTTTTCATCATGTTTTGCAAAGAGCACTTATGGGTAAAGCGTTAGAACGGTAAAGAGCAGGAGATTCATGCGTATATAACTCCATGAGCGAGTACTTTATGCAGAGTATGATTTGTATAGTAATAACATGTAATAGTTGAGCTACAAGTAGAGTGTAAAAGGCATGTTCGGCCATGAGCTGGCAAGATTCATGGAGTTTTGCACTTATATAAGAAGATAATGGAGCAATAGAACAGGAAAAATGAGAGAAACGAGGAGAACGGAGCTCCGTCGAGCCTCATTCCCTTTTGGGTAACGAGGGTTTTACCTTCGGCTTGGAGACGGGGTATGAGGCGGAGATTCTTCCCGGTGTCGAGAAAAAGGGATGGAGGTAAAGGGAAACTAGAGTTTCCCGGAAGAGGGCCTTGAACGCCTAGACTGCTTGAGCTCGTAGAAGCTCGTAAGAGAAAGTATAGAATTGAATGGAACAGTACACTAAAGAGTGTGTTGTTCGTAGAGAAAGTGATGATGATGTTGTGAGCTCACTTAGTATTTATAGGTATGAGGAGGGTGAAAAGTGATTATTCCTGTGAAGGAGGGACATAAAAGGAATTCCAACAGGAACGAAGTATTCTCTGTCATGAATGCAGTGGTCCTCACTCTATAGTACATAGAGTCACGCGAACCGTATGCTGCGCAGAACCTTAAGCATCTGCTACACACTCATGGAATCTGATCAGATCCTTCCATCTTTGCAAATGCCTGTGAGTATTAGCTTCTGCACTTGGGTCCTAACCCGAACCATAGTAATTGTCAGATCTTATGGCATCCAGGATCTGCGAATTGTTGGATCAACCTCTTTTAATCATTATAGGGGGAATAATTCCGGATAGAGGCAAGGAAATACATTACAGGTGAAGCTGATATCTATCCCTATCAGCTACTCCCCCCCTAGGTCCAGAAGTGCGCTGTGTTAGCTTCTGGTAACGGGCAAATGCACGGATTTTAACTCTCTTTGTTTTTGTTGTTTGTTTGTTTGTTTGTTTGTTTGTTTGTTTGTTTTTTTTTTGTTTTTGTTTTTGTTTTTTTTTTTTTTGCGCGTGTGCAGGGGATAATTCCCGTTTTAGGGATTTGATTAAATCTCGAGGTGTTGAGAGAAGCCTGCCTTTTCCTCTCCCTTTTTCTAAAATTTATGAGTAGTAACTACTCATTTTTCTTTATATCCGCCAAATTCCCGGAAAAGAAGAAACCCTTCCTATTTCCTTTCAACCTCCTCGGAGCTTTTCTTCTCTGCTACACAGGTATTTTTCTGCCTTTTGCCTTTCTCTTGAACTCTCCGATATCGTCTCTTTAAATGAATGCCATGAAACCCTCCTCTTCTCGGCGAGGTGCTTCCGGACATCAGGGTCACAACCGGTCCACTAGATCCGCTTCTGGATCTGAGGTACAGAAGGGAGACGTCGGGAATAAACCCAAGAAACAACTTCTTCCCCTGGAAAAATATGAATCCTCTACTCTAGATAGGGCATCCTTAGATGGGTTTATGAGAAAAGCGAAGGAATTTGGGGGATATTCTTTGAGAATTCCTGAGAAGGATGAGCGACCTTCGTCGCTGGCACCTCCTTTTAAAGCCTTCTGGTTTTTTCAATTGGGGGCTGGGTTGCGTTTTCCAGTGCCCCACTTCTTTTCTCGCATTGCCTTCTTGTACAATGCGCCTCTGAATCAACTAAACCCAGCCTCCATTCGTAAGGCCGCCTTTTTTCACATAATTGCTAGCATAGAGGGGGTGAAAGATACGGCGTTCCTTTTCTTTCGTACCCATGAATTAAAGCACATGGATTCTCATCTTTATTTCTCTCCCAATGTTAAATTCGCCGAAATATATGGCAAGTATGAATCCATAGATAAAGATTGGCATAAATGTTATTTGGTAGTTAGCCCCCCTTCTGGTGCTTCCTGGAATATCCCTAATATTAATTTGTATAAGAATCCTGGTAGAGAGAAAACCTCTCGATCCCTTCCTCAGAAGTTATCTTCTTGGGAAGAAGAGATAATGTCCACACTTTTGAGTGAATATCCTCCAGATCATACTATGCTTAGGCCTCTTGTAGAGAGTGAAAGTACTCTTTCCCTCTTTGGTTTGAAACCCAGCGTTCCTTGGTCTTCGTCAATGGGTAAAAAATTTCTTTGATGTAATTGCTATTTGATAACCCTTTATATATTTTTTGTTAGGCATATGAGCAATATTAATTTCCCCAATGCATGTAGGGATGGACGCCTATAAACAGAATTTGAAGAACAAAGCATTCATCAAACTTCAACGGATAGTTGCTGCAGCAGGTCAGAACAATGGTGCTCCAGGCATGGTTACAGAGGCTTCCAAAGCTGAGCATGAGGCCTTTTCCCTTCCTACGGAAGGTTCCAAAGGCTTGTCTAAGCCCCCAAGAGGGGTAGATTCTCCCTCTTCTTCTCGTTCAAAGGCGAAAATCCCTCGGCAGGGGAAAAACAGAGCTATTACTGAGTCAGGGTCAATGATTGCTGCAGAGAACCTTGATTCCTCCTCTCCTTTCCCTATTGTTTCTTCTTCTGTGGAAGGTTTTACCTTTCCATCACCAAATCAGGACCTGACCGGCGTGGAGACTTCCCCTTCCCCCGACCAGGATCTAGGGATTGTCTCGAAAGATCCTTCTCTCTCTTCTGATAAGAGGAAAGGGCTGCCCGCTTTCGCTCCTTTTACTAAGAAAGGCAGGCATGAATCTGGCCCGTCAATACCCAGCTCCACTTCAGGAGCCTTGGTCCTTTCAACCTTCGGCCCCTCTGCTTCCAGGTCCCATGCTCTTTGCGAGCGGGATTCCCAAATTCAGGCTTTGAGTCCTTTGGCCACATTTGCTAGCGTGAACCCCTATCTTCCTCAGAAGGAGGCTCAGACTTCCCAGTCTTGCCTTTCTCCATCTTCTACTGGTTCTTTGGCCTTCATCCACTCCCTTCGTCGAAAAGGTTTGGACGTTCCCCCTTCCACCGTTCAAGGAAGTGGTGCCAACGTTTCTTTCCCTGGGATGGTCAGTTCCATAGATGGGGGTTTAGCTGCTATGATCCTGGATAGCATTCCCCGCGAGGAAGATTGGCGGTTGGCAGAAGCTCAACCTTCTGATTTCTTATTAAAGAGAGCTGCTAGTTTCGAGCTACAGGTATACTATTGGGTTTACTCAATTTCTCTCTTTTCCTTCTCTTTTTTTTTTTTTTTTTTTTTTTTTTGGATAAAGGAAATATTAATAGCATTTTTTGCTACTCGTTTATATTATTTTCAGGCTGCTAGTTGCAGATCTATGCTAGGCGTTCGTGCTTTAGCTTATGACGATTTGCATGCTCATTATTCTCACATGGAGAAAGAAAAGAAGAAACTTCAGGCTGAAGTAAGCCGTCTTCAAGAGGAGGCCCGTCAGCATGAGGTTTTCAAAACCCTTCAAGCTCAGAAGACGAAACTGGAGGAGGAGTTGTCCGAGCTAAAGAAAAGGGATCAAGACAGGGAAAACTATCTTCAGGCTCAGGAGAGGGAGATTTCTGAGCTCCGGGCTAGCTCTTCCTCTTATGCTCAACAGGCGAAGGATTTTCATGAAGCCCTAAGGTCTTCCGTCATGCAATTGGCAGGGGCGCATGATGCCCGTTTTGCAGCAATAGAGCAGCTTAAGAGGCAGCATGAACAAGAGTTGGCCCAGGTGAACGCTTCCTCTCATGCCGAAGGCCTGAGAAACGGATTGGAGCAGGGTCTCACCAGAGGCATGAGATGTTGTCGGTCCCAGCTCCTTCTTACTCCATATGGGCAGGCTTTTCTTGATTACTTAGCTAATCATTTACCTGAGGCTTATCTCCACTCCCCAGGCTTCTGGGTTAGGATGACTGAGCCTCTTTCCGAATGGGCCGCAAAGTCTGTTTTTGAGTGCTGTAAGATGCTAGGCATTCCTGAAAGGGCTACATCCGTGAACTTAGGTCCGATCGTGGAGGCTTTTAGCAGGGCCCCTGAGACTCTGGCTCTTAATCGCCGAATCAATGACCAGAATCCCTGGTATCTTCGAGTGTTTCAGAAGGCAGCTCGCATCCTCCATCGGCCTCATGATCATTTGGAGCCTTCAGCTCTCTGGAGTTCTCCACGTATTCAAACCTATCTTCCAGATGCTGAGGTCCAAAGATTATTGAAGAGAATTTTTGAAGAGGTATAGTTTTTGAGACCTGGGAACCTTCTCTTCTTTTTCTCTTTTGCTAATCGTGTTTTGGAAATAGTAATTTTCTAGATTGTTTATTTTCATAGGTTATCTTTGTATTATATTTTTTATTTTTCTAGGAGAAAGATACTCCCGATTTGCTTCCGCCTACATGCGAGCTTCCCTTTGAGGTTTCGTCTTCTGAATCGTTCTCCGTCGACTCTTCAGATACGGAGTCTGATGTCGATATGTACACCTTGGCTGATCAAGCCGCTTCCCTTAAGAGCTCTGGGAAGACTTCTTTTGTTCCTTTTGTGGAAACTCAAATGGAGGAAACAGGCGAGGCTCATATCTTTGCTTCCGACGCCGGGCAGACCAATGAAGAGTCGGTTGCCGTTCTTGATTCTCCTGTGGTTTCTCCCTCCCTTGATGCTACTCTCCCTCCTTTCGAGGGTCCTGTAGAACTTGTTCAAGGTGCTCCTTCCAATACCACTCAGGATGTGGTTATAGATCCCAATCAAGAAGCTGGGGACCGTTTTGTGGATAGTCTGTTCAATTCTGATGCTACTGAGGCTTCTGTTCAAGACTAAAAAATCTTTATCTTTTTTGTCATTTATGTTGACTGATACTTTGAAACAGACTTTTTTCCGCTTTCTAGTTTTTATCCTGAGTTTTCGGATGATTAAGACGGACTTCAAAATCTGCTTTTTGCTTTTGTTGGTATGATTTTTATGGGTATACAACCTCTCATCTTATCTTTATTTGTTGCCTTCATATGCGACATGGTGTAAACGTCGACATAGAAAAAGATAGAAAAAGCATTTTAAGATAATGGAATACAAATATTCCTATGGGGGGATACTCCCTACTCCCCCCCCCCCCAAGTGAGGTATAAGGAGTATGAGGAATTATACCTCATTTTGGTGATGCTTTCCTCAAAATGCCCCTTCGCTATTAGGGACTCAGTTCGACTCTTTCATATATTACGAACTTTTAAGAAATAAACACTGCAAAAAGGGTATAGTAAATTTTGTTCTTTCTTATGGGAGGATACTCATTCTCCCCCGTTTGAGGAATTGCTTACTTTAGGGTAGCTCTCATGTATCATATTGATAACTCTTTTGCATACCAGTTCCTCTTTCAACGTGGATGTACTTTTGGGTTTTTGTCAGTAACTCTTCAAAAGAGGTAGCCTTTTTCTTAATCAAAGAAACAAAGAACTGTCTTGGCTTCAAACCGTCCACACAGGCATGCACATTTAGCTTTGGCTCCACTCCTGGGATTTCCAGGACGGCCTCGTTGAAATGTGCCATGTAGTTTCTCAGGCTTTCGTTGATACCCTGTTTTATGGTCGTCAGATGCAAGGGGTTCCGAATGATTCTTTTAGCGCTGGCGAATTGCTGTAGGAAAACATCTTTCAGATCCGTGAAGGAATGTATGGAGGTTTTTGGTAACTGTTTGAACCAATGTTGAGCGGTTCCTGACAGGGTTGTGAGGAACACTCGACATTTAACCCCTTCTGAATATTGATGAGGGAGACATAGGTTTTCGAACTTCATCAGGTGCTCTTCAGGGTCTTCTTTACCCTGATATTCACAAGAGATTGTTTTGAAACTGCCTGGGACAGGATCAGTTTGGATGTCTACTGAGAACGGGCTGTTCTCGTCAATATCAATATATAGGGGAAAGAGCTCTAATTTGTCTCCTCCACTCCTATTGTTTGAGGAAGGTTTCGGATTTTTTCCTTCCTTTGGGTTACGGAATTATTTTTCGCTTGTTTCCATTTCTTTTGAGGCCCTTTCCCCGGCCTGCTTGTGTTCCTTTAGCTTTTTGACTTCTTTTGTTAAGAGTTTCATCTGCCCTTGCTGTCGGGCATACTTCTTGGCTCATGCATTTTCAGTGTTCTCATTGAGATTTCCTTCAAGTTCTTCAGGACCTTCTTTATCTGGGGACTCCCAGTCAGTAGAAAATCCCTCTTCCCCTTCGGCCACTGTCAGAGGCAGCCTTAAGACTAGCTCTTGAGTTATGCCTTGGTACATAGGCTTCTGTTTATGCATTGCGGGAGTGCTCTTACTTCCCCCTCCTTCCTGGGTTTTGCCCAAGGGATCTGTGTTTTGAGGATTTGCTCCTAGGGTGTGAAGTTTTTTCTCAACAGCCCCCTCTACTACCCCTTCGATAAGGGCTGTCATTTGCTGAAGCATAGCTGGAGAAAACTGAGCCTCCATGTTGACACTAGCCCCTGTCAGCATAGTGCCTGTTCCTTTGTTTCCCATTACAGAATCTTTTGGATTCCCGGTGGCTTGACCAGCCTCCTTGGAAGCAGCATCTGATGCAGCATTCATTCTTATAAGAATCTGCAAAGATTTGAGGACGTGTAAAGGATTAATTCCAAGTGCTTTTTGAAAGAGACTTTGAAATATAGTAACTTGTTATCAGCAAGCTTTCTGCGTTAGAGCATCATTTAGAGTGTCTTCCACGAGTATAACTTATTTGTTATAAGATTCTTAGAGGGGGGGTGGCCCCCGCTAGTATATCATGAAGGTGAGTAATAATTTAAAGATAGGATTTTGATTATGACAAAGGGTTTTGACACAGTTCCCTCCTCTTGACATGAGGCATCTGATCACGGGAGGTTTAGTTGTGATATATTGTTGGTTCAGCAGATCCTTTCATAATTGCTAACCATTTAAGATGGCTTTAACAAATGTGGTTTACTTAATATAAGGCTTTTCAAGGATGGCTTGTACCAAAGTGAAGCTGAGGTCAATGACATCTATCTTTCCGAAACCTGTTTTATTAGGTTGTTTGTTTTCCTGCGGCTTTCTTTATGAGGCCCTTGGAAGGGATCTGATCAGAAGGAGAGGTTATTAAGAATTTGTGTGGCATCTTATTCTATTGAGCTCAACACGAGATGCCTCAGCCATATAGACCCTTCTTATATTTAGCGCCTATTTTATGGAACTCTCTTATAGGATATTCCCTGTCAGCCAAGGACTGTGAGGGTGATATCCTTTAGGCAGGATTTATGAGAGCATTACTTATTGGACCGAGCTTACGAGAGCTTGGTCTATTTTATAGGGCTTACAGAAGCGCTATTTATCAGATTGGGCTTATGAGAGTAATATCCTCCTTAGAGGTTTATGGAAGTATTGTCTATCAAATAGTGTTTTTCGAGAATGCCCCTTATGAGGTGGGATTTTAGGTGAGATGTTACCCACCGGAATGCGATGGGTAAGATTTATGGGAGTGCTACATAAGAATGTCACCTGTAAAACATGATTTAGGGGTTCCCTGCCCATTTAATGGGGCTTATAAGGAGTTTTGTCCATTGTATGGAGCTTGCGAGGATGTGGCCTACTGAGTAGGGCTTAGGAAAGGTTCTGCCCATTGCATGGGGCTTACGAAAGAGGTGCCCCTTAGATAAGGATTTGCGTGAGGATTGCCTATTAAATAGGGCTTACGAAATGTTCTGCCCATTATATGGGGCTTAGGATGGTATTGCCTGTTAAACATGGCTTTTTTTTTTTTTTTTTTTTGTTGAGAGGATTGCCTACTAAATAGGGCTTATGAAGGGTTCTGCCCATTGTATGGGGCTTACGATGATGTTGCCTACTGTGTAGGGCTTTTTGAGAAGGTTCTGCCCGCTAGGCGGGGCTTACGAGAGAGTCTCCTGTTAGACAGGGCTTCTGAGAGAGGGTTCTGCCCGTTATACGGGGCTTACGAGAGAGTTGCCTACTAGGTAGGGCTTTCTCTTTTTGAGAGGTTCTGCCCATTATATGGGGCTTACGAGGATATTGCCTACTAGGTAGGGCTTTTGAGAGTATTGCCTGTTAGACAGGGCTTCTGAGGGGTTTGCCCATTATATGGGGCTTATGGGAGGTTCTGCTTCCAGATGCAGGGTCCCTTCATCAAAGTGAATGAGGTAGCCTTGGCATCTTTCGGCTCTCCCCTTTTTTTAATGTTTTTTATTATTTTATGGGTTTTTAAGTTATAGCGATTCAAGAGGCATTCGATTAACTTTAGCAGTGATGCTTATTCTGTAATCACCAATCCTTTGCAACTCATAAATGGGTTTCATATTGAGCAGATAATAGACAGAATCGTATGCTCACCAAGTACACAAGGCGAATCAAATGTGTGTTGAGATTGCTGCAGTCTGTAACCCGGCTTTCCCCCGGATCCTTCACAACCTTAGGTTTTTGACAAAACAACAACAGATTAGCTATCACAATTCATGTCATGAAAGAGATATGGCCTTGAGATCGCTTTTAACTATCGTATTGGTGTGCTATGAGCAATGTAGTCACAACAAATTCAGGGCATACATATTAAAATCCTCCAGGAATAATATAAATCTTGCGTTCAATACATATTCCTTCTATTAGATAGCCACCATTCTAGGTGATCACCGCGACAGAGTAAGCGACAAGACAAGTTTATGCACACATCATCAGAATCAATTAAAACTTCGAGGATAAACAGGGGATTAGCCTTCTGACCCCATGGATTTTCACAGCACTTACAGATATCAATTCTTAATTCACATTCAGGGAGAGAAAATTAGTCTTTCAAACACAAGTTTCCTTTCAATCAAAAGGTTTATCACAATTTCCGCCTCAAAGAGAGCATAATTATAAAATCACATCACATTCAACAGCCCATGGCCGTGGAAAGCTTTAGCAAATATCAAGCAGTGGTATGCACATTTGGGGTTTTTGCAGATTAAACAACAAACAGAGCATACCCAAACAATATAACATCAGATTTTCTCATATTCCCCACATAATTAAGGACAGAATAAAGGGAAATTGTAAACAGTATTACACCAATGAGTTGGAATTTAACATAAAAAGCAGGGGAAATCGACATCTTAACTCAAGGATTTCCCACAGACGGCGCCAGTTGATAGATCCGGGTTGGAGATCCACAACAATTTAAGGGGTTTTTCATCATGTTTTGCAAAGAGCACTTATGGGTAAAGCGTTAGAACGGTAAAGAGCAGGAGATTCATGCGTATATAACTCCATGAGCGAGTACTTTATGCAGAGTATGATTTGTATAGTAATAACATGTAATAGTTGAGCTACAAGTAGAGCGTAAAAGGCATGTTCGGCCATGAGCTGGCAAGATTCATGGAGTTTTGCACTTATATAAGAAGACAATGGAGCAATAGAACAGGAAAAAGGAGAGAAACGAGGAGAACGGAGCTCCGTCGAGCCTCATTCCCTTTTGGGTAACGAGGGTTTTACCTTCGGCTTGGAGACGGGGTATGAGGCAGAGATTCTTCCCGGTGTCGAGAAAAAGGGATGGAGGTGAAGGGAAACTAGAGTTTCCCGGAAGAGGGCCTTGAACGCCTAGACTGCTTGAGCTCGTAGAAGCTCGTAAGAGAAAGTATGGAATTGAATGGAACAGTACACTAAAGAGTGTGTTGTTCGCAGAGAAAGTGATGATGATGTTGTGAGCTCACTTAGTATTTATAGGTATGAGGAGGGTGAAAAGTGATTATTCCTGTGAAGGAGGGACAGAAAAGGAATTCCAACCGAAACGAAGTATTCTCTGTCATGAATGCAGTGGTCCTCACTCTATATGTTGGTCCCGGGAAAGAGTAATTGGTGTATGGGGGGGGGGGGGGGGGGGGGGGAATACACCATAACCAACCGTTTTTTACGTTTTGAAAATCAGGTCGATCTAAAGGTCGATTGTCAAGGTCGATCCTTATCAGAGACAGGTTGATCTATCAAGCTCGTTTGGGAACAAGCTTGATTTATCAAACTGTGCTTATGCGGAAGTTGGTGGAGGTTGGTTTACTCTTTGAAAAATCTTAAGGCTGAAAGTAGATAGCAGGTTGATGCGTGATATGCAGGTTGATGCTCGTAAGTTTGATAATAAAATGAAGGAGCAATAAATAGAGAGAGAGAGAGAGAGAGACACCGCGATTTAGCGTGGTTCGGAGAAACCCTCCTACGTCCACGTCAGGTCGACTCGACCTGAGAATCCCTTTTCTTTTGGATCCACCTTCTCTCTTATTTATACTGACTGAGTATCAGTTTCATACACCTCTCTTATTTATACTGACTGAGTATCAGTTTCATACACTTTGCAACTAGCAAATACAACTAGCTTTACAACGGCCTCAACCTATCTAACTGATGGGGGAGGGGGTTGTTTGGAGTGCGAGCTTGATGCGGCAGTAAACGCTTCAAGCTTGCGGTGTTCTTCAATGGAGAAATTCTCTTTTCCAACACTTGGGAAATATCTAGGTTTTTCGAGTGTTGAATGGATAGAACTTGAGAGAGAATTTCTACAGCACTTTAGCTTTTGAATAATGAATTTCCCGTGCTGTTCCATTGAAGTGGGAAGTCTTTATATAGGCATAGTTTGAAAACTAGCCGTTGGAGTCTGCGCTGACTTGGCAGCTGACGTGGCAACTAGCCGTTGGTGCTGACTCATCACTTCCCGTTGGGCTTGGTCCTAGCTGGCATCTGACGTGGCAGCTCAGGTGGCAGGTTGACCCATGGAGGTAGGTCATCGGCCTGAGGTATCTTCCAGCAGCTTGATTTCTTGAACTTGAGAACAGACTGGAGTACCTAGAGAGCAGGTTGATAATGACAGGATGTTCTTCTATAGGTAAGGCTGTTGGAATAACAGCCTCTGCCTTTACATGGCAGAACAGCCTTTCTAGAACGGCCTGTATAACGGCCTGTATGACGGCCTGTATATCTGTATAACGGCCTGTATGACGGCCTGTATGAACAGCCTTCTTAGAACAGCCTTAGACTAGAACGGCCTGTCTAGAACAACCTTTCTAGAACAGCCTTAGACTAGAACGGCCTTAGACTGTTAACTCTATCAACCTTAACTCTATAAAATGTAGAATAAGCCTAAGTGTGGTTTTGAGAAAACATCATCAAAATTAACTGCAAAGGGTTCCCAACAATTTCCCCCTTTTTGATGATGTCAAAACCAACACTTCACAAATGAGATTCCTAGAAAGATAAAGAATATTACAAGCTTGTTCTAACTACACAGTTAAAACAGTATAAGGAATCAACATAATAAGGCAGGTTGGTCTCGGAGATTTCTTCTTCTGTCCTTCCCCCTTTTTGGCATCATCAGAAAGGATTTGAACTAAGGACCGAAGAGACGAGACCTCTTTCTTCAAGATCATTATATCAGCCTTCATGGCTTCTTGATTACCCATTTTTGTTCTTATTTCCTACAAAAGGTAGGCATTAATATATGCAATACTTGGAGCAATAAGTATTAATAATTGAAGAATTATTAGCATATTGAAGAAGTTAAAGAAAAGACAAAGGGTGATACAATCCCTTTGATTCCAATGCTCGGTATTGTATGCGGCAGGTCGTTGGTATTGGAAAGGCAGGATACGGCCTGATGGCTGTAGAACGGCCTGGCAATATAGAAGACGGCCTTTGTTCCCCCTTTGTGAACTAGAGGTTGATAGCATCAAGGTTGATAGTGTCAAGGCTGATCACGACCTTGACTTGCATCGGCCTTGGTCAAGGATCGGCCTTGATCTGTGTCGGCCTTGCTTCGGGCTTACCATGTGACGGCCTTTGGAATGCATCGGCCTTGTTATGAAACGGCCTGGATTTTGTGATATTGACCTGGTAGAAGTAGATATCGGCCTTTGTTCCCCCTCAATTGATGGATCATTTGTTCAAGTGTTTGAGGAACACAGGTCGATCTAAGATCGATAGTATCGGATTTGGATGGCTCACATCAGTCTGATAGATCACTCTGTAGGATCGTTCTGAGAACGAGTTGTTGACTGATTAGCGGCCTGTTGACTGACGATTGAGTAACGGCCTGTTGATTGAGTAACGGCCTATGTTCCCCCTTAGTACGAGGAACTTTATACAAGGTTGATTCAAATGCTGATCATCAAGGTTGATATCAACCTTTTGACTGCATATCGACCTTGGGGTCAATACAAGGGCAACTAAGCAACGCACTTATACCAATCACCCTTCGAGTGCGCACTCCTTGGTTCGGGTTCCCAACAATGAACTCCTACAGATGATTATCGTCCCATCATCTCCGTCGAGATATTTCTTCTTGAGAGAATTGGCTCGGGTTCATTGATTGGTTCATCGAACTCGAGGTGAGCAAAAGGTTAAGCGACATGCTGATTTGTTGATGGCCTTGGAATTTGAATGGCTTAACCTCTTGTGCCATAGCCAGCTTGTCTCGGAGTCAGTTTTCATGCCCAGGCAGGTCTCCCTTTTATCAGTCAATTTGACTGTAAAGTTTGTCCTGCACTATTCCGGTAAGGAGTATTTCTCCTTCCTCATTTCTCACAAGACATTTGTTAGCGGTAAATTCTACTCGTTTACCATTCGAGCAGAATTGTGACACAGAAAATAAATTATGATTAAGACCTTCAACATAAGAGACATTATGAATAGGGGTTTTACTAACATTTAAGTCGCCTTGATCTTGAGTACGGCCTTTAGAGTTGCCTTCGTATGTTACTTGAGGTCCGACTCGTTCTACATAATTTGACAGTAGCATCTTGTTACACATCATGTGCTTGGAGCATCCACTATCAATGATCCACACAGCTCCATGAGCTATTTGGCTCCTTCTCTGAGCCTTCCCGACCTGCAATTAATTAAACCTAGCAACCCATTTGAGATTGGGTGCTACGTCGGTTGTGGGAACGACCTTAACCCAAACTTGTTTCGCCGGTCTGCTTTTATTCGAGGCTGAGGACGAGGCAGTGGCGGTCTTGGGCTTGGGAGCCTTCTTATGAGAGCAAGGATGTTGAGGTTGATAGAACGGCTCTTCATAATATCCAGGTTGATAAGGTTGATACTGCCTTCTTTGAAAATAAGATTGCTGAGGTTGATAGCAGTAACAGCCTTGAAAAGCAGGCTGATAGAAGACCTGAGGTTGGTAAGGCCGTGGATCATATCGGCCTTGATTCTTCCTTTGTTGAGCAGCCTGATCTTGAGGTTTTGAGGCAGGTCGACGCTGCTGCCTCTTTTGGACAGGTCGTGCCTCCTTCTTAGGAACAGGTTGTTCCTTTTCAAAAAGGTTCTTCTTCCTATGTTGCTTTGAGAATGGCCTGAGGCTGACGAGCTAGGTTCTTCAGCTTGACAACCTTGTCAGGCAGAGCTTGTTCTCGTGAGGCAGATGCCTGAGCTTGTTCTTCAAGCTCCTTCTCCCTTAAAGTCAACTTTTCAACCTTTGACTTTAGGGTTTCTATCTCCCTTTCCTTTTCTTCATTGTAGGGAGATACTCTTTCTTCTAATGCCAGCTTGAGTTTTTCATTTTCATCCATTAGCTCGGCATTATCTTCAACGACCTCCTTGAATAACTCAGCGAGTTCGGCATATTCCTTCAGTTGCTTCTTGACTCTTCCAGGGACAAGGCCTTGGATAGGTCTTTATCTTCCTCATCTGCACTTTCATTGTCAGATAAAGAAAATGGAAGGAGTTGAGCAACTACCTGAGGTTGTTCGTTGGTGGGAGGGAGTTCTCCGACGAAGCACTCTTCTTCATCATCACTCGACGAGCTGTCGGAGAAATGAGCTTTTGTTGCTTCTTCTTCGGAACTTAGGCTGATAGCCTTAAGGGTATCCCACATTTCTTTTGCAGTGTCAAGATTGCGAATTTTGGCAAGGTAGACGCCATTAACAGTGCTAGAAATGAGACCCATAGCATAGCTATCAAGACTTGCCTCTATTCTTTCCTCCGTTGTAAAATCACGGGGACTTTTGAGCTTTTTGACATAAGTGACTTTTCCTGGATCAGTCCCTTCGATTTCGGGAGTGGCTTCATGGATTCGTGTTGGACCATTCTCGATCACATCCCACATTAGAATGTGATGCGCTTGAAGACACATCCTTATCCGGAAGCTCCAATCTTCATATCCTTGGACTGAGAAGTCTTCACATAACCTGAGAAGAGAAGCTTCCATTGCAAAATAATATGATATGCGTGTATGAAAAGATTTTTCAAAAGGATCGGTTCAAAATGACCAAAAGTATGATAAAAACTTTTAGTATGCAAAGCAGCGGTCAAAAGAACCACTGCTCTGATACCACTTGTTGGTCCCGGGAAAGAGTAATTGGTGTATGGGGGGGGGGGGGGGAATACACCAATAACCAACCGTTTTTTACGTTTTGAAAATCAGGTCGATCTAAAGGTCGATTGTCAAGGTCGATCCTTATCAGAGACAGGTTGATCTATCAAGCTCGTTTGGGAACAAGCTTGATTTATCAAACTGTGCTTATGCGGAAGTTGGTGGAGGTTGGTTTACTCTTTGAAAAATCTTAAGGCTGAAAGTAGATAGCAGGTTGATGCGTGATATGCAGGTTGATGCTCGTAAGTTTGATAATAAAATGAAGGAGCAATAAATAGAGAGAGAGAGAGAGAGAGAGAGAGAGACACCGCGATTTAGCGTGGTTCGGAGAAACCCTCCTACGTCCACGTCAGGTCGACTCGACCTGAGAATCCCTTTTCTTTTGGATCCACCTTCTCTCTTATTTATACTGACTGAGTATCAGTTTCATACACCTCTCTTATTTATACTGACTGAGTATCAGTTTCATACACTTTGCGACTAGCAAATACAACTAGCTTTACAACGGCCTCAACCTATCTAACTGATGGGGGAGGGGGTTGTTTGGAGTGCGAGCTTGATGCGGCAGTAAACGCTTCAAGCTTGCAGTGTTCTTCAATGGAGAAATTCTCTTTTCCAACACTTGGGAAATATCTAGGTTTTTCGAGTGTTGGATAGAACTTGAAAGAGAATTTCTACAACACTTTAGCTTTTGAATAATGAATTTCCCGTGCTGTTCCATTGAAGTGGGAAGTCTTTATATAGGCATAGTTTGAAAACTAGCCGTTGGAGTCTGCGCTGACTTGGCAGCTGACGTGGCAACTAGCCGTTGGTGCTGACTCATCACTTCCCGTTGGGCTTGGTCCTAGCTGGCATCTGACGTGGCAGCTCAGGTGGCAGGTTGACCCATGGAGGTAGGTCATCGGCCTGAGGTATCTTCCAGCAGCTTGATGTCTTGAACTTGAGAACAGACTGGAGTACCTAGAGAGCAGGTTGATAATGACAGGCTGTTCTTCTATAGGTAAGGCTGTTGGAATAACAGCCTCTGCCTTTACATGGCAGAACAGCCTTTCTAGAACGGCCTGTATAACGGCCTGTATGACGGCCTGTATGAACAGTCTTCTTAGAACAGCCTTAGACTAGAACGGCCTGTCTAGAACAGCCTTTCTAGAACAGCCTTAGACTAGAACGGCCTTAGACTGTTAACTCTATCAACCTTAACTCTATAAAATGTAGAATAAGCCTAAGTGTGGTTTTGAGAAAACATCATCAAAATTAACTGCAAAGGGTTCCCAACACTATAGTACATAGAGTCACGCGAACCGTATGCTGCGCAGAACCTTAAGCATTTGCTACACACTCATGGAATCTCCATCTTTGCAAATGCCTGTGAGTATTAGCTTCTGCACTTGGGTCCTAACCCGAACCATAGTAATTGTCAGATCTTATGGCATCCAGGATCTGCGAATTGTTGGATCAACCTCTTTTAATCATTATAGGGGGAATAATTCCGAATAGAGGCAAGGAAATACATTACAGGTGAAGCTGATATCTATCCTTATCATCTTGGATGCTTCAATCACTTCCCCCTCAACATGAGTACGGTTGGACCATCTCCAATCCGGCTCACGTGACACATAGACATTACTTCTCTTCTTAAAAGGAAGATCCTTTGTCTCTCGTGTCTTGGTTTGAGACTTAGAAGCTTCAACAATTTTCCCTTTACCCTTTGATTGGTAAATTTTAGCATTGTGAGTGCTAGGGACTGTTGAACTTTGCTTACCCTTAGATTCTGCCCTTGAAGATATAGACATCTTCATTGGCTTCCTCTTAGGGTTCTCAACCATTTTGCCTTTGTCCTTGTTGGTGGTCACTTTGGAGGCAGTGGGCACATCCAAAGGAACTGATGGTGTTGTGATAGAAGCACCAACAAAGAATGTGGGCTTGGAAGGTCCACCCTCATATCCGAGTCCTCCCTTTCTACCAAAAGGTATAAGCGAGCTTTCTAGTGCCTGCCTTGCATACGAGGCTTTGTTCAAATTGGTCACTAGATTGGATTGGGTTACATACCTTCCCTCCAAGCTTTGATGTCTAGCAAAGAGATCCTCTAACTTACTAGTCATAGCCCTTAAGTTAAGTTTGACTTGGTCAAGCTCAGTGGCTAGCTTTCGGTTCTCCTTCTCGCTATTAGACATAGCTTGTTTCAACATTTCGTGGTCGCTTGACAGTTTGTAGTGCTTGTCAAGTAACTCACTCCATGTCGAGGAATGAACTTCCTCTTGGTGAGTGTGTGCCAGAGTAATTGAACTAGATGAAGGATAGAAAAATACCTCCCCAGTATCTTCATCGGTGAGTGCCATCACTCCCAGATCTTCTCCCTCACTGGAGTTGGGATCAGTGAATGCATCCGAGTCGCTTGAGACATCTTCAGTTGAAGCGACTGGTGTTTCACTCGCTACAAGCGCTCGCCGGGGAGCTTCTCTCTTGGCCTTCAGTTCTTCTCGCTCCTTGGCAATCAACTTTGGGCAATCAGATTTGTAGTGGCCCATCTTGTGGCAGTGATAGCACTCCACATCCATCATGTCTCTGGGGATCGTCTTGGACGTCTCTTCTCTCTTTCCTTTTCCGTCGCGAGCTTCAGTGCTCCTTCCCTTGTACTGCTTGTAAAACCTCTTGTACTTGCCCACACGTGAGTTCATCTTGTTGAAGTTCTTAGATAAGAACGCAACATGCTCTTCCAGCTCTTCTCTTGACATCTTAGCGAGTGTCTGGTTGCTTGGCCCTTCTGCGGCATTGAAAGCGACCCCTTTTGAAGGTGTAGGAGCTTCATCTTCATCGTCAAGACTGTTGGTCCCGGTTTGTAAGAGGAAAAACATGTAGGGGGGGGGGGGGGTGAATACGTGTTTTGATGTTTTTCAACTTCAAATTCCTCAAACTCAAAGTACTAAGTAAAGTGCTTGCTTGAACAACTAAGACCTAGCCGAGAGCTAGATCTAGAGTATTCACAGTTCTCTTGACCTAAACTTAGAGCTTGACCAAGAGTGAGACTTTACTATATATGCTAAAATTCGGTGAGCTAAATCTTTCCTAAGTAATTGAAATCTCAGTTTGTGTTTGTTTAGATGCTTTGTGCAATGAATAATCAAACGACAAGTAAATAGAGAGATTAGGGTTAGAGATACGACACAGAGATTTATAGGGGTTCGGAGATGAAGCTCCTACGTCCACTTGTTGCACTAGGCAACTCGTTCTCTTCACTCAAGAACTTGAAGATTACGGGCTCTTCAAAAGCCTATGACAAGATCGAGCATCACTCGCTTGGATCTGTCGAACGCTGGGTGATTCCGGGTTCACACCAAAGACCTAAAACTGGACTGGAAGCTTCACTCACTTCAATCCGACGACAGGGAGATTACGGGTTCTCCTTAGAACCTAGCTTCGATCGAGCTTCACTTAATGAAAGTGTAAGCTTGGATCTAAACTCTATGATCGAGGCTTCTACTATCGATGAAGGTAGAGCCTTGGATCGAATACAACCTAACGACGAACACACAAAACCTAAAACTTTAGGGTTAGGGTTTTCTGTTTCGACAGGGACACACTATTGAAGAGTTCTTTACAATGAATGCAAAGATGGCTAGAACTCTTCTTCTAAGCTGGGATTTTGAAGTAGGCTTAGAATTCTATATGTGAAGGTTGCGAAGACGAGTTCCGATGAAACTGGAACTCGGAGAACACTTGGAAACAAAGACTCGATGAATGCTCAATGGCTAGGAGTGTTTTTTTGCTGTAGGCGCTCAATGCTCAAGTAGTGTTCTATCTTCTCTTCGTCTTCATCCTTCACTATTTATAGGCGGAGGGATGCCGAGATCCGTTGCTTGGTAGGTGGCTTTGTCCCTCCTCCTCTCGACAGTACTTTGCACAGGCAGTTGCTTTTCAGGTGCGCAGTTTGTCTCTTTGCCGAAAATGGCTAAGTTACAAACTTAACAGTAACTGGAGCGAGCCAGTACTGTAGCGGCGCCCTGTCGGCCTAGTAGTCAACTCCGCTGCTCCTCTCCGCATTCGACACGTGGGGATCTCGCAATTAATGCGACGATCTTCAGTTGACTGGAGTTTAAAATAAGAGCGAGAATTGTGCTGTCGCTATCTGGTAGGTAGTGGCTCGCTTCGCTTTAGATGTTGTAGCGTCTGCTTCAAATCGAGTCACTTCAAGGTCATACTGTAGCGAGTACTTGGGAAGTGAGTTCTCTAAGTGACTGCTTTAGTAAGTGTTGACCTGCGTTGACTCGCTTTGGCTTTTTACTGTAGCGCTCGCTTTGCTTCGCTTCGTCAGACTCGCTTCGAATCCACTGTAGCGCTCGCTTCGCTTCACTTTGGCAGACTTGCTTCGAATCCACTGTAGCACTCGCTTCGCTTCGCTATTCTCCGACACGCTTCACTTCAGTTGGGTAGACTCGCTTCGATTGAACAACACACTCAAGCGAGTGGCCTTCACTTGAATTTTCTGCAGTCTAAAACCTAAGTGACTAAAGCAAAATAAAGCCATCCTAACAGTATAGGCTTAGAAAAATTTCTAACCTATTTGCTACATCAAATTGGGTCGCTTGGGAATAAAACACTTGGGGTTTTGGGATCAAATCACAACAAGTACTTTACTCACTTCGAAGTGTCCCATATGAGTTCTCCCTTAACATGTAATCCTTAACAATTCCCAACAATTTCCCCCTTTTTGATGATGCCAAAACCCTATGACTTAGACTAAGGGAAAATTAGCCTTTTTAACCGTGGAAAGAACTTCAAGCGACTGCTTCCTTTGCATACTTGTTTGAAAATTTTCTTTTAAGTTTCTTTCCCCATTTTTTTTTCGGTTAACTGTTTGAGTTTTGTAGCATAAAAAGTAAGTCATTCACAAAGCTTGTAAACGACACAAGTTAGACAGAAAATAAAAATGGGATATATGAACACAGCAGTTCACAAGATATGAGATAGTGAATTTCAAGAATCTGCTGCGGGCTTGTTCTTCTCCTCCTCCTCTTTCTCTTTCTCCTCCTCTTCCTCCTTCTTCTCCTATGTCTCCTCTTCGATGTAGTAGGCAGACAGGACATTCACTTCCATCGTCCTGATGTTGTACTGATTTTCTCTCCATCTGCCCTCCAATCTTAGAGCTTCATCAACTTCTTCATCAATGATCCTTCGGTTAGGAACCAAAGAGTTGGGCTGAAACAGCATGGGAAACTCCTTCACTGCGGGTACTTTGATGATGAGAGGTAAAGGCTCAGCTTCCTCCGCCATTGTAAAGATCTTCCGCCGCAGCCGTCATTGTATTGGCACAAGAAGTTGTTGAGAGCATCCATTCTTGAGCACTTATCCTGATAAGGCACTACTTGCCAGTAGTAGTAGGCCTTGATAAATTTGTCTTTTAGGATGAGCCATGTCTCAAGAAGATCTCCCGGGATGAAGTTTTCTATTTGCCTTGAGTCAGGATGATGTTCCCTTTGCGTGGCCAGCTCCTCCTCCGTCCTGCTCGTCAATTCTTTGGAAGTTTTCTATTTGCCTTGAGTCAGGATGAAGTTTTCTATTTGCCTTGAGTCATGACTGAGTTGAATTTAGCACTGGAGTCAATATTCCACTTTGGAAGCTTCTCATTGACTCGTTTGCGGATATAGTCATGTTCTTCGGGCGGGTAGCGGCCGGAATCAATCATCTCCGTCATGGTGACTCGGCAGGTGTCCATCCAGGCTTGGGTTTGGACAGCTTCAGACTCATCAGGAGTGTGAGGAATGTAGGTGCTACGTGCGATGGCGGATTGAATGAGTCTCACTTCATTCCAGTGCGACTCAATCCGTTCATCTATCTTCTTCAACCTCTTCTTCTTCTTCTTCACCTCCTCGTCCTTATCCTTCCTCTTCTTCTTCTCTTCTGCCTTTTTCTGTCTCCTCTCGAAGCGGCTGGACTTTTCAGTGATTGCCTGCTGCATCTTTTGGCGCTTGGCTGCAGGGTCCTCTTCTCTGGACTCAGGTGCAGTCCGCTTCAAGGGTTGTTTTTGAGTAGGAGGTGGCGGGGGGTGGCATCTGCTTCGATTGATGAGGCACAATGGCCTGGCTTCAGAAGCAGCGCCAACATCCGTTGGACCAGGAGCAACAACAGCTGTAGCGGGCGCACCTGAAGCGCCTGCCTGGGAGCTTTCAGCCAGTTTCTTTTGAGGAATTTCAAACTCCAGCTCCAGAGCACGGGCCAAGGCTTCATCCTCCGCGATTTGCAGCTCTCTTTGCTCCTTGGTCAATGGAGCAACTGGGGGATGAGTGGCTATGGAGGAAGCTAGCAGCTTCCCGGCAGATGACTTTCGGGGCTCTTCAAGGACCTTGTCCTTTCCTTTCCTCCTAGCAAGCTCTGCCCGAGCTTCATCCAACTCTTCCTCCTGGCTTCTTCCTTCTCCTCCGATTCCGCTTACCCCTGCGATCAAGCCACTGGCTTCGATCCTTCTCTCACCTGCTCCACTTTCTTGTCCTCCATCAGTCCTTGTTGATTCAGTTGGTATTGTGTTGGGAATTGTTAAGAACAACTTGTTAAGGGGGAACCTATAAGGGACACTTCATTGTTTTGATTTGATCCCAAAACCCCAAAGCGTTCTGTTCCCAAGCGACCCACTTTTTGATATAGATAATAGGTTAGAATTTTTCTAAGCCTACTCTGTTAGGATGGCTCTTTATTTTGCTTAGAATATAGACTTCAAAATGTTCAAGTGAAGGCCACTCGCTTGAGTGTGTTTTCCGAAGCGAAGCAAGTCTAGCGAGCCGAAGTGAAGCGTGCCGAAGAACAGCGTAGCGAAGCGAGCGCTACAGTAGATTCAAAGTGAGTCTGCCAAAGCGAAGCGAAGCGAGCGCTACAGTGTAAAGTCAAAGCGAGTCAACTCTGGTCAGCATTTTCAAAAGCAGTCACTAGGGAACTTTACTTCCCAAGCGACTCACTACAAAGTGACTACGAAGTGACTCAACTAAAGCAGACGCTACAACTTCAAAGCAAAGCGAGCCTCTACCTACCAGAAAGCGACAACACAATTCCCGCTCCAATTTTGAACTCCAGTCAACTTGAGATCTTCGCATTATTTACGAGATCTCCACGTGTCGATTGCGGAGAGGAGCAGCGGAGTTGACTGCCAGGCCGACAAGGGCGACGCAACAGTACTGGCTCGCTCCAGTTACTGTTACAATTGGATCTTAGCCAAATTCGGCAAAGAGCCAAAACTGCGCGTCTGAAAAGCAGCCAGCCTGTGCAAGTACTGTCGAGAGGAGGAGGGACAAAGCCACCAACCAAGCAACGGATCTCGGCATCCCTCCGCCTATAAATAGTGAAGGATGAAGACGAAGAGAAGTAGAACACTACTTGAGCATTCGAGCGCCTACTGCAAACAAACACTCCCAGCCTTAGAGCAAATTTCGAGTCATTGTTTCCAAGTGTTCTCCGAGTTCGAGTCTCATTGGAACTCGTCTTCACAACCTTCACACTTAGAGTCTAAGCCCATTCCATATCCAAGCTTAGAAGAAGAGCTCTAGCCATCTTTACACTCATTGTAAAGAGCTCTTCATAGTGTGTCGTCGTATACCAAAAACCCTAAACTGTTGTTAGGTTTTTGAGTTCGTCGTCGTTAGGTTGTTTCGATCCAAGGCCCTACTTTCATCGATTGTAGAAGCCTCGATCATAGAGTCTAGATCCAAGCTTGCACCTACATCGTTCGTGTGAAGCTCGATCGAAGCTAGGCTGTAAGGAGAGCCCGTAATCTCCCTGTCGTCAGACTGAAGCGAGTGAAGCTTCCAGTCCATTTTAGGTTTTTGGTGTGAACCCGGAATCACCCAGCGTCTGTCAGATCCAAGAAAGTGAAGCTCGATCTCGACTAGGTTTTTGAAGGACCCGTAACCTTCAAGTTCTTGAGTGAAGAGAACAGTTGCCGAGTGCAACAAAGTGGACGTAGGAGCTTTATCTCCGAACCACTATAAACCCTGTGTCGTATCTCTCTAACCCTAATCTCTTTACTTGTTTGATTATTCATTGCATGAGCATCTAAACAAACATAATCTGGAATCTTAATTACTTAGGAAAAGACAATAGCTCACCGAATTCCGCACAAGAGTAAAGTCTCACTCTTAATCACGCTCTAAGCTTTGGTCAAGAGATTATTGATTGCTTTAGATCTAGCTCTCGGCTAGGTCTTAGTATTTCTACGAGCACTTTACTTCATACTCTGAGTTAAGGAATTTGAAGTTGAAAAACTTCAAAATACGTATTCACCCCCCCCCCCCCCCCCCCTACGTATTTTTCCTATAACAAACTGCGACCAACATATTGCAATCATTTCCCCCTTTTTGGCATCATCAAGACTGCCTGGGGTGGGGATGGTCACCTTTCCGCTGATGGATTGGTGTAAGTCATTGACTTTGCTGAGGACGGCATGGAGCATCCTCTCGGCATGCTCTGCAAAGACATGCTCTTTGGAGAGCACGATTTCTAATGTCTTGATAGAGATTTCCTCAAGCAGGTACTGACACTGCTTCTCCCTCTCCTTCACAGAGATCATCAAACTTTCCAAAGGCTCCACTTGTATGAAACGAGCGTCCAGCTCCGCTTCAACATCTCTGGTTATCTTCTTCCTCTCTTCTTGCAAGACGAAGTCGAAGTGGCCTTGAGATGCTTCAAGTTCAGCTTTGGCGGTGGCCAGGTACCGCTTTCATTGGTTCAAAGAAACGTGGAGTTGAGCAACTGCAGCCATTTTAACGGCATAGTCTCCCGCTATCTTCTTAACTTTATCAAGCAATGCTCAACTCTGCTTGCTTCAAGTCCATGGCTTGAGCACTCCTTCGCCGGCTCTCAAGCTCTCCCTTCTCTTCTTCACGCTCGAGCTTAAGGATTTTCATTTTCTTTTCGAGCGTGTCGAGAGCTTTCTTGACCCTGGTCAACTCGCTTCCGAGCTTGACCTTCTCCTCCTCCTTCTTTTCCACCTTCTTCCTCTCCTTTTCCAACTCCTTTTCCAACTTCCTCTTTTCTTCTCCGACTGTCACTAGCTTGGTATTCACATCTTTTAGTCTGCTTCGCTCAGCCTCAAGCAACTGCTTGAACTCTTGAGCGTTTTTCTCTAACTCCTCCACTCGCTTCACTTTCTCTTCCATCAAACTCTCTTTCTCATCCACCAGCTTGGATTTCTCCTCCACTTTCTCCTCCAATTCACCCTTCTTCTTGTCAAAATCTTCACGTAGATTCTTGACCTCCAACACCTTTCTTTCCAACTCCTCAGTCTTCTACGTGAGAACGCTTTGAAGACTGGAGATCTCTGCATCCTTCACCTCCACCTCAGCTTCATGCTCTTTCATCAGTCGGAGTTCATGCTTGGACGGCACGCGCTCTGGGATGGACGCATCTGGGTATTCTCGCTTAACTCTGGCGTCGAGCATCTCCCAAAAGTTGGCCTCGTTGATGAACACGTGAAAGCCATCAACTCCGATGAAATTGAGCACTTTCACCTCTTTTGCTTCGATCACCTCCTCCTTTAAAGCTTTCCGAAGATTAAAGATCTTGTAGTATTTCGTTCCTCTGTATGTAATATATGTGAGGAAATCGACGGCTCTGGTGAAGAACTCATCAGTCATCTCCACGGAGGGGTATCTGATAGGGATTAATATCCGCTATACTCCCTAAATAACCCAAGTTAATGGGGAATACACTTTCCTTAAACCTTAGACTACAGTTCTTAGGGAAACTGGTGTGGCAGATGTCACAATAGAGGTGGGAACCTTACCTCTCTGAAAGGAATACTAGATCCTAGACGGAACTGGCCTCAACAACGCCATTAATGGAGATAAGTATTACTCTTAAATGATGGTCGATAGAGGCTATTCCACGTAACAACATAATATCAAAGAGATTTTGTGGGCACCAGACGCTCAATACTATCAAGAATCGTATGCCATGCAAGAAGCTGTGAGGTTTTAGCTTCTCCCATAAGCTATGCGGGATCTGCAGGCATCTGCAAAGATAGAAGGATCTGATCAGATCCTATAGGTGCCTAGTGGAAGCTCGAGGTTCTGCGTAACATACGGTCCGTGTGACTCTATGTACTATAGAGTGAGGACCACTGCATTCAGGACGGAGGATACTTGGCCTCCGTGGGAATTCCTTTTATGTCCTTCCTGCACACGGATGCTCACTCTTCACCCTCTTCATACCTATAAATACTAAGCGAACGCACCCATCACACTATCATCATTCTCTACGAACAACACGCTCCTTAGCGTACTGTTTCATTCAATTCCATACTCTCTCTTACGAGCTCCTCCGAGCTCAAGCAGTCAAGGCGTTCAAAGCCTTCTTCCGGGAAGCTCTAGTTTCCCTTCACCTCCATCATTTTTTCTCGACGTCGGGAAGAATCTCCATCTTATACCCCGTCCCAAACCTAAGGTAAAACCCTCATTGCCAAAAGGGAATGAGGCTCGACGGAGCTCCGTTCTCCTTGTTTCTCTCCTTTTTCCTGTTCCATTTCTCCATTATCTGCTTATATAAGTGCAAAACTCCATGAATCTTGCTAGTTTATGGCTAAATATGCCTTTTACGCCTTACTCATAGCTCAACTATTATTTGTCATCACTATGCGAATTATGCTCTGTACAAAATACTCATTCGTGGCTCTGCGTGCGTATGAATCTCTTGCTCTTTACTGCTTTAACGCTTTACCCATAAATGCTCTTTGCAAAACATGATGAAAATACCTTAAATTGTTGTGGATCTCCAACCCAGATCTATCAGTATCGACTCTGGATTATCTCTGCAGCTTGCTCCCGGTCCTTGATGTACTGTTCCAGAGCTCTCTCTTCTGCAGTTGGTGGTGGTGGTGTTGGTGGGATTGTGATGATGTTGGTGTTGGCTGTTTGGGCAGTTTCAGTAGTTTCAGCTGATGAGGATGGAGAGCTGGGGATGGAAACTTGAGTGGCTTCGGGTTGGGTGGTTTCTGGTTGAGGGGCTTGAGTTTGTTGAGTGAGTGGAATGGTGTAGAGTTTGTAGGTATCATCAAGGTCTGTGCCTAGAAAGGGCACATCAGGAATCCGGAAGGATGATGTTGATTCCTGTGGAGAGCTTGGAATTTGGGTGGTGGTTGCTTTGTGTTGGGTGAGGGCTGTGGTTGAGGTTTGGGGTTCCGGTGGAGGTTGGGTTTGAGTAGGGGGTGTTTGGTCTTTGGGTGGTGAGGATTGGGGTTGGAGTTCTTGAGCTGGGGAAGGCTGGGGTTGTTCCTCTTCCATTTCCCTTTCCTTCTCGAGCGGCTGCATCTCAGTCTCGCTCTCTTCAATGATAGCGGTAACACGTCGCACTTTCACAGGTCGCTTTGACCGTGCTTTCCTCGTAGCAGCTCGCTTCGCTGGTGAAGGAGCTTGCTTTCCCTCTTCCGCCTCGCTACAGATTTTAGCGACTGGAGCGGGTGAGGGGACTGTCACATTGATGTATCTCCGGTCGATCGGGAGCTTCTCCGACTTCCATGAATCGAAGTAGATGGTGTTCTTCTTGTATTCGGCTGTCCCGGTCCACCTCCTGTTCTTGAACAGGTTCTCTAGGGCGTAGGAAATTCTGGAGAAAAATTTGAGTTTTCCCTTGCGAAGGATTTTGTTGTCACTTCCTTCCTCGAACTTGAAATCCTTCGCGACTTCATGAATCTGGTTGATGAACCAGCGGTGCCAGTTGAAACTCGTCCCTGTCAAACTGTCGACAATGACCGAGGTGGCGAAGATTTTGGTGTCGGACAGTTGGCTCAGCGAACCAACACCAAAAAGCACTGACTTCGTGTAAAGTTCGCAGATAAAGTTGAACGGAGTCAATAGATCATTTCGGATGTTGCTCTGCTTCGGATTGTCAAACGTCTCGCCTTTCTTCTTGGCAAATCGTGCATACTCCACATTGACAAACAGTTCGAGTTCTGTCAAGGAGTCCGGTCCTATCTTCGGCAGGTCGAATACACCGGCAATCCTGCTCAACTCGATCTCCACAAGCTTCTCGTTCAGTGGATCGGTGAAAGTTAATGTTTCTTCTCCCTCCTTCAGATTCAGTAGAATCTCAGCGACGACCTAGGCCAGAATCTTCTGTGGCTTTGCCGTCACAAACTTCCACAGGCCGGCCGTGGTCACGGCCCAGCGGAAGAATCCGTTCTCTTCCACCACGATCTCATCAAGATGTGGTTCGACGTTGATGTTTTCATCAATGGAGGTCAGGAATTGCTCCATTGTTTGAGTCTTCTCTTTCTTTCCCATGGTTGATTTTGTAGAGAGAGATTTGAGAAAGATTTAAGATTTTGGGGGGTTTGAGACTCGTGAGTTGCAGAGACGCAGATCTTGCACAAGAATGGCAATTTTAGAGAGTTGTGAAAAATTCTGCAGATCTCCGTCGATGCGTATATATAGAACTAGGGTTCGGCTGACGTGGCAGGGGCAAGACAGTAATATCCTCGAGAATCCTGTGCGTAGGCGGCGGACCCTCGGTGATGGATCTGATGTGTCCGGCGTCATCACAGTAAAAGTGAGCCGCCATCTTGACTTGGCACTCCACGTGGCCTTCTATGATTCGTCTCTCCAATCGGCGTCGATCCTGATAGATCCGGGTTGGAGATCCACAACAATTTAAGGTATTTTTCATCATGTTTTGCAAAGAGCATTTATGGGTAAAGCGTTAAAGCAGTAAAGAGCAAGAGATTCATACGCACGCAGAGCCACGAATGAGTATTTTATATAGAGCATAATTCGCATAGTGATGACAAATAATAGTTGAGCTATGAGTGAGGCGTAAAAGGCATATTTAGCCATAAACTAGCAAGATTTATGGAGTTTTGCACTCATATGAGCAGATAATGAAGAAATGGAACAGGAAAAAGGAGAGAAACAAGGAGAACGGAGCTCCGTCGAGCCTCATTCCCTTTTGGCAATGAGGGTTTTACCTTAGGCTTGGGACGGGGTATAAGATGGAGATTCTTCTCGGCGTCGAGAAAAAAGGATGGAGGTGAAGGGAAACTCGAGCTTCCCGGAAGAAGGCTTTGAACGCCTTGACTGCTTGAGCTCGGAAGAGCTCGTAAGAGGGAGTATGGAATTGAATGGAACAGTACGCTAAGGAGCGTGTTGTTCGTAGAGAGTGATGATGTTGTTGTACGTTCGCTTAGTATTTATAGGACGCGAGGAGGGTAAAAAAGGTGGGTGCTACTCGTATGGAGAGTGATAAAAGAGGAATTTTTTTAAGGACAAATTCCCTTTGTCATTAATACTGTGGTCCTCACTCTAGAGAGACTAGACTCACGCCAATTACACGCCTCTGCAGATCCCTGGGTATCAGCAGGAGCACATTAAGGCCAAGGCTGCTTCTGTAAGCACTAGCTTCTGCACATGGGTTTTAACCCAAACTATAGTAGTTGTCAGATCCCTCGGCATCCAGGATTTGCTCTTTGTTGAATCAATTTCTTTTAATCATTATAGGAGGAATAATCCAGATAAAGGTAAGAAAATACATTACGAGTGAGGCTGATATTTATCCCTATCAGCTACTCCCCCCCCAAGACCAGAAGCGTTCAGCATAAGCTTCTGTCCAATACTAGCATCAATAGTAATGATTTTAAATGACATCACAAAAGGCATGTCATAAAAAGGTAATGCGCCGGTTAATTTTCCAAGACACGATGGGCGTGATGGCTCCCTGTCTTATCATTGCCTTTTGGCGTTTCCAAGAAGGGGAAAAATGATTTATTTCTTAAGAAACAACGTTATGCTTCTCTCATTCTTCTCTTTACTTTTCTCTGTCACTTAGTTAGAAAAGGAAAAGAAAGAAGCCCTATTTTGCTCTTTCCGCTTCCCTTTTTCATAGCAGAATCCGCCCCTCTCAGACGAACAGGTATTTTCTTTCATGTAACTAGTGCTTTCATATTTTTCTACGAATCGTGTATGAGGGGATTGGTTCTTAGAAACCCTTTTGCTTTGTTTTATTAATTCAGTCATGTCCATCGATTTTGTTCGCCGGAAGATTTGCAAATTGGCTCAGGCTGGGGATACCCCTGATTTGCTTCGGAGCCGTCTGCTCGGTTTTCTAACTCGGCAAGAAATGGACTTTGTGGATCTATACGACTTTCCAGACATGAAGGCGTATCTCAGGCGATTTAAGAATCTTTTCACACAATACGAAATGTATGACGGTCGATTATCAGAGAAGGAGAAGTGCGAGCTTGTCCTGCTATCCTTGCCTAGGGGATATTTATCACTGGAGGCTGGAGCCACCAATTTGGGAGTTTATACCCACCTCTACTCTAATGGCCGAACTGCTTCGGATTGAGAAAGTTAAGAAGACGGAGATGGCAGATGAGGCTAGGGAGGTAGTTGAACCCTCAGCTAGTCAGATCCCTCGAGGAGGGAACAAAAGACAGAGGACAGATGAGGGTAAGCCACATAATACTTCGACTATATTGGTCTTATTCTACCTTCCTTGGTGCAATTTTGAACTGATTAACATGTATGTGCTTGTTTTTTTGTTTTGTTTTGTTATGTTTTGTTTTGTTTTGTTTTTTGTTTTTTTTTTTTTTTTTAAGGTTCAACTACAGGAGAGGACAGCGATTACAGCGATTCCCATTCCTTCCCCCGAGGTTCTGCAACCCCGTCATCTAGCTCATGCTCTTCTACCATAGCTTAATTACGTCGTATCTTGGTGCTTGTGTAGTGGCTTTCTTTTTTGATGTTTTTTGCTGGGATGTACATTTCAAGACTTGGAGGCTCACTTTGTGCCTTTTCTGTCGTGACCAGAATAGATTGTATGCCTTGTTGCTTATTGGATGTTCTCCTTTCTTATGCATGTAATATTTTGGAATAGAAGGATATGAGCTTCTTCAGATGTTGTTCCCTGATTAAGAATAGTTTCTCTTAAGCTCTACTGAGGTATTATCCCCATACTTCCAGTCTTTGAACTTTCTCTAGTTTTCTTTTACCCAGGGGCTTGAGTTTACCTTTATGCCTTTAGGCTAACTGTAATAAATTATGCTTTCTTTAATAGTTGCTTAACGCATAGGATCTGACGTTTTAAGATAGTAAAATATGGAAAGCATTTTAAGATAATGGGATATGGAGGGTATCCCCCTACTCCCCCCCCCCCAAGTGGGTTATGAGAGATCGAGTGAATCATAACTCATTTAGTGCATGATTTCATACTAAGCATATTATTTCTTTAGGTTGTTAACATTCCAGGGCTGGGGTAGCACCCTTCCCTCTTCATCTTGAAGTTCATAGGCTCCTCCTTTTAATACCTCCCTTACCAGGTAAGGTCCTTCCCAATTTGCGTCTAGCTTTCCCATGGGCTTGAGGGCATCTGCTCTTTTCAGGACTAGGTCTCCTTTGCAGAACCTTCAGATCTGCACTTTTTTGTTATATGCATCCCGCACCTGCTGCTTGTATCTTTCTGCCTTCTGAAGAGCTTTGCTCCTAAGCTCTTCGACCATGTCTAGGTTCTCCTACCGGCGTTACCGCTGTTGCCCCATAAACTAAGTTAAATGGAGCTTCTCCTGTGGCTGTTCATCAGCCCAGTTTCCTTTGGCTTTTTCTAGCCTGGCCTTGATGCCACTTACGATGGTCCTGTTTGTGACTTCGACTTTCCCATTAGCCTGGGGATGAGCCATAGCTACAAACCTCTGTTCGATGCCAATTTCTTTGCACCAAGCTCGTACCATGGATCCCGTGAACTGAGCACCATTGTCAGCGACCAGTACCCTTGGGATTCCATATCGGCAACATATATTTCTCCATATGAACTTCTTTATCACCTGTTCCGTGATTTTTACTACGGCCTCGGCCTCAACCCATTTGGTAAAGTAGTCTACAGCTACGATTAAGAATACTCTTCCTCCCGTAGCTGTGGGGAATTTTCCCACTATATTAATTCCCCATTTATCAAAGGGACAGGGTGCCATCATGGCCCCTAGTTCTTCAGCAGGCTTGTGAATGAGCCTCCCATTCCTTTGACAGCTATCACACCTTTTAACTAGGTTTTTAGCGTCTTTTTCCATTGTTGGCCAGAAGAACCCAGCTCTGAGTAGCTTCCTGACCAGATCTTTAAATCCAGTGTGTGCCCCTGCAGCACCTTCATGTATTTCTCGCAGTGCATATTCTCCCTCAGGCTCTGATAGGCACTTGAGGTAAGGATGTGTGAACGCCCTTTTGTACAGTTTATCTCCTATTAGGCAGAATTTAGCTTTGAATGCGCGGGGCAATCTTCCTCCACTGGCTGGAGTTACAGCTTCTGGTTCTCCAGGAAACTCCTTTAAGGCTCTGATGATTGGAGTTCTCCAATCTTCCATTATTTCAATAGCCTGCATTTCGGCTTTGACTAACTTGGCATCTGCGTTGCACAGCACAATTTCATCCGTCCAGGTTCCTTCTGCCGCGCTGGCTATTCGAGCCAGTTTGTCAGCTTCAATATTTTCTTCCCGAGGGATCTGGACCACCTCAGCTTTGGCAAAATGCCCCATTAATTCATCCACAATTTTTGCATATGCCACCATTCTCTCTTCTCGCTTTTCACAAGTCCCTAGGACCTGATGCGTCACTAATTGGGAATCTGAATGAACCATTACATGGGCAGCGCCCATGGTTCGCAGCAAGTCTAGGCATCTGACCAGAGCCTCATATTCTGCCTCATTATTGGAGACATGATAGTTTAATTTGATAGCAAATTTATAGATGTGGCTTTTGGGGTCCTGGATAAAGATCCCTACCCCTGCACCGTCTTTAGTAACGGAGCCATCCACATAGGCTTTCCACCACTGGAATTCCTCTTCTTCTCCCCTGGTGGTTTCTTGCAGGAAATCAGCCAGAGCTTGGGCCTTAATAGCCACTCTTGGCTCGAAATCTACGTCATACTCACTCAGCTCTATGGCCCATTTAACTAATCTTCCCGACAAATCGGGCTTACCCAGTACTTGCTTCAATGGCTCATTCGTCCTGACTATCACTTTGTGTGATAGAAAGTAGGGTCTCAGTTTTCTAGCCGTGACCATTACTGCTAAGGCAGCCTTTTCGATACTAGGATACCGTATCTCTGCTCCCTGTATCATCTTGCTTGTATAGTAGATAGGCTTCTGCACCAACTTCTCCTCCCTCAGGAGTACTGAACTGATGGATTCTTCTCCCACAGCTATATATAGATATAGAATTTCCTGCGGTAGCGGCTTAGTGAGCAAAGGTAGTTCTGCCAGATGCTCTTTAATTCTTCAAAGGCCTTTTGGCACTCGTTAGTCCATTCAAATCAACTACCCTTCCTCAATATTTTGAAAAAGGGGAGACTTTTATCTGCTGATCGGGAAATGAAACGACTGAGCGCTGTAATTCGCCCATTGAGCCTTTGGATTTCTCGAATATTTCGAGGAGGTGTCATATCTAATACTGCCTGCACTTTGGCTTGATTTACTTCAATCCCTCTGGGAGTAACCATGTATCCTAGGAACTTTCCAGCTTGCACGCTGAATGAGCACTTAGCTGGGTTCAGCTTAAGATGGTATAATCTGGCTACGGCAAACACTTCTTCCAGATCTTGTATGTGATTCTGAGCATACACGCTTTTGGCTAGTATCATCAACATATACTTCCATATTTTTGCCTATTTGGCTTTTGAAGATTTTATCCATCATTCTTTGATAAGTAGCCCCCGCGTTTTTCAAGCCAAAGGGCATGCTTTGAAAACCAAATGTCCCGGCACAGACTCCAAATGCAGCTTTTGGGACATCTGATGGATTCATTTTTACTTGATGGTAACCTTGATATGCGTCCATCATGGATAGCAGTTCGCAACCTGACGTGGAATCTACTAATTGATCGATCGTAGGCAGAGGGTAATGATCTTTTGGGCAGGCTTTATTTAAGTCTCTGAAGTCAATACACATCCTCCAGGTGCCTGTATTTCCCTTAGCCACCATTACTGCGTTGGATAGCCATTTCGGGAATTGTATTTCCCTGATGTGCTTAGCCTCCAATAATTTGGCGACCTCCTCCCTGATGATTTTATCTTTCTCAGGGCCAAATTGCCTTAACTTTTGCTTTACCGGCTTCACCGAGGGGTCTACATTCAGACAGTGTAATGCCACGGTTGCATCTACCCCCACCAGATCAGATGACCCAAAAGCAAAGATATCTGCGTTCTTCCGCAGACACCTTATTAGTTGTTCTGATATGTCCTGAGGCATCTGAGTGCCAATTCTTGTGGTGAATCCTTTCCGATCTGGGATCAACTCTATTTCTATCAGTTTCTCTGCGGGGACCATTAGGCTCTGCCCTTCTTTGACAGTATCGACCTCTTTGATCTTGCCCTCTTCCCTTTCTGGCTTGTGTCGAGGGGCTACAGGTTCTGGGACAGCCCATTTCTTGGCCTCTCCCATTTTAACGGATTGAACATAGCAGTTTCTTGAGGTCATTTGATTCCCTGATATCCATCCTATTTGATCCCCCACATGGAATTTCATCATCAAGTGATATGTGGATACAATTATTTGGAAAGAGTTCAGAGCAGCTCTTCCTAGAATAGCGTTATAAGATGACTCCTGATCGACCACCCAGAAGGTAGTCACTTTTGATGTTTTAATATGTCCGTCTCCCAGAGTGAGCGCAAGATCCACCGACCCCACTGTCATGACAGGCTTCTGCGAGAAGCCTTGGAGGGGCACCCTGGCGGGTTTCAGAAGCTTCTTCTGGGGCATTTGATTAAGACAACTCATGAGGATCACATTGATAGGGGTCCCGGTGTCTATAAAAATTCTCCGCACTTGGTACCCTTCTATTTCAGCTGTTACCACAAGAGCGTCATTGTGTTGATGTATGATAGCCTTGTTATCCTCAAGTCCGAAGGATATTCTTGGCGCAGTATTGCCAGGCCCTGGTTCCTTGGGAGGATTGGAGACCTTGTCACCTGTCCTTTCCAGATGAGCTTCTGAATTAACCGTCATCCTTACAAGATTCTGCAAAGAGTTGAGAACGTTTTAGAGAATCAACTCCGTAAGCTCTTGGAAAGAGGCTTGAGATGTATGTAATTTGCTATTGGCAAACTTCCTGCGTTTGAGCATTATTTATGATAGCTTTAATAAGTATAGCTTATTTATTAAAGATTCTTGGAAGGGGGTGGCCCTTGCCAGTATATGATGAAGGTAAGTAACGATTTAAAGATAGGAATCTAATTATGATAAAGGGTTTTGACACAGTTTCCTCCTCTTGACATGAGGCATCTGATCATATGAGATTTAGTTATGACATACTGCTGATTTAGCAGATCCTTTTATAACCGTCAACCATTTAAAGTGGCTTTAACAAGCGTGGTTTACTTAATATAAGGTTTTTCAAGGATGGTTTTCGCCTGAATGAAGCTGAGGTCGGCGACCTCTGACTTTACGAAACCTATTTTATTGGGTCGCTTGTTTTCCTAAGGCTTTCTTTATGAGGCCTCTGGAAGGGATCTGATCAGAAGAAGAGGTTATTAAGAATTTGTGTAGCATCTTATTTTATTAAGCTTAATACGAGATGCCTCGGCCATATTTGCCCTTCTTATATTTAGCACCTATTTTATAGGACTTTCTTATAAGATATTCCCTGTTAGCCAAGGATTATGAGAGTGATATCCCTTATGTGGGATTTATGAGAGCATTACTTATCGAACCGAGCTTACGAGAACTTGGTCTATTTTGTAAGGCTTGCAGAGGCGCTACTCATAGGATTGGGGCTTATGAAAGTAATATCCTCCTTAGAGGTTCATAAAGGTATTGTCTATAAGACAGAGTTTTTAGAGAATACCACTTATAAGGCGGGATTTAGGTGAGATTTTACCCACTGGAATGCAATGGGTAAAACTTATGAGAGCGATACATAGAAACGTCGCTTTTAGAGCGAGACTTAGGGGTGCACGGCCCATTTAGTGGAACTTATTAAGAGTTTTATCCATTATATGGAGCTTGCGAGGATGCTGCCTATCGAGTAGGGCTTAGGAAGAGTTCTGCCCCTTGCATGGGGCTTACGAAGGAGTTGACTATTAGATAGGGCTTTGTAGAAGGTTCTGCCCATTGAATGGGGCTTACAAAAGAGGTGCCTATTAGATAGGGCTTCGTGAGAGGGTTGCCTATTAAATAGGGCTTATAAAGTGTTCTGCCCATTATATGGGGCTTATGATGATATTGCCTGTTAAACAGGGCTTTTTGAGAAGGTTCTGCCCGTTATACGGGGCTTATGAAAGAGGTGCCTATTAGATAGGGCTTATAAAGTGTTCTGCCCATTATATGGGGCTTACGTGATATTGCCTGTTAAACAGGGCTTTTTGAGAAGGTTCTGCCCGTTATACGGGGCTTATGAAAGAGGTGCCTATTAGATAGGGCTTATAAAGTGTTCTGCCCATTATATGGGGCTTACGATGATATTGCCTGTTAAACAGGGCTTCTGAGAGAAGGTTCTGCCCATTATACGGGGCTTACGAGAGAGTTGCCTGTTAGACAGGGCTTCTGAGAGGAGGTTCTGCCCGTTATTCGGGGCTTACGAGGGAGTTGCCTGCTGGACAGGGCTTCTGAGAGGAGGTTCTACTTTCAGATGCGGGCTCCCTTCATCAAAGTGAATGGGGTAACCTCGGCATCTTTCGGCTCTCCATTCTTTAGTGTTTTTATTATTTCATGGGTTTTGAAGCCATGGCGATTTAGGGGCATTCGACTAGCTTTAGTAGTGATGCTTATTCTGTAATCACCAATCCTTTGCCACTCATAAATGGGTTTCATATTGAGCAGGTAATAGACATAATTGTATGCTCACCAAGTAAACAAGGTGAAGCGAATGTGTCTTGAGATTGCTGCAGTTTATGACCCGGCTTTCTTTCGGATCCTTCACGACCTTAAGATTTTGACAAACAGCAGCAGATTAGCCATCACAATTCATGTCATGAAAGAGATATGGCCTTGAGATCGCTTTTAACTACCGTATTGATGTGCTATGAGCAATGTAGCCGAAACAAATTCATGGTATACATACTAAAATTCTCCAGGAATAATATAAATCTTGCATTCAATACACATTCCTTCTATTAGATAGCCACCATTCTAGGTGATCATCGCGACAGAGTAAGTGACAGGACAAGTTTATGCACATATCATCAGAATCAATTAAAGCTTCGAAGATAGACAGGGGATTAGCCCTCTGAACCCATGGGTTTTCACAGTACTTACAGATATCAATTCTTAATTCACATTCAAGGAGAGAAAATCAGTCTTTCAAAACACAAGTTTCCCTTCAATCAACATGTTTATCACAATTTCCGTTTCAAAGGAAGCGTAATCCTAGAATCACACCACTCTCCACAGCTCATAATCATGGAGAGCTTAGCAAATATCAAATAACAGCATACCCATCTCGGTTTCCGCTAATTAGACCACAAACAGGGCCCTCCCAATCAATGTAACATCAGATTTTCTCATATTCTCCACATAGGGACATAATAAAGGGAAATCGCAAACAACATTATAACAATGAGCTGGAATTTTGCAAAAAAAACAGGGGAAATCGACATCTCAACTCAAGGATTTCCCACAGACGGCGCCAGTTGATAGATCCGGGTTGGAGATCCACAACAATTTAAGGTATTTTTCATCATGTTTTGCAAAGAGCATTTATGGGTAAAGCGTTAAAGCAGTAAAGAGCAAGAGATTCATACGCACGCAGAGCCACGAATGAGTATTTTATACAGAGCATAATTCGCATAGTGATGACAAATAATAGTTGAGCTATGAGTGAGGCGTAAAAGGCATATTTAGCCATAAACTAGCAAGATTCATGGAGTTTTGCACTCATATGAGCAGATAATGAAGAAATGGAACAGGAAAAAGGAGAGAAACAAGGAGAACGGAGCTCCGTCGAGCCTCATTCCCTTTTGGCAATGAGGGTTTTACCTTAGGCTTGGGACGGGGTATAAGATGGAGATTCTTCCCGGCGTCGAGAAAAAAGGATGGAGGTGAAGGGAAACTCGAGCTTCCCGGAAGAAGGCTTTGAACGCCTTGACTGCTTGAGCTTGGAAGAGCTCGTAAGAGAGATTATGGAATTGAATGGAATAGTACGCTAAGGAGCGTGTTGTTCGTAGAGAGTGATGATGTTGTTGTACGTTCACTTAGTATTTATAGGACGCAAGGAGGGTAAAAAAGGTGGGTGCTTCTCGTATGGAGAGTGATAAAAGAGGAATTTTTTTAAGGACAAATTCCCTTTGTCATTAATACTGTGGTCCTCACTCTAGAGAGACTAGACTCACGCCAATTACACGCCTCTGCAGATCCCTGGGTATCAGCAGGAGCACATTAAGGCCAAGGCTGCTTCTGTAAGCACTAGCTTCTGCACATGGGTTTTAACCCAAACTATAGTAGTTGTCAGATCCCTCGGCATCCAGGATCTGCTCTTTGTTGAATCAATTTCTTTTAATCATTATAGGAGGAATAATCCAGATAAAGGTAAGAAAATACATTACGAGTGAGGCTGATATTTATCCCTATCAGATCCAACGGTTAGGATTTTGGAACTGTTCAGATTCGACGGCTGGATCGAGGGCGATTTTCCCGCTTCTCTTTGAATTGAAACGCACGCGCCTGTCTTTTCTCTGTCTACACGCCGCTGCATTAAATGCTAAAGTAAAAAGTGAAATTTTGCACTCGAGTGCTGACAGCTCATACGCTTCGCTTCGTACCCGCTCGCTTCGAGTGTAGCCGCTTAGCTTCTACTCGCTTGCGAAGTACTCGCTTGGCGTGACTGCTCCGCACTCGCTTTTGATGACTTGCTTGAGTGATGTAGCACTCGCTTCGTCATTTGTAGTGACTGGAATAAGAAATAAAATTTCTTTGACATTATTTAAAATGTTTCTGACTTACATACTTCGAGGATAAACAAGAATGTTTTCCTCTTTGTATTTGTGTCAGATTCATTTCATATTTTCCACATAGTAAGTGAGGGTTTCTAGCATGCTTCATATTACTTAGTGTACTTGAATTGAAACACTTACCAATCAATCTCACTTCGTAGGTGATTGATACCACTTATTGAAGTAACTTGACACCACTTGTTTGTTTTCTTCTTCAAGCTTGGTCTTCATGGCATTCATCTCTTCCATCTTCCTCTACAAACTAGAGACTCCTCCATCGAAAGAATGAGGGGGAGAATGAATAATGTACACAAGCTTACTACAACCCAGAGGGGAGCTTCACGTAAGTGTACTTGTTCATGATGAAAGGGAGATGAGTACAAGTCCTTATCTCAGGGCGGAATAGGACAGGATGACAATGAGAATGCTCTGACAAGACAATCTCGTATTTTACGCAAAGACATGTCACCAGTCGTGCAACCTTTTCAAGTAAAAGGTAACTCTTCAAGCTTCCTTCTACATTCTACAGAATGAATTTGCAATCGACTCGCTTGACCCAGACTAGGGTTAATTGAAGCGATGCAAAATTCAAAGTGGGGGAGGAATGGATAGACATTCGGCAGCTCAACTCAATGAAGAGTGAGTAAGGAATGAACATTTATCCACGATGAAGAAGATGAGAGGACTTGCTCCTCTTCGGCGGAAAGATGGGAAGAGGACGCAAGGTCTAGGTGCCAGCCCTGCCTAAGCTTTCACCAATTTTACGTGGGAAGGCCCGATACAAGACCCCACAACCGTTACTAGAAACGGCACTTGCGAGTGTTTATACCCACTCGCTAGGAATCCTTGGCTAGGTAGCAGCTTTCCTTGCTCGCTTTGGAAGTAGCTTGCTCCGAGTGCAAACAATAGTTCCCCCTTAACCAATGGCTTAACAATTCCTGTAAGCGGGTAGGGAACGTCTTCCAACACTCCACCTTTCTCCACCTTATTTCTCCTTCTTCAAGCGAGTGGAATTCTGAAGTGACTCGCTTGAGTTGGTGAAGATCCGAAGCGAATGACGCTTAAAGACAAGCGACCACTCCTTCGTGCATCCTGGATCTAGCACTCTTCACCAGGGTCTAATAACCCTAATTCCATGCATAGCTGATTGAAACGAGACTCGGCTAGAGGCTTGGTGAGGATATCAGCTCGCTGGAGATCAGTTTGGATTTTCTCGAGCTTGATATCCTTCTTCTCGACATGATCCCGAATGAAGTGATGTCGGATTTCCACGTGCTTGCATCTGGTGTGAAGCACTGGATTCTGCGAGATGCATATGGCGTTGTTGTTGTCGCAGAAGATTAGAATCTCATTCGCTTCAACTCTGTAGTCTTTCAACTGCTGACGAAGCCATAGAATTTGAGAACAGCAGCTTCCATCGGCCATATATTCAGCTTCAGTAGTTGAAGTAGCTACACTGGTTTGCTTCTTTGAAAACCATGAGAGCAGCTTGCTTCCCAAGAACTGACAAGTGCCCGACGTTGATTTCCTATCAACTTGGCATCCTCCATAGTCAACATTTGAATATCCAGTGTGCTCCAGATTATCTTCAGCTGGATACCACAGCCCCATATTGATCGTGCCCTTGAGATAGCGAAGGATTCGCTTGGCAGCTTCAAGATGGCTGTGCTAGGGATTGCTTTGGAAGCGAGCACATACTCCAACTGCAAAAGCTATATCCGGCCTGCTTGCAGTGAGATATAGAAGGGATCCGATCAAGGCTCGGTAGTCTGTAGCATCCACAGACTTCCCATCTAGGTCTGGCTCCATATTCCAGTTGGTGTTCATTGGAATCTTCACAACTTTGGCATGCTGAACACCGAACTTGGCAAGCATATCTCGAGTGTACTTGGCTTGATTGATGAAGATTCCATCATCCTGTTGCTTCACTTGAAGACCTAGGAAGCAACTCAACAAACCAATCATGGACATCTCATATTTGGTCTTCATCAGCTCTCCAAACTTCTCGCTAAGCGACTGGTTTGGTGACCCAAATATGATGTCATCTACATAGATCTGGACCCATAGCATATCTTCTCCAGGATTGATGGTGAAGAGAGTCTGATCTATCTTTCCTTTGTGGAATCCAATATCCACTAGGAACTGAGAAAGGGTATCGTACCATGCCCTAGGTGCCTGCTTCAATCCATACAGGGCCTTCTTCAATCGATACACCTTATCTCCTTGCTCGAAACCCGGTGGCTGCTCCACATACACTTCTTCTTTCAGTTCGCCATTGAGAAACGCGCTTTTGACATCCATCTGATAGACTTTGAACTTCTTAGCCGCTGCATAGGCAAGAAATAGTCTGATCGCTTCAAGCCGTGCCACTGGAGCGAAGGTCTCATCAAAATCGATTCCTTCCTCTTGGCAGTAGCCCTTAGCGACGAGTCGTGCCTTGTTTCTCACCACGTTGTGGTCCTCGTCCGTCTTGTTCTTGAACACCCACTTGGTGCCAATAACATGCTGGAATTTGGGACGATCCACGAGGTACCATACATCGTTCCTGGTGAACTGATTTAGCTCTTCTTGCATGGCAATCACCCAATTTGAATCTGCTAGGGCTTCCTCCACGCTTGATGGCTCAATGTTTGAGAGAAAGCAACTGAACATGGCACTTTCTCCAAACACTTGACTTCTGGTCACTACACCCTTGGATGGATCTCCGATGAGCTGACTTGGTGAGTGATCCTTGAGCCACGCACGCTTGGATCCACCAGCTTCATTTTCACCTTCATGGGGGTCGCTTGCTTATTCATCTGAAGCGACTGGAATGGGTGCTTGACTTGCACTCGCTTCAGGAGTCTTTGGGGCAGCTTCAACTTTCCCTTGGACAATCTGCTCGCTTGAGTCCTTGATTTCTTCATCATCTTCAAGCATGTCCCAAGTTAATGAGTTGATGGGTTCCTCGCTTGTCTTTTCTTCCTTTGATTGAACCTGTTCCTGTGGAAGACTAAAAGAAGATTCATCAAACTCAACATGGGGTGATTCCTCCACAATTAGGGTTTTACAATTGAACACCCTGTAAGCTTTGCTTGATGTAGAATATCCTAAGAATATTCCTTCATCAGCTTTGCTTTCAAAGGCTTTCAACTGCGACTTCTCATTATCATGGATGAAGACCCTACAACCAAAGATATGGAAATAAGAGATGTTAGGAATTCTCCCTGTCCATATTTCATATGGTGTTTTGTCGTGACGTTTATTGAGAAGTGTCCGATTCTGTGTGTAGCATGTTGTATTGGCAGCTTCAGCCCAATACTTCATTGGTAGCTTTGAATCAGCAATCATAGTGCGGACAGCTTCCTTGATGATGCGATTTCTTCTTTCAGCAACTCCATTCTGTTGAGGTGTGCGTGCTGAGGATGTTTGATGCGCTATACCATGCTCCGTGCAGTATGCTTCAATGGTTGAGTTTAGGAACTCAGTACCTTTGTCGGAGCAGATGGTGGCGATCGCTTGGTTCTTCTCCACAGTTAGTCGCTTGAGCAGTTGTGGAAGCTTGGCCAGTGTCTCCTTCTTGCTAAAGAGAAATACGACCCAAGTGTAGCGAGAGTAGTCATCAACTACAACTAGAGTGTATTTTCTTCCATTTACACTAACTGGAGTGACTGGACCAAACAGATCCATATGAAGTAGCTCGAGCACTCGCTTGGATGAAGCTTCTTCAAGACTAGCGAAGTGTTTCTTCGTCTGCTTTCCTCGTTGGCATGGTGAGCATGGATGATCTTTGACAAAAACTTCATTTGGTATGCCTTGCACCAAGCCTTTTCGAGCTATGCGATTGATAGTCTTGAAGTTGAGATGGTTCAAGCGTCGGTGCCATAGCCATCCCATAGCCATCCCATTTTGCCTTTATCCTTGTTGGTGGTCGCTTTGGAGGCAGTGGGCACATCCAAAGGTACTGAAGGTGTCATGTTTGAAGAACCAACAAAGACAGTAGGCTTGGAAGGTCCACCCTCATATCCGAGTCCTCCCTTTCTACCAAAGGGTAGAAGTGAGCTCTCTAGTGCCTGCCTTGCATACGAGGCTTTGTTTAAATTGGCCACTAGATTGGATTGGGTTTCATACCTTCCTTCCAAGCTTTGATGTCTAGCAAAGAGATCCTCAAACTTACTAGTCATAGCCCTTAAGTTAAGTTTGACTTGGTCAAGCTCAGTGGCTAGCTTTCAGTTCTCCTTCTCGCTTTGAGACAAAGCTTGTTTCAACATATTGTGGTCGCTTGACAGTTTGAGCTGTTTGTCAAGCAACTCACTCCATGTCGAGGAGTTAGCTTCCTCTTGGTGAGTGTGTGCGAGTGTAATTGAACTAGATGAGGGATAGATAAATACCTCTCCAGTCTCCTCGTCGGTGAGCGCCATTAATCCCAGATCTTCTCCTTCACTAGAGTTGGGATCAGTGAATGCATCCGAGTCGCTTGAGACATCTTCTGTTGAAGCGACTGGCTGCTCACTTGCTACAAGCGCTCGCCTTGGAGCATCTCTCTTGGCTTTCAGTTCCTCTCGTTCTTTTGCACTCAACTTCGGGCAGTCAGATTTGTAATGGCCCATCTTGTGGCAGTGGTAGCATTCCACTTCCATCATGTCCCTTGAGATTGGTTTGGTCATCTCTTCTCTCTTTCCTTTGCCTTCACGAGCATCGGTGCTTCTTCCCTTGTAGTACTTGTAGAATCTCTTGTATTTGCCCACACGTGAGTTCATTTTGTTGAAGTTCTTGGACAAGAACACAACATGCTCTTCTCTTGACATCTTAGCGAGTGTCTGGTCACTTAGTCCTTCAGCAGCTTTGAAAGTGACACCTTTTGATGTTGTAGGAGCTTCGTCTTCATCATCAAGACTCATTCTGTTCAGATCGAACTCGTGAGCCTTGAGCTCGGAGAACAGGATCTCCGGCGTGAGCTTTGACAGATCCTTGGTAGCTAGGTACGGCTCCTTCATTGTCTACCATTTTCTCGTGAGAGCTCGAACAATCTTCAGATTCACCTCATTGTCTGTGAGTTCCTTCCCAAGTGAGTTGAGAGTAGCAATGATATTGGTAACTCTCAGCTCGAAGGCATCGATGGACTCTCCTGGCTTCATTATCAAGCTTTCAAACTCCCGCATTTGTACGACAAGCTTGTTTTCTTTGATCTTGTCCGTTCCTTGAGAAATGAGGGCTAGGGTTTCCCACATTTCTTTCGCCGTCGCACACTTCCTAATCCTTGGTAGATAGGCATGCGACACAGTGCTCTGCATCGTGTCGCGTGCGATTTTATCAAGGTTGGCGATCTTGAAGTCGTTAGGATTGTACTCGTCCTTGTCCTTCTCGACATACGTCCACCTGACGTGAGCAGGATGGCCTTCTGCAGCTGGAACATCAACAGAGACAACTTTCTTAATCTCGATTGGTCCTTCCTCTATCACTTCCCACATCCGGTCATGGATGGAGCAGAGGAAGCTCTCTACTCGAAAGCTCCATGTCTCGTATCCTTCGATAGAGAACTGTGGAAGATTCGATGCACTGTATGTAGACATAGCAAACTATCAGTAGTAATGCAGTATGCGTGGGTGAAGGTTTTATGCACTTAGGAAAAAGGATCCGGTTCAATGAGACAACGTGAAGCGAGTGGGGACACGCTTCGGATATGTAAAGCAGAGGCTCGAAAGAACCTGGCTCTGATACCACTTGTTGGTCCCGGTTTGTAAGAGGAAAAACACGTAGAGGGGGAGGGGGGGTGAATACGTGTTTTGAAGTTTTTCAACTTCAAATTCCTCAAACTCAGAGTACTAAGTAAAGTGCTCGCTTGAACAACTAAGACCTGGCCGAGAGCTAGATCTAGAGTATTCACAGTTCTCTTGACCTAAGCTTAGAGCTTGACCAAGAGTGAGACTTTACTCTATATGCGGAAATTCGGTGAGCTAAATCTTTCCTAAGTAAATGAAATCTCAGTTTGTGTTTGTTTAGATGCTTTGTGCAATGAATAATCAAACGACAAGTAAATAGAGAGATTAGGGTTAGAGATACGACACAGAGATTTATAGTGGTTCGGAGATGAAGCTCCCACGTCCACTTGTTGCACTAGGCAACTCGTTCTCTTCACTCAAGAACTTGAAGATTACGGGCTCTTCAAAAGCCTATGACAAGATCGAGCTTCACTTGCTTGGATCTGTCGGACGATGGGTGATTCCGGGTTCACACCAAAGACCTAAAACTGGACTGGAAGCTTCACTCGCTTCAGTCCGACGAGAGGGAGATTACGGGTTCTCCTTACAACCTAGCTTCGATCGAGCTTCACTTAATGAAAGTGTAAGCTTGGATCTAAACTCTATGATTGAGGCTTCTACTATCGATGAAGGTAGAGCCTTGGATCGAATACAACCTAACGACGAACACACAAAACCTAAAACTTTAGGGTTAGGGTTTTCTGTTTCGACAGAGACACACTATTGAAGAGTTCTTTACAATGAATGCAAAGATGGCTAGAACTCTTCTTCTAAGCTGGGATTTTGAAGTAGGCTTAGAATTCTATGTGTGAAGGTTGCGAAGACAAGTTCCGATGAAACTGGAACTCGGAGAACACTTGGAAACAAAGACTCGATGAATGCTCAACGGCTGGGAGTGTTTGTTTGCAGTAGGCGCTCAATGCTCAAGTAGTGTTCTATCTTCTCTTCGTCTTCATCCTTCACTATTTATAGGCGGAGGGATGCCGAGATCCGTTGCTTGGTAGGTGGCTTTGTCCCTCCTCCTCTCGACAGTACTTTGCACAGGCAGTTGCTTTTCAGGTGTGCAGTTTGTCTCTTTTACGAAAATGGCTAAGTTACAAACTTAACAGTAACTGGAGCGAGCCAGTACTGTAGCGGCGCCCTGTCGGCCAGGCAGTCAACTCCGCTGCTTCTCTCCGCATTCGACACGTGGAGATCTCGCAATTAATGCGACGATCTTTAGTTGAATGGAGTTTAAAATAAGAGCGGGAATTGTGCTGTCACTATCTGGTAGGTAGTGGCTCGCTTCGCTTTAGATGTTGTAGCGTCCGCTTCAAATCGAGTCACTTCAAGGTTAATACTGTAGCGAGTACTTGGGAAGTGAGTTCTCCAAGTGACTGCTTTAGTAAGTGTTGACCTGCGTTGACTCGCTTTGGCTTTTTACTGTAGCGCTCGCTTTGCTTCGCTTCGTCAGACTCGCTTCGAATCCACTGTAGCGCTCGCTTCGCTTCGCTTTGGCAGACTTGTTTCAAATCCACTGTAGCACTCGCTTCGCTTCGCTATTCTCCGGCACGCTTCACTTCGGTTGGGTAGACTCGCTTCGATTGAAAAACACACTCAAGCGAGTGGCCTTCACTTGAATTTTCTGCAGTCTAAAACCTAAGTGACTAAAGCAAAATAAAGCCATCCTAACAATATAGGCTTAGAAAATTTTCTAACCTATTTGCTACATCAAATTGGGTCGCTTGGGAATAGAACACTTGGGGTTTTGGGATCAAATCAAAACAAGTACTTTACTCACTTCGAAGTGTCCCATATGAGTTCCCCCTTAACATGTAATCCTTAACAATTCCCAACAAAGACTCATTCGATTAAGATCGAACTCGGAGAACAGGATCTCCGGCGTGAGTTTTGACAAGTCCTTCGTTTCCAGATACAGCTCCTTCATGGTTTGCCACTTTCGTTTGAAAGCTCGAACGATCTTGAGGTTCACCTCCTTGTCTGTGAGTTCCATCCCAAGTGAGTTGAGAGTAGCAATGATGTTGGTAACTCTCAGCTCGAAGGCATCTATGGACTCTCCCGACTTCATTATAAGGTCTTCAAACTCCCGCATCTGTACGGCGAGCTTGTTTTCCTTAATCTTGTCCGTTCCTTGAGAAATGAGGACTAGGGTTTCCCACATTTCTTTAGCCGTTGCGCACTTCCTGATCCTTGGCAGATAGGCGTCCGACACAGTGCTCTGCATTGTGTGGCGTGCGATTTTGTCGAGGTTGGCGATTTTGAAGTCGTTGGAGTTGTACTCGTCCTTGTCCTTCTCGACATATTCTTGCCTGACATGGGTTGCGTGGCCTTCAGTGGCTGGAACATTCACAGAGATGGCTTTCTTAATTTCAATCGGTCCTTCCTCAATGACCTCCCACATTCTGTCGTGGATGGAACTGAGGAAGCTCTCTACTCGAAAGCTCCATGTCTCGTACCCTTCTATAGAGAACTGGGGAAGATTCGATGCACTGTATGTAGACATAGCAAACTATCAGCAGTAATGCAGTATGCTTGGGTGAGGGTTTTATGCACTTAGGAAAAATGATCCGGTTCAGTGAGACAATGTGAATCGAGAGGGGACTCGCTTCGGATATGCAAAGCAGAGGCTCGAAAGAACCGCTGCTCTGATACCACTTGTTGGTCCCGGTTTGTTAGAGAAAAAACACGTAGAGGGGGGGGGGGGGGGGTTGAATACGTGTTTTGAAGTTTTTCAACTTCTTTTCCTTTAACTTAGAGTGACAAGTAAAGAGCTCGCTTCAATACTTAAGACCTAGCTGTAAGCTAGATCTACAGTGTTTAGCTAGACTTCTTGACCTAAGTATGCACTTGATCAAGAGTGAGTCTTTACTTGTGATGTGGAAATTCGGTGAGCTAATCTCTCCTAAGTAATTGAAAATGTAGTTTGAGTTTGTTAAGAATGTTTGTGCAAATGAGTAATCAAAACAGTAAGGGAAACAGAGAGATTAGGGTTAGAGATACGACACAGCGATTTATAGTGGTTCGGAGATAAAGCTACTACGTCCACTTGTTGCACTAGGCAACTAGTTCTCTTCACTCAAGAACTTGAAGATTACGGGTTCTTCAAAAACCTATGTCAAGATCGAGCTTCACTTGCTTGGATCTGACAACGACTGGGTGATTGTGGGTTCACCACACAAAACCTAAACTGGACTTGAAGCTTCACTCGCTTCAGTCCAACGACAGGGAAATTACGGGTTCTCCTTACAACCTAAGCTTCGATCGAGCTTTACACAATCGAGGAAAGTGTAATCTTGGATCTAGACTCTATGATCGAGGCTTCTACTATCGAGGAAAGTAGAGCCTTGGATCGAAAACAACCTCTCAACGACGAACACAAAACCTAACAGAACTTTAGGGTTAGGGTTTTCTGTTTCGACAGATACACTAATGAAGAGCTCTTTACACTAAGTGTAAAGTAGGCTAGAGCTCTTCTCTAAGCTTGGATATGAGGAAGGCATAGAACTCTAAGTGTGAAGGTTGCGAAGACAAGTTTCGATGGGACTGGAACTTGGAGAACACTTGAAACAAAGACTCGATGAATAAGCTGAAAGCTGGGAGTTTTTGTTTGCAGTAGGCGTTGAATGCTCAAGTAGTGTTCTGCTTCTCTTCGTCTTCATCCTTCACTATTTATAGGCGGAGGGTTGGCCGTGATCTATTGCTTGGTAGGTGGCCTTGTCCCTCCTCCTCTCAACAGTCCTTGCACAGGCTGGCTGCTTTTCAGACGCACAGTTTTGGCTCTTTGCCGAAAATGGCTAAGTTCCAAACTTAACAGTAACTGGAGCGAGCCAATACTGTTGCGGCGCCCTTGTCGGCCTGGCAGTCAACTCCGCTGCTCCTCTCCTCACTCGACACGTGGAGATATTGTAATTAATGCGGCGATCTTCAGTTGACTCGAGTTTGAACTCCGACGTTCAAATTGGAGCGGGAATTGTGCTGTCGCTTTCTGTTAGGTAGGGACTCGCTTCGCTTTAGAGATGTAGCGTCCGCTTCAAGTGAATCACTTCAAATTAATATTGTACCGTGTACTTGGAAAATAAATTTCCCGAGTGTCCGCTTTTAGTATTTATTGACTCCGTGTTGACTCGCTTCATCTTTCACTGTAGCGCTCGCTTCGCTTCGCTTTGGCAGACTCGCTTTAGAATCTACTGTAGCGCTCGCTTCGCTCCGCTATTCTTCGGCACGCTTCACTTCGGCTGGGTAGACTCGCTTCGATTGGAAAACACACTCAAGCGAGTGGCCTTCACTTGAAATTTCTGCAGTCTAATAACCTAAGTGACTAAAGCAAAAAAAAAAAAAAGTCATCCTAACAGTATAGGCTTAGAAAATTTTCTAACCTATTCTACATCAAAATGGGTCACTTGGTATTGGTCCCGGACAAGAGTAATTGGTGTATGGGGGGGGGGGGGGGGGGGTAATACACCAATAACCAACCGTTTTTGACATTTTTGAAAATTAGGTCGATAAAGAGGTCGACTGTCAAGGTCGATCCTATCAGAGGCAGATTGATCTATCAAGCTTGTTAGATAACAAGCTTGATTTATCAAACTGTGCTTATGCGGAAGTTAGGAGGTTGATTAATTCTTTGAAAAATCTAAGGATGATGAGCAAATGCAGGTTGTTTCGTGAAATGCAGGTTGATGCTTGTCAGATTGATAAAATAAGGAAGAACGATAAATAAAGAGAGAGAGAGAGTGAGACACCGCAATTTAGCGTGGTTCAGAGAAACCCTCCTACGTCCACGTCAGGTCGACTCGACCTGAGAATCCCTTTACCTTCGGATCCAACTTCTCTCTTATTTATACTGACTGAGTATCAGTTCTAAATACACTCTAACTTGAATATATCTAGACACGAGTTTCGGGTCGTGACCCTTACAACCTTTCGTACAAAACGTACAAACAACCTTTCACTTACTACAGAGTTTTGGCTAACTCTATAATGGTGAAAACCACAAAACAAACTTTCTAACTTCGAACAAGTCGGAGAAGAAGTTGTTGAATCAACGACAAGCAGCAGTGATCGCTTCGTCGTTGGGGCTTTTATCGGAGTCTTAAATCTCTATTCGTCAAGTGTTTGGGAAACTATTGGAATTTCGAACACTTGAAAAGATATGAACTTTGAGAGAGATTTTGGCAGAGTATTTGCGTTGATAGCTTGAGTTTCCCGTGCTTGAATCCGATAATGGCTTGAAGTATTTATAGGCAGTTTTTGAAAACTAGCCGTTGGAGTCTGGATGATGTGGCACTAGCCGTTGGGGGCGTGACTCACTTCTAGCCGTTGGGAAGTTTCGTCCTTGCTGGCATACCACGTGGCAAGGATCAGGTCGTGTTGCTCCATGAAGGTGGATCAACAACCTTGATATGATAATCCAGCTCTTGAAATATTCTAAGTCAAAGCAGGCTGGAAGCTTGATAAGGAAGGTCGATAGACAGCTAGATATAACAGCTCGATCCGAATGAGGCAGGTCGATAAACAACCTTTCTCTTACAGAGTGGATCAAACTTGTATTTAAACTTTAGAGAGCATCGACCTGCACTAACAGGTAGCAGGTCGATCTATCGGCCTTGACCCTAAACAAGTGAAAATATGCCTAAGTGTGGTTTCGAAAAACATCATCAAAATCAAACTGCAAGGGGTTCCCAACAATTTCCCCCTTTTTGATGATGTCGAAACCATACACTTTACAAATAATTCCTAAGTATATAAAACGTTGAAAGTTCGATTAACCATGAAGGTTGATACGGAATTATAGGAAAGGCAGTTAATGAGACATAATGAAAATAAAGCAGTAAAGGCAGTTTGCCCGGACAAAGAGATATTGTCGTCAGGTCGAATAAATGATTTTTGCTTCATTCAGCTCGATAGCGAGATTACATAGGGATTTTACAGGACAAGCTATGAGCTTAAATGAATATCAAAAACTTATAAAAAATCATCTATTCTACTACTTCTTCTGCTGGGCACGGGCTGCCACTCTTTCCTCTTGGATCTGCTCCCTAGACTTCGACTTCATGCTTGCATAGATTCCATCCCTGATTCGGCAATAAGCGGGATCGGAATTTGAGACATTGACGTTCATGCCGATAGTCGTCAGTGCAATGTACCGGTCGATTCGCGAATAGTCCAAAAAGGACAAATCACGGATCAACAGGGGCGTGAAGTATTGCTTGGCAGGAGCCCGCAAGATCGCACCGGCCTCTGCAGCCTTCCTACGTAGTTCACCAACAAATTGTTGGTTAGGAAACTTCAACATGTAGGCCGCATAGGCAGCATCGGCATCTTCTGGGAGGGAGGGGTCATGGATCCAATAGAAGAGGAGGATAAAACAGCTGTTGAGCTCCATCTACAGGGCGTTCTGGCTCTCGTCGAGCCACTCCACGGCCTGCTGCTGGAGTCCAGCTTCCAAAATAAGCTCGGAGGCAGACTGACTGATCCAGTCCTCTTCTGCCTTCTTCCTTGCTTCTGCAGCCCGGCGCTCTGCAATGAAACGCCTCTGCTCAGTTGGGTTCACGGCCTGCTCCGGAGTCGCTCCGGCAAGGTGCATGGCAGTTATAAGCTCGGCCTCGTGAGCCAATCGAGCTTTGGCAGCGGCGGCCTCGGAATCGGGCTTCCTTGGCGGCGGAGGCGGAGGAGGAGGGGGATGAGCCAAAGAAGATTGAGGGGATTTGGCTTTGCTGGCTTTCTTCTTCTTGGCTCCGGTCTTTGCTTCTTCCCCCTTTTCGACATCATTAGAAAGGGAGTTGATGAGCGAAAGAAGGGAAGCGTCCTCCTCCTGTAACTTGGATACGGCATCCTTCAATTTCTGTTGGCCGTTGAGCAGGCTGGTGAGGGTGTCGAGGATGGCGTTGATTTGAGTGTTGGAGGCCGATGCCGAGTTTGAGATAGATGAAATCAGGTCGGTCACTCGCTGATCGACCTTGGCCACGTCCTCCTTCACTTCCCCGATCAGCTCCAGGGACACCATGTTATTCGACTCGAGCTGGTCCGGCAGAAGCTTGTCCGTGTATTCCTTCAAATTTTCCACGGCAAACTTTGTGACCTGCTCCCTGGCAGCTTCATCGGCCTAGGTCTTGGCCTCTTTCAAAATTTCGACCCGGGCCTCTGCTACGGCCTTCTTGATCTGCTCCGAAATGTTGATGTTGAGAGACTCGAGCTTGGCAGAGAGGGAATTGAGCTCGGTCTCAACATCAACCTTTGATACGTCGGGAGATGGAGCAGTAGCAACAGCAAGAGCTTGATCACCACCCTCATTCCTGGGTGGCGATTGCTCAAGAGTTTGAATGGCATCAAACTCGTCTCCGAGAATAGTGGCGGAGTTGTAGAGGATACGAGAGTTGGTGTAGAAAGGGCGAAGGTCGATGCCCACAATTTTGGCTTCAACCTTCATGCGCAGCAGTACGAGGGATTGGAAGTTGGCGGCGGCATCCTCTACACTGTAGAAATTGAACTCGGCCTCTAGCTCCAGCTCTTCAACCTTCAGTTCGTCGAGAGAGACTACCTGCAGCAACGCGTCAAACACGTAGTAGTAACTCGACTTACAAGCCAGATAAAACTGGAGGCGAGCTGCTAGATTTAGGTACTTGGGGAGTTGCTCAATCCCCGGCATCAGGTCGATCACCCTCAGCCTGGCTTCGGCCTTCATAGAAGCCACTAGAGAGTGAGCAACAGACACGGGCTGCTCGGCGATCGGCTGGAAGGGCAGGATGATATCTTCCTCCATGACGACTTGCTGGAAGGGGGAAGAATGGGGGTCGTCTTCGGTGAGATCCTCGATCTCCACCGAATCAACGCGACGGCCTGCGGGGGAGCCTGCAGGAGAAGGTGCAGGACGATGTTGCGAGGCGGACGGCTCGATTGCGGAACAGACTGGCGAAGGAGTCCGTTCCGGCGAAGGTGAGGGCGATGGGGAGGGCGTAGGCACCCTGCTGGGTACTGGCTCCTCGGCCTCCATGGGAAGGACACGGTGTAACGGCCTGACCGTTTCTGAAGAGGCAGATGGCTTCTTTGGAGGAGGAGTCTTCTTGGCAGGGCGAGAGGGCAACGGCTCATCGTCGGCCTTTCGCTTCTTCTTCTGCACAAGGCGAGGCGGCACCCTCCATCCGATCTTGGACTCTCCAGTCCGGATAAGGTGCGGCCTTAAGTGATCTGGCGACCCGTATAATATTTGCGACGCGACACCCAATGCCATCTCCAGCTGATGGAGATCTTTTGGAATGAAGTTGTGGGGGAAGGCCGGCTCGTCTGTCCACCTCCGATTTTTGAAAAAGGAAGTTATGATGTAGGTCGCCTTCGTCCCAAGACGAAGCGGCCTCTTTTCGCTGTGGAGACGCACTCCCACCACGGTCTCTCCCTCCATCAAGCAATCGATCTGCTTGGCCTCATCCCATAGCAGGGTGACCATCAGCTTGACCCAGCTGATGGGCAGGTTGAGAATCTCGGCCGTCATAATTTGGAACTTTAACGGCGTGATCTGGTTGTAATTCCCAAGGTGCCCAAGAAAGCACCTCTGCACAAAGTCCATAAGTAGCCTGTACTTGGGACGAAGCTCGTTCCTCTTGAACGTACTCGCCAAATACGGTCTTGGCTCCATGAGAACGCGGTCAAGAACCTCCTGCAGTTGAGGGCGAGATATCTCGGAAAGTTGCAGCGGCCCACCCTCCCCAATGCTGAAGGCGACCTTCACGGCATCGAGGATGTTGATGTGATGGGCGGATTTCTGACTCCCGAGAGTCACAGAATGGGTGGAGACGGAGTCGCCCTTGTTCCAATTGTAAAAGAACGCACTCACGACCTTTGGAAGAAGTTTCGGTGGTCGGGCAGAGATAATCCGGTGGAAAGGAAGACAAGTTTCCACCAGGGCATACATCGACTCCAGATCGCGAAACCCGAAGGTCTCACGAACGATGTACGGCTCGTATTTGATGCGGGAATTCAAATAAGCAGCGATCGCATCCCATTCCATTTCCGGAAGGCCGGAAGATTATTTTTCTGCCATTATACAAGAGTAGATGTGTAAGAACGTTGATGGAGAAGGGAGAAAATGGCGAAGAGAACACGACAGCGGCTGATGTTTTAGTAGAGAATGAAGAAATTAGGGTTGCAGAAAGCGATGAGTGAAGTAAGTAACGTTTCGAATGAGAACTCCATGATATATATAGACAGATTGAATGGTTGGGATCACTCGAATTTGAAAGGGTTAAAGTTTTCACTTTAATTCCCGTCCGCACGATTGAGAGCGCGTGGAATACTAAACGTTTCACATCCGCGAGTGAGTAAATAAAAACGTGCGTATCCTTGCACTTTTTCAGAAAGGATTGCAGGGAATTAAATGCGACCTCGGTCAATGTGTCAATATTTGACACTTGACTAGATAGGTTGCAAAAATAGCAATGATTATTCCCTTTTCCCTTAATTTCTACAAAACAACAGAGCCTTAAACAATGTAACACATTGAGAAATAAATATCAATAATAGAGAGAATTTATTGCGTATTAAAGAAGTTAAATGAAAGACAAAAGGGTGATACTACCCCTTTGATTCCCCCTTCATTAATGCGGGTTGCATTCAGGTTGATAGCGGCCTGATGAAATGAGAACGGCCTGGACTTTGTGATATCGACCTGGTGGTAGATATCGGCCTTTGTTCCCCCTCAATTGATGACGACCTGTTGACTAGAAACGGACTGTTTAAAAGGTGATAGCCTGTTGACTCACGAAATGCCTGTTGACTCAACGTTTAATAAGCCTAACTTTCCACACAGCATTTTGAATCTTTCTTTGGCTAGTGGTTTGGTTAGGATATCAGCCCGTTGAATATCAGTGTGTATCTTCTCAATAACCACGTTCTTCTTTTCCACGTGATCACGGATAAAGTGATGTCGAATATCCACGTGTTTGCATCTTGTATGAAGAACTGGATTTTGAGTAATGGCGATAGCACTCGAACTGTCGCAGAATATGGGCACTTCACTGACTTCAACTTCATAATCTTTGAGTTGTTGTTTGAGCCACAAGATTTGTGCGCAACAACTCCCTGCGGCCATATACTCGGCCTCTGTGGTGGAGGTGGCTACTGAAGTTTGTTTCTTTGAAAACCATGATATCAGCTTGTTTCCATATACTCGGCCTCTGTAAGCTGCAAATTATCATCACAAGGATACCAAAGACCTAAGTTTACGGTTCCTTTGATGTATCGAAGAATTTTCTTTGCCACTTCCAAGTGAGATTCCTTCGGATTAGCTTGATATCGCGCACACACTCCAACTGCAAAAGTGATATCAGGTCGACTTGCAGTTAGATAAAGTAATGAACCAATAATACCCCTGTACTGTGTTATATTGGCAGGTTTTCCTTCTGGATCCGGGTCGATCTTCCCACCAGAGAGCATCAGTATTTTGACGGGCATGCTGTCTTTGACGCCAAACTTATCGACCAGCTCGTATGCATACTTTGTTTGGCTAATGAAGATTCCTTCATCGGACTGCTTGACCTGCAACCCTAGAAAGAAATTCATTTCCCCCATCATAGACATTTTATATTTGTCTGTCATGAGGTTACCAAATTTTTCGCATAATATGGGAGACTTAGATCCAAAAATAATGTCATCAACATAAATTTGTACTAAAAGGATATGTTCATTCACTTTGATAGTGAATAGCGTTTTGTCGACTGAACCACGCTTGAATCCGGATTCGATGAGAAAGGATGATAGCGTCTCATACCAAGCTCGAGGAGCTTGCTTAAGTCCGTAGACGGCCTTGTGTAGTTTGTAGACTTTGCTCGAATCACCCTCTTCGAATCCTGGAGGCTGTTCCACATAGACTTCTTCTTCGAGAACGCCATTGAGGAACGCGCTCTTTACATCCATCTGGTAGACTTTGAATCGTTGATGAGTGGCATAAGCTAGAAACAGCCTTATAGCTTCTAATCTAGCGATGGGGGCAAACGTCTCATCATAATCGATTCCTTCTTGTTGACAGTAACCCTTTGCTACCAATCGGGCTTTATTTCTGACAACTTCTCCAGATTCGTCTCTCTTGTTTTTGTAGACCCATTTGACTCCAATGACGCCCTGATGATAAGGAAGATCAACTAGAGACCATACTTCATTTCTTTTGAATTCATTGAGTTCTTCTTGCATGGCTTGAATCCAGTCAGCATCACGAAGAGCTTCAATGGCATCTTTGGGTTCTATACGAGAGAGATAGCAGCTTAGTAGCGCACTTTCACCAATCGTTCTTCTTGTCCGCACTCTTTGGTTTGGGTTCCCAATAATGAGCTCTTTTGGATGATCATCAATCCATCGTCTGCGTCGTGATCTTTCTTCGTTTGAAATAATTGGATCGGGATCATTAATAGGTTCGTCAAACTCTGGGTGAGCTGAAGGTTGATCAGTGAACAAGTGTTGTTGCTCGGGCTGTTGATCAAGCTGCTGACCGGACTGAGTATTGAGCTGCTTCATTGCATCATCGAGCAGCTCGATTTGAGATGTTAGGTCGTTAACAGCATCAGTCTGGGGAACTGAGACTGGGGGATCAGCATGGTTGTTAATTCCGGCTGATGTATTACAGCTCGATGTAGGAACATCACTTGCATCATTTCCCCCTTGCTGTGTGACCTTCGGATTAGATTGATCCTCTTCCTCTAGATCAGTTGGAGTCCACACTAGCAGGTCGTCGATGGGGGAGTTGAACAAACTGTTAGTAACGGAATGATCTGGACCTGTACTTAACTCTCTGTACAGACAAGTAGATTCATCAAACACAACATGAGGTGTTACCTCCACAACTAGGGTTGTTGGGAATTGTTAAGAACGAATATGTTAAGGGGGAACCTATAAGGGATATTTTAGTGTTTTGATTTGATCCCAAAACCCCAAAGCGTTCTGTTCCCAAGTGACCCATTTTGATGTAGTTAATAAGTTAGAATTTTTCTAAAAGCCTACTCTGTTAGGATGACTCTTTTATTTTGCTTAGATTAGACTTCAAAAGTTCAAGTGAAGGCCACTCACTTGAGTGTGTTTTCCAAAGCGAAGCGGGTCAAGCAAATCGAAGTGAAGCGTGCCGAAGAATAGCGAAGCGAAGCGATCGCTACAGTAGATTCAAAGTGAGTCCGCCAAAGCGAAGCGAAGCGAGCGCTACAGTTCAAAGCCAAGCGAAGCGAGCGCTACAGTTCAAAGCGAAGCAAAGCGAAGCGAGCGCTACAGTGGAATCAAGTGAACCCACTAAAGCGAAGCGAAGCTTGCGCTACAAAGAAAAGCCGAAGCGAATCAACGTGAGTTAACACTTAATTTAGTAGCGTCACGAGAAATTTATTTCTCAAGTGACTCACTACAAATATGACTGTGAAGCGACTCACTTCAGAGCGGCCGCTACAACTTCAAAGCGAAGCGAGCCACTACCTACCAGAAAGCGACAGCACAAATTCCCGCTCCGAATTTGAACTCCAGTCAACTGGAGATCTTCGCATTTATTACGAGATCTCCACGTGTCGACTCAAGAGAGGAGCAGAGGAGTTGACTGCCTGGCCGACAAGGCGCCGTAACAGTACTGGGTCGCTCAAGTTACTGTTGAAATTGGAACTTAGCCATTTCCGGCAAAAATCCAAAACTGCGCATCTGAAAAGTAGCCAGCCTGTGCAAGTACTGTCGAGAGGAGGAGGGACAAGGCCACCAACCAAGCAACGGATCTCAGCCAACCCTCCGCCTATAAATAGTGAAGGATCACAACGTGAAGAAGCAGAACACTACTTGAGCATTCGAGCGCCTACTGCAAACAAACACTCCCAGCTTTCATAGCAATCTTCGAGTCTTTGTTTTCTAGTGTTCTTCGAGTTTCCAGTTCATCGGAACTCGTCTTCACAACCTTCACACTTAGAGTCTAAGCCCATTCCATATCCAAGCTTAGAAGAAGAGCTCTAGCCATCTTTGCACTTATTGTAAAGAGCTCTTCATAGTGTGTTTCGTCAACCAAAAACCCTAAACTCTGTCTGTTAGGTTTTTGAGTGTCGTCGTTAGGTTGTTCAGATCTAAGGCCCTTCTTTCATCGATTGAAGAAGCCTCGATCGTAGAGTTGAGATCCAAGCTTACACTTACATCGTTTGTGTAAAGCTCGATCGAAGCTAGGCTGTAAGGAGAGCCCGTAATCTCCCTGTCTGTCTGACTGAAGCGAGTGAAGCTTCTAGTCTAGTTAGGTTTTTGGTGTGAACCCGGAATCACCCAGCGTCTGTCAGATCCAAGCGAGTGAAGCTCGATCTTGACCAGGCTTTTGAAGAGCCCGAAATCTTCAAGTTCTTGAGTGAAAAGAACGGTTGCCGTCGTGCAACAAAGTGGACGTAGGAGCTTTATCTCCGAACCACTATAATTCTTGGTGTCGTATCTCTCTTACCTTAATCTCTTTACAGTATTCGATTATCCATTGCACGTGCATATAAACAAACTTAACTTGGATTTTCAATTACTTAGGAAAGATTATAGCTCACCAAATTCCTCACAAAGAGTAAAGTCTCACTCTTGATCAAGCTCTAAGCTTAGGTCAAGAGATTCGTGATTGCTTTAGATCTAGCCCTCGGCTAGTCTTAGTATTTCCAAAGAGCACTTTACTTTATACTCTGAGTTAAGGAATTGAAGTTGAAAAACTTCAAAATACGTATTCACCCCCCCCCCCCCCCTCTACGTATTTTTCCTATAGCAAACCGGGACCAACAAGTGGTATCAGAGCAGCGGTTCTTTCGAGCCTCTGCTTTGCATACCTGAAGCGAGCCACCACTCGCTTCACGTTGTCTCACTGAACCGGATCCTATTTTCCTAAGTGCATCAAAACCTCACCCACGCATATTGCATTTACTGCTGATAGTTTGCTATGTCTACATACAGTGCATCAAACCTTCCACAGTTCTCGATCGAAGGATACGAGATATGGAGTTTCCGTGTCGAGAGCTTCATATGCTCAATCCACGACCGGATGTTGGAAGTCGTTGAGGACGGACCAATCGAAATTAAGAAAGCCATATCTGTGGATGTTCCAGCCGCTGAAGGTCGTCCAGCCCACGTTCGACAACAGTACGTGGAGAAGGATAAAGATGAGTATACTCCAACTGACTTCAAAGTTGCCAACGTCGACAAGATTGCACGCCACACGATGCAGAGCACCGTGTCGGACGCCTATCTACCACGGATAAGGAAATGTGCAACGGCAAAGGAAATGTGGGAAACCCTAGCCCTCATCTCTCAAGGCACAGCCAAAATCAAGGAAAACAAACTCGCCGTTCAGATGCGGGAGTTTGAAAATCTGGTGATGAAGTCAGGAGAGTCCATCGACGCCTTCGAGCTAAGAGTTACCAACATTACTGCAACTCTCAACTCGCTTGGGAAGGAACTCACAGACAAGGAAGTAAACCTGAAAATAGTCCGTGCTCTCACAAGGAAGTGGCAGACCATGAAGGAGCTATATCTAGCTACCAAGGATCTAACGAAGCTCACGCCAGAAGTGCTGTTCTCCGAGCTCAAAGCTCACGAGTTTGATCTGAATCGAATGAGCCTCGACGACGAGGATGAAGCGCCCACTACGTCAAAAGGAGTAGCATTCAAAGCTGCCGAAGGGCCAAGCGAGCAGTCGCTAGCCAAGATGACGAGAGAAGAATTGGAAGAACACATTGCATTCTTATCCAAGAACTTCAACAAGATGAACTCTCAAGTGGGCAAGTACAAAAGATTCTACAAGCAGTACAAAGGGAGGAGCACTGATGCTCGAGCAGGAAAAGGAAAGAGAGAAGAGACGACCAAGACGATCCCGCGCGACATGATGGAAGTGGAGTGTTACCACTGCCACAAGATGGGCCACTACAAATCCGATTGCCCAAAGCTAAGTGCCAAAGAGCGCGAAGAATTGAAGGCCAAGAGGGATGCTCCAAGGCGAGCGCTCGTAGCGAGTGAAGTGCCGGTCGCTACAACTGAAGATCCACCAAGCGACTCAGATGCATTCACAGGTCCAAACTCCAGTGATGGTGAGGATCTTGGATTTATGGCGCTCACCGATGAAGAAACAGGAGAGGTATTCTTTTATCCTTCAATCACTTCAATTACACTAGCACACACTGTCAATGAGGAAGAACAATCATCTACATGGAGTGAGTTGTTTGACAAGCACCAAAAATTGTCAAGCGACCACGAAGTGGTAAAACAAGCTCTGTCTCAAAGCGAGAAGGAGAACCGAAAGCTAGCCCGTGAGCTTGATGAAGTCAAACTTAATTTAAGGGCTATGACTAGTAAGTTCGAGGATCTCTTCGCTAGACATCAAAGCTTGGAGGGAAGGTATGAAACCCAGTCCACTCTAGTTGCCAACTTGAACAAAGCATCATATGCTAGGCAGGCACTAGAGGGCTCGCTTCTGCCTTTTGGTAGGAATGCTGGCCTTGGATATGAGGGTGGACCTCCCAAGCCGACTGTCTTTGTTGGTGCATCACACACTACACCATCAGTCACTTTGGAATTGCCCACTGCATCCAAAGCGACCACCAACAAGGATAAAGGCAAAGTGGCTGAGAACCCTAAAAGGAAGCCAATGAAGATGTCTATATCTTTAAGGGCAGATCCTAAGGGCAAGCAAAGTTCAACAATCCCTAGCACTCAACATGCTAAGTCTTACCAATCCAAGGGTAAAGGGAGAACTGTTGAAGCTTCTAAGTCTCAAGCCAAGACACGAGAGACAAAGGATCTACCTCCTAAAAAGAGGAGTAATGTCTATGTGTCACGTTATCCGACTGGAGATGGTCCAACCGGACTAACGTTGAGGGGGAAGAATTCGAAGCACCAAAGAGGCCGCTTCGAACTCCCAAGGTTACTCAAGCAAGTCGGGGTCAAAACCCTAGTAGGACCGCTTCGAGGAAACCAAGCGAGCCGCTTCGACAAACTAGAAACCCTAAGTCAGTCTCTAAACCCAGAGCTAATCCGAAGCGAGTCGCTACCCCTCTTGCACACACTGTTGCACGTGTGAAGCTGCCTCTAGGCAGTACACCAAGTTTTCAAAGGTCGAGAAGCCCAAGACACAAGCTTCATCTCAAAAGAGAGTGAAGCAAGTGTGGGTACCTAAGGGAACTAACCTGCAAGGACCCAAACTGATTTGGGTACCAAAATCTGTCTAATTGCAGGTGAGCGCCGTGGATCCTATGCCAAGTGAGGGTCAACAAGTATGGTACTTGGACAGTGGATTTTCAAGACATATGACCGGCATGAAAGCTCTACTTCACAACTATATAGAGAAGAAGGGTCCACACGTAACCTTTGGTGACAACTCCCGAGGAAGCACCAGGGGATATGGCGCACTGAAAGTTGGAAAGCTCACAATTGAAGAAGTCTCCTATGTGGAAGGACTCAAGCACAACCTGTTGTCCATTTCACAATTTTGTGATAAAGGGTACAGGGTGGAGTTCATCTCCAACAAGTGCATTGTGATGAGCAAACTCACGTCTCAGATTGTGCTCACTGGAATTAGGCAAAGGAACGTCTACATAGCACAATGGGACAGCTGCAAAGAGGAAACTTGTCTAGTTGCAAGAAGTGCTACAGAAATTGGTTGGCTATGGCACAGACGCTTGAACCACCTCAATTTCAAAGCTATCAATCGCTTAGCTCGAAAAGGTTTGGTGCAAGGCATACCGAATGAAGTCTTCATCAAAGACCATCCATGCTCACCATGCCAACGAGGGAAGCAGACGAAGAAGCACTTCGCCAGTCTCGAAGAAGCCTCATCAAAGCGAGTGCTCGAGCTGCTTCACATGGATCTGTTTGGTCCAGTTACTCCAGTTAGTGTAAATGGAAGGAAGTACACTCTAGTTGTAGTCGACGATTTCTCTCGCTACACTTGGGTTTTCTATTCAGCAAGAAGGAGACAGTGACCAAACTGCCACAACTACTCAAGCGATTGGCGGTGGAAAAGAATCAAGCTATTGTAACCATCCGCTCCGACAAAGGCACAGAGTTCTTGAACTCTACAATTGAAGCTTACTGCACGGAGCATGGGATAGCACACCAAACTTCCTCAGCACGAACACCTCAGCAGAATGGAGTTGCTGAACGAAGAAATCGAATCATCAAAGAAGCCGTCCGAACCATGATCGCAGACTCGAAGCTTCCGATGAAGTATTGGGCTGAAGCTGCCAATACAGCATGCTATACTCAGAAAAGAACGCTTCTCTGTAAACGGCACGACAAAACACCATATGAAATATGGACAGGGAGAATTCCTAACATATCTTATTTCCATATTTTTGGTTGTAGGGTCTTCATCCATGACAATGGGAAGTCACAGTTGAAAGCCTTTGAAAGCAAAGCTGATGAAGGAATATTCTTAGGATATTCTACATCAAGCAAAGCCTATAGGGTGTTCAACTGTAAAACCCTAATTGTGGAGGAATCACCCCATGTCGTATTTGATGAATCTTCTTTAAGTCTTCCACAGGAACAGGCTCAAGCGAATGAAAAAGATCAAAGCAGGGAACCCTCAAATCAACTCACTTGGGACGTGCTTGATGAAGATGATGAGATCAAGGACTCAAGCGAGCAGGATCCCAAAGGAGAAGTCGAAGCTGCCCCCAAGATTCCTGAAGCTAGTACAGGCCAAGCACCCAATCCAGTCGCTTCAGATGGTGAAGCGAGCGACAAGCAAGCAGATGAAGATGAAGCTGGCGGATCCAAGCGTGCATGGCTCAAAGATCACTCACCTAGCCAAATCATTGGAGATCCATCCAAGGGTGTAGTGACCAGAAGTCAAGTATTTGGAGAAAGTGCCATGTTCAGTTGCTTTCTCTCAAACATTGAGCCATCAAGCGTGGAGGAAGCCCTAGCCGACTCTAATTGGGTGATCGCCATGCAAGAAGAGCTGAACCAGTTCACTAGAAATGACGTATGGTACCTCGTGGATCGTCCCAAGTTCCAGCATGTTATTGGCACCAAGTGGGTGTTCAAGAACAAGACGGACGAGGACCACAACGTAGTGAGGAACAAGGCGCGACTCGTTGCCAAAGGCTACTGCCAAGAGGAAGGAATCGACTTTGACGAGACCTTCGCTCCAGTGGCACGGCTTGAAGCTATCAGATTGTTTCTAGCCTATGCAGCAGCCAAGAAGTTCAAGGTCTATCAAATGGATGTGAAGAGCGCATTCCTCAACGGTGAACTCAAGGAAGAAGTGTATGTGGAGCAGCCACCGGGTTTCGAGCAGGGAGATAAAGTGTATCGCTTGAAGAAAGCCCTGTATGGGTTGAAGCAAGCTCCCAGAGCTTGGTACGATACACTATCTCAATTCCTAGTGGATAATGGATTTCAAAAGGGAAAGATAGATCGAACTCTCTTCACCATCAATCATGGAAATGATATGCTATAGGTTCAGATCTATGTGGATGACATCATATTTGGATCGCCAAACCAGTCGCTTAGCGAGAAGTTTGGAGAGTTGATGAAGACCAAGTATGAGATGTCGATGATTGGCTTGATGAGCTGCTTTCTAGGTCTTCAAGTGAAGCAGCAGGATAATGGAATTTTCATCAACCAAGCGAAGTACACTAGAGATATGCTTGCTAAGTTTGGTGTTCAACATGCTAAAGCTGTGAAGATTCCTATGAATACCAACTGGAAGATGGAGCCAGACGAAGGAGGAAAATCTGTAGATCCTACAGATTATCGTGCCCTAATTGGGTCACTACTCTATCTCACAGCAAGTAGGCCAGATATCGCCTTTGCAGTCGGAGTCTGCGCTCGCTTCCAAAGCAACCCCAAGCACAGCCATCTTGAAGCTGCCAAGAGAATTCTTCGATATTTGAAGGGCACTGTCAATATGGGGCTGTGGTATCCAGCGGAGGACAATTTGGAGCTCACTGGATATTCCGATGCTGACTATGGTGGGTGCCGAGTTGACAGGAAGTCAACTTCTGGCACGTGTCAGTTCTTGGGAAGCAAGCTAATCTCGTGGTTCTCAAAGAAGCAGACAAGCGTAGCCACTTCAACAACTGAAGCTGAATATATGGCCGCAGGAAGCTGCTGTTCTCAAATCCTATGGCTTCGTCAACAGTTGAAGGACTACAAAGTTGAGGCGAATGAAATTCCGATCTTCTGCGACAACAACAGTGCCATATGTATCTCGCAGAATCCAGTGCTTCACACCAGGTGCAAGCATGTGGAAATTCGACTTCATTTCATTCGTGATCATGTCGAGAAAAAGGATATCAAGCTCGAGAAAATCCATACCGATCTCCAGCGAGCAGATATCCTCACCAAGCCTCTAGCTGAGTCTCGATTCAATCAGCTATGCATGGAATTAGGGTTATTAGACCCTGGTGAAGAATGCTAGTTCCAGGATGCACGAAGGAGTGTTCGCTTGTTCTCTTGTGCGTCACTCGCTTCGGATCTTCACCAACTCAAGCGAGCCACTTCAAATCTCACTCGCTTGAAGAAAATGAAGTTAGGTGGAGATAGGTGGAGTATTGGAAGAAGTTCCTTACCAACTTATTGGAATTGTTAAGTATATGGTTAAGGGGGAACTAATGCTTCTCTCGGAGCAAGCTACTTCCAAAGCGAGCTAAGAAAGCTGCTATCTTGAATCCTGCATCGCTTCAATTTGCCCTAGCTTGGGTCAAAGCGAGCGAACTGCAGATTCATTCTTTAGAATGTAGGAAAGCTTGAAGGTTTACCTTTTTATACAAAAGATTGCAGGGCTGGTGACATGCTTCTGCGTAAAATACGAGATTGTCTTGTCAGAGCATTCTCATTGTCATCCTGTCCATTTCTGCTCTAAGATGAGGACTTGTACTCATCCCCCATTCGTCGTGAATAAGTAAACTTACGTGATGCTCCCTTCGGGTTGTAGTAAGCTTGTGTACTATATTCATTTTCTCCCTCATTCACTTCGATGGAGGACTCTCTAATTCGTAGAGGAAGATGAATGCCATGAAGACGAATGCCATGAAGATCTAACTTAACATATAGCATTCAACGAGTGGTATCTAATTCAACATGAAGTCTTCAATTTGTGGTATCAGTCTCCTACGAAGCGAGATTGACTGGTAAGTGTTTCAATTTTTAAGTACACTAAGTGAGCCGAAGCGTGCTAGAAACCTTCACTCACTACGTGGAAAATATGAAATGAATCTGACACAAATACAAAGAGGAAAACACTCTTGTTTATCCTCGAAGTATGTAAGTCAGAAACATTTTAAAATTAAGCAAAGAAATTCAATTTCTTATTCCAGTCGCTTCAGATGGCCAAGCGAGTGCTTCGTCACTCAAAGCTAGCCATCGCAAGCGAGTGCGGAACAGTCACTCAAGTGAATGCCTCTCAAGCGAGTCAAGGCGTAGCAGCCCAACTCGAAGCGAGCGGGCATGAAGCGAGTATGAGCTGTCTGCACTCGAGTGCAATTTTACTTTCTGCTGTGCATTTAATGCAGGTGCAGGAACGACGAAAATAATGGGCGCGTGTTCACACGTTTGAATTTGAAGCGGGAAAAGGCGGAGATGATCCAGCCGTCGAATCTCAACAGCCCCCAATCTGGAGCTGTTCGATTAACGCCGTATACGACAAGCCAACCATAGAAGGCCACGTGGCGACGCCGAGCAAGTGGCGGTTCACTTTTACTGTGATGACGCCGGACACGTCAGATCCATCACCGCACGTCCGCCGCCTACCTACAGGATTTTCGGCATTATTACCGTCCTACCCCTGCCACGTCAGACAAAACCTAACTCTATATATATGGACGAGGCAGAACTGCAGAAACCTTCACAGCCTTCTAAAATAGCCATTCTCGTGCTAGATCTGCAATTATTCTGCAACTCACGAGTCTCAACCCTTTCTTTTTAAAACTCTGCTCAAATCTCTTTCATAATCCACCATGGGCAAGAAAAAGAATACAGAGACGATGGAGCAGTTCATGACAAATGTTGGCGAGCACATCAACGTCGAGCCCCATCTCGACCCTATCGTCATCGAAAGACATGGTTTCTTCCGTAGAGCCGTGACCACGGCCGGTCTATGGAAGTTTATAACGTTGATGCCGACGAAGATTCTGGCGAAAGCAGTGGCAGAAATCTTACTAAACTTGAAGAAGGAACAAAATACCTCATCATTTACAGATCCTAAGTCCAAGAAGCCAGTGGAGGTGGATTTGAACGATTTAATCAGTGTGTTCGATCTGCCAAGAGAAGGAGGAGACTCACTGTTAGATTTGGGTCTTTCAGCCAGGGTGCAGTATGGTCGATTTGCAGCCGCCGGAGCAGATCCGAATTTCAAGGAAGCCAACATTCGCAAAAGTTTGAAGAACCCTTTCAATCTCATCTGCGAACTCTTTACGAAGAGCATCGCATGCTATGTCGGATCCCTCGATACACTGTCGGAGACGAAACTGATCGGCACCGCTATGATTGTCGACAGTCTCGCAGGAACGAAGTTTAACTGGCACGGGTGGTTCCTCAAGCAAATCCACGAGGCTGCTGAAGATTTCGCGTTCGTTCCAGGAACTGCGAATAAGATTCTTCGCAAGGGAAAATTGAAATTCTTTTCAAGACTGTCTGTCGCACTGGAGATGAAGTTTCCAGAGAAAATATGGCCGGATTCCGACACGACCATATACAACAAGCAGACAATCTTCTACGATTCGTGGAGGAAAACAAAGATTTTGATGGATCTGGGACTTCTGGAAGTTGAAGTGCCCATTGCAAGAACAGTTGCCGAAAGGCAAGCTGAAGAAGGCCAAGTGAGGCCGGTCGCTTCACCCGGGAAGCGAGCCGCGCCGAAGCGAGGCAAGAAGACGAAGCGAGTCGCTTTGCTTGTCCAAGAAAGCGAGGCGGTGGAGAAGCCGCTTGAGGACATTGAAGCGACTCAAACCCAAACTCAAAACCAACCTTTAACCCAATCACCCCCACTTCAAATCCAAGACCAGTCCACCCAGATACCAGAACCCCAAGCTTCATCAACCCAACAACCTCTCACACAGACAAAACCCCTCTCTCCCCATGAAGAAGAGTCAGCATCTTCTTTTCACATTCCCACTGTTCCATTCCTCAGCATAGATGAAGCTGCTGCCTACACTTCATTCACCCCACTTCAATCCCAGCCGATACAACCACCACCCACTGAAGCCATCAAAATTTCAGAAACCCAAGAAACCGTATCACCTACCCAATCCCTCTCGACATCGGCAGCTACAGCCGATACCGCCCAAACTGTAGGAGAACGACCCACCATTCCTCAATTCATAACCCCTGCCCTCACCGTACACAAGCGGGCACTCGAACGCTATGTCCTAGACATAGAGCAAGCCGCTGAGACAATCAATCTTCGCTACAATCTTCACTCCGCGAACGTTGCATGGAGCGACGTGTTCTACACCAATGTAGTCGACTTTCTGACGTACATCACGTACCGAGGAACGGAGTACTACAAAATTTTCAGACTCCTCAAAGCCTTCACAGAAGAGGAACTGATTCAAATGGAGGCCAAGACACTCAACTTCATAGGCGAAAATGGCTTTCATGCCTTCCTTGAAGGGACCAACTTCTGGGAGAAGCTGGATGCAAAGGTGAAAGAATCATATCCACTCGCTACAGTTCCGAAGCGAGTGCCCTTTTCCCATGAAAGGAAGCTCATCAGGGAGTATAAGGAGGAGGTGGAGTTGAAGGATGCAGAAATCGCTAGTCTTCAAAGCGAAATCACGAAGAAGAGTGAGGAAATGGAGAGGAAGGCGGGGGAGGTCATCAGTCTTAGAGAAGACTTTGACAAAAAGAAGAAGGAATTGGAGGGAAAGGTGGAGGAGAAGGAGAGGCTTCTAGAGGAGAAAGAGAAGGCGCTGGAGGCGCAGGTGAAGCTAGTGGATGACAACACCAAAACCATCACCGAACTCAAGGGCTTGCTTGAGGCAGAAAGAAGCCGCTTGAGGGAGGTTAACGCCAAATTAATCGCTCTAGTCAAAGAGAAGAAGGTGTTAGAGAAGGAAGTGAAGGAGAAGGTGGAGAATAGGGAAGGAGAGTTGGTGATGAAGGGAAGCGAGCTCCTCAATACCAAAAAGGCTCTTGACTCACTTCGAACTGAGTTGAAGGAAGTCAAAGAAGACAGTGCCATTGACAAGAGAGAACTTGAGAGTCTAAGGAGTGGTGCGCAGGCACTTGACTTGAAAAACGCTGAATTAACCATTCTACTGCAGAAAGTCAAGAGACTGAAAGAAACTCTCACTGTAAGGATCACTGCAGATGCCGAATTTCACAACTCTCTCAATCGGAGGGAGAGGAGGCTTGCCATGATGAAGGCAGAACTTGAAGCTTCCAAGGAACACTTGGAACTCACACTTCAAGAAGAAACAAAGAAAATCACCAAAGCTGTAGAAGCGGAGCTGGAGGCTCGCTTCAGAGAGGTGGAGCCATTAGAGAGTATGATGGCATCTGTTGTTGAGAGAGAGAGGCAGTGCGAATATCTGCTCGAAGAAATATCCATCAAGACTGCTGAATTAGTGGCGCCATCCATGGATAAAACCCAGCAGATGCTTCAGACTGTCCTCAACACAGTCAATTCACTCCATCAATCCCTCTCCGGAAAATCTATCATCCTAACCCCTGGCAATGATGATGCCAAAAAGGGGGAAGGACAAGTGAAGCTAGGAGGGGAAGGACAGATACATGAAGGAGGAGTTGGAGGCTCAGGGGGAAGTAGAGTTGGTGTGGAGTTGATGCTGGAGGGAGGCAGTGGTGCCGGTGAGAAGGAGGATGTAGACGAAGCGAGGGCTCTGGGCAAGACGAAATTCACGGAGGAGGAGTTAATGAAAAAGCCCGAAGAGCCTAGGAGGCCGCTTCAGGAAAAAGTGCTGAGTGCCTCTATTGCACAGCATCCTCCAGTGACTGTTATAACGAAGGAGGAAAAGAGGGTGCAGGTGGAGAAGGATGCTGCCTTGGCGTGGGAGATGGAGCAGCTGTTTAAACTAACCAAAAGTTCTATTGCTGCAGGTGCTTCATCCAGTTCCCAAGCGGCCACTACACCCAAAGCGCCCGCTTCAGCCGCCGCGCCAACTTCGACAGCCGCACTCACTACGACCACTGCTGCACTCACTTCGTCAGCAGTCGTCCCCTCAAGTGCTGCCAAGAAGGACATGCCACCTCCCCCACCACCGAAGCAGTCATTGAAGCGAGCTGCTCCAGATTCTAAGCAAGATGACCCCGAGGCCAAGCGCCAAAAGGTCAAGCAAGCAGTCGCTTCAAAAGCTGGAAGAGAGGAGAGAAAGAGGAAGGAAAGAGAAGAGGGAAGGAGCAAAGGCGTGAGGAAGAAGAGGAGTAATGAAAGGCGACTCCAAGTGATCGACGCACGGATCGAGGAACACTTCAGTGAAGTGTTACTCATCTAGTCTTCATTAGTGCGTAGCGCCTTCATCCCTCTTATGCCAGAAGAGTCCGAAGCATGTGAAGCTCAAGCCATATTTGATGCATGCGACGTGACTACAAAGGAGATGGTTGAGTCTGGTCGATATCCTCTCAAGGAGGAGCAAGATTACATTCGCAAACAACTCAATGCGAAGCGTCCATCGTGGAACAGCGAGTCGGGAGCAAAATTCAAAAAGACTATGGCTCAACTGTCAAGCAGGTCAGAGGAGGAGTTGGTCAAACGGAGGGATGAGCACCTGGACGGAAGGGAAATCGAGGATTTCATTCCGAGAGATCTGCTCGAGCTGTGGCTGTACTACAAAGACCTATTCATCAAAGCCTATTATTTCTAGGAGGTAGTGCCGCTGCAAAATGAGTGTTCTCGAATAAGTGCTCTCAACAACTTCCTTGCCACCTATGACGACAGATTGCGCCGCAAAATCTTTACAATGGCTGAACAAGCAGAGCCCAAGCCAATTGTTGTCAAGGTACCAGCTTTAAAGGAATTCCCCATGCCTTATCATCCAGGCACGGACGTTCCTAATAGAGGAATAATTGATGAGGAAGTAACTGAAGCCTTCAGGCTGGAGAGTGCATGGAGAAGACCTAGTATCCACACAGTAGACTCTATGGAATCAAGAGTTCTATCAGCTTACGTGGATACTGCTGCTGTTGAAGAAGAGAAGAAGGAGGAAGAAGGAAAGGAGAAGGAGAAGGAGGATGAAGCTGCAGGAAACCTTTGAGTTTCAAGCTTCTGAACATATCTTTTGTGAACTGCCTTGTTCATCTATCTAATTTCAATTTTTGTCTCCTCTGTGTCATTTACTCGCTTTGTGAATGACTTTACATTTTTGCTACAAACTCATTAATTTAACCGAAAAAAAAGGGGAAGGAACTTAAAAGAAAATTACAAACGAAACTGCAAAGGAAGCAGTCGCTTGGAGTTCCCTTCACGGTTAGATAGACTAGATTTATTTTTATCTAAGTCGTATGGGTTTTGGCATCATCAAAAAGGGGGAAATTGTTGGGAATTGTTAAGAACGAATATGTTAAGGGGGAACCTATAAGGGATATTTTAGTGTTTTGATTTGATCCCAAAACCCCAAAGCGTTCTGTTCCCAAGTGACCCATTTTGATGTAGTTAATAAGTTAGAATTTTTCTAAAAGCCTACTATGTTAGGATGGCTCTTTTATTTTGCTTAGATTAGACTTCAAAAGTTCAAGTGAAGGCCACTCACTTGAGTGTGTTTTCCAAAGCGAAGCGGGTCAAGCAAATCGAAGTGAAGCGTGCCGAAGAATAGCGAAGCGAACCGATCGCTACAGTAGATTCAAAGTGAGTCCGCCAAAGCGAAGCCAAGCGAGCGCTACAGTTCAAAGCCAAGCGAAGCGAGCGCTACAGTTCAAAGCGAAGCAAAGCGAAGCGAGCGCTACAGTGGAATCAAGTGAACCCACTAAAGCGAAGCGAAGCGTGCGCTACAAAGAAAAGCCGAAGCGAATCAACGCGAGTCAACACTTAATTTAGTAGCGTCACGAGAAATTTATTTCTCAAGTGACTCACTACAAATATGACTGTGAAGCGACTCACTTCAGAGCGGCCGCTACAACTTCAAAGCGAAGCGAGCCACTACCTACCAGAAAGCGACAGCACAAATTCCCGCTCCAAATTTGAACTCCAGTCTACTGGAGATCTTCGCATTTATTACGAGATCTCCACGTTTCGACTCAAGAGAGGAGCAGAGGAGTTGACTGCCAGGCCGACAAGGCGCCGTAACAGTACTGGGTCGCTCAAGTTACTGTTGAAATTGGAACTTAGCCATTTCCGGCAAAAATCCAAAACTGCGCATCTGAAAAGTAGCCAGCCAGTGCAAGTACTGTCGAGAGAAGGAGGGACAAGGCCACCAACCAAGCAACGGATCTCAGCCAACCCTCCGCCTATAAATAGTGAAGGATCACAACGTGAAGAAGCAGAACACTACTTGAGCATTCGAGCGCCTACTGCAAACAAACACTCCCAGCTTTCATAGCAATCTTCGAGTCTTTGTTTTCTAGTGTTCTCCGAGTTTCCAGTTCATCGGAACTCGTCTTCACAACCTTCACACTTAGAGTCTAAGCCCATTCCATATCCAAGCTTAGAAGAAGAGCTCTAGCCATCTTTGCACTTATTGTAAAGAGCTCTTCATAGTGTGTTTCGTCAACCAAAAACCCTAAACTCTGTCTGTTAGGTTTTTGAGTGTCGTCGTTAGGTTGTTCAGATCTAAGGCCCTTCTTTCATCGATTGAAGAAGCCTCGATCGTAGAGTTGAGATCCAAGCTTACACTTACATCGTTTGTGTAAAGCTCGATCGAAGCTAGGCTGTAAGGAGAGCCCGTAATCTCCCTGTCTGCTGACTGAAGCGAGTGAAGCTTCTAGTCTAGTTAGGTTTTTGGTGTGAACCCGGAATCACCCAGCGTCTGTCAGATCCAAGCGAGTGAAGCTCGATCTTGACCAGGCTTTTGAAGAGCCCGAAATCTTCAAGTTCTTGAGTGAAAAGAACGGTTGCCGTCGTGCAACAAAGTGGACGTAGGAGCTTTATCTCCGAACCACTATAATTCTTGGTGTCGTATCTCTCTTACCTTAATCTCTTTACAGTATTCGATTATCCATTGCACGTGCATATAAACAAACTTAACTTGGATTTTCAATTACTTAGGAAAGATTATAGCTCACCAAATTCCGCACAAAGAGTAAAGTCTCACTCTTGATCAAGCTCTAAGCTTAGGTCAAGAGATTCGTGATTGCTTTAGATCTAGCCCTCGGCTAGGTCTTAGTATTTCCAAAGAGCACTTTACTTTATACTCTGAGTTAAGGAATTGAAGTTGAAAAACTTCAAAATACGTATTCACCCCCCCCCCCCCCACCCCCTCTACTATTTTTCCTATAGCAAACCGGGACCAACAAGGGTTTTCTTATTAAAAACTCTATAAGCTTTGCTAACCTCCGAATATCCTAAAAATACTCCTGGATCGGCCTTGCTATCAAAAGTTTTTAATTGAGATTTGCCATTGTTATGGATGTAACACAAGCGTCCAAAAGATTTAAAATACTTTAACCTGGGGAGCTTGTTGTTCCACAGCTCATAAGGAGTCTTTCCATGTCGGGTAGTGATGATCGACCTGTTTTGGGTATAGCAGGCTGTGTTAATGGCCTCTGCCCAAAACTTCTTTGGAAGGTTGGTTTCATCCAACATGGTACGAGCTGCTTCCTTCAGTGACCTGTTACGGCGCTCCACTACGCCGTTTTGTTGAGGAGTACGAGCTGCTGAGGTTTGATGATGAATTCCACTCTTTGTGCAATATTCTTCGATCATCGCATTGATAAATTCGGTGCCTCGATCGGATCGAATGGAGATGATGGATTTCTCCTTTTGATTGCACAGTTTGCTCAGCAACGCGGGTAGCTTCTCCAAAGTCTCCTTCTTTTTGTACATGAAAATAACCCACGTAAATCTAGAATAGTCATCTATAATAACGAGAGCGTATTTTCTACCGTTTATACTCAAGGGGGTGACTGGACCAAAGAGGTCGAGATGGAGAAGCTCAAGAATTCGATTTGAAGCTTGTGCCGTCACACTTGGAAAGGATGATCTTGTTTGCTTTCCAGCTTGACAGGCTTTGCAAATGTGATCACGATCGAAGACTTGATCTGGCAGGTCGATCACCAGTTTGTTGCGTGCGAGCTTGTTGATGGCCTTGAAGTTCAAATGACTCAGCCTCTTGTGCCATAACCAGCTTGTCTCGGTATCAGCCTTTGTGATCAGGCAGATCTCTATCCCATCAGTCCATTGAACTATGTAGAGTCTATCCTGCAAAATTCCGGTAAGGAGTATTTCTCCTTCCTCATTTCTCACGAGACATTTGTTAGCGGTGAATTCTACTCGTTTACCATTCGAGCAGAATTGCGACACGGAGAATAAGTTATGATTAAGACCTTCAACATATGAGACATTAGAAATAGTTGTTTTTCCAACTTTTAGATAGCCCTGGCCCGTGTGTGACCCTTCGAATTTCCTCCAAAGGTTACAAGTGGCCCGTCTCGTTCTTGATAGTTTGATAGTAGCGATTTGCCACACGTCATGTGCTTGGAGCATCCACTATCAATGATCCATACAGCTCCACGAGCTGCTTGGCTCCTTCTTTGAGCCTTCTCGACCTGCATTTAATTAAACTTAGCAACCCATTTGAGATTGGGTGCTACATCGGTTGCGGGAACAGCCTTTGGGACCCAGATTTGTTTCGCCGGTCTGCTTCTATCCGAGGCTGAGGACGAGGCAGTGGAGGTCTTGGGCTTGAGAGCCTTGGATTTCTTTGAGCGAGGGCGGCGAGGCTGACAATAATGCTCTTCATGAAAACCAGGTTGATACTGCCAGTCTTGAAGGTTTGACTGTTGTGGATAGTGGCAGTAACACCCTTGATGAGCCGGGTAGAAGAACTGAGGGTGATACGGCCTTTGATAGTACTGGCCTTCGTAGCGCCCTTGATGAACAGCCTGCTTTTGATGAGTAGGAGCAGGTCGACGATGCTGGGCAGGTCGACTCACTTTCTTTTGAGGAACAGGCTGTTCCTTCTTATGAAGATCGGTCTTCTTGTGTTGCTTTAAAAGAATGGCTTGGGGCTATCGAACTGGATTCTTCAGCTTGACCATCTTATCTGGCAGAGCTTGATGAGCTTTCCGGATATTCTTTGATTTTGACTGCGCTTTCACGAACTTGATCTCGCAGTCTTTATCCTTGCTTTCCTTAGAATCCAATACCAGAGTGATCGCGTGGATTGCGTTGCATGGATTGGACCTCTTCCAATTTCTTTCCGCTTTTCTTCAACTGACTCAGGGTGAGTTGAAGTTTTCCTTCCTTTTCCACGAGGAGTTCGTGTCGAATAACCAAGTCAGCCAATTTTGATGTAAGGCTGTGAATTTCGGCATCTTTGATCTTGAGGGACTCGTCCTTATCGAGCGCCCTGGTATCGAACTCCTTTACTCGGAAAGTCAATTCTTCAATTTTTGACTTTAGGACTTCGATCTCCCTTTCGTTTTCCTCATCATAGGGAGTGAATTTTCCTTCTAATGCTAGCTTGTATTCTTCATTCTTGTTTATCAGCTCAGCATTATCTTCAACGACCTCTTTGAGTGTAACCACGAGATCGGCATAATCATCGAGCTGTTTCTTGATTTCTTCCCAAGACACAGCCTCGGATAGTTCTTCACCTTCTTCTGCACATTCATCGTCAGAGAAAGAAAGTGAAATAGGTTGAGGAACCACCTTTGAAGATCCCTCGGTTTGTTGGTGTTTTCCAACAAAACATTCTTCATCATCACTTTCGTCGAAAGCGATGTAACCCTCGTCATCACTTGACGAGCTGTCTGGAGGTGAGCCTCCTTTGTTTCTTCAGCGATCATGGCAGCTCGTTGATCCTTGAGCTTCTTATCGCGCTTTGCACGGAGCTCGTCTCTCTCGGCCTTTGTCAGATCAGGACAATCGGTCTTATAGTGACCCGGCCTGCCACAACCAAAACAACCACCCTCGGGTGTGTTAGAAGAATTGAAGGTTGAGGGTTTACCTTCTCCCTTTTTGTCAGGGCGGTCGTGGTTGCGGTTTGACAAATTTCGCTTGTTGTCACGGTAGAATTTCTTGTATTTGACAACTTTTCCTAGGAGCTTCTCATTTCTCCTAGCAGCGAGAGCATAGTCGAGAGTCATCTTCTCGAACTTTTTGACGATGGATTCGTCAATCGAGCTTGGGGTAGCAACAGAGGCTGCTTCGGCCTTGAAGGCTACCTCCTTGTCATTCTTTTCATCGGCCTTCTTGCTGGTAGAAGGCTGTGCTGACCCGTGGATGTGGATCATCTCATATTCATTTCCGACAAGAATGTCGAAAAGATCTTCAGTGGTGAGAGAGTTGAAGTCGAAACGGGTTGGATGCATGGCGGTGTATACGTGCCAGTTTGCGGGTAGAGCACGCATCACTTTAAGATTTTTCTCGCGCTGCGTATATTTGTGAGGGTTGATTGCAGCGATCTCGAGAATTATTTCGGTGAAGCGAATCTTCATTGCTTCTATGGTTTCACCCGAAATCATCTTGAAGTAATCGAACTTACTGCACGCCATGGACAGCTTGTTTTCCTTCATCTCTTCTGAACCCAGGCTGATGGACCGGAGGGTGTCCCACATTTCGTTGGCAGTCTCAAGATTTCGGATCTTGGCAAGATAGACGCCCTTTACAGTGCTAGAGATGAGTCCCTTTGCATAATCATCGAGACTGGCCTCCTTCCTTTCCTCGGTTGTGTAGTCGCGAGGATTTTTGAGGATCTTCTCGTATGTGGCCTCCCCGGGGGACGTTCCTTCAACGATGATCTTCGCTGCATAAATGGGAGTGGGGCCATTTTCGATGATCTCCCACATGAGGACGTGATGTGCTTTGAGACACATCTTGATTCTGAAGCTCCAGTCTTCATAGCCTTGTATGGAGAAATCTTCACAAACCCTGAGAAGAGAAGCCTCCATTGCAAAATATGATATGTATGAATGAAAAGATTTTTCAAAAAGGATCGGTTCAAAATGACCAAAAGCTTGATAAAAACTTTTAGTATGCAAAGCAGCGGTCAAAAGAACCACTGCTCTGATACCACTTGTTGGTCCCGGAAAAGAGTAATTGGTGTATGGGGGGGGAATACACCAATAACCAACCGTTTTTGACGTTTTTGAAAATTAGGTCGATAAAGAGGTCGACTGTCAAGGTCGATCCTATCAGAGGCAGATTGATCTATCAAGCTTGTTAGATAACAAGCTTGATTTATCAAACTGTGCTTATGCGGAAGTTAGGAGGTTGATTAACTCTTTGAAAAATCTAAGGATGATGAGCAAATGCAGGTTGTTTCGTGAAATGCAGGTTGATGCTTGTCAGATTGATAAAATAAGGAAGAACGATAAATAGAGAGAGAGAGAGAGAGAGACACCGCAATTTAGCGTGGTTCGGAGAAACCCTCCTACGTCCACGTCAGGTCGACTCGACCTGAGAATCCCTTTACCTTCGGATCCAACTTCTCTCTTATTTATACTGACTGAGTATCAGTTCTAAATACACTCTAACTTGAATATATCTAGACACGAGTTGCGGGTCGTGACCCTTACAACCTTTCGTACAAAACGTACATACAACCTTTCACTTACTACAGAGTTTTGGCTAACTCTATAATGGTGAAAACCACAAAACAAATTTTCTAACTTCGAACAAGTCGGAGAAGAAGTTGTTGAATCAACGACAAGCAGCAGTGATCGCTTCGTCGTTGGGGCTTTTATCGGAGTCTTAAATCTCTATTCGTCAAGTGTTCGGGAAACTATTGGAATTTCGAACACTTGAAAAGATATGAACTTTGAGAGAGATTTTGGCAGAGTATTTGCGTTGATAGCTTGAGTTTCCCATGCTTGAATTCGATAATGGCTTGAAGTATTTATAGGCAGTTTTTGAAAACTAGCCGTTGGAGTCTGGATGATGTGGCACTAGCCGTTGGGGCGTGACTCACTTCTAGCCGTTGGGAAGTTTCGTCCTTGCTGGCATACCACGTGGCAAGGATCAGGTCGTGTTGCTCCATGAAGGTGGATCAACAACCTTGATATGATAATCCAGCTCTTGAAATATTCTAAGTCAAAGCAGGCTGGAAGCTTGATAAGGAAGGTCGATAGACAGCTAGATATAACAGCTCGATCCGAATGAGGCAGGTCGATAAACAACCTTTCTCTTACAGAGTGGATCAAACTTGTATTTAAACTTTAGAGAGCATCGACCTGCACTAACAGGTAGCAGGTCGATCTATCGGCCTTGACCCTAAACAAGTGAAAATATGCCTAAATGTGGTTTCGAAAAACATCATCAAAATCAAACTGCAAGGGGTTCCCAACACTTGGGAATAGGATACTTAGGGGTTTTGGGATCAAATCAAAACAAATATACCCACTTCAAAGTGTCCCATATGAGTTCCCCCTTAACATGTGATCCTTAACAATTCCCAACAGAGTAAAATCCCCCCTCATTGATAAAATGTGAGAAAAGAGGTAAAATTTATAGAGTAATTTTCTCTTTTCTCTCATTTTCTTTCGCATCAAAGAGAACGCAGCCTAAGAGAAAAAATATTGATCGTAGGGTAGTAAAATCTAATCAAACATACACAAATAACCAATCAATCTATATAACCAATTTAATCCTACTTAGATGGAATACACATATATGCAACCTAAGATTTCCGCTAGGATAATCTGAGATAGTAGGCTAATCTAAACTTAATCACCGCTAGGTCTCATAAGAATGAAACTAGTTACCAATAGCTCAAGTATTACAGTATAATTAATAAAGGTTCAGCTATGACACCTAAATCAATTACATGAAAAACCTACTATTAATCTAAATTCCGTTAGGATAGTTAAATTGAATCGTATTATGTTTCAAGAGTTCAATCGTGCAATTAATCCTGCTAAGGTAAAAACCACACAACTATACATACATAAATAGTCAGTTAATCATGTATGAGAATAAACACCATGAAACATAAATCTAAGTGGAAGGATAAAATAAATCTATAAAGTATTCATGTAGATATAATTAAATATACAAACCCTAGAATCAATCTAGGAAAATTAGCTAGACATAGTTAAAAGAAAGGTAGAAGGAAGATTAAACATAAGTAAAAGCATAAAGTAAAGAAAAAGAGATAGAAAAACTCTTGAATCTTCAATAAATCTTCAATCGTCTTAAATCTTCGTACATAAATGTAAAAACGAATCTAAACTATAAAACGAATCTAGAATCTAGAATGGAATTGAATACTATGTAATAGGCAATGATACAATGATGAGTTTTGGGGTATATATAGGGTAGAAGATTGGAATAATAACCTAAATGTATAACGACTCGGATAAAAGAATGAAAAATATAAAATTTGAGGATTTATGGGAGCTTCTATCGACCTACCTATCGACCGATAGGCTAGGTCGATAGGCCCAACGCGTCTTTCTTGTTTCAGCCGTATCTTCCTCGTCCGAACTCCGAATTGACATCCGTTTTCGCCTACGTACTCCTATGGAACCCCTCTTTGATATTATTTTTTCATTACTTCCAAAAGAACTTTGTAATAAAATCGTAAGAGGTCAGAACTTGAGATCAATGATTCATCATCTTCCTTGGTTTCGTTGTCTCTCATCTCATCTTGGGTTTATTCGACTCTAAAAGCCCTAAACGCACTTAAAACAACCCAAAATCATAAACTAACTTGAAATAACATAAATGATACAAAACACAAGATAAATTATCTAAATAAGACAAGAAAACAACACTTTTACACTTAGAAGATCGGGTAAAAATGACACCTTATCAGTTTCTCTCTGAAGAGTCCACACATGGATATAAAGACTAGGGCTGGGAATCGGTACCGACAAATTCGGTTATAACCGAACCGAACCGCTAACCGCAATTGCGGTTAGCGGTTCGGTAAACGGTACGGGTATGACATTCTAAACGGTTATCGGTTACCCGATAACCGTTCGGTAAATAACCGCTAACCGCAATTTTTTAATTAATTAATTTTTTTTTATATAATACGAATTTTAAAATTTAAATATTAAATGAATGATTTGTCATTTCATTTGTGCTAATAGCATAAACAATTGACTAATTGTTTATTTAAATAGGGCTAATAGCATAAACAATTTGAATTGGTCACGATATTTAAATACGATTTTCTTTTTTCTTTCTGTTAGAGTAATTGACTAATTGTTTATTTATGCATATTTACAGAACTCTATTAAGCTATGTAACTAATTAAATTGTGGCTTAATTCATCGATTATAACTATAAAATAGGTCAATTTAATTGGGTTTGTTCTATTTTCGTACATAAAACTGATTATGAAAATTTCAAAATTTTGGATATGTACAGGTTTCTAGATCAGTTTTGTAGGATATCATCTTCGTCGAGATGGGGAAGTCTCCCGGAAAATGGATCAAATGAATATTTGGCAAAGGATCCAAATCTAGTCAGTCGAAGGGGAGAGAGCTTTCTGTAATATAAAATATCAATATATCATAGTAATATATATGACAAAAATGTGTGAAATAATGAAAGAAGTTAAATGGAATAATAATTCAAAATTAATAAATTAAAAAAAAAAAAAAAAAAAAAAAAAAAAAAAAAAGCGGTTATCGGGTAACCGCATACCTAAAACGGTTCAGGTATCGGTACATTTTTCACGGAAATTGCGGTTCGGTTAACCGCAATTTCGGTTCGGTTATCTGATAACCGAACCGATTCCCAGCCCTAATAAAGACGATCAACAACATCGCGCGAGAGCAACACAAATGATGATGATGGATCCAAATATCAAGCTCACACGTAGACAAATCGAGGTAATTATGCATCTATATGTTGTGGATCATCCATGTATCATACCCCCTTTGTCCCACGCAAGACAATACGTTTCATTTAATCAATTTTTGGCACGTTTTTACACGGTTCTTGATGATGTGTTTTAAAATAGATTTTTGAAGAATTTTTCTTTTACGGGAAACTATGATAGTTGTATTATCCCGCAAAAGAAAAATTCTTCAAAAATCCATTTTAAAACTCATCAAGAAGAAGTGTGGAAAAACATGATAGAAATTGGCAAAATGAAACATATCATCTTGCGAGGGACGGAGGGAGTACTTGTTACCACTCCATTGACTAGTCAAATTTTTTTGAGTTGGAGTAAATCTGTTACAAGGGCTTTAGCTGCGCGCAACAAACTAGAACTTCTTGACGGTACTTGACAAACACGTTTTTTTATATGTATTTAGAAGTGTTTCGAGGGTTGTATTGTGTGATTTTTGTGCTTAAAGAGGTAGAAAAGTGCTAAGGTTTACAACTCATACATTTTCTCTAAATTCTTCGTTTTCTCTCGTTTACTTTGCTGATTTCTAGGTAAATGGTGGAGTATTGGAGAAAGCGGTCGATTTCATGTTGTAGAGGGGCTTGATATGAAGCCATAGTAAAAAGCGGATCGAGATTCCGAGTTGAAATGAGGGAGAACGAAGCAAAACGGTGAAGTCGCGCAAGATGAAGGAAGAACCGATCGAATCGAGAGACGACGTCGGACAAGCAAAACGGTTGGGCAACTGGCGGCCAAGCTGCCCATGGAGATGGCCAGCCGGCAGTCAAACTGGCAGCCAAAATCCGGCCGCCGGTTTGTCCGCCAATCCTCCTTATTATGCCACATCATCACTATTCCGAAAATTATCATTACTTAGGCGGATTTTAAGCTATTTGTGGCTATCTTTTCCTTTACTTTTTTGATGTATTAACACTCTAAGAACCCTAGGAGACTAATACTTTCCTCTTTGATGTATTTGAATTGTGTTGGATGATCATGCTTGGAACTTGAAGACTATTGAAGCAATTTTATTTCTTGTTCTTTCCTTGTTCTTTTCATTATGATTCTCTTGTTTTGTTGGATTGCTTGCTAGATCTATGGCTAGCTAAGCATCTCTATGGCTCCAAGTGATGGATGATGTGATTTAGATGATGGGTGTTAGAGTTTATGATGTAGATTTACCTTCCACCTTGAATTACCTATGAATTGGGACTTAATTTGAATGCATGACTAATTGATCACTAGAATTACATCCAAGGTGTTTGATGGAATGCCTAGTAAGCTTCCGTTCATGACACTTGGCATTGATTCATACATATACCAACTAGAATACATTTCATATGATTCCTAGAAAGAATTAAATAGATTGGATGATAGTTGGTAGGTTATCTTAGAGTTAAATGAACTATTTGGAGTTGGTAGAACATATAAAGGCTCAGAAAACATTTATTGTTTTATTGATCAACTTGTTGGCTATCCTAGTAAGATAGGTAAACATAAATGATATAAGATACCATTCAAGGTGGATTAAATTGGTTTGAAGCATCTAAACTCAAAAAGCCCTCATCATAATCACATCGGAAGTTACTTGGATCCTTGCCCTTGTTACTTGAATTTTCATATTTGTTACTTGCTATTTTCATTACTTTAGTGCATTGTTAAACTTGATATTCATTTACTTCATTGCCCAGTTATAGAAAACAACAAAAACATGATGAATTGGTGCTTAGATAGTATAATAGAGACGACATGAACTACTAGGAAACTATTGATATATTCACTCCTTGTGTTCGACATTCGTACTTTCTTAGTTCGATATTATTGACCCTCTAGAAATAGAGTGATCAATTTTTGGCGTCGTTGTCGGGGAGCGATTAGATAGATATTTCAATAATTTGTTTAGTCACTTGTTACTAATTTAAGCTTTTTTTTTTAATTTCTTTTTCTTTTTGTTTGAATAGTTTGTTTAGTCACTTGTCTTGGAATTTGAGAAAAGGCATAGAAGGAGAAATTCAAGAGAAGAAGAGATGGGGGAGAACAATCCCAATATGGAAGCCATCATATGGAGGATGGATGAGAATGCAAGAAGAATGGAAGAAATGCAAGCGGAAATAGATGAGCAAAAGAGGAAGGCCAACGAGGTACCACCACCTCCCATCAAAGTTCCAAGCTCCAACGGAACAATACCAAGGAGGGGAGTGGGGCACAATCAATGCCAATAATTTTGAGTTGAAGACCGGCTTAATCCAAATGGTTATGAATGCTCAATTCGGAGGAAGCCCCTTAGAGGAACCAAGCGCACATCTCACTTCCTTTTTAGAGATGTGCGGCACCGTTAAACAAAATGGCGTCCCTAGTGATGCCATTCGACTAAGGATGATTGGATTTTCTCTAAGAGATAGAGCCAAGGATTGGTACAATGGATTGGATAAGTCAGAGGATACACACTTGGCAAGAATTTTGCAAAGCTTTCTTATCGAAGTACTTCCCGCCTTCAAAGGCTCACAAGATGACTTCGGAGATCTCCAATTTCTCTCAACATGGGGATGCTTATTCGAAGATTGGGAAAGGTATAGAGAGCTCATCCGAAAATGTCCTCAACACGGTTTTAGTGAGGATCAACAAGTAACTCATTTCTATAGTGGACTTACTTCTCACACGAGAAGTATAGTTGATGCCACCACGGGGGGTTGTTTGTTGAACAAACATGCTAAGGAAACATTGAGGATAATTGAGGAGATGGCCGCTGTTAGATCCGGGTCAAAGATTAACAACAACAATGTGATTACTCGTTATATTCATTGATTTACAAAGTATGCTTAGGTATAAATGATCATGAACAGAGATACAGTGAGGACAACGCAAGGCGCTGATCTTCATAGCTTAGCTACTAAGGAATACCTTTCCTCAGTGAAAGGGAACAAGATAGAGACCAAACGCAAGACATTTAAACCATCGATCTAACTCCGTTCACGTGGAAAAGGGAATAACAAGGAAGAGTGGAGGACGGAACGGTAAACGCAAAGCGTTCTTCCATTCATCCTCGGATAGTTGCAGGGAAGTACCTTCGATCTCTATCGCAGTCGTCGTCGTGCGCCTGCAAAACAAAGTCGGAGGAACAAAGGGGGAGGTTCCTCCGGAAAGAACCTCTGACGCTCAAGTCAGTAAGAGTACGAAAATTCCAAAGAGAGAGTATCAATGGAATAGTGTAGAAAAGTATAGAACTCGTACCTCAGAACGATGAAATCACTATCTATTTATAGGCATGAAAAAGGGTGAAAATGTTAATGTACCTGTACGAAGAGGACAGAAAAGGAATTTCTGGGGGGACAAGATTCCCTCCGTCATTAATTTAGTGGTCCTCACCCTAAGGTACGTAGAGTCATGCGGATTGCGTGTTCGGCAGATCCCTGTGCCTTAGCAGATGCCAACGGATCTGGGATAGCCTCTGCTTGGGATGAATCTGTGCAGGACTTATAGCTTCTGCGTGGGGTACAATATTTGCGTCAAAGGCAGCACCTGGGGCTTCTGGGGTGTGGATCCAGTCAGCACTAAAGGACGCCACGTGGCAAGGCTGATATTGGTTCCTATCAGCTACTCCCCCCCAGGTCCAGAAGCGTGCACCGTTAGCTTCTGCTGGACGCTTTGGCGGGAAAACTGTCCCTTCACTGACGTCATAAATGTCTTGTCGCATGCAAAAATGGTTCGATTGTTGGCTTTCCGAGGGTAAGGAGGCGTAGAGACTCCTCCTTTCATCATCATTTCTTTTCCTTTATTGTATAATCGAGGCAGGAAAAAAGGCGTCAATCCTTTTTTCCTATTTATAGAGGGCCTTCCCCCTCATCAGAATTTAATGTTGTCGGAGCCTATGATTAAACTCTGTAGTTAATAAGCTTGAGCTTTTCCGGCCATGATAATCTTTTCTCCGTGTTATATGAGGTTCTGACAGTCCCCTTGTGATGATTGTGGGGCTTTTTTATCCATTATTTGGAAAAGATTCGCCTCTTTTCTGAAGGGAAAATGTGCTAACATACTTATTTCCTTTCGTTCCTTATTCATTGTCTCTGTAATTACATGCTTTTACCCTTCCTTTCTCATGATCTTGCTTGGATGATTCCAACAAGTAATGGGATTTGACATTTCTAATTTTGAAAATTTTTAATTATTGTTTTCTCTTGAGTATACTATTTTTCTGGGTGCGTGTAAACACGCCAAAGAGAGCAAAGGCTCTTTTATGGCAGTACAACGGCGTGATGTGGTGGGTGTGACACGTTCCCCCACTTCTCTCTCCACATTCCTGCCTTTATTTCTTCCATCTTTTGAGTTTATAGGTTGTGTGTATTTAATCCTTCCTCTTATCCTCTCCCACATTTCACAGAAGAGGAAAAGACTCTCTCGCCTCTCTCAATTTCTCGGAGTTCCTAAGAACTTTTTCCTTCCCGTCCCTCCCGTAAATAGAACGAGCAGGTATTCTTGTCTTCTATTATTTTCTTGGGTTTTCCGCTGTCAACTTAGGGAATCATTATGAAACCCTCTTATTCCCGTCGGCCTTCTTCCGACTATCGGGGTAGCAATAGATCTACTAGGTCTAATCAGGGGTCAAATTCTCAGAGAGACGACACCGAAAATAGATTGAAAAAAATAGATTCTTTCTTTAGATAGATATGAGGCCTCTGCCCTAGATAAAACTGCTTTTGACATTTTTAAACGAAAAGTCAGAAATTTGGAAGAGTATTTGCTGGAGATTCCGGGGAAGGACGAACGACCTTTATTGCCAGAATCCCCTCGGAAGACCTTCTGGTTTTCTCAACTGTCGGCTTACGTTTTCCGGTTCCCCCCTTCTTTGTTCGCGTAGCTCAATTATATAATGCGCCTTTGAATCAATTAAACCCTGCATCTATTCGCAAGGCCGCTTTTTTTCATATGATTGCTAGTTTGGAGGGGGTAAGAGATACTGCCTACCTTTTCTTCCGGACCCACGAACTCAAACATAGGGATTATCATTTGTACTTTTCTCCACTTACTCGCTTTGCGAGCATGTATGGCAGATACGAGTCTAAGGATAAGGACTAGCATGAGTGTTATTTGACCATTAGTCCTCCTTCGGGTTCTTCTTGGAATATCCCTGATATTTGTCTATACAAGAATCCCAGTAGAGAAAAGCCATCACGCTTCCTTCCTTCCTTGTCCCCTTGGGAAGAGGAAATTATGTCTAATCTCCTAGCCCACTATCCTTCTGATCATACTATGCTTAGGCCTCTCGTAGAGAGTGAGGAGGCCTTGTCTTTCTTTGGCTTAAAGCCCAACATCCCCTGGTCTCCATCAATGGGTAATTTTTTTTTTTTTATTATTATCATTTTTTAGTTTTTATGTAGCTTTTCTGAATAGGTGTAGGATATTTACTTTCTCAATTTGGATAGAAATGGATTCTACCAAGCAAAATTTGAGGAAGAAGGCTCATGATAAGCTCATGCGATTGATTGAGAAGGCCGGTGCTAGGGATGCGGCTCCTGGTGTGGTTAAAGAGGCTTCAGCAGCGGAGGTTGAAGCTTTCTCAACCCAAACAGGGGGTTCTGCAGGCTCTTCCGATACAACTCAGAGAGCGAACATCTCCTCTACTAATACCGGGGCATCTGCCCAGCAAAAAGTGAAAGGCAAAGCTTCTCTTCGCTTCGCTTCACCCGTTGTTGTTGGCTCTGCATCACGAAACCCTCAGGGCTCCTTGCCCTTTCTTTCTCAAGCTTTGGTACAGACTTTTGTTACGCCGAGCATTGTGATTTATGCGGAGGCTCACATTCCTTCCTCCTCCCCTGGCACTCCTCCTTCCACCACCAACCCGGCGATGGAGAGTTTTAATTTTTCTTCTCTGGAGAAGATCCTACCCTCAGAAGATATTTCTCCAACATTCATGCGAAAGCTGGATGCCACTTTGGCGAATCCTTCTCGAGTTCTTGTGAAAATGAAAGGTTCCTCTCCTTCCTCTTCTTCAATAAAAAAGAGCAAGCTTAGTTCTGATGCGATGGTGATATACACCACCTCTGGTGTTATGGCCCCATCACCCTTAGACTCGAATGTTCAAGCATCTTCTGCCCTAAGCGAGCGTGACTCACAGGTTCTGGCATTGAACCCCTTGGCCTCATTCGCCCACACAAATCCCTACATCCCCCAAAAGGGACCACAAGCTCCTCGATCTCGTCTTTCCCCTTCTTCTGCAGGCTCTTTAGCCTTTATCCATTCCCTTCATCAGAAAGGTTTGGATGTTCCACCCGCTACCACACAAGGGGCAGGTGTAAGTGTCTCCTTTCCTGGCGTAGACAACATAGATGGGGGTTTAGCGGCTATGATCTTGGATAGCATCCCCAGGGACGAGGATTGGAGGCTGGCAGAGGCTTATCCTTCTGCCTTCTTGGTTAAGAAATCTGCTAGCTTAGAGCTGCAGGTATGATTTTACATGTATTCTCGAAATTCGCATATGCAGGTATGTTCTTTTAGATGAACATTTTCTAGTCATATCTGAAACATTTATATTACTTTAGGCTGTTAGCTGTAGGTCTATGCTGGGTGTTCGGGCCCTAGCATATGACAACCTGCAGGTCCGCCATTCTCAAGCAGAGAGGGAGAAAGAGAGGCTTCAAGCCGAAGTACACCGCCTTCGCGAGTGGGCTTGTAAACATGAGGCTTTTCAGGCTCTCAAGAACAGAATGTAAAGCTAGAGGCGGAGTTGGCACAACTGAATTAAAGGGATCAAGACCGGGAGGCCTATCTGAAGGACCCGGAGAAAGAAGTCTCGCAGCTTCGAGAGAGCTCTTCATCTTATTATCAGCAAGCGAGTGAACTGCACAAAGCTTTAGAAACCTCTGTCATGCAGATGGCGAAGGCGCAAGATGCCCATTTCGCAGAGATAGAATGACTTAAGAGCCAACACGAGCAGGAACTAGCGCGGGTCAAGGCCTCTTCTCACATTTTGGGTCAAAAAGAAGGATTGGAACAGGGCATTATTAAAGGCGTTAGGGGTTGCCGATCCCAGCTTCTGCTTACTCCTTATGGTCAAGCCTTCCACAATTATGTGATTCGTAATCTACCAGAGGCGTACCTCTATTCTCCAGATTTTTGGGTTAGAATGATGGAGCCCCTTACAGAATGGGTCGCCAAGTCTGTGTTCGAATGCTGCTAGCTGTTGGGAATCCCCGAGAGGGCTAAATCTGTTAATCCGGACCCCATCGTACGGGCTTTTGGTCAGGCACCTGAAATCTTAGAGCTGAATCGTGCGATTAGCCCAAAAAATCCCTAGTATTTGCAAGTGCTAAAGGAGGCTTCTAACATTCTTCATCGCCCTCACGATCATTTAGAGCCATCCCCATCCTGGGGTTCACCTCACATTGAAACCTTCTTCCCCGATGCCTAGATGTAAGAATATCTGAAGAAGGTTTTCGAGGAGGTATAATTTTGTTACTAAGTTACTGATCTATTTGTTTTATTTATTAATATATTCTAACATATGCAGTTTACTTTTTAATTGGTTTTTTTTTTGGCGAACCCTCCCTTTTCTAGGAAAAGGCTTTTCCTTATTTGCTCCCACCTAGGTGCGATTCCTCTTCCAAGCTTCCCTCTCCTGATATATCCTTATCCAGCTCTTCAGACACAGAGTCGGATGACAACGTGCGAACCCTTGCTGAGCGAGCTGCTTTGCTTAAGGGCCAAGGAAAAGCTTCTTCCACCCTTCCCGGGGAGACCCAAGCGGAGAGTGCTGTGGAGGCGAATATTCCCTTCTCCGAGGCCAATAAGGATGAGGAGGATTCTGCCATTGCTTCAACCATTCCCTCTGCTCCTTCTGATGCCGACGCTTCTACTTCTCACGTCGAGGACCTTACAGATCCTGCTCATGATGCGGACCGTTTTGTGTCTGACTTCTTTAGCTCTGACAACACAGATCTCTCTGCTCAGGACTGATGTCTTTTTATTGATATTTCTCTTATGCTGGCTGGTGGTTAAAAAACAATTCCTTATGTTTTAATTTTTATCTTGGCATTTATTTTGTGCTTTTGGGTTGTTGGAACAATTTTATTTTTGTCTTTGGCATCTGTCTCATGCTTCTACCATTTTGGAACAACTTATTTGCTTTCGTTTTTATGTTTATGCAACTTCTTGTCGTGCCTTTACTTGTTATATTGATTTTCTTGGTGAAACATTTTCCTTATGGCAAGAGGCATCACCTGCCCCTTTGTACTCTCTATAGTGTTTTAAGATAATGAGATAAGGATAGTAGGACATAACATCCCTTGCCTTTTTCTTGCTAAAACATTTTAAGATAACGAGATAAGGATAGTAGGGCATAACATCTTTTAAATGAATGCCTTAAAAAAGAAATGTACTTTGTTCTCCCAACATATTGGCTAGACAAAAAATAAAGAGAGATAAAGGGCATGGCTAACCATGCCTTTCTTCTTTCCAAAAGATAATACTTAATCCTTCACGACTCCAGGAATATTTTTTTCCCTTCTCCGCTTGTGATTTCTTTAGCTTTTGTTTGTATTAAGCACCTGACATCTGCTTCTTGCCTTCCACTATCATTTGGCAGGATCTACCAATGAATTTTTCACTCATTTTGAGATCAACGTTTCTCTGAATTTTCTTGATATGATCACTAGACCGAGTGTGAGTTTCAATTTCATTTTCCTTGGTTCCACGAGGGACACTTTCTTCTTTCTCTTTCTGTGGTGGTTCACTGATACTTGCATGGGATAAGATGCCAGCTATGCAAAAGACTTTTGCCATCATCTTAACGATCAGGACCTTCCAGTTTCTTTTTGTGGTTGAGAGACTGTGTGTGTGAGCCTCTTCAGCCTCAGATCCCATCTTTGCCCTTTCAGCAGCTCCCTGTTCATGTTTGTATAGCATCTGAGCTTTGGGGGCTATGCCCCCTTCAGATCCCTCACCTTTGTTGTCTGGTTTAACGAGCCATACGTTCAACCTCTTGGTTAGTACGGGCTTTGCTGCAGAGTTCGTGTTTGGATCGAGCGCCGCTATCACACCACTGTGTTGGTTGTTCAGGGGTTTGCTTCCCCATGATTCCGCATCTACTAGGGTGATCCATTCATTTTCTTCGAGGTTAGATTTTGCAATCGTCAACTGCTCCATCGGCGTGGGTGAGTTTTGCTTCTCATTAACAGCATCTGTAGCTTTAGGCTTCTTCCCTTCGGGTTCTGCCTCCAGATTTGGATTAGTGGGTTCTGGCATTGGCCTTTTCCTGGCCTCTACTGTTTGCACGGATTGGATGTAGCATCTGCGCGAGACCATCTGATCCCCAGACACTTGGCCTACTTGGTTCCCTACCGGAAACTTCATCACTAGGTGATAAGTGGACACCACTACTTGGAAGGGATTCAAAGTTGTCCTTCCCAGGATGATGTTGTAAGAAGATTCTTGTAGTACTACTAGGAAAGTGGCCGGCTTCGAGACTCGCACCGGTCCTTCTCCCAGGGTGAGCATCAGGTTGATAGAGCCAAGTGACATTACTGGGTCCCCTGAGAAGCCATGTAAGGCAGTGGCCATGCCATCAAGAGGCTTCTGCAAGCGCATCTGGTTGAAGCAGTTTTCGAAAATCACATTGACTGCAACCCCGGTATCCACGAATACCCGCTGGACTTTGTACCTTTCTAGCTCCACCGTGATAACCAGCGCATCATCGTGGGGGTGGATTACAACTTTATTATCTTCATGTCCGAATGATAACTCCGGCATGGGGAGACCCTTTTCCATCCTTAAGATTTCATGCCTCTCGTGCATGTGTAGTTCTCTCATGGATGCCTTCCGGCTCCTGTTGGAATCTCCTATAGTGGGGCCTCCATATATCATCTTGATGACACCTTTGGGCTTAGGAATTTTCTCAGCATCAGGTGCTTTGTCATTGGCTTCTTTACGCCTCTTGTTTTGTCCTGACTCTCTTCTGACATACTCCAAAATTTCCCCTTCTTGGATTAGCTTTTCAATGGCTATCTTCAAGTTTTTACAATCATTGGTAGTATGACCATAATCATTGTGGAACTTGCAGAACTTGTCGGAAGGCGGGTTCCTTGGGGGGTGCCTATGTCCCATGGGGATCTGTACTCTAGGCTTTTTCATTACCACTTCTAGCAGATCGGCAGGCTGCCTGTTAAGAGGAGTAAAGGACCGCAAGAAACGTTCATTTTTATCAGTTCTCCTGGCATTTGGGCCGGGCCTCTTCTTTTCTTCAGGCTTCTTTTCTTTCTTAGAAGCCATTTCAGCCCTCTTATTGCTCATGGCTTCTTCCATATGGATATATTTCTGCACCCTTGTCAGTAATTCCTCGAAAGAGGTGGCTTGTTTTTTTATTAAGGAAGCAAAGAACTGTCCTGGCCTTAGGCCATCTACACAGGCATGTACCTTCAGTTTTAGCTCTACTCGAGGTATTTCCAACACAACTTCATTGAAGCGGGTCATGTAGTCTCTCAGACTCTCGTTGAAACCCTGTTTGATTATTTTCAGATGCAAGGAATTTCTGGTTGTCCTTTTAGCACTAACGAATTGTTGCAGAAACACTTCCCTCAGATCCTGAAAAGAGTGAACTGAGGACTTTGGCAGCTGCTTAAACTAGTGCTGAGCCGGTCCTGACAGAGTGGTGAGAAACACTCTGCACTTAACACCTTCGGAGTACTGATGCAAGAGGCATAAGCTTTCAAATTTCATTAGGTGCTCCTCAGGGTCACCCTTCCCCTGATATTCATAGGAGATTGTTTTAAAGTTCTTTGGGATGGGATATGTTTGGATATCCACTGAAAAAGGGTTGTTCTCATCGATATAAGTATGAGAAAGCTCGGACTTGCATCCTTTGCCATTTTGAGTTATGGGATGTTCCACTCTCCCACCCTCATCTGGGATTTTAATTTCTTCCATGTTTATTGCTGCCTCATCTAGGGCTTTCTCAGGGATCTGCTGATTCTTCTTCAGCTTTTCCAACTCCTTCGCCAGAAGCTTCATTTGCTCTTGATGCTGAGTGAATTGTTTAACCCATGCATCCGTGATGTCTTCCTTGGGTTCATTTCTGAATTCTTCGGGATTTTCATCCACTGGTGATTCCCAATCAGTGAGAAAACCTTCCTCTTGCACCGTGGTCACTAGAGGTAATTTGGTGGCCAGCTCCTGGACCACGCTTGAGTTTTTACGCTTCAGCTTATATGCTCCAGGGGTACTTTTACTTCTCCCTCCTTCGTGGACATCATGTTGGGCATCTTAGCCTTTGGGATTCATCCCTATGGCATGGAGTTTTTTATCCATAGCTCCGTCAATTACACCTTCTATGAGTGTCCTCATTTGCAGGAGCATTGTAGGAGAAAAGTGAGCTTCAGCATTAATGCTAGCTTCCATTACCAGAGTGTTTCTCCCTTCATTCCCAAGTGGAGAATTTTTCGAGTTTCTAGGAGCTTGTGAGGCCTCCTTTGGGACAGCATCTGAATTGGCAGCCATCTTTGTAAGATTCTGCAGATTTCCAAAATTTTAGAACATTAGTTCCAGGTGCCTATTAAATAGGGCTTGAATGGATATTGCCAATTTATATAGGACTTCAATGAATGTTGCCTATTTATATAGGGCTTATTAGATTTTTTGCCTATTTGCATAGGGCTTGATGGATGTTGCCTATTTGCATAGGGCTTGATGGGCTTTATGAATGTTGCCTATTTACATAGGGCTTGATGAATTTCTGCCTATTAGATAGGGTGTTGGTCTCGTTTTGTAAAGAGGATTACACGGAGGGGGGGGGGGGGGGGGGAGGGTGAATACGTGTAATATAAGTTTTTCAACTTCTTTTTCAACTTTACTCAGAGGAGCAAGATTCGGGTCGCTTCACAACTTAAGACCTAGCCTTAAGCTTCATCTATAGTGTTAGCTTAACTCTGGAACTAAGCGTAAGCTTTATCACAGAGCGACTCGCTTGCAAATGCGGAATTAGGTGAGCTAGTCTTTTCTAAGTAATTGAAAGCTTCGTTTAAGTTTGTTTAAATGCAAGTGCAATATGATAAACTAAGTAGGAAATATATGAAAGCTTAAGGACGAGAAATACGACACCAGGGATTTAGAGTGGTTCAGTGATAAAGCACCTACGTCCACTTTGTTGCATGCTACAACAGTTTCTTCTCACTAAGAAACCTTGAGGATTACGGGTTCCTCATAAACCTAGACTGGATCGAGCTTCACTTGCTTGGATCCGAAACACAACAATGAGGAGATTACGGGTTCTCCACAAAACCTAGCTAAGATCGAGCTTCACACAATCGAGGAGAGTGCAAGCTTGGATCTACACTCTATGATCGAGGTTTCTACTATCGAGGAAGGTAGAACCTTGGATCTTTACGAAACAACCTTTCTTCAACAACACAAAACCTAACAGACTTGAAGAAACAAGGGTTTAGGGTTTTGGTTTTGAAAGCTCTCTAAGTGAAGAACTCTTTACAGTGAAGTGCAAAGGGTAGAGTTCTTCTCTAAGCTTGGATATATGAAGTGGCTTAGAATCTTGGAGAGTGAAGGTTGCAGAGACAAGCTTCGGTAATACTGAAGCTTGGAGAACACTTAGAAAAGTACTCGAAAGATTGCTGGAAAGTTTGAGTGCTTGTTTGTTGTATGCGCTAAAATCTCAGGTAGTGTTCTACTTCTTCTCGTCTCTGGTCTCCACTATTTATAGTGTGGGAGGATGGACTGGAGCCGTTGAAGGTTGGTGTCTTTGTCCCTCCACACTCGACAGTACTTGCCTATGACCTGCAGCTTTTCAGACGCGCGCTTATCTTCTTTCCGAAAATGGCTAAAAGCCAAGTTCAACAGTAACTGGAGCATCCAGTACTGTAGCGGCGGCTCTGTTGGTCTGGCGGTCAACTCCCGTGCTCCATTCTTCTAGTGCCACGTGGAGATCCGCAATTAATGCTTCGATCTTCACTTGACTCAAGTTTGAACTTCAAGTTTGAACGGGGCGGGAATCTTGAACTGTCGCTTTCAACCAGCTTGAGAGATGGCTCGCTTCGCTTTAGTTTTCGAGCGTCCGCTTGAGCCGAGTCGGGTTGACTCACTCTGACTTTTTCTCGGGAGCGTTCGTTTCGCTTCGTCCGGGTAGACTTGCTTCGCTTGGAAAACACTCAAGTGAGTGGCCTTCGCTTGAAAAACCTGCAGTCTATCTAAAGTGACTAAAGCTAAAAGTTAAGCCTTCTTAACATTTATAGGCTTGAAAAATTCTAACCTTTATAATCAAAATAGGGTCGTTTGGGAACAGGATTTACATAGGGGGTTTTGGGATCTAATCAAAACACATAACATATTTTATTAAAGTGTCCCGTTAAGTTCCCCCTTGACACATGAATCCTTAACAATTCCCAACATAGGGCTTATGAAGTTTTTACCTATTCGATAGGGCTTATGAAGTTTTTGCCTATTAGATAGGGCTTATGAAGTTTTTGCCTATTATATAGGGCTTATGCGAGCATTTTAGCTCATTTGTAGAGAATTTATGCCTTTCAATGTGGGGCCCCCTTATCATGGTAAGGGGGGTGACCTCGTCATTTTTAGGCTCTCTGTTTTTGGTTTTTTCCTTTTATGGTATTCAGTTCATGATAATACAGGGACTTATGATTGTATCATAGTGTTTCCTCTGTCCTTTTTAATTCCTCATAACCCGCAAGCTGATTCCATGATTCGTGACTTTCGGCGGAACTTTAGATTCACCAATCGTCAGGAATGGGGTTGAGTGTGCTCTGGAATTTCTCCAAATTTGATTCAAGCTTTTGGAATTCTTCACAACTATCACCACAAGAAAAATGTAGTTTAGCCATCATATCATATTTTGCAGTTTGAAATCAAGGAGAAATCAACATAGATCGGTTAATATTATTCGCATTCAAATTTCTGCAAATTACTCAGCAAATACAGTATACCCATTTACTCTAGACATCAATTTTTCTTAGATCCCCCACATGAGGAAATGAGAAAGAATTTTACCGACAACATTATAACGACGAGCCAGGAATTTATTCGTAAAGAGGAAATCGACATCTTAAACTCAAAATTTCCCACAGACGGCGCCAGTTGTTAGATCCGGATCAAAGATTAACAACAACAATGTGATTACTCGTTATATTCACATATTTACAAAGTATGCTTAGGTATAAATGATCATGAACAGAGATACAGTGAGGACAACGCAAGGCGCTGATCTTCATAGCTTAGCTTCTAAGGAATACCTTTCCTCAGTGAAAGGGAACAAGATAGAGACCAAACGCAAGGCGTTTAAACCATCAATCTAACCCCGTTCACTATGAAAAGGGAATAACAAAGAAGAGTGGAGGACGGAACGGTAAACTCAAGGCGTTCTTCCATTCATCCTCGGATAGTTGCAGGGAAGTACCTTCGAGCTCTGTCGCAGTCGCCGCCGTGCGCCTGCAAAACAAAGCCGGAGGAACAAAGGCGGAGGTTGCTCCGAAAAGAACCTCCGAAGCTCAAGTCAGTAAGAGTACAAAAATTCTAAAGAGAGAATATCAATGGAATAGTGTAGAAAAGTATAGAACTCGTACCACAGAACGATGAAATCACTATCTATTTATAGGCATGAAAAAGGGTGAAAATGTGAATGTACCTGTACGAAGAGGACAGAAAAGGAATTTCTAGGGGGACAAGATTCCCTCCATCATTAATTTAGTGGTCCTCACCCTAAGGTACGTAGAGTCATGCGGATTGCGTGTTCGGCAGATCCCTATGCCTTAGCAGATGCCAACGGTCTGGGATAGCCTCTGCGTGGGGATGAATCTGCGCAGGACATATAGCTTCTGCGTAGGGTACAATATCTGCGTCAAAGGCAGCACCTGGGGCTTCTGGGGTGCGGATCCAGTCAGCACTAAAGGACGCCACGTGGCAAGGCTGATATTGGTCCCTATCAGCCGCTCATGCCTACCAATGGCCTATGGAGTGGACTTCCATGAAAAAAGGTTGTCTCTCTATCGGATGAGAGGTATGATGAGTTGACTTCACAAATCACCATTCTTAAGAGGGACTACGACAAGAGCCAAAAAGACTTGATGGAGATACAAGCCGTTAAGAAATTTGACAATGGCGAAATCTTGAGTGAAGAGGATGTGAACTACATTAACCAAAGGGGTGGTTGGAAACAAGGTAATTTTCAAAGGAATTATGGAAGTCCTACCTTCAATGCTCATCCAAACCTCTCCTATGGAAATCCACAAAATGCTCTCAATGCTCCTCAATCTTCTCCTCCCGGATTTGGTGTTTCTCATCAAGTAGTTGAAGAAAAGAAGCTTCCTCAACCGAGTTTGGAAAGCATCATCCAACAAATGGCCATTCATCTCAAATGGCTACTCAACGAAATACTTTCATTGCTCAAACGGGGCAAAATGTCACCATATTGGAGAACACGGTTCATTCAATGGACAAGCACATCAAGATGTTAGAGGGTCAAGTTAGTCAAATGGCTAACCATGTTGCTTCTCAACACAAACAAGGGCAATTTCCTAGCAATACGAAGGTGAACCCCAAGAATAATTGTAGTGCCATTACTACAACGAGTGAGAGTGTTTGTGGAAACAAAGATGAGGTTGTAAATGTTGATGAGGAACCACTTGTTGAAGATTTGCCCTATGAAGAGGAAGACCACATGGGTGGTGAGAAGAAGAATGAAGTGAGAAATCCTATTCTTGAGAGAGAGCTTCACAAGAGAGATGAAGTGGTGGAATCACCTCTTCCTGCAAAGGATGCCATTACCAAGACACATTTCCCTCATCGATTAGCAAAGCCCAAGATGGATGAAAAGATGAAAAGGTTCTTAGCTATGTTTAGCAAGGTTCATATCAACATTCCTTTGTTGGATGCTTTGAGGGACATGCCCGGATATGTCAAATTCTTAAAGGAGGCCGTTTCTAACAAAAGAAAGTTTGATTTGCTCGAGACCATTGATATGACGGAGGCGGTTAGTGCAGTCCTCCAAAGGAAACTTCCATTGAAAAAGAAGGATCCGGATCATTCACTATAGCTTGCCTTGTTGGAGGTCAAAGGTTTGGGAATGTACTTTTGGAATTGGGAGCTTTCATCAACTTGATGCCCTTATCCATTTTTAAGAGGCCTGACATTGGAAATCTTCGTCCTACTGTGATTTGTCTACAAATGGCGGACCGTTCTATCACTTATGCGCAAGGGATTGTTGAAGATGTGCTAGTGAAGGTGGAAACCTTTATCTTTCCAGTGGATTTCGTAGTCTTGGATATGCCGGAAGATAGAGAGATGCCTCTCATACTTAGAAGACCATTCTTGGAAACCGGAAGGGTGTTGATAGATGTCCATGAGGGCAATCTCACCTTTTGCGTCAATGATGAAACTCTCACTATCTCCATTTATGATAAAGAGATCAATTGACCACGATTTCGAGGAGTGCAACATGATATGAGTGGTTCCACCATCTAGAGAAGAAGACCATTTGGAGAATGTTATCCAAACTCCATCTACTCCTACACCAAAATAGATGATGCATGCAATGAACTTTTAAACACTCTAGCCAATCTAGAGTCTCAAAAGTCATTTTCTCTAAAGAAGGAAGTAGGGTTCTTAGAGCTAAGATAGGAGGAAGATCGAGCAAGTGCAAAGGAGGAAGTTAAAGGTCAAACTTCAACTCCAGCCCTTGAGTTGAAGGAACTACCGGAGGACTTAAGGTACGCCTTTCTTGGTGATAATGAAACTTTTCCTATTATAGTGTCAAACAACCTCTCATAGTCCGAATTGGAGAGGTTTCTAAGAGTCTTGAGGCATTACAAGTCGGTTATGGACTATTGATGACATAAAAGGAATTAGTCCAAGTATATGCATGCATAGGATCTTGCTTGAAGAAGAGGCGAGGCCTAAGAGAACCACAAAGAATATTGAATCTTGTTCTTCAAGAGGTTGTTCGAAAGGAAGTGTTGAAACTTCTAGATGTCGGGATGATATGGGTCATTTTGGATAGTGAATGGGTAAGCCCTACACAAGTCGTTCCAACGAAAGGAGGAATGACAATTGTTACCAACGAGAACAGTGAAGTGATTTCTACTAGAGTGGCATCTAAGTGGAGGGTTTGCATAGACTATAGGGCATTGAATTCGGTGACTCGGAAGGATCACTTCCCTCTTTCGTTCATAGATCAAATGCTCTATAGACTAGCGGGTCATGAATATTATTGTTTCCTTAATGGATATTCAGGGTATAATCAAATCACGATTGCCCCAGAAGATCAACACAAAACGGCATTCACTTGCCCTTATGGTGTTTTTGCCTATAGGAGGATACCCTTCGGTCTATGCAACACACCGGCTACCTTCCAACGTCGCATGATGGCTATCTTTCATAGTCTTATTTAGAACATAATGGAAGTGTTTATGGATGACTTCTCGGTTTTTGGATCAAGCTTTGATAATTGTCTTGATAACTTGACTCAAGTCCTTCAAAGATGTGAGGAAACTTCTCTAGTGCTTAATTGGGAGAAATGTCATTTCATGGTTAAGGATGACATTGTACTTGGACATCAAGCCTCAAGTGAAGGATTGGAAGTGGATAAGGTAAAGATCATGGCAATTGAAAAATTACCTCCACCTACCAATGTCAAGAGCATTCGGAGCTTCTTGGGGCATGCGAGCTTTTATAGGAGATTTATCAAGGATTTCTCCAAGATTTCGAAGCCTCTTTGTCACCATTTTGAGAAAGATGCCAAGATTGAATTTGATGATGAAGATCTAGTTGCTTTTGAGAAGTTGAAGAAGGCTCTAGTCTCTACGCCGGTTTTGATAACTCCAAATTGGGAAAAGCCTTTTATCATTGATTGTGATGAAAGTGATTGGGCTATAGGAGTGGTTTTGGGCCAAATGAGGGACAACATGTTTCAGGTCATACATTATGCAAGCAAAACCTTAGACTCGGCTCAAAAGAATTACACAACCATGGAGAGAGAGTTTCTAGTGGTGGTGTTTGCCTTTTGAGAAGTTTCGGTCTTATCTTGTTGGTAACCACACCATTGTCTATTCGGATCACACCGTAATTAGACATCTCTTTGCAAAGAAAGATGCAAAACCTAGACTCATTTGATGGATTCTCCTCTTGCAAGAGTTTGATATGGAGATAAGAGATCGAAAAGGGTGTGAGAATGTGATAGCGGATCACTTGTCTCAACTTGAAAACCCTATTGAGGGAGACTCCGAGGAATCCAAGATTGTGGATGGTTTTCCGGATGAGAGACTTCTTGCAGGCTTATTCTCCATGGTACGCCGATATTACAAATTTCTTAGTCATTCATGAGTTGCCTCCGAATTTGAAGTCATATGAGAAGAAGAAGTTCCTTCGTGATGTCAAATTCTACTATTCAAGAGCCATATTTGTGGAGAAGATGTGCGGATGGCATTATCCGAAGATGTGTAGGCCAAAATGAATAGAAAGGGATGATAGAAGAATGCCATAGTTCACCATGTGGAGGGCATTTTGGAGCAAATCGAACCGCAATGAAAGTGTTTCAAAGTGGATTCTGTTGGCCTTCTATCTTCAAGGATTGTTTTGCATATGTGAAGAGTTTTGATAGATGCCAACGTTAGGGCACAATCACCAAACGTGATGAGATGCCTCAAAACATCATGGTTGAGGTAGAGCTCTTCGACGTTTGGGGGATCGACTTCATGGGACCTTTCCCTATCTACAATGGCTACTCTTACATCTTGCTTGCGGTGGACTATGTCTCGAGATGGGTGGAAGCCATTCCAACGGCTACCAACAATTCTAAAGTGGTGCTAAAGTTCCTCAAAAGGAATATCTTGTCTCGGTTTGGAACTCCGAGAGCACTCCTTAACGATGGGGGGTCACATTTCAACAATCGTTGGCTTGGTAGCCTCTTGGCTAAGTATGGAGTGAAGCACAAGGTCACACTACCTTATCACCCTCAAACAAATGTCCAAGCCGAATTAGCCAATCGAGAGATCAAACAAATCCTTGAGAAGTCGGTTACAAACCGAAAGGATTGGGCGAATAGGCTTGATGATGGTCTATGGGCGTACCTAACGGCATACAAGACCCCTATCGGTATGTCTCCATATCTATTGGTGTTTGGGAAATCATGTCATCTCCCGGTCAAATTAGAGCATAAGGCTTATTGGACAACAAGGAGAATCAATTTTGAGTTCAAAGAGGCCGGGTTTGCAAGGCAAGATCAATTGGTAGAGCTAGACGAGTGGAGGAACAAAGCTTACGAGAACTCAAGGATTTCCAAAGAGAGAGCCAGGAAATTTCACGATCGAGGAATTCAAAAACGAGAGTTTAGTCCGGGGGATGTCGTTCTACTCTTTAACTCTCATTTGAGGTTATACCTCGGAAAGCTTCGTTCAAAATGGACAGGGCACTATGTGATTTATAAAGGTCACCGAACGGAACGTTTGAGCTATTGAAGGATGATGGCACAACCTGTAAGGTTAGTGGCCACCAAATCAAGCAATACTTTCTTTCGGACCAAATAGAAGAGGCCACGGTCTCTTTGTTTCAAGATCCATGACAAAGATTGAGGTATCGTCAATCTAGCGACGTTAAAAAAGAGCTCGTTGGGAGGCACCCCAACAAGTATCCTTTTATTCACTCGTTTTTCAAAATAAAGTTTAGTTCGAGTCGTTTCGTTTGAATAAAGGTTTTAAGTGAGGTTTCCCATGACTTAGAAAAAAAATTGAGTGTTTTGAGGTTTTTCAAGTTTTTGAACTCAACACTTAGATTTTTTTTTTTTAAGTTTATTTCCAGCTTTTGCAGTCTCATGGGAAAAATAAAAAGAAATAGTAAAACTCGACGGAATTCGATTCGGTCGATTGGAATGCAATTGCAAGAATCGAGAGTAGGGGGAAGGGGCATCGCCCGTCCCAGAAGGTCCCGGGAGGGCCCGAAACAAGCCCGAAGATAGCGGTGTTGGCGGACAAACTGGCGGCCAACCGTCCACCCGCCAGTTCGGCCGCCGGCGGCCAGTTTTTTTCCACCAAATCGGGAGCCTTTCAAAGTCATTTTCCGGCGGTCAAACTGCCTCCCCTTGGTTTTGACCGCCGGCGCTCCTCCCCCCTAATTTTCAAATTGTTTTTCTATTTTCTTTTTTATGCTAATGCTTGTCTTCTACCTCATTAATTCCTCACTACTCCACCCGTCTACTACTTAATCTCTCTAATAACAAGAACACCTTTAAGAACATGAAAAGAATGGATTTTGAATCTCTCATATCTTTTAATCCTCTTTGAATCATGCAAAACCCTTCGGTATAGTTGTTTTTCACCACATGAACTTTCTTTTAAGACCAAAATTGTCCATTTTCATGCTCATTTAGGTGAAAACGAAAATTCGGTTATAGTAAAGTTCTTGGTGTGATTTGCTCAATTTTGTCCAACTTTGTCAAGAATCATGAGGTAAGAAGCCTTCCACTTTGTCCTAGCATGGTTTTAAGGAGGTTTCTCTATTCTTTTCTTGATTTAGCATGCTAATTGAGATTTTGAATATGTAGAGCTTTTTGCTAGTCTTGTGTTCTTGAGGTTAAAGACTTGTTTGATGATGAATTGTTGAAAATGAATGAATATGAGCATGATTTTGTTTAGTTGGCAATATTGATTGTTGAAATTGAGCTTCATATGTGTGGATTGAGCATGAATGTGAATGGAAGCTTGAATATGAAAAGGGGGGATGTGTGACTATTTTTTTATTTATTAAGATGTAAAGTATAGAGCTTGATATGTACACTTCTTGCTTGTAGGAGAAGCTCTAGAAAAGGGAAGAAACCTATGCAAGAATCATCATGTGCTAACAAGAAGAGAGGAAAGACACTAGTTCATCATCTAGAGCACTTGAGGATGATCCTACACTTCCGGGGACTCATGACATTTTCATTGAAGATAAAGAGGAAAGAGAAGCTTTTGTTAAGTTAGTGAAAGGGGGGATTGAGTCTACATGTTTTCCTTCGAAGAAAGTGTTGGTGAGTTTGGGACTTTATGACAACTTGAAGAGTTTTTTTTATACATCGGATGAGGTGAGAAGATCACCCTTGAGATGTTGAGTACCATTAAGATAGGGTTCATTCACAACATGAAGGAAGTATCGTTTCAACTATTTGGTGAGCGATGTGTACTTTCCTTGGAGAATATTGATGATTGCTATGGTGTTCCTCATGGAGGGCTTCGCATGTACAAGGGTACCTAATATCCTAGTCACTTGTGGGGTCATATTTCTCACAACAATGGTGGTTATCGGTCTGGTTACTCAAAAGCTAATGAGGTGTGCAGTCCAGTGCTAAGGATGGCTTTGAAGATCATATCTCACACAATTGTTGCTCAAAATGAGAACACGTCGGTGAGGCCCAATGACCTTTTCATACTGGATGCAATGCTCACGGGTACACACTTCCACTTTTGTCATCTTTTCATGCCACAAGTGAAGAAACAATCTCGTGGTATAATTGACAAGGTCAATATTGGGGCTGGGGATGTTGACTCCTTGGGCAAAGAAGATTCAAGAAGACCTCAATGGTTGTCCTCACTTGGATGAAAAGTATCTCCTCGATATCAAGAAGCTTTCCATCATCAAATTCCTCTAAAACACGAGAACCCCTTATTTCTTTGTCTTCCATGATGAAGAATTCAAAGAAAGATGTTTTCCACTTCCGAATGCTAAGTTGGTTCATGTGTTGGACATCAATGATACAAGAAATTGGAAGTTGAACTTGCCTTCTCATAAGAAGGTTATCATTGAGGAAATCATCAAATTTGGAGAAGTGGATGAGTGCAGAAGAGAAGTGTACACAAGTGAAGGAGGAAGAGAAGAGGATGAAAGAGAGGAACAAGAGGATGAAGAAGGTACTCACACCTCCATACATGGTAAAATTGAGGCTTTGGGAGTTCGAATCTCAACCATGGAGAAAAACTTATCTACCATGAATTCTACCTTTGATCAAAGGTCCATCACCATGGACACAAACATGGAAAGAAACTTCAACAATTTGGGAGCCCAAGTCACTAACATGGCCAAGATGTTGGACAAATTCCGGGAATTTCAAGTCGACCAAGGCCATTTTTGGCCGAATTCCTCACCTTAGAAGAAGCCACTACAAGTTGTAAGTGTGATTTAAGTTCTTTATATATTCATCCCTCCAAACTCATTCTAGATGATTCTGTAGAATAAGTTTGGGGGAGGGGGATAGGATATAGAATTTAAATCACTTTATTTGCTTTATTTATGGTTTTTCTTTTATTTTTTTGGTGTTGGTTTTTGGTTTTGGTTTGATATGGTAGCATGTGACTTCTTGTTGTTTGCTTGTGTTGATTGTTGATGGTTTGTTGTTGGTTATTTAAACCTTGATTGTGGTTGAAAAGGTTGGGTTGTTTTGTTATGATGGTTGATCATAAGAGATTGAGATAAGTTTAGAATGAAAGTTGTGTTTTGGGAGATGTGTTCTTGTTGGAAATTGAAGCAAACTTGTTTTGAAAAGAGAAGTGTGAGTATGATGTGGAGTTGCTCAAGTGATGTTTATGTGCTTTATAATGGTGCTTGGTTGCGAAGGTGAAAATTTTTGAAGTTTTATTCTAAAAACATCACTTAAAATGAAAAAAATTGTCTGGTTTTAAAAGAACGTGTTTTGTCAATTCCTATGTGTTAAAGGGAGATGTCAATGAAAAAATGAGAGAAATGCAAATCATTTTTGGAGTGTTCAAGTGTGTTTGAGCATGATTTGGTCACATTGCATGATTGAATAGAATTGATCTTAGGCATTTAAATTCTAGATGAAAAGCTAGTGAGATTGAGCCAAAAATGTTGAGTTAACTAACGTTTTCTTTCCTTTCTTGAGAACTTGCCATGCATTGTAGTTATCACTTCTAGAACTTGCCTTGATTTCTTTAGTTGAGGTTGTTATATATGTGCATATGATTGAGAGATGATCTAGGCCATCATTTGGTAGCTCATCTTCCCAAACACTAACCCTCACTCATTATCCTTGCTGTCACACTTTGAGTCTTATTATGCATTTTATTCTTTAACGGATGATAGGGGAGTGAAGGATGGGGAATCTTTGTGTTGAATGTGAAATTCGTTAGATATGATGTGCTAAGTTTGTGAGCCTTGGAATGGTTTTTGTTGAAATAACAGTCCTATAAGCTCATATTTTATGAAAAGAAAAATAAGAACATAGTTCTTATAAAAAATAAAGGAGAAAAAGAAAAGATTTAAAAAAAAAAAAAAAAAAAAGTAGTGAATAAAAGAAAGTGTGAAAATAAGAGCATAAAGGGGTTGTGTTAAGTTGTGAATTCCAAAAGAGGCTTGGTGCATTAATGTTGAAAGAAAGGGATTGGAGAAAGGTAGAGGATGGAGAAATCCATACTTGGATTGAAGATGATATAAGTTGAAAGTACTTCAATGAAAGTTGACTCAACCTAAATTTCCCTACCTTAAACCAATGTCCCTACATTACAAGCTTAGTAAAGACCTAGTGAGCTCAATCTTTGCACATAATTAAGCGATGAAGATTTTAGACGATAGGCAAGCATATGGTAAGTGTGATTACATGCATGAGGTCCTTGAGTATTAAACCCCCTCTTACATTGAGCGATTGAGTGATACACTTATCTTGTGAGGTCTAGAATTTGAATGTTTGAGTGATTGAAACTTTATGTTGTGATTGTTTTGTGACCATTGAAATGTTTGGATCACCTTGAATGTTTCTTGAAGTAAATGATTTTGAGTGAGAATTTGAGACATCGAGGACCTTGAAACACATACTCATTCGTGTTTGAGTGTTTTGATTGTTTGTTCCATTGTCGGGATGAACAATGGCTTAATTTGGGGAGTTGACAAACACGTATATTTATATGTGTTTAGAAGTGTTTCAAGGGTTGTTTTGTGTGATTTTTGTGCTTAAAGAGGTAGAAAAGTGCTAAGGTTTACAACTTGTACATTTTCTCTACATTCTTCGTTTTCTCTAGTTTTCTTTGCTGATTTCCAGGAAAATGGTAGAATATTGGAGCAAGCGGTTGATTCCATATTGTAGAGGAGCTTGAACGAAGCCATAGCAAAAATCGGATCGAGATTCCGAGTTGAAATGAGGGAGAACGAAGCAAAACAGTGAAGTCGCGCAAGACGAAGGAAGAACCGATCGAATCGAGAGAAGACGTCGGACAAGCAAAATGGCTGGGCAACTGGCGGCCAAGCTGCCCATGGAGACGGCCCTCCAGCAGCCAAACTGGCGGCCAAAATCCGGCCGCCGGTTTGTCTGCCAATCCTCCTTATTGTGCCACATCATCACTATTCCGAAAATTCTCATTACTTAGGCGGATTTTAAGCTATTTATGGCTATTTTTTCCTTTACTTTTTGAAGTATTAACACTCTAAGAACCCTAGGAGACTAATAATTTCCTCTTTGATGTATTTGAATTGTGTTGGATGATCATGCTTGGATCTTGAAGACTAATGAAGCAATTTTATTTCTTGTTCTTTCCTTGTTCTTTTCATTATGATTTCTCTTGTTCTTGTTGGATTGCTTGCTAGATCTATGACTAGCTAAGCATCTCTATGGCTCCAAGTGATGGATGATGTGATTTAGATGATGGGTGTTAGAGTTTATGATGTAGATTTACCTTCCACCTTGAATTACCTATGAATTGGGACTTAATTTGAATGCATGACTAATTGACCACTAGAATTGCATCCAAGGTGTTTGATGGAATGCCTAGTAAGCTTCCATTCATGACACTTGGCATTGCTTCATACCTATACCAACTAGAATACATTTCATATGATTCCTAGAAAGAATTGAATGGATTGGATGGTAGTTGGTAGGTTATCTTAGAGTTAAATGAGCTATTTGGAGTTGGTAGAACATATAAAGGCTTAGAAAACATTTATTGTTCTATTGATCAACTTGTTGGCTATCCTAATATGATAGGTAAACATAAACGATATAAGATACCATTCAAGGTGGATTAAATTGGTTTGAAGCATCTAAACTCGAAAAGCCCTCATCATAATCACATCGGAAGTTACTTGGATCCATGTCTTTATTACTTGAATTTTCATACTTGTTACTTGCTATTTCCATTACTTTAGTGCATTGTTAAGCTTGATATTCATTTACTTCATTGCCTAGATATAGAAAACAACAAAAACATGATGAATTGGTTATTCGATAGTTTAATAGAGACGACATGAACTACTTGAAATCTATTGATATATTCACTCCTTGTGTTCAACATTCGTACTTCATTAGTTCGATATTATTGATCCTCTAGAAATAGAGTGATCAGTACTTTTATGGAACCTCATTCTACATCTAAGTACTACTCCCTCCGTCCCAAATGAATTGACTTGTTTCTTTTCGGCATGAAACTTTAAGTGCAAAGTTAAAGTTAAAAGTAAGGGGTCCGCATTGAAATGTAAAGGTTAATTCTTTCCATTTTAAACAGACCAATTGAAGTGGGACGTTCTAATTAGGAAAGAAAGTCAAGCTAAATGAGATGGATGGAGTATAAAAGATGGCTTAAAGTTGATTACATGGTCTCTACTTGGATTACTAATTCTATATTTGTTGGAAACCCTTTGCAGTTTTATTTTGATGAAGTTTTTTGAAACCACACTTAGGCAATACTTTCATATCTTGCTTAATGTAAGGGCAATAGATCGACCTGCAATTGTTATGCAAGGTCGAGTAGTATAAAGCTTGTTAATGAAAAGTCGATTCACCATGTAAAGGAAAAGTCGTAGTAACAACCTTCCTATAGGGATCGATCTTCTCTAGTATAAGTCTATCAACCTTCTCTATTCAAGATTCCAGCCGTTATGCGTTAGAAGATTTCAAGTGCTGAATTTCTATCAAAGGTCGATTGATCCACCTCTATGGATCTACACGACCTGTCCTATGCCACGTGAAGTGCCAGCTAGGACAAACCCCAACGGCTAGAAGTGCGTCATCGCCCCCAACGTCTAGTGTCGCATCATCAGTGACTCAAATGGCTAGTTTTTCAAAATAGCCTATAAATACTCAAGCAAAATCAGAATCAAGCACAGGAAACACAAAGTATTCAAGCCAAAGCTCTGCCGAAATCTCACTTCACGTTCAATATTTTCAAGTGCTCAAAATCTGATTAGTTCCCCAAACACTTGTTGAAAAGAGATTTCTGATTCTGATCTACCGCCGATGAAAAAACGTTCACTGTTGCTTGCCGTCGACAAAGATATTTTCTTCACCGACGAAAGTTCAAAGTTTGAAGTTCTTTTAATTTCGCCATTTTCGGAGCTAATTAAAGCTCTGTATTTTGGTGAAAGGTCGTTAAGTTTTTAGTACCAAAGGTTGTAAGGGTCACGACCCATAAATTGTGTCTAGATATAGTCACAGGAAATTGTACTTAGAACTGATACTCAATTAATACAAAGAAGAGAGAGGTTGAGTCTAAAGGTAAGGGATTCTCAGGTCAAGCACGACCTGATGTGGACGTAGGAGGGTTATCTCCGAACCTCGATATATCGGTTCTCTCTCTCTCTCTCTCTCTCTCTCTCTCTCTCTCTCTCTCTCTCTCTCTCTCTCTCTCAATATTATTGCTAACTTACAATCATACAACTTGCATTTCATCAATCGACCTTGCATCTAAATACTTGCTAAAGAATTTTCAAGAGTTAACCAACCTTACGACCAACTTCCGCACTAGCACAGTTTGATAAATCAAGCTTGTTGCGGCAACGAGCTTGATAGATCAACATGTCTCTGATTGATCAACCTTAACAAAGTCGACCTTGATCGCATATTGTTTTTAAAGTAAAAAACGGTTGGTTATCGAAAATGTGCCTCCAAGCACATCACATCCTTATGTGGGATGTCATCGAAAATGGCCACACTCCCATCTATGCCACAAAGATCATTATGGAAGGAACCGCCCGCGGAGAGGCCACCTACGAGAAGGTCCTAAAAAATCCTCGCGATTACTCCGTCGAGGAAAGAAAGGAGGCCGGTCTCGATAACTATGTTAAATGCCTCATTTCCAACACTTTCAAGGGTGTGTACCTCGCCAAAATCCGAAATCTCGCTACCGCGAAAGATATGTGGGACATCCTCCGATCCATCAACTTAGGATCCAAGGAGATGAAGAAGAAAAAGTTATCCATGACGTGCATCAAGTTCGATGACTTCAAAATTCTTTTCAAAGAACCCATTGAAGCAATGAAGATCCACTTCATGGAGATTATTCTCGAGGTCGCTACAATCAATCCTCAAAAATATACGCAGAACGAGAAGAACTGTAAGGTTATGCGTACCCTTCATACAAACTGGCACGTATACACCGTCATGCATCCCGCTCGTGTCGATTTCAACACTCTCACAACTTAAGATCTTTTCGACATCCTTGTTAGAAATGAGAACGAGATTATCCGTATCCATAATCTGCACAACCTTCATCCAGCAAGAAGGTTGATGAAAAGAAAGAAAAGGAGGTAGCTTTCAAGGTCGATACCGCCACAGATGCTGCCCCAATTCTATTGAAGAATCTCTTGTCAATAAGGTCGAGAAAATGGCTCTCGATTATGCTTTGGCCGCTATGAGGAATGAGAAGCTCGGAGGGAATGTCATCAAGTACAAAAAGTTCTATCGTGAAAACAAACGAAACTTCTCAAACCGCAACCTCGACCGCTTTGACAAAAAGAGGTAAGGTAAACCCTCAACCTTAATTTTCTAAGAGTGATGTTATTCGGCCATAATGTGGTCGGCCATAATTTAACCTTTTTTAATTTTTTTTAGTATCAAATAATTTATATATTTATGCCAAACTTTTTTAGATTATAAAAAACTCAAAAAGCGATACTCCTTATTTTTTACGTATTTTTTAAAATTAACCATTTAATTTTTTGATAATTTTTTTTACTATTTTAATGAATTTGTTACCTTTTTATCAAAAAAATTAGAAAAATATGTAATTTTTGGGGAAAAATATTTTTAAATTAAAATATAAAAGTAATAAATTATAGTTATTATTTACTAATTTTTAAAATTACATATACTATGAAAAATGTGGTTGTGTGGCCGGCCACATTATGGCCAAATAGCATTATTGATTTTCTAATACACCCGAGGGTGCCTATATTGGTTGTGGCAGGCTAGGACACTACAAGACGGACTGTCCCAACTTGACTAAGGCCGAGAGAGACGAGCTTCAAGCCAAGCTCGATAAAAAGCTATAGGAAAAACAAGCTGCAATGATCGCCGAAGAAGCGCCAAGGAAGCCCACCTCTCTGCAGCTCATCCGATGATGATGAGTGATACATCTCTTTCGACGAAAGTGATGATGAGAATGTTTGGTTGGAAGTCACCAACAAACTGAGGAACAACCAAAGGTAGATCCTCAACCTGTTTCGCTTACTTTTTCTGATGATGATTGTGCAGATAAAGAGGATGGATACCTATCTCAGATTGTGTCTTGGGAAGAGGTCAAGAAACAAATAGAGGAGTATGCTGACCTTGTAACCGTGTTCAAGGAGGTTGTTGAAGACAATGCTGAGTTGATGGATAAGAATGAAAAATACAAAGTGGTATTAGAAGAAAGGTTCTCCCCATATGATGAAGAGAAGGAAAGAGAGATCGAAACCCTAAAGTCAAAGGTTGATGAGTTAACTTTGAGGGAAAAGGAGTTTGAAACAAGGGAGCTCAAGAAGGACTAGTCCCTCAAGACCAAAGATGTTGAAATTCACAGCCTTTACTGCAAAGCTGGCTGACTTGGCAATACGACATGAATCTTTTGTCGTCAAAGAAGAAAAACTTCAGCTCAATCTAAGCAAATTGAATAAGAGTGGAGAAAAGTTGTTTGAGTCACAAGCCATGCAACGTAATCCATGCAATTGGTTTGGTCTTGGGTTCAATGGAACACCCGAAGAAAACAAGAAAAAGGACTGCGAGATCAAGTTCATGAAGACGCAGCCAAAAGCTAAGAATGTCAAGAAGGCTCATCAAGCATTGCCTGACAAGGTGGTCAAGCTAAAGAACCCAGTTCGACAGCCCCAAGCCATCCTTCTAAAGTAACACAAGAAGATCGATCTACATCAAAGGGAACAACTTGTTCCTCAAAAGAAAATGAGTCGACCTGCCCAGCAGCAACCGCACCGTCGACAGACACAGCCACCACTCGTGAAATTCTTTGGTTGTTCGATCTTCCCCAAGTTTTTCATGTCATTGTGCCTCTCCCCATTCATCTCCACTGTTCAAATAACAAAAAAGAAAGCACTTAGCATCTTGACATCGATTGCTATGTTGTTCAAGAGAAACAAGTTGCAAGTTTTCTTACTCCGCTTGCCATTAGTTCTTCTCAACAATTGGTCGATTTCTATGTTTGAGTTTACATGAAAATATGTTATTTGTTTACTTTCAGGTTACGTGGGATTTTATCCCTTATCTCTTTACTCTACCTTTATATCTCATCCGTTAGATGTTAGTAAGGATCAATGGTTCAGATTAAATCTCAATTTACACCATGGTTAGCTAAGGTCGTTGTTTATTTAGTAACGCTTTCTACTTTCGATTTCATATATGTATCATTGTACTACGTCTATCTTCCTTAACTTGAATAGGAAAAAAAAAAAAAAAAAATAGGGATAAGGTGCAAAAATGCCCTTGAACTTTACATGGAGGAGCAAAAATACCCTTAATGTATGTTTAGGTGTAAAAATGCCCGTAAGTTTCACATGGAAGAGCAAAATTGCCCTCTATGTATGTTTTGATGCAAAAAATGTCCAACTTCACTATTAAATGTTGCAAATATATCATTAACTTATACAAATTTTAACAGACGTCATTTATACACTCTATATGCACAAAATAAAAATTCATGAGTGAAATGTCTAATTTCATATTAGCGAGATCTTTTACTTATCTTTTATACTTCCAACAATAGGTTATGTTACTTGTAAATTTACATAATTTTCAAAAAAAATTACAACACTTTGTTCGTTACCGTTATACCAAACGCTACCGTTATTTTGAATTCCAATTAACCTGGACATAGAGAACATTCTAAGCATGTACATTTATCGCAGCCAAAGTACAAAACTAGTACTACGGCAACTCAAATCTTTGAATGATTGATTCAAGTTTCTTCCTTTTCGATTCATTGTAATTTCCCGCCATTTTTTACAAGATTCTTGTTCTTACATATGTGCCTGCTTCTACAAATCAAAATTATTGGCAATTGTGGATAGTATTGAGTTTGGATTAATGTATTTCAATCGAGTTGAGCAATATGAATCCATACCAAGATTGAAATTGAACACATTGTATTCTTAATGTTTAGATTTGGGTAGAGGCAAAATTAAAAAATTATAACTTGATGGAATTACAAAGTTAATGAATGAAAAAAAAAAATTATGTTGTGTTGGAGCCTCGATCCATGTCTAGTTGTCAAGTACATTAAGAAATGAACAACATTTTTTTCCCTTGTAAGAGATTATTTTTTTTTTTTTCGAGAGAAGAAATCGGAAGAGTGAAAAATGAAGATATCATAAAGTGGTGATATTAATGTCTAACAAGATAATGGTGTATCTACGCCATTTAATAGTGAAGTTGGACATTTTTTTGCATCAAAACATACATTGAGGGCAATTTTGCTCTTCCATGTGAAGCTTAAGGGCCTTTTTGCACCAAAACATACATTAATGGTATTTTTGCTCCTCCATGTAAAGTTCAAGAGCATTTTTGCACTTTATCCCAAAAAAAATATATTATTTTGAGCTTTATTCTTACGATGGATCTATGAATTTATACATCTACCTTCCATATTTCTTCAATGTTAAATAAAAAATTCGTATCAAAACCTTTAATTTGTTATTGAAATCATAAAAATCGAAGAAACAATCAAGTTATGATAATTTTGAATTTTACAATTTAAATTATATTGGGATTCATGTGATGATGAACGAACGATTGGGATGATTAGTTCAATAAAATGAGCTAACTATTTCCTTTTTAGAAAACTAGACTGGTAATATATTTCATCCCAGTTTAGTATATAGACTAGTAAGGTGGGACAGAGAGGCATTAATAAGTGATGTCTAATTTACACAGTAAATAATGGTCAGTTTTTCTTGCAATTAACCCTTGCATCAAATAGACAAGGTACATAGGAACTTTATCAATAGGAACTCTGTCAAAACTAAGAATATATGTGCTTTAAAATGACAGGAAACCTCCACGGCAAATCTTTCACCAAAATATTCTCAACAGAAACAAAACTTTAACTTAAATCTGGTAGGAGCTGTGTCACCTATTTGCTGGTTTTTCAGATTTATTCCATCAATTGCTGCAAATAGCAATAATACGATATCAATCGAAGTGGTGTTACTATTGTCTTCGGCAGGTGAGGATCCCATTGCAAAACACTGATTGCTGAGGTTTGATAGAGCAGATACCAATGGGGTACAACAATCCAAGAGAGTACCTGCACAAGACATGGGCGCTATCTTCGGCCCTTTCTCGGCTTGAGTCTCTGAATAGCCATGTAAGTCACAGCAGCTGAAAGAGAGTACCTGCACAAGACATCCATATTAGGACAGTAGATATAGTGAAGCAGCCATTTCATAAATCCAAGGATTTATAACCCTCTGTAGAGAGAAATGTAGCACTGCCTATATGAAAAATTGAGTAGCACATGTACTTATCCAAGAAACAGTTGAGTCTCAGAAAAATTGCATTCTTATGTTACATGCTTAACAGGATCATCCACCCCCCGTACAAACATCAGTAGCCAAGAAAACCTTGTAAATTAGGAAGTATTGAGCATCATCTCATGCTTGATAGTAAGAAAAAGGTTATCTCCTTCATTGGAATTCACAGAACAAAGATTTGCAGTTTAAAGGACACCACTGGTTCCACAAAAATTACAAACATCAATATAATTGCTTAGACAAATTCAAGGCAAAGGAAACTAGCACGAAACTAACAGGAAAAACTTGCAGCTAATTGAAGCTATTAATAAATAATGATAACATTAAAATGACCATGCAACCTCTAAGAAAACACATTAAGTATTGGGTATCTCATTGCATATTTGATGCTCAATGTTGCTCCTTAGAACAAAGAAAGAATGTGACCTCACCACTGCTATTTTTAGACTGTTAAAAATATCGAGGACTTGATTTTATTTGCAGGAAATCAACTACATTTGAGCATTTAGTTTTGCTATGTGTGTCTCTATGCACTAATGTTTTGGTGCCAATGACAAGAAGCTGAAGCGCTTAGCCTTGCTAACTGTCGTGGAAATGGCAATAAATCAAACTGCACCCTCCACAATATACTTTTGTGAGCTATTAAACTCATTCCTTTCGAATAAGCCAATTTAAAGCAAAGTTAATAATTTATACTATAATTTAAAATTACATAACCAATTGCAGACAAAATGAAAGATATACCATTTCTCATCTTTAAAACCAACATTTGGTACTTACGAGTTCAATGCTAGTAACATATTTAATAGCGTGTGATAGAAGAGGGGTGATAGTTCATATATTCAAATTATATTTAGTCGCCAGTTTCATGCTATTCACATATTTACACAACATGCATTAATAGAAGAGGGATGATAAATACCATGTAAATGTGTAGTTCAAATGGTCTTGTGGCATCCTAGAGGTTCGGATAAGCATATTATGGTCCTTCTGTATCGGATATGGACTTCTCGGATTAATTTGTTCATTAATCTCTTCAATATAGAGTGTTCTCTCAGGAAGTCCACAAGCACGTGCAAGCTCTGGTACATCCACATAGAACCACTGGGAGGCATTAGGATCATTTGAGGGAACAAAATTACTAGGCTTTTCACTGTCACGTATGACGCCAGTGACTTCAACGGGGGTGACAGTTGGAACGTGCTCCTATCAGATTGAATATATTAATATGAATAAAATCTGACATCATTCAACTATACAAAGTGGAGTAAGTGTAGTTACAACCTTAAGATCTTCATGCTTAAAAGACCCTGGACTCCACCAGGACGTTTGAGTACTCTCCTTAGATGGGGTGGTCATCTTATGCATCAAAGGCTCGTCTTCTGAAGAAATTAAAGCCTTGTCTCTCCAACTCCGTGGAACCCATCCCCTATTCACCAGTATAGGTGACTGTAGACTGCAAAAAGTTTTACTAGGTGTTAAAGAAGCTGAGCATAATGCAGAATGAACACATCAAAGAACTACTGATGGACATCATAACAGTGAACATATAGGCAATGCGTATGACTGTTAAGGGAGAACAACACGATATAATACACAACTTTAACCAAGCAAATTCACTTTGGGACAGATATAGCCCAAACTTAACCTTGTACAAAATTCATGTATTGGTATTGATTCTTGTGACAATTCTAGACTAACGATTTTGACACTGGACAGTCTAGTTGGTAAAAGGAGACAACACCCAGCAATGTAGACAAAATGATGTCATTTCACATTTGAGGAGACTAACATACCATGAAAAAAAAAAAAAAAAAAAAAAAAAAAGAACACTCTAATCTTCCCTAGCTCCTTTTCTTTCTTCCTCCTACCTCTGGCCAGCATCCATACTTTCTGCAACCTTAAAAAATTATTCTATCTCCAATCTTGCTACAATTCAAAAATTTGTTGATTGTTATCTTTCTTGGCTAATTACCATGCTGATAAAGGCTTAAATAAGTTGGTGTAGGAGAGGTGTTGATGGAAATCGAGAAAAGAAACAAAGTGAAGAGTAGAATGACGTGCGTGGTCTCTTGATAAGGATGTTTGCTTAGGTCACTATTTTGTTAATGAGTTGCTCAAATTCAACACATGAGTGAGTGAAAACAAGAAATAAGAAATAGTGAGAGATGTAGTAGACAACGAAGTCAGTTAGGGCATGAGAGTATATATTCGGTTAGTTTAAGAATAAGGTTGGTCCTAATTGTTCCTATCAATACTATGGCGGAGAACACAACAGTTGCTGCCATGCCATTGTTTTACTTGAGAAAAGCTAGGGAACACATAAGAGAGGATTTCTCTATGTTTGGAGCAACTCGGGATATTAATAGGCGAAGTCTGCATTAGTTGATGTTTTCGGAGATAGAGATGAAGAAAAGAGAAGAGGGGGAGAAGGAGGTGAAGAACAAAATCAAAATTTTGTATCTGATATTTTTTGAAATTATTCTAGTCAAACACAAATGCAAAACATCATTTTGTCTATATTCACAATTTGTGTGTTATCTCTCATTGCCAACTAGACTTACAGGCTAACACTGCCATAAAAATCAATTTGAGGATTGAATTTTGTATTGGTTAGAGCTTGGGCTGAACATGACAATTGCATTTTTTGTACTAGTTGAAATAGTGAATGTATAGATAATGAACGTTGTTGTGTTGATATATCATGAAAATGAGTGTGCATGTGTTGGTCTAGTGGTAGGGGGTTAAGTTTCGGGGCCAAAAGTCCCGAGTTCGAATCCTCCATGACGCGGCCTTTATATATCATGAAATTGAATTGGAGTTACTTTCAATAATGTCAGTATTTTTTGTATGTGATAACATAAGCAAATTGCAAATGTTAGAATTGATATCATTTAAGAGAGACAGTTCCAAACCTCAAGTTATTAAAGATGTTATTGCGTTGTAGTTAGTGAGAGTATAACAAGGTATTCAGTTTCTCGAACAATATAATGACTCTCAGGCACTTGAAGAAAACATAAATTCCTAAATGCAATCAATAAGCAGCTTTTCTTTAGGGAGAAGAAACATATGCTTGTATAAACAACATCAATTCAGTGGGACCAATCTGTTTCCATCATTAATGCTGAAAACAAGAAAAAAATAAGATCAAGGCAGAAGAACAGAAGGACTAGTTCATTTCCTATGAAAACATAGAGCTATATATGATGAAAGGAGGTCATAGCTCTTCATGAACCATGGATACGTTATACAAATAGGGAGGAGGGACCATAATAATTTGACATTTAGAAGCTAGAACTTATTCACAATGACATGAAACACTCTAGTTCAGAACTGAATATATGTTATCCTCTATTTTAGAAGTTGCTAAAATCTAACAATGAAACCATAAGGCCAAGCCTGAGTCATCTTAGCGGGGCGGGGTGGGGGGGGGGGGGGGGGGAGTTGTTCAACCCAAAACAACAAAAAGTTGTCAAAATAGCAAATGACAGTATGCACAACATAAACAATGTTTATGACACCTTTTTGTGTACCAAAACTTAAATTAAAAATATATATATATTTTTAAAAAAATACCTTTCAGGATCACCGGGGACTGGAATAAGAGGGGTTACTACATAGTATCCATTTTCAGTTACACCAGAAATGCTCCTAGAACGTGGGCCCACATAGATAGACTTCTTCTCATCATAAACCCCTTTGCACTTTACTTTCCTGAACTCCAGCATATCCATGCTCCAAGTAGAACCCACAATCTCGCTGCTCTTAAGAGGTACATTTTCCAGTCTACTCTGCCTATAATCCAGTAATTTTATCTGAAGAAGGAAACCAAAAGTACTGCACATAAGGAATGAAAGAAGAGCATCACTCGTAATTATAAGATAAGCTAATTCAAACACAAGGCAAGTGAAATGCATGATCAAGAAATCCATTGCCTTCATTACAGCCAAACATTTTCTTATCAATACATTGCATGCAACTAATCAACAGCAAAGTTATGACAGTTTGAATAAGACATCAGCCATATTAGGTACAGAAGAAGTGTTTTAATTATAATTCAGCAATACTGCTTGTCAAGTTTTTGCATTACGTCCACCACCCAAAAACATGGCCATTAGAAAGTAATTGAGCGATAAGCCAGCATAAATAAATGCTAAGATGTCATCTACAAAAGGACAGAAGAAAAGAACTCAAAAGAGATAACTTAAGTAGAGATTGAAGGGGGAGTGAAATCACATTCAAACAAAAGAAACTAACTTTGTCTTGTCTTCTGAAGATTTGCCAAGTGCCAAGGCCGAAGGTGATGGCTCCTGGTATAAAAAGTAACAGCTTCGACAATGTCGACCTGCCCCTTTTCTCTGCAAAACACCACTTTCATGAGAAAAGAAAAGAAAAAAAGGGCTCCTGAATAAGTAATTATCACATGCTAATACATAGTCTAGCATAGGCGCAGAGAAAAAAAACCCAAGTAAAAGTACATGTTATAACCTTCCTCTATTTGAGCAACAGTAGAGAAGGCTGCACCAGACGTCAAGATTGAGGATGATTGCAGAACCCTCTTTGATGGGATAGCTTGAGTCACATGCTGCCGAAGTCTCCTACAGATTGAAGCAGCTGACATTTCGGCGATAGGTCATGTAACATCAAGTATCTAGTTGGGGAAAAAGATTAAATATATGTATATAATAAACGACCATTGTTACACAGAAATTTCGGCAACACAATTTATTAAGTAATCTATTTATGCTAAGATTTATCAAAAAAATGCACTATCCATTTTTCCATCTTCATTATGTGTTCTGTCATTCTGTGTCTCCATTAAAAAACTACAGGATGTACTACACTTATCAAATGTGGCAATCCCAAATCATACTTGGAAAAACGTACACATAATTTGATTTCTCTATCAAATTCAAGTGCTGAACAAAAGAAGAAGCAGCATAGAAGCCTACAGCTCCAAGGATCACAAAGACAGCATATGAACAAGGCTAGATCAATATCGGCTGACTTAACAAGAAACGGGAAAAACACATTGTATAATGAAAAACATAAATCGAAAATAGAGTTTCTTTGTAAAAGCCACTGCATTTTATCAAGCTGTGAATTCAGTTTGTATAGAGAGAGAGGGAGAGAGAGTACAATGAAAGGAAGGCAGAATTGGCGCAGAGGCAACGGCAGCAACAACGGCGACTGACAGCTTCATCAAAAAATTACCATTGCATCATTATTTGATCATCACGACCAACAAAGAGGAGATAGAAGTGGTTCACTTACCAGAAACCCAGGAACTCAACAGCGGGTGCTGCAGCGGCGACGTCTGATGATGCAATACACGGCAACGGCGGCAGTCACGTTGAGTGAAGAAACTAATGAAGGGAGAAAGTCAGACAGGCGTAGAGATAGAGTGACAGAGAAAGAGATAGCGAAAGAGAAACCTAATTCGAAGCCGGCGGCAGCAGTGCACAGCGGTGGCGACGACGATAAGCCAGTTCCCTGAACGAAATGCACACAAAATGAGAGAGAGTGAAGAGGAAATAGTGAGAGAGCAAGAGAAAGAGAGAGAGAGAGACTGACCTGCGACCGGCGACGGCGGATGTGGGTGCGGATGGGGAAACTATTGGAGAACTATAAAGAATATGAAAAATAATTATAAATATCAATATTAAAAATGTGGGCTCATTAAGAATCAAATCCCCCTTAAAAAAAAAAAAAAAAAAAAAAATCACTTACTGGCTCAGTCCTTATCTTTCTTTTGGGCATGATAATTAAGAAATGATGGTTTTGTGTATTACTTAATGTGATGCGCATGTGTAAAAAGTGTTTTTACTTTAGTAACTTTTTACCAAATAAGGAAACGTAACATGTTTCGCGGATTGTAAAAAAAGAATACGTAACTAGTATAAAGGGACGGAGGGAGTAATAAATTAGCAACCAAAATAAAAGGGGCCAAAATGTAAAATACTTATGCGACTGAAAATAAATAATAGTCACATCATTAAAAACATAAAAAATTCTAGTCACTTTCGATTTGATAGGACAAAAATACTTTTATGGCATGTTCGTGCCTTATAGATTCGGGCTCAATCCAGCTCGGGACTCGAGAGGCTCGTTCGGGCCCATTTGAGCCTTGTGAACAGAGGCTCGGTTGAGCATGCGATCTATTCGCGCTCGATATATGGAGGCTCGATTGAGCTAAGAAAACTCAATAAAGCACCATTCACACTCGACATAATGAGGCTCAATCAAAAATCGTGAGGCTCGTTCGAACCTGATAGGCTCGATCGAGCCTCATTCGAGGTTGTTCACGTCGATGAGCCACAATTGTATCGTCAACGGTGGTAGAATTGATGGCAATTGAATAGTACGGTTGTTAAAATGAAGATACGGGTAGAAGAGAGAAAACGAGAAGAGAACATATATATATATATATATATATATATATATATATATATAAATTAATAAAAATAAACATTGACAAGGATATCGTCGATGTAGACCTCCATTGTCATTCCTATCAGATTGACGAACATCTTGTTGACTAAAAGCTAATAGGTAACCCCAACATTCTTCAATCCAAAGGGAATTATATTATAACTTATAACAGATGATGCCCATATTGGTCACGAAGGTTGTCTTCTCTTGGGCATGCGGGTGCATCAAGATATGGTTGTATCTCGATTATGTGTTCATGAAGCTCAATAGTTCATATTCGACTGCGGCATCCACTGACATGTTTATATGAAGTAATGAATATATCCTTTGGGTACACTTTATTTAGAACGATGAAGTCTATGTACACCTGTCATTTCTCATTCTTCCTTTTGACAACTGCCACATTGGTCATCAACTCATGACAATGAACCTCTCTCTCTGACTAACCCGCTATCGAGGAGCTTCTGGACCTCTTCATTGTAGACCTTGTTCCTTTTGGGGGCAAATTTCCTTATCTTTTGCTTCTTTGTAAGATGGTCCGGATCCACCTGTAACATGTGTACAATAACAATAACATTAGGTTGCGTTTGGTAGGGGTGATAAGCCCCGGATAGTGACTATTAACCCGGCTTATCACCCGTTTGGTAGGTGAGATATCGGAACATGGGGGCCCGGGATTAGACTTGGGCCCGGGCTTAAATTACTGTTTCTCTTTAGTGATCTCCACCTCCCATTTTGGCCCCTTTCATAAGAGGCCCGTGAACAGTAGCCCAGATAGTGAAGTGAAAATACAACTTTGCCCTTCTCATTTCTAGGGTTACACAAGATCGAGCAAAAATCGTTCTCATTTTTTCCAGGCACCATCTCCTCTCCTCCTCTCTCCCTCTCTCCATCTCTCTTCGAAACTTCCTCCATGGCGAACTCGATCGGCGCGAGCTCCTCCGGCAGCAAACACGACGTCGCGGGCTCCTCCCATGGCGTCGGCTCCTCCCTCGGCGGCGGCTCCTCCCACGAAGGCCGACGCGAAGACGACTCTCGCGACGATGACAGATCCGGCCACGACAAGGGCTCACCCGTGCTGAACTACAACGTGCCTGCGGTAAGTCTCTTTCCCCCTTTTTGGTTCCTCCCTTGGAAATCAAGTACGAAATTAGGGTTACAATTGGGATTCAGGCATACGGCTCTGGATTTAGGGTGGGGAATTTGGGGTTTAGGGTTCACTTTTGTTTTTTTCGATTTCCCCATGTTCTTATTTTTAACTTGCAAAAGCACGGTTCCCCTTGAATGAAACTAGGGTTTCGGCAGGGGGAAATTTAGGGTGGGGGATTAGGATTTAGGGTTTAGGGTATTCACCCCGGTTTCGAGTTAAATTTGAATCCAATGCATTGTTATGTGGGCATTTCTGGGCTTGTCCTTCAGTGTGTTTATTTTTGGAACAATGAATTTGATTATCTCTGCTGAAATGTTGGGCAATTCAGGGATGATAAGCATTGTTTGCTCTTGTTGTGGAATCATTGGCAAGCCTGCAATTTGGTTGGGGTGAGAGGTTGATGAAATTACATCAATCTGTGTAAGGGAAGTTTGCTGCTTGCTGTTAAAAAGCCTAGACAGGGTATATGCGAAAGTGTTGTTGCTGTTGTTGTGGAATCATAAGTCTCTACTATTTTTTGTTTGTTAACTGTTTGTTTTTATGCATTCAACTGAAACCTGCTTCTTCCAAATAATCAAAGCATTTCTCATTTTGATTAGTACAAGGTTGAGTGAAAATGGTAATGGTTTATTGAAAATGGTAATGGTTTACTGTTGTTGTTTTTGTTGATGTAGGGCTTTGAAAAGTGTATGATAACATGTTTTTATCTCTTTGTGAATTGTGTTTATGCTCTGAATAATATGCATTCAATTGAAACCTGCTTCTTCCAAATAATCAAAGTATTTCTCATTTTGGTTAGTACAAGGTTAAGTGAAAATGGACATGGTTTATTGAAAAATTGTTGAAGATTATCTTATAGCTCATTACTGTTTTTGTTCTTGTTCATGTACAGTTTTGATAAATGTATGATAACATTTTCTTATCTATTTGTGAACTGTGTTTATCCATTGAATTCTCATTCTCCACTTTTTTTTTTTTTTCTTTCTTGAAATAAGCCATGGGATGACCAAACAACCACTTCCGAATCCGACACCGATTCCTCTAAGAGCGATCATCTAGGCTCTTCACAAGGAAATCCTACAGAGTTTTCTACGGAGTCTCTTTCCGGTATCTTGCCCTTCTTTGATGTTGAACTAGTCAAAACACATGTGGCCAAGCGCTACAGATTGGTAATGCGTTTTTACCATATGTTCGTTTTATCAACTATTTACATGGTTCTTGTGCTGAAATGTTTTGTGATGATGCAGCTGATGCCCTGTAAAGCTATGAGGATGATGCCGATGGTTAATGTTGCTGTTACATTGCGGTACGGGCTTCAAGAATGGAAGGGCACTTACCATGGAAGCTACAAACGTCCTGTCATCAGCAAGACCGCGTGGCAGCCGTTCGTCGACGACAACCACCTCAAGGCCGGGGATATTTGCACATTCGAGCTTCAGAAACTCTGTGACATCTGCGGCATCTGGCTGAAGGTGTTGTTGTTGAAGGGCCCGTTCGACACTCCGGAAGAAAGGCTTGCTCGGAGGATGGCTGGCACCTGTGAAGATCACGCAATTGTTATTGATTAAAATGTTGTGGTGGATTACAACAAACATTATGTATATTCTGTCTATTCATATTCCCTCCTGTATGTGCTAAAACACTTTGATATCCCCTATTTTGGGTTTTTTGGTTTTGAATAGGGTGATATCCGATGGTATCAAACTTGGATAATCGTGAATCGATGTATTATTTTTTTTATTTTTTATTTTTGAAACAATTAACAGGAAATTTAAAGCCGCACCACGGAGGACTTGAACTCGGGACCTTTGGCCCCATATCTTAACCCCCTACCGCTTGGCAAACACACACACACAATTCGCTCCCAAGAGGGATCGAACCCGGGTCACTCAATTAAGAGAGAAGCCCGGTGGCCAGGTGCGCTAAGTCACCTAGAGCATTTGATTTATTTCATTGGTTGTGATTTTACAAAAAAACACAATTGGAACTATGACTTAGCACATACATATACCATACTTGTTAGATATGGTGTGTATCGAAGATGTAGAATTGAGTAGAACCGAGGCTAGAGTTAGACTCTATCTCCGTAAGACAATATTGCTCCGATATAGTGCAATCGGACTATAGCAATTGTCTCCAAGATACAACGGTTCACGAACTCGAATCGATGCACTTCGAATCGACGTTCCGGCGAACTACTAAATAGTTCAAGACTATGTAACAAGAAAGGTGTATATGATTGTTAGTGTCTCCTCAAATGAATAGTAGGAGGTCTATTTATAATAATGAAGAGTTGTGATGTCTATTCATGAAAAGGTGGCACCCTTTCCTCAAGGTGAATCTGGATGGTTGGATCGTGCCTTTTCACAAAAGACGCGATCCTATGGTTATTGATTGCACCCTTTGGATATGAAGCACCACTTTATATTTCAAAGCACCTTTTCATAATTTACATTAACTCTTCATTATTATAAATAGACCTCCTACTATTCATTTGAGGAGACACTGACAATCATATACACCTTTCTTGTTACATAGTCTTGAACTATTTAGTAGTTCGCCGGAACGTCGAATCGAAGTGCATCGATTCGAGTTCGTGAACCGTTGTATCTTGGAGACAATTGCTATAGTCCGATTGCACTATATCGAAGCAATATTGTCTTACGGAGATAGAGTCTAACTCTAGCCTCGGTTCTACTCAATTCTACATCTTCGATACACACCATATCTAACAATCGTAAGACAATATTATATCGTATCGAAGATGGCTCTTCTCGGACACAGGTTTGATCATGATGGATTATCGAGAATCAATTTTGTTTTCAATCTATGGTTTGGTGTAAGTGATTGCAGGTTTTCGGCCAAAATTCGATGAGTCTCGGTCGATGAAATTATCCATTGGTGAAGGGGATAGATAGATTGAGAATGGATTTTGAACATCTACTCCCCAACTGGACCCCACCCCACTCAATTGCCGCGCCCAATCTCACCTCAAACTCGCTCCACCGCTTCCTTCCTCCACCGCGGTCAGCGATCCCTCGCCTCCCCCCCTCTGCCGCGATCAGCGATCCCTCGCCTTCTGCTCGGGCGACATCTCATTGCCGCCGGCATAGATCAGAAAGACGATGGCGACCTAACGCTGCGGCTCAGCCAGTTCGTGTTCCCGACGGTGGCAGTCTCCGTCATGGCAGCCACCGGTGACTTTCCTTCGGTCACCGTTTTCAGATTTCAACTCGGCGCGACTGTTCTGGCCGTTTTCCGATTGGATCTCGAATCCAATTGTGAAATCGATGGCTGGGCTTTATTCTCTTCAAAAAGACGAAGAGATGAAGGGGTAGATCGTCCGTTTTTGTGCAGCGACGGCGGAGATATTCGCCGGGAAAATCGACCCCTTTCGCTGGTAGGGAGTCGCGCGGAGACGCGATGTTCCAGATGCCATTCCAGCCACGTCGGTGGTCGGATTTTAATGAGCCACCCACCGATGGAATCCTCTTGACGATTAGAATACTATTATGGGCTGTTTCATTGAAATTGGTGATGATTATATCCCGAAATCAACGAAATACAGAAACTGCTCCAGTTTCAGCGCAGCAAACTTTCCGGGCAGTTTCCGGGTGACTCAGGCATCGGGAGGATGGGCACGACCGGCTCGACCTGTAGTTTCCAACGATGGTTTTGAATTCAGGTTTCTACTTGATTTGGATAGTAAATTCTTGTGTTCTTTTGACACGAAATGTGCTGTCAATTTGATTTCCTAAGGATTAATTCCTAAATGGAATAATATTTTTAGAAATTGGTGTATGAATAGTGAATACCATGTTTTTCTGAAAATTTGGTTCCCCGTGATTTGTTATGCACATATTACATGTAATATGTTGTTTGGTGCGTCTCACCAATGTAAGTCGAAAGATCGAAGAAATCGAGTGACTTCCGACTTTAGGGGGAAATGAAATCAATAAGGGAAAGCATAAGGCTTTAGATGCATGGCATTGTTGCAACTTATTGTAATCGTTTTATATATCTTTTGGAAAGTTCATTAAAACTTTCTTAAAGATATATTGATAAATCTATATATATCAAGGTTTTGAATAATTCAAAACTTATGGTGAATTTTTTATTAATAAAGTTTTGCTTAATATCTTAACCCAAAACTTGTGGGGGATTATGTTGATAAGTTCCTAAGATTCACAAAGGATAAGATATCCATGATAAAGTTTGACGATACGAGATTGTCAAAATTATTTCACAATATAGTTGTCATAAATGTTTAAAAGAAACATTGTGAGGATATGTTCAACATTTGGTTGCAACATATGCCAATTCTACTTATAGTAGAATATACGAATTGACAAAATCTTTGTAAGAAAGATAGTCAAGATTATCTTTTAAATATAAGTTTAAAAGAACAAGAGATGTATCTACTACTTAGTAGATAAACACTTGCAATTATAAGTGTACGTGTATTCTAAAGATTGTTTAGAATAAATGAATTTGAATGAGATGTTTGATTAGGACTTACCTTGATGAATTAATTATTGGTTATTGCATCAAAGGTGGGGTAAAGAAGTAAGAACCCTTGATACTAATCAAATCTCGGAAATTCATCTAGCCACAAAGTGAAGTATGGAAGCATCTTAGTGGTCTATCTCGATACATTCAAATGTGGGGGTTTCAAGAAATGGATACCTTGAACACATTTAAATGTAGTAATTTTGAAAGATCATTAATCACATGATCTTACAAGGTAAACTAGGACAATATTGGTAATTGTCAGTGGAATTGGAGAGGTTACAAAGAAACGTAACATAATCTAGTACACCTGCATTTGAAAGAGTACTACTATGACGAAGAAATTGTCATCTAGTAAACTTGACCGTTATAAAAGGTGATACTAAGACATAAATGAGATGAGAAAGCACGAGGCTGCTCTCAAAATAATTGATCACAAAGGTAGATGAACATTGACAATTGAAAAGTCAAAGTTCACAAGCTCAACCGGTTGTATAGATTTGTGTGATCAATTGTGCAGTATGGGGAATGGGTTGAAAATCCACAATAAAAGAACGTTCATAGCGGTAACTCAACCATGATGACTGGAGATCCCAAGAACTTGGTTCAATGAGACAACTAAGTTATGAATGTTCAGTTGTGCACTTGAAATCAATTTAAAATTCATTCTCGAAGCTGCTCAAGTGCTAATATGTAGTGGTAAGGGTAAGCTACAAAGCTTTTAATGATTCCTACAAAGTATGGAACGATACCTTGATAGGAGATCACCTATATAAGTGTGAAGTGGGGCCGCTTCAAATAATAACACTTATGAATCCAAGATATGGTCCAAGGCCAAAATGGACACAACATGAGAACGAAAGATAGTGTATCTATTATTGTGTATATGCTATTGTCTTGGTTTACATCAAAGTTGCTAGGTTCAAGACATCACAACTCTTCATTATTATAAATAGACCTCCTACTATTCATTTGAGGAGACACTGACAATCATATACACCTTTCTTATTACATAGTCTTGAACTATTTAGTAGTTCGCCGGAACGTCGATTTGAAGTGCATCGATTCGAGTTCGTGAACCGTTGTTAGGGGTGGGAATTCGGGTCGGGTCGGGTACCCGTCCCGAAATTTTCGGGTACCCGAACCCGAAAATCCCATAATCCCAAACCCGACCCCGAACCCGAAATTATATTCGGGTACCCGAAAAACCCTATTTTGTTTTAACTTTTATATTTTAAAATTTATTTCATTGTAAATATATTAATTATTTGGTATTATGTTATTATCATTTATCAATTGTCAATTTATCATCTCCAACTTAATTAGATGATGATAAAATGATAATTATTTAATTAATAAGTTTGTAATTTAATATTTCTTTCATTCATATAAAATTAAACTAATTATTAATATAAGTGAAAAGTAATAATAATTCATAAAAATTAACTGTTAAAATTAATTCTCAATTCGGTAATTTACTAATTTCTATTAAGTATTAAATTTATTAATACCATAAATTTTAATATATAATATATTATTAGAATATTATTAGTTATATAATTTCGGGTATTTTCGGGTTTATTCGGGTACCCGAACTTCGGGTTCGGGTTACCCGATACCCGAAAATATTGAAAATTCAATACCCGATCCCGACCCCGAACCCGAACTTTCGGGTTTCGGGTACCCGAAAACCCGCGCGGGTTCGGGTATTTTGTCCCGGACCCGAAAACCCGAACCCGAATTCCCACCCCTAACCGTTGTATCTTGGAGACAATTGCTATAGTCCGATTGCACTATATCGGAGCAATATTGTTTTACGGAGATAGAGTCTAACTCTAGCCTCGGTTCTACTCAATTCTACATCTTCGATACACACCATATCTAACAATACTCTTGAAATTGCTAAATTGTGCACATTAAAACGCACTTTTGAAATTGCTACAAGGAAACACGCTTTTTAATAAAGAAAGATTCAACCACCTCACATTTACATACACTATTTCTCATTCACAAACACTTCACAGAGAGGTGCTGCTGCTGGAATCGAGCTTGGAGAGGAGTTGCTGGTTGCCGTTGCCGATTATCGAAGCTCGAATGGCGGAATCAACGGCCTCCGTCGTTAGCCCGCTGGAGGAATCCTTTGTACGAGGTAATTTTAACTCTCTCTGGCTCAGAAAATCAATTCGAGCTTAGGGCTACAGTAAGCTTCTTAGTTTGTTTTTGCTTCATATTGGTAATCTGTGTTGTTCGAATATAATACAAGTATTGTTGACATGCACTTGAATTTTCTAGAAGGGATGCGTAAATTCCGTGCCTTAGTTTGGTTTCCGATTTTAATTTGTTGATGAAATTTTAATTTGTTGATAAACAGCATCATAATGGCCGCTCTAGGAGTCGATAACGTGATTATATTTGAAATTGTGGAAGAGATTGTGAGGATTCATGTGCGAAATGTGGTTGTGATTGCAAACATAATTACGCGCCGTCGCGCTAGATCACGTAGACTGCGGAATACTCCCAATCATTCATACTCTATGATAGGCAGAATCCCATCCCAAGTCCAACACATGAATAGACTGGTTCGAACAAATAATGCCGAGTGTCTAGCTAATCTACGTGTTGATCGGAATACCTTTGGGAGATTGTGTGGCTTGCTAAGAGAGATTGGAGGGTTGAAAGAATACAAGTATGTTGGTGTCGAAGAGCAAGTAGCATTGTTATTAGGGGTTCTAGCTCATCATAAGAAGAATAGAGTGGTAGGTTTTGATTTCCAAAGGTCTGGTGAAACCGTATCAAAGTATGTGCACATGGTGTTGACGGCCATTCTGAAACTCCACGGCCTATTGCTTGTTAAACCGGATCCTATCACTGAAGACTGCACTGATCCTCGTTGGAAATGGTTTAAGGTAATTTGTTCATTCACACTTTGTCTATTAGATTGTTTAATAGGTGAAGAATGCTTTTGTTCATCTTATAGAACAATCTTTTACTTGATACAGGGTTGTTTAGGGGCATTGGATGGAACATACATCAATGTGAAGGTTCCCGTTGCTGATAAACCAAGGTTTAGAACAAGGAAAGGTCAAATATCCACCAACACTTTGGCTGTTTGTGATCAAAATTTAAAATTCATATACGTGTTGTCGGGGTGGGAAGGATCAGCCGGGGACTCTAGAGTATTACGCGATGCACTGAGTAGGACTCACGGCTTAAAGATCCCCACAGGTTAGAGATCTTAATGTATTTTACAATTTATTCTTTAAGTTTGGTTTAGGATAATACCAACTACGAATGCTTACGTGTGTTTTCTGTTGCATGATTTATAGGGTTCTACTACCTTTGTGACAACGGATATGCGAACAGTGATGATTTCATGACTCCATACAAAGGCGTTCGATATCATCTCAAAGAATGGGTCCCCGATGCGGATATTCCTCAAAACTCAAAGGAAATGTACAATATGAGGCACACCAAGGCAAGGAATGTGATTGAGCGTGCATTTGGTGTAATGAAGATGAGGTGGGGGATTCTGCGGAGTGCATCGTACTATCCTATCAAGGTTCAAATAAGGATAATCATGGCATGTTTCTCGCTGCACAACTTCATTCGGAATGAGTTCGCCGACGATCCATTCGCGGAAGGGCTAGAGGAGTATGAGGACAATGATGGTGAAGAGGAGCCTGTGCATTATGTAGGGGGAGTTGAAGCAACTCCGGAATGGAATGCGAAGCGCAATGCTATTGCAAACGCAATGTGGGCAGGGGACGTGTAGTTGATGTTATATTTGGAGGGATTGAACAATGACTGCAAAACCAAACTACCTTTTATTGCTTATGTGTGTGAACACTCATTTTGTTTATGTCATGTAACTGAATTTGATGCTTGAACTTGAGTATTTGCATGTCCAGACTTGTGGTGTAGTACTACCTTTATGTTGACTAATATGTTGTGCATATATTCTAGATTGGATAATGGACAAGTACCGTGAAATAGCCCCTCAATGCGCTTGTGCGAATGGCAAGATGCAAGTTAAGGTTGCATCAAGGAAAGCCGCTAATCCGGGGCGCCTTTACTATATTTGTCCCAACAACGAAGATCACTATAACCGTTTCATTTGGTGTAATGAATATCAAAGTCGATCAAGGAATTTCAGTCAAATTCCAAACCAAATTACTATAAGGGAGGCACAACACCAAGACTCGAACAACGCCTCGTCTCGTGTGACGATGGATCAAGCTGTAAGCCACGGTATTCCCGAAATTCCACGCCACCAACAGTATGGAGTAGTCGAGGTGTACGTTGCAATTTGTTTCATGGCCACAGTGTTAGTTTTGTTTGATGTGATCATAGGAATCCTTGTAATGAAGTAGAAAAGTGTATTGTCATTTCCGATTCCCTAGACTCGACTTTCTTGTGAGCTATGACATACAATGTTGAAGCTTTTGTAAGAACTAGTATGACAACATTGTTTTTGGTAGTATGTGCTTGTTTTACTTTGAGTTGAGAATAGATTCCAATGCCCCAATTAATTTGTTTGTATAAATGATTCAACCCCATCCATTTGTTTCACACATCACCATGACTTTCAACTTCCTTCCACAAGAAGATTTTTTCTATAAGGGGAAATGGGATGAAGGAAATGTTGACTTCTTCGTAGATTTCCTCGTCAAAGATCTATCCCAACATCCCGAAGAAAGGAGAGCTTGCATACCAGTAGGGACTTTGCATCGTGGATAGAGCGCTCTCAACGAAAGGTATGGATTGACTTTTTAGTGGGATGAAATATGTGATCAATTTAACATGTTGAAGGATAGATACAACACCTTCACTGAAATCATACGAACTCCCGGTGTGGATTGGGTAGAGGAACTTTGTCATGTTCATGCATCCGAAGAACTATAGCGTCGCATTTGTGAGGTAAATTTCATCCTTTAATGGAGGTGTAATGTATCAATTATTGTTGTAACTACGAGAAGCACAAAATAACGAAGTTTTTTTTTTTTTTTTTTTTTTTTTTTTTGTTTAGCGCAACAACCTTGCTAAAGCATATATTTTGTTGGTGATGCCAATTACGAGGAACTACGTATAATATTCAATAATACATGCGTGGACGCGAGTTCGGGCCAAAGGCTTTCCGGCGGCAGCACAATTGAAGAAGGAGAGGATTTGAACCCCCGTAGGAGCATTAGGAATCCGCAAAGACGGCTGTTTGAGCAATCCATCCCACTCGAGTTTCGCATAACGAATAAACGGGATGCTCGAAAACCACAACACCTTGGCGTCGAAGGGCCGAATGTTGCAAGATGAGTTGGGCCGAAAGTTGAAGAAGAATAGATGTTTGTGCGACGGTATCAACCCTCAAAGTAGTGATTGTTTTTTGATTAAGTTTGGTTAACGTTGTGTTGAAATTGTCTCCGAAGTTGAATAGCAAGTAGCATTGTGATCCATCAATGTTCTCAATCTATGTAGAGATAAATAATTCATTCCATACACTAGTCTAATATAATACTTGTCGAAACCAACGATAATTACAAGCAAATTGTATCCATAACCTAAACCAAATTCATAAATACCTAGGCAGAAGAGGATATACAAAAGAGGATACATATTGTTTGATTTCCCAAAGTTTTAAAAAGAGGATATACAAAAGAAGCAGCACCCATCCATTCACATCATAGTCCAGTGCAGCTTAGCCAAAAAAAAAAAAAAAACCTTCAATCTGCCTTCTTGAAGGTAGGAACCACCCTACACACCTCTCCCCATCAGCAAACGATGCACGTACCCGGCACGAGCGAGGACTGGAAGGCCGGAGAAGAACTCAAGCATTGGAGGATCAGCAATAAGCAAGTCTAAGACATCAAACTTCTCCTCCATTCCAAGATGAGGGATATCCTCTAGCATCAGCCAAATCTCAGTCCGAGCCTTCCCAAGATCAGATTGATATCCAATGCGATGAGCTATAGAATCAAGGCTGAGCTTAGTGTCAGAATGCATCTTACCCAATATGTCACAGAGGTTTTGATCAGTTGCATCATTGAGCTTCCTCTTCTTCTGAGAGTGGGAAGTTCCACCTTCAAACCTTGTTGAATCAACCTCGCTCTGATCTGTGGTGTCGGGCTCGTAGGTGGCAGTCGGTTCCGGTGAGTTTGCATGGAATGGGGTAGGCTGGGCAGGCATGGGGTGCTGCTCCTCATTCAGCAGCTGATTTACAGCATCAATAACATCCTCAGTTGTCTCTCCAGTGGCCCTATCCTTCCCAAATGCTTCAGCCCAACAATCGTAGTACGGCCACGCCTTCCTGCGGATGTTCTTTGCGTTTGCATCCACCTAAAACAAAACAAAACACTCAGTAAGTACAATATGCAAAGATATAACAAGTCATAACATTTTGTCATCATCTCCCTCTTACAATCTCCATTCCACCACAACAAACATGCCATTTGATAAACCAAACATGCCATTTGAAAACAAAGAAGTAACAGCAACAAACACAGTGCAAAGAGAGTACAAGATCTTCTAAGTATTCCACCACAAGAAACATATTAATACCAACAATTATTTCATCACACCCAAAGTCAGTGCACAAACTGTGTAATATTGCATCACACCCAAAAACAGTGCACAAAGTGTATTTAAATTTCATCATCAGCTTCCTCAGTGCACAAAGAGTACAAGTCATAGCATCAATTTCATCATCTCTCTCATACAATATCTATTCCACCACAACATACACATCAAATAAACCAAACATGCAATTTGACAACAAGTGGAACAGCAAATGAGCCATGCCTATGTAGCACAGTGCAAAGAGAGTACAAGATCTTCCAATTTGTTCAACATCTTCCTGATAGAATGTCTAAACCACACCAAAACGCATGAAACAAGTGCACAAAGTGTGGAAATGTTTCATCATCATCTGCCCCAAACCCTAAACCAGTGCACAAAGGGTACAAGATGTAGTACTATTTCATCATCACCCTTCTAATCTAAACCATGATATCTAAACAGCACCCTATAACAATTGCTAAAGCGCATATAGATCAGAAAATACAGAAAGTGTAGAATAGGAATTGAGATGGTACCCTACATTAATGTGAAAGGGCACATCATATACCATACTCACCTACTACATCATACAAAGTATACCCTAAACCACAATAAACACTGATCCTAAACCAAAAGTTAATGTTTTGAGATGGTACCGTACGTTGCATATTTGCTCCCACTGCTCGTCGTCGGCGTCCACAGTGAAATCTCCGTGAAGATTGAAACCAACTCCGCTACGGGCTAAGATAGAGCACAAGGAGCCGTAGACCTTCTTCCATCCAGTGAGTTTGGACACGATGTGAGGGTTGGCTCGTATGTTTGCAGTAGGGAAGTGGCCCCTCATCAACTCATCGAGTCTCCCCACGTATCCGGCCCTAAAACCGTTGTCCGACTTCCACCCGGTTGCGCAAAGCTCCTTCAAGCAATCAAGGAGGACCTCCTCCTCGTGTAGTTGCCAAGAGCGTCGCAGCTTCGGCACCCTATGAACTGCGACTGCACCATGCTCATTATTATTTTAAAAAAATCAACATAAATCAAGCTATGGAGAAGCAATCAACTCGAGTATAGCCCTAAACCCTAAACCCTAACAGAAATCTCACAACGGAGAAGCACTCGAGTCTAGCCCTAAACCCTAAACCCTCTCTCCCGAAATCAAATGAGGGAGAAGAAATGGCGGGAAGAACATTACCTGGCTGAGCTGCCATGATTTCTCCGAGCAACTACTGGAAATCTTCTCCGAATTGCTCCGGTGCTCTCAAGTTTCAACCTTTCTTCCCTCGCAACTCTCTCTCCCTTTGTTTGCGAATGAAAATGGTGGAAGAGGAAATTAGGTAGGGCTTTTGTCAAATGAATTTGGGGGGAAATCATCCGCCAATTTTTTCCACCAAAATCGAATGGGGGAAATAGAATAGGACAAATAATATTGAGGGGTAATTTTGACATTTCCCTTCCCAATTCCATGCATTACTTGGTGTAACCAAACAACATTTCTTCTTCACTTTGGATATGAAACTTCCCAACCAAACTACATATTGCTTATGAAACTCATGTTCAAAACCTAAGTTTGAATCACGGGCCGACTATCCCACCCGACCTACCAAACGAGCCCTTAAGATCAATGTTAGTCATGTCCGCATAGACAAAATGAAACAGTTGTAATGATCATGAAGAAATTGAATAAGAATCTCGCTGAGGGTCGATGCTAGTTGAGCTCCAATGCGAATGACGTGGTCTGGAAAATCTTGATAGATTGGGACTTCACCAACTCCACCATGTTTGGTTCATCTAGATGGACTTGCTTGTTCGGCTAGAGGTGTTCGAACCAGAGCCACAAACCTAACTATAATTGTTCACTCGGAACCGGAATCGGCCAAGGAGTTGTTGGAACCGTTGGTCCGATTAAGGTTCCAATGGTTTGAAACCGTAACCAGCGGTAATGGAACCGGATAATTTTAGATACTTTTTTTTTTAATTTATAATTAAAAAAATATTTTTAAATAATAAATATAAATAAATCCAAGCCTAGATCTCTTCCTAATTATATAACCCCCCCCCCCCCGTCCCACTTAATTAGTCCACTTTACCTTTTTTGTCCGTCCCATTTAATTTAATTTAATTTTTTATTTTTTTATAAGACAAGACCTAGGGTTGTTAGAAGGATTTGAACTCGTGACCGATCGGGTCACAAGCTGACCCCTTGATAGGGTGTACTTTTACCATATTATCTAAGTGTTTAATAATCGTTTTCTCTTATTTTGATAGTTTAGCTCATGGTTTGTATTGTTTACATTATTTTGAGCTAGATTACGCTTTTGGGTTGTTTTGAGTGTTTTTAGGGCTTTTGAGTCGAGAAAATCCAAGGCAAGACAAGAGACGACGAAACCAAGGAAGATGATCCCGAGTTCTGACTTTTCACGATTTTAGTGCATAGTTATTTTGGAGTAATGAATGCAGAGCATTGAAGAGGGGTTCGATAGGAGCATGTAGGCAAAAACGGAGGTCAATTCGGAGTCCGGATGAGAAAGATACGGACGAACAAGAAAGACGCGCAAACTGCATGGACATGCGCGACCGAGCGCGCGACCGAGCCACCCGGTCGAGCCAAAACACGGGAATCCTTAAAATTCATATTTTTTATTCTTTTAACCTAATCCTTGTACACTTAGGTAACAATTACGAACCCCTACCTTATAAATACCCCAAAACTCATCATTGTACCCAAGATTTGATAGTTTAGATCTCTCTAGTCTCCAACTTTCATTAGATTAGTTTTTATTTTTTTCTCTACACTTTTATACTTTAGATCTAGATTTAATGTATGAAGACCATTGAAGATTGAAGATTTATTCAAGATTCAAGAGTTTTTCTATCTCTTTCTCTTTTACTTATGCTTTTAATTGTGTTTATTCTTCTTTCTATCTTTCTTTTAATTATGTCTAGCTAATTTTCTTAGTTGATTTTAGGGTTTGAATGCCTAGTTGAATTTATGTGAGTTCTTTTGATTACAATTAGCCTTCCAATCTAGATGCATGTCATGGTGCTTATTCTCATGCATGATTACTTGATCACTAATTATGTGTGCATAGTTATGTTTTTATGCCTTAGCCGGATAATTGCATAATGGATATCATGAATACATGGTATGATGATTTAATTGTCTTAGCCGAAGTTAGATTATCATAGGTCTATATATAGTCGATATAGGTGTCGTAGCTGAACCTTGTTGATCGTATTTATCGATACTTGTTCTATTTTGCACTTGATTTGATTTCTATGAGACCGAGGGGAGATTAGGATCTTATCTAGTGACGATCTATACTGCCTTAGCCAGAGTGTTAGGTTATTTTCGTGTATCGCATCTAGGTTGGATTAAATTGGTTAATTGAGTCAGCGGTTACTTGCATAGATTTGATTACGTAGGTTTCCCTAGAATCAATTCTTTTCCTTATTTGATTTTTCCTTGTTTGATTATTTGCTTATTTGTTAATTGCCTTATTTGATAATTTAATCTAGTATTTGTTTATTTCCTTATTTGTTTAATTGAGTCTTTTATTTATTTGCCTAGGATATAAATACCACATTCCTTAAATTCTTAATTGCCTATACATCAGTTTAGTTCTAGAGTAGAGGTATTGTGTTTTGTTTCGGTACATCAGTCCCTGTGGATACGATACTCGTGCTTCCCTTTTACTATACCTATTTTGTGTGGTAGAAAATAGTGCGATCACCCCTCAACTACTGGATCATCCCCTAAGGGATGCTTGTCCCATTTATCAGTCCACTTTCCTAAAAATAAAACAAATTAACAAACAAAAACACTTTTTAAAACCCTTTTATCTTTGTTTTCCATGTCACGCCCTAGGTAGACTAATTAAGTGGGGCAGAACGAGTAGATTTATTCTAACACCATTATTTTTTCAATGTGTGATATGTTAGAAAACTTTTATAAGAGTGCTACTCTTCTCCTCTTCAATATTTTTCCAACGTGGGATAATCTCTTATTTTTATAAGAGTGATAAAGCTAATAACTTCACTATATTTTCAATGTGGGATAAAAAAATCTCATCAAAAAAGAAGTATCTATATGTCCCACATCGAAAAAAATAGTGAAATCCATAACTTTAACACTCTTATAAAAGCAAGAAACTTATCCCACATTGAAAAAACATTGAAATGAACAAGAGTAACACTTTTATAAAAGTTTTCTAACATATATCTCACAGTGAAAATATAGTAGATGAGGGTGTTATAATAACATTTATATAATTAAGAAGAGATTCAAACTCTATTGAAAACAAAATCAAAATTTGAAAGAGAAAAAAAAAAAAAAAAAAAAAGTTCGGTGCCGGAACCGAAACCGGACCGCCGGTTTGAAATCGAAACTGTAACAGTGGGTTGTGTCGTTCAGGTTCCGGTTCTTGAGTGGATGAACCTGGAACCAGCGGTTCTGTTCTAGTTTGAACCGGAACTATGGCCGACTCTAGCTTTGTCGGGAGAATGGACAATCCGTATTGTTATAATTGTTATAAGGTGGTATGTTTGACCTTCATGGTAGTCTAATAGCAAGGCCTAGAGTCTTTTGGTCTCCTCTTAGCTCCTTCACCCCCCCACTTGGTTGGGAATTGAAGGACGTGATGGTAGGTTGATGATCGCAATATTTTCAACCACACAAAATAGGTATAGCAAAGAATAAAAACGAGTATCGTATCCACATGGACTGATATACCGAAATCACACAAAGTGCATCTACTCTATAATTAAACTGATGTCTAGGCAAAAAGAAATTAAGATTGTGGTTTTCTAAAATCCTAAGCAAAAAAAAAAAATAAACAAATTAAAGAACGCAAATAAGTAAACAAATAAGCAAATAAAATAAACGAAAGACCCAAGTAAGAAACAAGCGTTGATTCTAGGGAAGTCTATCTAATCAAATCTAAACAAGCAACAACTAACTCAATTAACCAATTTAATCCAATCTAAATGCGATACACGAAAATAATCTAACACTCCGGTCAAGGCAGTATGAATCGTCACTCAATAAAACCCTAATCTCCTCCCGGTCTCATAGGAATTAAATCAAGTGCAACAAAGATCAAATATCGATAGATATAATCAACAAGTTTCAGTCACGACATCTATATCAACTATATGCAAGACCTATGACAATATAACTTCGGTCAGGACAATTAAATCATCATAGTATGTATTCATGAGATCCATTATGCAATTATCCGGTCAGGGCATAAAAACATAACTAAGCATACACAACTAATGGCCAGTCATGAAAACAAGCACCATGAAACATACATCTAGATTGGCAGGCTAATTGTAATTAAAAGAACTCACATAGATTCAATTAGACATACAAACCCTAAAATCAACTAAAGGAATTTAGCTAGACATAATTAAAGTAAGCATAAACATAATAAATTGAAAGAACATAATTAAAAGAAAAGTAAGAAGAACTTGGAATTAAATCTTGAACACGATGAAGAACTTGAATCTGAATCTTGAATAAAACTGAATAAACTCCAATGTCGATTACACGAACGAAACGAAAACTGAAAATAAAAGTAAAATAGATGAATGTAAAGTTAGGGTTCACAATGCTAAATCTAAAGTATTTATAGGATAGAAATTTACAAAGATAACATAAATGCACTAGGAATCTATAAAAAGTCGAAAAGCCCACAAAATTGCAACTCCCGTGTGTCTGACTCAACCGGGTTGACTCGACCAGTGACTCGGTTGTCGAGCAACCGGTCGAGCGCCTTGAAAAATGGCTCGATCGAGCACTGACATCAGTGTTGTTGACTCGACCACTGACTCGGTCGAGTCATGGGTCGAGTCTGCTCACTCGAACTTCAATCTTCGATTTTCGACACTTCTTCACTTGGCTTTCTCGATCCTCGTTTCAACTTGGGTTATTTCTACTCAAAAATACATGAAAATATGACAAAATACCCAAAGCGTAATATAGTTCGACAAATCATAAAACCATACAAAACACGAACTAAATCACTAAACGAGACATAAAAACAACTCCTAAACACTTATAAAAACATGTAAATTTCTAACCTATCAAAATCCCCCAAACTTAAACATTGTTCGTCCCGAACAATAACAAAAACGAAATAAAGCATTCAACATAAGCATTGTGAACTATATAGCCTCATAGATTTTCAAAAATAAATCCTAAGATCAAATTTATACAAGCAACCTCAAAACTCCACCACACAAAGCATATAACAAATTCAAGTCATGATCATCAATTGGGAAGTCCTCTCAAACATGTGAAGATAAAATATAAGTGATCTCTCAACACTCTCAAAGAATAGGATGTGAAATATAATGCACATCAAGGGATCACTCAATATCAATGCAATGCAATGAACTTACCATAGGCTTGCTCTTTTTCTCACATCTCCACCTAATGTAATGCATACTCCTGAAGATCAATTAGGACTTTATCAAAGCTTGTAATGTAGGGATATTGGTTAGGTAGGTAATATATAGGCTAAGTGACTCAAAATAACTTCAAATCATTCACCTCTTTTCAACTCCTCCCATAGTATGGTTATTCACTCCATCTTCTACCACAACTCAACATCAACTACATAATCAAAAGATGCTAAAATATGCAAGTCAAAACAATGCTAACTATCCCCTTATGCTTATATATATATATATATATATATATATATATATATATATATAGGAAATAAATCAGGTGAAAACTCTATTTTCAGTGCAATCTGCAAACCTTGCATTTTAATGCATAGAATGATGCATTTTTATGTATAGCATGTTGCATAAAAAATATATATTATTTTATTAATAAAAATAAATAAAATAATATTTTAATTTTCATGCAACAGATTATGCATATAAATGCATCATTAATGCATGAAAATGCAATGGTTTGCAGATTTCACTGAAAATTGAGTTTTCACCGTAGTGTATATATATATATATATATATATATATATATATATATATACATATATACATACTCCCTCTGTCCCGTGGCATTAGTCCCAATTTCCTTTTTTGTCTGTCCCATTTATTAGTCTCATTTCCTTAAAAGGAAATAATTTAACACACAAAAATACCTTTTAAAACTCTTTTATCTCTGCATGTCTTGGTTACTGTGCCATATCCAAATGAGACTAATGCCGCGGGACGGAGGGAGTATATAGGAAGTGGATCATATGAAAACTAATTATTTCGTAGAATCTAAAAACTTTTGTGAACCGTTGATTTGTGTTGATCAATGGATAAGATTAGCCCATTTTTATTTATCATAATAATGTATTTTAAATGCATTGGGGTTAGTACTGTCTTTTTATTTTTAATGGTAACCGTTCTTACCATAATTTAAGGGATATGCATTTAGTTATATTATATTATTGTTTAGTAACTTCCCTTTCTAAAAGAACCTACAACGATTTCTTTTCTTTTCTTTCCTTTTTTTTCTTTTTTTTTTTGCAGATAAATATTGTTTATATTCTCTTATTTGTCGATCTAATCATGAAACTTCAATGCAAAAAATCATATAAATGTTTGTTTGACGAAATATGCAAAATATTTAAAATAATATGCACAGTTAAAATGCATATTAGGGGTTGCTTAATTATGCATAATTTTCAATTGTGTAATGCATTTTAAAAAACTACATTTATATTTTATTTTTTTATATAGCATATCCACAGATAAAGGAATGCATTCTTAATTATTTGATTATATAATACATCCAAAGTCATATATAGTTTACTTTTCCCGATTATGATATAAATTGATTAGGGTACAATTTTTTCGACTAGGCTTTAGTTTTTTTTATAAATAGGGTTTAATTTTCATTGTCTAAACTCTACGGTATACTTTTCATTGACCACAAAATCATATATAAAAAAAGATAATTGTTGCATAATGCATAATCTATTATACAGATATGCATAACTATAAACACAAAAATATGCGTCATTCTTAAAAAAGCATGAGAACTAAAAGAAGTGCATAATAATCTTTATATGTATGCATACTATTATTTGTGCAAATGCATCCGTGATTATACATATATGCATAAATACAAATACAAATATGCAACACGTGAAAATACAAATCTAAACTCCTTTAGAAAATGAAGGGAAAAAAAAAATGAATAAAGCACAACCTAATTTTAATTTGTTGTTTTCATGCATAATAATTTACAAAAGGTGCATACACACGAATATAAATATGCAAAACATGTAAAAATACATATGTAAACACCTTTAAAAATATATAAACAAACATGTAAACATAAAGCAAGCAGCCGAATTAAGTGCATATTTAAGTAGCAAAAATGCAATATAATATAAAATGAAATGCATCATAATAAAGAAACTTTATATATAATTAAAACAATCAAACAATAAGTCCACTTATCAGGAAGGACGTGGCTTTTAGAAAAATTGAAAGACATGTTTTATTATTATTATTATTATTATTATTATTATTATTATTATTATTATTATTATTATTATTATTATTATTTGGAAGGATTACATGGATAGAAATTTTAATAATGCAAGATATAAAATTCTATATTACTCGGCTTGCATTAAGGAACCGTGTTGAATCAATCTAATTTATGGACGATAATAACCTTATTTTTATTAATAAAAACGAAAATACATTGTAATTAATGAATATTTTTTCCATGTGTCTTGATCTGGATCGTACAACACAATTAATCTAGGGCTATGAAAAGTTTTTAGTTTTCATACTAAGAGCAGTTTCTACCCGAATCAATCCCTATATATATATATATATATATATATAGGGAGTGGTTCATATGCTAACCATATTAGTAAGTGAAAACTAGCTAGGAACTAATCTAGACCCTCTATTCCAATAGATTAGTGGTTAAGATTTATTCATATAAATTAATTAATACAAGGCGTATTTTGTTTAAGAAAAGGGTATTAATGTAATCTTCATTTATTTGTTCCATGTTTCAAGTGATTAATCGCTCATTTATTTTTCTTTCATATGTTTACTGTCGTAAACTTCTTCTTCTTCTTCTTCTTCTTCTTCTTCTTCTTCTTCAACGAGCGTGTAATTTAATTTTCGAGTTCTGCTCTCTGTTTATTTATTTATTTCATTTTTTTTTATAATTTTCATATACAGGTTATTAAGTATAAATAAATAGGAAGATAGCAAACAAATATGGTTATTTAAGCATACAAGGTCTTAGTTGCATTCGAATATTCATCTATGTTTTTTTATTTTGTTTTTTGTAATTTTCATAAACAAGTTATTAAGCATGAATAATTAGGGAGATAACATATAAACATGATTATTTAAGCATAGGAATAAGTCTTAGTTGCACTCGATTTTTTTATTCTTTTTTATTTTTATTTTTTGTAATTTTCATATACAGGTTATTAAGCATAAATAAATAGGAAAATAACATATAAATATGGTTATTTAAGCATAGGAATGAGTCTTAGTTGCATTCGAATATTCATTGTTATTCACAATATTTAGACATAAATTGATATAAAAACCAAAAAGCATGTAATTTTCATATACAAGTTATTAAGCATAAATAAATAGGAAGATAGCATATAAATATGATTATTTAAGCATAAGAATAGGTTTTAGTTGCATTCGACTATTCATCTGTGTTTTTTTATTCTAGTTTTTGGTATTTTTCATATACAAGTTTTTCAGCATAAATAAATAGGATGATAGCATATAAATATGATTACTTAAGCATAGGAATAGGTCTTAGTTGCATTCGAATATTCATCTATGTTTTTTTATTCTATGTTTTGTAATTTTCATATACAAGTTATTAAGCATAAATAAATAGGAAGATAGCATATAAATATGATTATTTAAGCATAGGAAATAAGTCTTAGTTGCATTCGAATATTCATCTATGTTTTTCTAATTCTAATTTTTTTTTTGTAATTTTCATATACAAATTATTATGCATAAATAAATAGGAAGACAACATATAAATAAGATTATTTATGCATAGAAATAGGTCTTAGTTGCATTCGAATATTAATTGTCATTCACCATATTTAAACATGAATTGATGTTTTTAAAAAAAACCTGTAATTTTCATATACAAGTTATTAAGCATAAATAAATAAATAGGAAGATAGCATATAAATATGATATTTAAGCATAGGAATAGGTTTTAGTTGCATCGAATATTTATGCTAATTAATAGGATAATTAGTTTTAGGAAGTGGCGACAATCTTGGAACGCGTAATCTAGTCTTCTTTCCCCCCTAAATTGCCCTTTTAAATTTGAAATAAATCATTAAAAAAGTAAAATAGATAATTTGAGATTTAATATCCACCATTAGATTCTATAAAATGAGTGGATAAGATTGGTTCCTAGTTCTCAAGATTGGTACCATCTCCCATAAGAACTCACCCCTATACACATATATTTTAAAATCATCGATTATATTGATATGTCTAAGCATACTATACCTTTATGTTGGGAACCCCTTGTAGTTTGATTTTGATGATGTTTATCGAAACCACACTTAGGCATATTTTGCTTAGTTTAGGGTCAAGGTCGATAGATCGACCTGCTACATGTTAGTGCAGGTCGATGTCCTTTAACGTTTAGTATCAAGTTCGATCCACCCTGTAAGAGAAAGGTCGATTTATCGACCTGCCTCAATTGGATCAAGCTGGATCATCAGCCTGTCTATCGACCTCCCCTATCAAGCTTCCAGCTGGCATTGCCTTAGAAGATTTCAAGAGCTGGATTATCAATCAAGGTCGATGCTCCGCCTTCATGGAGCGTCACGACCTGATCTTTGCCACGTCGAGTGCCAGCAAGGACGAATATTCCCAACGGCTAGAAGTGAGTCAGCATCCAACGGCTAGTGCCACGTCAGCTCGACTCCAACGGCTAGTTTTTCAAAACTGCCTATAAATACTTCAGCCATTTTCGGATTCAAGCACGGGAAACACAAGCTATCAACGCCATATCTCTGCCCAAATCTCTCTCAAAGCTCATATCCATTCAAGTGTTCGAAATCCGATTAGTTTCCCAAACACTTGACAAGAGAGGTTTCCGATTCCGAAAAACACCACAACGACGAAGCGTTCACTGCTGCTTGTCGATTGTTCAAACAACTTCTTCTCCGACTTGTTCGAAGTTAGAAAGCTTGTTTTTATTTTCGCCATTATAGAGTTAGTCAAGCTCTGTAAAAGCGTAAGGTTGTTTGTAGTTTTAGTTCGAAGGTTGTAAGGGTCACGACTCAAAACTCGTGTCTAGTTACTCTCAAGTTAGATTGTAGCTAGAACTGATACTCAGTCAGTATAAATAAGAGAGAGGTGGATCCAAAAGAAAAGGGATTCTCAGGTCGAGTCGACCTGACGTGGACGTAGGAGGATTTCTCCGAACCACGCTACATCGCGGTGTTTCTCTCTCTCTTTATTTATTGCACTTACATTCTTTTATCTAACTGACGAGCATCAATCTGCATTACACGAATCAACCTGCTATCCATATTCAGCCTAAGATTTTTCAAAGAGTAATCAACCTCCACCAACTTCCGCATTAACAGTTTGATAAATCAAGCTTGATACCATACAAGCTTGATAGATCAACCTGCCTCTGATAAGGTCGACCTTGACAATCGACCTGCAGATCGACCTGAATTCTAAAAAGTCAAACGGTTGGTTATTGGTGTATTCCCCCCCCCCCCCCCCCATACACCAATTACTCTTTCCCGGGACCAACACTTTAGTTTAAGCATACATAAGTATTTAAGCATACATAATTGAAATAATAAGCAATGTTTATAATTGTTAAGCTTACTTTTCTATAAAACATTTTATCGAACAATTTATGTGCATAGTTTAAGCATGAATTACGACTGATCTAAGCATATTTTTCGATGTTAATAATTGCACAGATAAGGGAAAAGATTTGAGTAAAGAAACCGCGCATAAACGGAATGTAAACAAGAACTTTCCAACGATGATTTTGTTGTTAGCCCTTCAATTCAAATGCTGAAAAAGGGAAATAGAGTATTGGAGCATGCGCAGAATGACATCGAACTTGATTTAGAGGATGTTGAACATTTTTGTTTTAGCATATTACCCTTAGTTTTTTCTTTGTTGAGATATTTTATCGAACATATTTCGTGCATTATAACAATTTGATTGATGCTCTATAAATTTAATTGATTAAATAATTTTGCTTATATTTATAAATTTTACTAATATAACTTGTTGCATGTGGTTTTCATTCATTAGAACAATATCGTTTACATTGATAATCGAGACGAGTATATAAAAATAAACAATATAGTTCGTTTATAAGCAATTGTATATATATTAAATAAGACAAATACAGATAATAATTAAGCATTAATACAAGTCACACTTAAATCAAAACAACATTGTTCGTTTTTTTTACTATCATTGTTTTACACTTAACATTGTTGCTATGAGTAATAAGCATCAAAAAATATTTTTAAAATCAATGTTATAACCCTATAACTCTAAACCCTATAACCATAAACCATAAACCTTAATTAAATCCTAAATCCTAACTAAACCCACCCTAAATCCTAAAAGCCTAAACCCTAAACCCCATAACCCTAAACCCTAAATCCTAACACCAAACCCTAAAAGCCTAAACCCCATAACCCTAAAACTCTAAAACAATAGTAAGACAAATATGAATGATAATTAAGCATCAAATAAATTATAAAAAAGCTTTAAAAAATTAAGAAAACATTATCTATAACCTTACAGGCACCGATACGACTCATACTTAAATAACAATAAATATATATATATATATATATATATATATATATATATATATATATAGAGAGAGAGAGAGAGAAATGTTATGCTACATACCTTATGCTACATACCTCGTGAGCACCGCTCTCGTTTCGTCGACATTATCATTAATTTATTTCGTTTTATACATTTTGTTTAGTTCTAATACCCTAAATATTGTTATTCACATCGTTAATTTTATAAATTTCATAAAAATCGAAGCTCGATTGTCCATTTTATCTATAAATACTAATAAAATGAAAAAAAGAACAAATCGAGCTTCGATTTTTATGTGATTTATAAAATTAACGATGTGAATAACAATATTTAGGGTATTAGAACTAAACAAAATGTATAAAACGAAATGAATTAGTGATAATGTCGACGAAACGAGAGCGGTGCTCACGAGGTATGTAGCATAAGGTATGTAGCATAACATTTCTATATATATATATATATATATATATATATATATATATATATATATATACAATAATGCTATTTGGCCATAATGTGGCCAGCCACACAACGACATTTTTCATAATATACGTAATTTTAAAAATAGTAAATGATAACTATAATTTATTAGTTTAATATTTTAATTTAAAAATATTTTTTTCCCCAAAATTACATATTTTTCTCTTTTTTTTCTTGATAAAAAGGTAATAAATCCTTTAAAATAGTAAAAATTATCAAATAATTAAAGGATTAATTTTAAAAAATACCTAAAAAATATGGAGTATCACATTTTAAGTTTTTTATAATCTAAAAAAGTTTGGCATAAATATATACGTTATTTGATACTAAAAAAATTAAAAAAAGTTAAATTATGGTCGGCCACATTATGGCCAAATAGCATCACTCATATATATATATGCTTTATAAGCAAAAATAAACTTAATGTGACTTTTTATCGAACAACTGCCATCATATAAGAAAACAACATTCCCTAAACCCTAACCCCCAAACCCTAAAACCCTAATGCAAATACTTATAATAAGTAGAGTTTAGGACATTTATAATGAATAATAAGCATTTTGAAATACTAAAATAAGTGTGATGTGCATAATTTATTAATAAGTATTATGAATATATCAAATAAGCATTGAAATAAGAGATACATGTACGAAATCTTGCTTTTTATGTGTAACACAATGATTTTTATTAAATCACTTTATGCTTTTATGTATGATAATAATTAAATTGAAATTACATGCGTATGAGCATAAATAATAAAAAAATATAAAATGCAACTAAGGAAAATATTTTTAATTGAAATTCAACACTAATAAAGATATAGATTGTTGGTTGAAATCTAAAAGGGAGAGAGATACGAATTGAGAGAGAGAGAGAGAGAGAGCGTGTTTTGGACGTTTACAAGGAGAGAGAATTGATAATTAATATCTATAATATAAAAAGTAAACCCACAATTTAAGGAAGATATAATGAAAATTACTTTGCTACCCTCCCATTACCAAAAGTGATGAAAATAATGGGTGTTTAAAAGATCTCAACAGTTGAATCTATTAAAATCAACGGATTATAATAGTTCTTAGTTTTCACGAAATGAAAGTTTCTCATATGAACCAATTTCTCTCTCTCTCTCTCTCTCTCTCCTCTATATATATATATATATATAGGGAGTGGTTCGTGTGCAAATAAATTCTTGCTTGAGAAAATGAGAAAGATGCTTAAAACTATACAAAATCATGCTTAAATCAGTATATATTTATGCTTACAACACCATTATGCTTTTTAATGTACAAATTCATGCTTAAACCTAGTCATGCTTATAATACCTTATAATCATGCTTAAATCAATTACAGTCATAGGTCAAATCAAGATCAATGGTTCAGATCCATTCCTATTTCTCACACCAGGACTTATTTCTATATGATCCATCCTCTATATATATATATATATATATAGAGGATGGATCATATAGAAATAAGTCCTAGTGTGGGAAATGAGAATAAATCTCATCCATAGATCTTGAAAAATCAATGAACGTCAATTATCCAAAACTAATTAATAGATTTGGCGGTTACAATCAAGCTAGGGATATTTTTGTCATATAAACACTCTTTATATTCTTACAATTATGAGATTAGTCATATTTTTTCAATCTAGTATTAATAGTATTAAGAATAATTTTATTTAGTATTAATAATTCTATTTAGTATTAAGCATACAAATTAGCAAAATTAATCATGATTTTATTTCGTATTAAGTATGATTTTATCTAGTACGAAACATAACAATATTAAGCATGATTTATATTGTATTAAGCATACAAATTAGTGATATTAAGCATGGTTTTAATTAGAAGAATGATTCTATATTGTATTAAGCATACAAATTTGCAATATTAAGCATGGTTTTATATATTATTAAGCATACAAGTTAGTGATATTAAGCATGGTTTTAATTAGTGTTAAGAAAGATTTTATATCGTATTAAGCTTACAACTTTGCAATATTAAGCATGGTTTTATCTAGTATTAAGCATAAAATTTAACAATATTAAGCATGATTTTATTTAGATTAATTCACAATGTTAAGCATAATTTTATTTATGATTTATCACACATACACTATTCGAAATGTAAGCATAACTAATTTAGTATTAAGCATCGAAATGGTCACTCAAAAAAAAATCTTGGGTCGTAATTTTTTGAAACCCTTTTGAATATATCTAGAAGAAAATACTCTTTAAATAACAACTCAATATAAAAGCTTTTTAAAAGATAAATTTGGTAAAAGAATTGAAAATATTATTTGAGGAAAAGCTTTTTAAGTCAATAAGGAGAAGAATTATTAAATACTACGGCCGTTAATTTAGGAAGTTAGAGATTTTGGCGGATCTTACCTAGTTAATATACCAAAATGCCCCTAAGTTTATTAAAAATAAAGAATTAATACATATGTAATAAATCCAGGTACCAAATATCAGCCGCCGAATTTATTAGATGGATGGTTGAGATTTAATCTTATTTCTCACACGGGGATTTATTTGCACAGGATCCCTTCCCTATATATATATATATATATATATATAGAGAGAGAGAGAGAGAGAGAGAGAGAGAGAGAATGGTTCGTGTGCAAATAAATCCTTGCGTGCTAAAACGCGAAAGATGCTTAAAGCTATACAAATTCATGCTTAAACCTAGTCATGCTTATGGTACCTTATAATCATGCTTAAATCAATTACAACCACAGATCAAATTAAGATCAATGGTTCATATCTATTCCTATTTCTCACACTAGAACTTATTTCTATATGATTCATCCTATATATATATATATATATATATATATATATATATATAGTATAAATCATATATGTATAGGGTCACACTATGGTGAAAACTGACATTTGAGTGAAATCTAGAAATCGATAGATGACACTTATTTTGAGTAAATCAATGGTTGAGATTAAATGGAAAAATAAAAAATCTGAAATAAATATTAAAATTCGTCCATATAAGGGCATGAGTAAAATGGAAAATCTAAATATATCCACTACATATACTTACCATAAAAATAGGGATTTTCCAAAACTGAAATATATTCTTGCATTAATTCGTGATTTCCGGCCAGATCCTAGCGACAATCATAAAATGGACCACCGGGTTTTATTCTATTCGAAGAAACGAAGAGATTCATGGATGGATCACTCGTTTTGGTGGAGAAACGAAGGAGATATTCGCTGAAGAAGTCGAACCAGTAGCGAAATCGCGACTTCAGCAGCGGCGTAAACTTCCTGATGCGATTCTGGTCTCATCGGCGATCGGATTTGAATGTGCGACCTACCGTTGAAAACTTCTTGAAGAGTAGAACATGTTTCTGAGTGGTTTCATCCGATTTGGTTGCGATTTGAGTTCAAAACTTGAGAAAATGCATAATAGCACTTGAGAATGCATCAAATGACTAAAATATGCAACATTTGAGTTCAAAACCTGCGACAATGCATAACATCAATCGAAAATGCATCAAAATGACTAGAATATGCATTGATTCTCAATATTTTAGGAAAAAAATTGAAATTCAGATCCAATTTTTAAGAAAAATCAGTTACCATAATACGAAAAAGTTCAAAATATCCTTATTAATTTACCGAAAATATAGTAAAAATCAGTGATTGGAATTTTAAAATAGTAAATTAGAAAATCTTCCAACCGTTAGATCTACGAAATCAAAGGATATAAGTGGTGTTTAGATTTCATTGGATTTGGAGTTTTCACCTTATATATATATATATACATACACTCAAAAGTAGGATATTTGCCCTCCAAAATTTTGATATTTGACCTTATTATCTTTATTTTTAGTTAAATTATACCCCCTCCGTCACATTCATTTAGAGATAACTTATTTTCAATAAGGAAATTAAGACAAGCGTGATAGTGGTAGATAACGTAATATGAATGAATTTTAGTAAGTTAAAATTTTGTCATAAGGTAATATCTCGATACAGTAGAAAGACGAAAATAGAACTTTTCCCTAAATGAATGTGACAGAGGGAGTACATATTTATGTTATTTCTAATGCAATTCTTTAATGCATTTATTCTTAGGAAAAAATATTTTATTTATTAAAGTTCAACATATTGATTAAATTTCAAGTATAAATATTCATTTTAACTAACTAAATTATTTTCATTGTTTTTTCCTTAATCTATTTAATGTATTAAATTTGAGTAGTGAATCTTAATTTTGGTGTCTCAACACATCTAAATTTCACAATTATTTTGATTTTGATTTGAGTTTTTATTCCTTCACTATAAAATTTCACAATATAATAGTCGTACTATATAATATTCTCTTTATCCATGTTTATTTTTTATTTCCACAAACACATAAGTGAAATAGCAAGTGATAGTGCATTTGGACAATTCAATTAGTAATGCTAGAATTCCATAAAATTATTATTGAAAAATTCATCCATAGTTTTAATCAAATAATCTACGAAAATGGGCTATAAATATAATCCTTTAAATTAAATGTAGAGATACACACAAATATACATGTAACATACAAAAGTACACAAGCATATAAAACTATTTTTTCCTTTAATTGGTTTTAAGAAATAAAATATATTTTAAATATAAAAAATACTCACTATGTCCTCAATATAGTGACACTCTTGTTTGGGCACAGTTTTTTTTCCATTTTGATGGTATAGTAATAAATTAATGTTTTAAGCGTTAAAGTGAAATAATTGTGGGCCCATTTGATTTTTTTAATAGTATTAAAATGTTAAAGTATTAAAAAGTAGATGAATAAAATGTTAAAGTGTTAAAGTGATTGTGGGGTCTACGACCCAAAACGGAAAGTGTCAGTAAATGGAGGACGGAGGAGTATGTTTTTTTTTTTTTTTTAACTAGATTAGCATGCCATTTATTTATAGAACAAGCCCCTTTGCATCATCACGATTCTAGTAAGATTGGAAACTTTTGTCAAAATCTACTCATGAACATCTTTAGGAGGTGATTGGTTGAAGGTATGGAATATGGATGGGAAAGGAACGGAACGGAGGTAGGAAAGGGAAAGGGATGAGAAAGGAATTGAATAAAATATTTCATTCTCTTGCTTGGTTTGCACAAGTAATAACGAAAGTAATGCAATCAAATTTTTTTCTTTAACATTTTATGTGATAAATTAAATTATGATTTTGTATTTAAATCATACAAGTATACTATTTCTTAATGATGAGATAGAAAAAAAATTAGAGAGAGAAAGTTATAAAAGATAATTTTTAGAGAGAAAAAACGATGATAACATAAATTTTAGAGAGAGAAGTGACAAAGCAAAAAGAAAATTAGAGAGAGAAAGTGATGAGAGAAGAAATTTTAGAGAGAGAAAGTTAGAAAGTGACGAAAATAAAACTTTTTAGAGGGAGAAAGAAACCTTTAGGGAAAGAAAGTGACGAAAGTGAAATTTTAGAGAGAGAAACTTACGTTAGAAAAAAATTTAGAGAGAGAGAGAGAAAGTGGCGAAGGAAATTTTTTTAGAGAATGATAGTGATTAGAGAGAGAAAGTTATGTGAGATAAAAATTTTAGAGAGGGAAAATGATGAGAGAGAAAGTGACGAGAGGGAATTTTAAGGGAGAGAAAAAGGTGAGAGAGAAAATTTTTAGAAAGGGGAAATTAAGTGACTGGGACAAAAATATTTTAGTGACTGGGACAAAAGTAAGTGTCTTCGAAGCCTATCCATTATTCGCCCCTTTGACGCACAAAATTGTTTTTGACTACTGTCGAAGCACCGTGTGGCATTCATAACTCCCCATCGATTTATTTCTATTCTTCTACCTACATCTCCATTCATATCATTTAATGCTACGTAGTTGGGTGTTTTTTCTCTATGTACACTTTGATTTCTACCACATTTTGCACAGGCTCTTATCATTTTCCTCAAAAGCAATGGTTAGTTCAGTCCTAGCACGTCTTCCTGAATCGGTGCACTCCATGAGATACTTTCATCCCGGTGCCGTCTTCTTTGCTGAATCAACTACGTCAGAAAATTTCATACTGGTTTGTTCTTTGATTTTTATGTTTTCATAATTGTGTGTTTGTTCATGCTTGCAACTTCCCCATATTATACATTCTTTTGAAAATTCATCTTACAAAACCCTTACTTACAACTTGTTGCGCGCCGCAGTTCTTACCACAAGCGTTTGGTTGCACTATCCACAACGTCGAACCTGATTTTGGTCACCTTCTTATTTCTCTCAACTGCAAACAGCAGCGGTACTACGTGGGGGCTAGCGTAGGCTGAAGCCTCCACGGTGGTCGCCGGAATCTCTACGTTTCAGTGTATCTTTTGTCGAATTTTTTTTATTCGTATTTCGTTTCAGTGTATATTATGTCGAATATTAATTATATATTATCCCCCATGGTAATTTAGTCCTAGTTCTGTCCCTGATTGCAAAGCTGCTAATGTCCTCCATCTCATACCTCTGATGAAGAGCATGCAACCGGGCTCCTACTACCTTGGTGCCGGATGAAAATATTTCTTGCAAAGGTTAAACATCATGGTGGGGTGTGTGCTCATGTTCACATACCTAGGGCTATTGGATTTCGAGGTCGCCATAATGCGTACTTCCTTGCATTTGTAGATGTTCCTCTCGCTGCGCCGTATGAACGAATTATATTGAAGCATATGCAACGTCAAATAGTGAGTCATATTTGAGTTTCTCGTTTTAACTATACCCTAGGTTTAGTGATTTTTCGGCTATTGTTGTGATAATCAAAGACTATGTGTTTGATGCTTTTCCGTTTGCTCTGTTTTTCTTTTTGCTTTTGTCTATGACTTCACAGACCATCGCAAGAGAGTTCGTCACAACAACTAATTTGACCCAACAAAATTGTGTAATGATGAGAGTTAAGAGAAACCGTGTGGCATGGAATGTTACCGTTACGTATAGCAAATCCAACGGGTACTGTTTCGGTGGTGGTTGGAAACATGAAAATCCAACGGGTACCGTTTCGTGTATGGCGTGTTGTTCAACGAAGTAGGTAGGTATACCAAACCAATCGACATAAAGTATATGCATGTAACCGATAACATCGTGTCATTCAATGATTACCCATGGGCAAACGGATCATACCAATTTATGGTGGCGAGTATGATTGAAGCTTTCAGGAGCACGAGAGAAACAAGATTATCACATAATGAAAGCTGGGGTGAGGGGTGTGAGGTTTGACTTTGGTGTTGTAGTTGTGGACATATGAATGTTTTCCTTTGTTGGCAAATAATTTATCATGTATAGAGGATGGACATATAACAGTCTGGCCAAGGATGATTAGAAGATGGGCAGAAGTTGAAAACATTAGCATAGTAATCGATTCACTATGCGAAGAAGGAAGACCAACAAAATATGTAATTAGCCCTACTAATTGATGTTATTCATACAAATGATAAAATTAGTAATGATTATATGTGCTGTTTAAATATTATTTTCAGCGAACGATGACAGCCACAGAATATGAGCAAGATTTGGTGGATAGATCAAGCCTATCATATGTTGGCTCTTACCAAAGTTTTTGGAAGACCCACATATGAACCTCAATAAAACGAAGCGAAAACTTCATTTTAAAGAACAACATACCTTGTCAGCAGAAAGGACGCATGGGGTAAGCAATAAGTATACCACACCCCTCAGTAAAAAATTATGTCCGTGGAACGCGATCGATGAAGAAGGACAGATGCTATCAAAGGCAATAAAGCTAAAGCATGATCTGAAAAAGTTGCAATGTACCGTAAGTTTATTATTATAAGTAATGAGTCGGAAAAATGTAACAACTTAATATTTAGGCTTATGGTAGTTGTATCTTATGAAGGTATGCTCATTCTTATAAACTTATTATTTGATATTTCAAAGGCGACACCATTTCATAAAGAACTGTTGGAGCTTACCCACAACATGACATGTATTGTGAAGTATACTTTGAATTTTGGAAATGTAGTTTCTCCGGAGTATAGTGCATGCACAACTGGTTTCGTGGTTCAGAAGTCTCTTGTCATTGGTGATGAAAACAGAACCCTACTACAATTGAAGATGTGAGTTTGTTGATGCCGTCAACTGACTGGTTCAAGGATAGCATGTATATGTTAAACCCCAAGTTCCACACAAAACAAAGAAAGGAATACAGAGGGTTCAGGCATATGAAAGACGTAATTGATATTACAAATTGTTTCACCAAAAAGTGTTCGAAATAGAACGAAATCTATCCTAGCACTTAGTAAGTAAAAACCATATGTCGAATCTCAAGGAAAACTTTGCAGGGCAAATAATTGTGTAGTAAAACAACCTAAACTAGCCTAAATCTAAGAAAGCAAGTAAAAAGAATTTGTTTTGGTTTTGTTTTAAATCATAGGCACGGAAATAAATAAGCAATTAAATCAAAGCAAGTATATAATCTAATCTAGAAAACAAGAAATAAATCAAACTGACTAATCTAGAGAAATTAAACAATAACGTAAGCAACTAAGAAATGAATCTAGACTAGTAAAATTAAATCTGAAAATCTAAACAAACTAACTTTGAAAACTTGATATACGAGAGAACAGAAACTTTGAAAAACGAATCTAATCTAAGAACTTTAAAACGAACCAACGAATTAAACTAAACAATTAAGAAATAAATCTAAGACCTAAGAAAGCAAATAATCAAGCAAAAGAAAGCAATAAATAACTTACGAATTGAAAGCAGAAACGAAAGAACACGAACTAAATAAATTGTCTTTGAATTAAAAACAAAGAACGAAGCAGCGATCCGGATCGAACAAAGGAAAATAAATCTTGAGTACTTGAATGCGGAAAAGAAAAGCTAAACAATGATAATAGATGTCTCAAAGTCGACCTAATATAAGAGTATTTATACTACGTATCAAAACCTAGTAAAAACAAGGAAAGCATTGAAATCTCGCCGGCTTTGGACGATCGTCCAACTCAGTTGGACGGTCGTCCAACTCTTCAATCTGGACATTTGAATTCTGACTTGGACGCTCATCCAGCTTTGGACGAGCTCGGGCTGAAGCACCTGGACGATCGTCCGGATCAGTAGGACGGTCGTCCAACTCGTAGGTCTACCCGTTCTTCGTTTCTTCTTCATATTTCGCTCTTTTCGCCCCGTTTCTTCTCATTTGCATCCTTTTGACCCTACATACACCAAAAACTCCAAACATACCAATCATAGCCATATTTAAACGAAAAGACACAAAAACAATACGACAAAAAGGGACACGAAAAGACGACAAAAAACCTAACATCTAGACACCAAACACAGATGATGGAGCAGAAGAACTCAGCATGACTGGTTCAAGGTCGGCGTATCCAAAAAAAATTTCCTTGCTACCTATTAATACACTGAAGTAATACGAGGATCCACTAGCAAAGTGTCAGTTGGGGGATGTAGTAGACGTAATAAATTGGTATAACGATGCGGTGACAAAAGAAAAGTAAGTGCACACACAAGTATCACAGTTACATTAGTATGTTATGTAGGTAGTAATTAATGTGTTTGCTATGTGAAAGGAACCCCACAATTCAAACAAATATGAAGCACTCTAGTGTTCTGGATGCAATGTGGTTTGAATTTGTCATCATTCTTATGAATTGTTTGCGATCAGATGTAAGATCAACATTGCCCTAAACATTCAAATTTAACAATAATAAAAAGGATTTGATTTATGTACTCCTTCGTATGTGAATTGATTGATGTAACAATGTTTTGATATGCATATGCAGAGTTGCGACGTGATATTGAACATGCTCATGAGTGAGGATGCTCATGAGTGAGGCAAACTTGAATCCACATAATTTTGTTGGAGATTGGGTGGCATTGGACTCCCTTGCATTTATAAGTACGAATAACACATGGCGGCAGCCTGAAGCTTGTCTTGGGCATACAATTTTCTTGAACAATATTGAAAACATCTTATGATAGTTGTGGCCTCTTTTGCCTAACTTTTGAATTGTTAGGCGAGAATTCAAGGTGGCAACAAAGAAGAGGCGATGGTAGCAATGTCGTCATACATTGAGGGACGCCATCCAAATGAAAGACCAAAACGATGGGGTACAGTACGTTACGGATATGGAATTGCTAATGTGAACAACTCGCACTGGGTAGCATACAAAGTTGATTTGATTGAAGAAAACATCTCGGTATACGATTCTCTAGGGGGATATGCAAGCTCATCGACATCCTTATTACAATGTTTTCATAAAATGAGCAGGTTCATGCCATGGGCTTGCAGGTCATCGTGCGTGAACGATCTATTAAGATGTGTACAGTCAAAGGCAAAAGAGTGGAAAGTTGTAGAAGCTGGGGTTCCACAACAACTAAATGGACACGATTGTGGGATAATGGCACTCACATTCGTTCAGTGCATGATGCAGGGACGTAGTATAAAAAGTGTAATACCAAAGCATTGCAAGTAATATCGATCGTAACGCCTACTGTGCAGAGGTATGGAGGCGAAGGAAAAAAAATGATTCCCGATTATAGGGTTAATTTAAATTTCATGTATAAAATATCTAAAATATATATATTGGATTGTTGTTGCTAAAGGATTTGATTGAGAGTTATAAATACTCAAGTTTTTACCTTGATTTTTGTGGGCCCATATTATCATGATAAGCTATAGGGCGTCTCCACATTATCCTTGAAGTATTCATGTGATTTAGTAGGTTATTTGTTTAGTGAGTTTTACTTTTGTATAGTGTGGTAAGCATCCGTCATTACAACGACTCAACATATAAATTATCTTTTAACGCAACAGCCAGTAGGTACATATGCAGACAATATACTTTATTCAAATAAAAACGAAATACATATGCTAAACAATAATTCTTACTTGTTTCAACCTGGCTTCTTGAATTAAATAATAATAATAGTAATAATAATAATAATAATAATAATAATAATAATAATAATAATAATAATAATAATAATAATAATAATATATTTTTTTTAACAAGTAATCACTTTTGCTTGCGAGTAAATGGTTATAATTCAAAAAATAATAATTTATCTACTTCAAGAAAAATCATATACAATAGTAACATTTTTTTTACAATAGTGCCCAACATCAATTGTGGTCTATATGTGCTTATGTGGCTCATCGAAATACCGCATCACACATATCACGTGGATTTAAAAAATAAATTCTAAAAAAAATGAAATAAATAATTATTTTAAAAAATACTCACTCCGTCTCATTGAAATATGTCTATGGTTTGATAGGACAGAAAGAGTAAAAAATAAATATTAGAAAGTTAAATATGAAATTAAAAACTAAAAAAATAAATTTTGAAAAACGTGACTTCTATTCAACTTTAAATCAAACATATTTTCTAAATAATAGGAAACTTAAAATAGTTTTTTTTTCAATGACATTTAACATCAAAGTCAATCATTTTTTTTTTTTGTTTTTTTTTTACATCATATTGGTATTAAAGTGGATGGAAAGTGATTGAACAATCAAAATATGTTTATAGGGAGCGTGGAGCGCATCTATGTAAGATAGAGCCCCAATATAAATGTTGCAATTATATGTTCATAAATATATTTAGAACTTTTTCTTCAAAAATATATATATATATATTTAGAACTTTAAAATTGTATAACTTATGTATTGTGCTTAATGATTGTTTAACACCAAGTACACAAAGCGTAACAATAAAAGACACACAAGTGGTAACTCAGTTCGGTGATTAACACACCTACGTCAAAGGAAAACTATTCCAAGAAACGATTCACTATCAAGAGTATAAGGGTTACAAGACTGTTGAACGTAAGATACACTACACGCTCTCTCCTCACCCAACTCTACCCTTCTCAAACAAACTCGAAGTAGACCAATACCTAGTCTACCCAAAACACTCTTCACCACGATGAAAAGTAAAACCCCAATCTTGAGTTAGATCAACTCAAGATTACAAGAACACTCACCAACTATACTACTACCCAAGAACAAACTAATGAACACGAATACGCAAAGAACATAATTCGCAATACAAACTGAAACAACTCTCAAGTAAGAACTCTCGTAATGTGCGCAGCGGCTTGATCACGATCTTCACGTATATATACTCGACCCCTTCTCTCAAACCCTAGAAGATATTCCATGTATATCTCTTGGATATTTCCTTATCTTCAATCAATAGGATCTCGTACAAATCTTCATGCATGGAAAGAACTCCTTGTACACGTGAATCTCTACTAGATAAGGAAAAATAAATTCTTTATCCTAAAATAACTATTACTCCTCGCACTCGCGCATACATAAAATATGCCACATAGATATCTGCATAACACGTATGCAGCTACAAACTTTAATATTACAATATTGATAGTCATAAAATGGTTGAATTTCAATATTACCGATAATATTAGTTAAGAGTATTAAAATTGAGCTTAACAAAATAACAAGATTATCGTCATCACAAATTCATTAATTCTCATTATAATTAAATATTATTGTAACTTTTAGAAGCCGTCCGGCACTGCCATGGCACCGTCTCGATGTCGAGTCAGGCGCTGAACCGCGTGCAGCCACGGTTCGAGCCACAGCAGCGTGCGGCCTGAAACCCTAGGGTTTCTAGTTGTCGCCGCTGCTCCAACCTTCGCCGCCGTCCGCCACCGATTCAGATAGTTGTGGTCAATTCATTTTACACACACATAACCTTCCGTTTCCTAGTATATTTACATATAGAGAGTATATAGTAGATTATGTGTATACAATTTTATTTCTTCTCTTTTAATGGTTTATATCCTTTTTTATTTTCCAATAATTACTAACATTTCGTATATAAATTTGAGGCTCTTTTCACATAATTTCATTTAAGAGGCATTTATCAAATGTTGTTTATGCAATAGACTTAGAAAATTGCAGTAAAATAAATGGGGAAAACAATTATTTTATGTTAAGCCCGAATATTGCAAAATCAATCAAATGCGCACAAGAACACTACAAGTATGCATATAATTAAGTTATCAGCATGAAAATTGAATTAATTATGCTATTAAGATACAATTTGATGAAACAAGCAGAGAATTAATCGCCAGCCTAAAATGAAAATAAGAGCAACTTAGTATAGATAATCATGAGCCTTAAAAATCGTAGGTTTATTAATGGGGAAGTGGATATATTTTTACTACTTACCAAATTACCAATGGAAGAGAGAGTTTGAACTGTCAATTTAAATTAATCGAGTCATTCATCGCCAATCTATATGTCATCTCCAGTTCATTAATTTTTTTAGGCAAAAGGATTCTTTTTTTTCTTTTTTTTTTCAGAATATATGAGCATCGTGAACATTTACTTGAAACATCACTTTTCTTTGAACATTTTTTTCCAGAAAACTTGGGACATTTGCATCAAAATCAGAAATCCAGCAAAAGCCAGAAGAATGTCACTGCTAGATCTTTACATTAACACCCTCAGAAAAAAGTCAATTGCTAGGGTACGGATAATACGACGGCCCGGTAGCATTTGCATAAGGTAGCACCTCCGGATGTTGAAGTGGAATATTCGGAGCTGGAACGATTGGGTTGGAGTCGTACGCAGCCATATTAACTTGATGTGAAGCTTCACTCTGTATGGGCAAATTCAATGCAGAGGCTTGTGGCTGCCAAATTGGAGCAGATTGGGCTGGAACTATTGGGTGAGAATTGTATGGAACAACATTATCTTGATATTGTGTTCCTCGTAGAGATGAATGATCATAAGGAACGGGCTCAAGTCTCTGCAGGACTGATGAAGCGTATTGAGCGACAGCCATCAGGTTAGAGTTGAATGCATTATCTTGATGTGATGCTTCTCTCTGTAAGGGATAATAAGTTGCATCAACTTGTTGCGGATAATCTGATGTTGTACTCTGGATTTGAGCAGCAGTGTTCGAGCTATGGGCAGCTATACTATCTTGATATTGTCTGCCATGAGAGGGCAACTGAGGATATGGAGTGTATAGATCCGTAGCTGCAGAGTTAGAATTATGTAAAGGTGGTAACTGATGATATCCAGCAAATTCATCATGCAGGGCTCTCCGTTCCACGGTAGGGTAGCTGTAAGAGAAGTGCTTTAGAAAAAAGACGAACGTAATTTGTATTACAGATCATAGGAAAGAATTTCTAACGATGATACGACATCTCCAACCTGTTGACTTGGGCATGTTGGGAACCTGATTCTGTGGCCATATACCTGCGACAGCAGTATCAAGTCATTGTGATAGACATAAAGAGAGCGAAGCAAGCAACAAGAACTAAACAGTGCAATAATAGCAGCTGCAAAAATACAATAACTAGCTTAGAGAGATTAAAATATTGAGGCAACAACATCATGGATGCTCCATCTCGTGCAACAAGTGCACAGAATTTGTCAGTAGCACAGTACCACAAATATTTTATCAATTCAAGAACAACTGAACAAGTAATGGACAAAATTTGATGCTGCTTCAAGATGTACCATCCAGTTATACAGATCCGTCTATCATCAAGATAAGTAGGGGATACTGTACGAGGTTTATCCCCAATCAATAACCATAACATGAAGCTTTGAGAGCATCATTAGATAAAAATTACAAAAGCAACTAAACTGCAGAAGGATTCAATCAATATCTTCTCTTGTTTACAAAGGGTGGTCTACTAAACCATTTTGTGAATTGTGACATCAAGTGTCAATTTACTGCTTTGATATAAAGTGGCTATTGCATAACAAAAAGGTAGTTGAACATGTGTCCATGACACCATGTAAATAAACTTTCTGATTATGAGAATCCACTCACAATTCCTAAAATCCTATCCTATCCTTTCCATGTCATTTCTATTTCTAGCACTACCTTCGTGGCCTATAGGTATGCTTGTCAATCTACCGATCCAAACTAAAAGACAAACTGAAGAACAAGAAAAATCCAGATTCCAGAAAGGTTTAGTTTAGTTTGGCATTCACTAGGAAATAGAATGAGGAAGGTACAAACACCCCCTCACCTATTCAGCAGAAAACTACCCCCGAGTTTGTTTTTGTGCAAATACTTAACATTTTATTTTGAGTGCAAATCAGCCCTCTGACAATGGAAGTGTTAACTTCCATTAACAAAAATCGACTCAATTTACGTAATAGTTAATACTAGTCGGTCCCACATACGAAATAAGTGGGAATAGTCAAATATCTAGAACAGAAAGTCCTACCAAACCAAACTGAACTTTTTCAGATACCGAACCAAAGATAATTTTCCAGTGAGGTTCAGTCAGTTCTTGGAAATTTTGCTCACCCCTAATTATTCGTAATTATTTATCGAACTAGCCTAAAAAATCTCTCGGCCCCCCATGGCTTATCTCACCTGTCCCACCACCAAAATTTTGTTGGAGTCAATTTGAGAGAAAAAAGTACCTTGAATAGGAAGGCTTCTGCATCTGCACCTGATGGGCAACATTAAGTTGTTGATGGGCAACATTAAGTTGTTGAGGATAGGCAGCATAATGATTGGCTCCTGGAAAACTTTGATTGTCCAAAGTTGGGTGTGCATTGTCCACATAAGCTGCTCTTCTATGAGACCAATACTCTGGATAATTGACCCTTAGAACAGGTCGAACCTCCGCTGACGGTCGAATGTGGCTATATTGTACCTCAGCTACATAAGGTACTTGATTTTTCAATAGTGAGGGGGGCATAGCTCTTGGTGGAGGTACGTTTGCCATAGCTTGCGGTCCAGGATTGCCAAGGGGTGCAGGCAAAGGAGGAAAAGATGATATCAATTTCGTTACCTGCGTCCATTAAAATTGCACCTTTAGCACACACTACAAAGAATTTGAGGATAATGACAACATCCAGCTTCAAATGAATCTAATTTCAGGGGATGTGGAAAAATAACTTACTTGCTCTTCACTGAGTTCTTGCTTGAATTTCGAGCCTGAATAGTTCTCCTTTATAATATATCTAAGGGAACTCTCAGGAATTGGCAAACATTCCTTGAAGATTTTGAATTTTACCTGAAAGTGGAGCAGCTGATATGATGAGGATAAAGTATCCTTCTCATCAACGAAAGCAAGTAATATGAAGGGGAAAAGATGCCTTCAACAAATCAGAAACGTAGTTTAACAGAAGAATCAAGCCACAACAAGATTATAAATGGTACTAAATGTAGAAAATCAATAATTTAGGTCAAGTGTTCCTACTTGTATATTCATGAAGCCGCCTAGAGCTATTTTTCAAGGATGTCATGGCTAGGTAACGTAATCAAGAGAGAACTGAAATTTTTTTTGTCAAATTTCTTTCACATGAAATCTTAAGCTTATAGAAAGTAAATAATACATTGTTTAAGGGAAATCCCATTTCTTTTAAACGATTAACAGGAAATTAAAGGCCACGCCACGGCTCGAACTTTACCTTTGGTCCCGAAACTTAACCCCCTACCGCTTGGCCAACACACGCACACAGAAATCCCAATTATTATTTGATCAATTGTAGGAGATATGCCTTTCAAGTCTATGCAGTATCACATTTGCTTAGAACTAAACTTGGCATCAAACGGAGAAAAAACTTTGCTCAGAGTCTAATCATAACTTATGGCTTCAGGGCATATTTATGTATAGATGTACTGAATAGGCGACATAAACTATATGCCACTGCAGTTATGGCTTCATAACAACTGAAAATATCTGATATTCTTATAGCAGCCTAGTGGCAGAGAATAAGATCTTACAGTTTGCCACTTACAATTCTTAGATTGGAACACTAATATGTTTCATCAGAGAAATCAGGGACAATAATATATATCTTACTCCCACTTTGAAACATAAATGATTAGCAACTGTTAAAGATATACCTGAGCAGGAAATTTCCCTCCAAAAGCCGCAGGTTCCAAGTTAAGACTTCCAGCAGAAGTAGCCTCATATACACCATATAGAAGCTTTAACTCAAAATCGAACAAAAATAGCTTTAAGCCAGGCTTTATCTTCTCCACCACATGCTTTTGGCTAGAGGGAAGTCCAAAGACTCGGTATTGGTAGCATTCCAACTTTGTTCTTTGATTACAAAGGAATATAAAACCAGAAAGGCATTTAGTGTTTCCACTTTTCTTGTCTTCAGCTGTACCTCCATATTTTTGGGTTTCAGTATCGGAAGCACCGGCCTCACTTGGACAATTAACAGTAGCGCAAGGAGAAATCATAGTCTTTGTTGGACTGACCATGAGAATGTTAAGCTATTTTTATTCCAACAAAGTCGACTGCCCAATCTTTTCACCTATCTTTGTGTAAATGACTGGGAGAGAAATAACCTATTATTAGCTCACATCGCTTTACAGAGAATAAGTGCAATAAAGGTGACACTCACGTGACATAAAGGAATGCAGCAGCACAATCAAACAGAGAAAACTCATTCATGAAGAGAATCTTAAAGTTGCTTGAGTAACAACACGACCTGACCAGACACTAATCTTCCTGAGTTCCACAATTTCAGTCTCTAGCTACTGAGTCAGTCTGCTAAAGAAAATTCAATTTCAAAGTCAACAATGAAGCATTAGGAGTTCGGACGCAGTACACTGTACATTAGATAAGACAATATATAATTCTTCTTGATTACATTTTTGTAATAAACAAGCATGTAAAACCATTTAAACCATGAAACCACTTGATTACATAATTTCTTCATTCAACTCCTTGCAAACAAAATTCCCTTGGAATAATGAAAAGGAAAGGAAACCTCAACTCAAGATACACATCCATCCAACACTGTTTAAAGACTCCTCAAACAGAAAATAGAGCAAAAATTAAACAAGAAAGAGAAAATCCAATTCTAAAATTTATAGTGCATGGCAAACTTCAAGTCATTTTACATTTCCCATGAAAATTTACATTTTTGTATCACAATTCTTCATTATAAGATCTTCCAGAGCCAAGTTTTGTTAGAGAACTGGACATAGGATTACTCAAAGCCCTGAAAATAATTTTATGGCCAGGTATTCCACAAGATCGAGACAGTGCGGGAAACCAGAGATTTGTGGGGCAATGGTCTTTTCCCTATCTTTCAACAAGAAAGGCCAACGGGCATTGATAGAGCCATCGTCGAGTTGCTCCATACCAAATAAGATAAAACATAAAGAAGAAAATGATGGCTAAACCCTTATCACTTTTTCAAAATTTGAGAAGCTCCACTCCATATTTAGAGAATTCGTGTAACAACATTATATGTGAACACACAAATATTTACGTGCACGTTATGGTCATGATGTACAACAGTTACACCACAACCAATTCACAAAATTCCCAGGAAAACTCCAATATTGAAATGTATGAATCCTTAAAGCAACAAAATAAAATAACAAAAATGTTCAGAAGCATTCATGTGGTACTCAAGAATCAAGATAACACCTCAAAATCGGTCACCCGCTAACACGAAAGCCAAGAAATTCTACATAAACCAATTGATAGATTACTCGTCACTCAGAAAGAGGCGACTCAAAATTCAAACAATGTGCTATGTTGATAGTTAATTTTTTTGGGGGTTAAGAAGAATTCTCTCTCGTTTTTTCTGCAAAATTTCCATAAGATTTCCTCAAGTTTCCTCAGCAAACAGAAGTGAAAATCATGAGGGGTAGGAATCAAACTACTTACGATGAAGAGCAGCAAGCTTGCTGAGAAATGAAGTGAAAACCCTGCTCTTCGAATTCTATGTTGTGGCGCTCATGTGGCAAATCCAAGTTTATTTAATTTAATTTTGCTCTCCTTTTTTCTCATTACTTTTTTTTTTTTAATTTTAATGGATTCCTCTCAACTTTAGGTGATAGATTTTATTTTATTTATTTATTTATCTAGTTATTTTACTTTAAAGTTGCGTTTTCTTTGATGCGGAAAAAAAAAAGTGAGAGAAAAGAGAAAATCACCCTATAAATTCCACCTTTTTTCTAACCCTTTCTCACATTTTCTATTTTTTCCCCTTCATTTGCACTTCAATTGAGAGAAAATATTATCTCTCCAATCCGGTGGTGTTGTAAATATTTTCTTCAATTCAAAGAGTAAAATCTCGCCTCATTGATAAAAGGTGAGAAAAAGGGTGGAATTTATAAGGTGATTCTTTCTAATCTCTCATTTTCTTTCACATCAAAGAGAAGGCAACCTAAAAGTTTGGAGGTATTCAATTAAGATTTTAAATACATTTTTAAAATCTTGAGATATTTAGTGAAGATTTAGAAAGTTTTAAAAGAATACGTAGGTATTCAACTGTCTTATCTGCATTTTGATACTCTAGATTTTCTTTTTAAATTATAAAGAGATGTCACTTTCTAAAAAAATTTATAGTAACTAGAGATTTTCACAGATTCTCTTAAAAAAAACTCTAAAGACGAAATGTTATAAATTAGTAGAAGTGTAGAACTTAAAATCACCATTTACGCCACCCTCCTTCGCTGCCCTCAACCACCTTCATGTGTATTCTTTATTTTTTTTCTCCGAATAATTATAGATTATTTTAGTAGACATACAAATTATAGTGTCATCCAGTACTAAAAATTTGTTTACTCTATGAGTTGGCTTGAAAACCAATTTTTTCGTGAAAATCCTCAATCTTATAAAATACGAATATATAACTTTTAAAATTTGAACGTCACATTTTTTAAAGTTTGTGAGATAATGACTAAACTAAAATATAAAATCTGAATGGAAAAAAAAGAGTAGTGTTTTGATTGGAAATGCAATAATTGGACTTTCTTGAAAACACAATTGTTATTTTGGAGCATGACATAATTTGATGAGTTTGTAATATTGTTATACAAATATATTCAAACAATGTGGAAAACTTTTTATTTTTATAATGTACATTTATTTAGATAAATAGTTCCAATAGTTGAGTGTCGGAATCTATGAAAATTCATGTAAATTTTTAAAAAAGAATATTCACAAAATATTGTGAGTCCATAAAAGTCCATCGAAATCAATAAATAAAGTCAGTCAAACTCTGCACAGTGTCTAGTAAACTCTGTATAGAATCTATAGTTTTAAAAGTCTATAAAAATTCACATATTTTTCAAAGTTTAAATAAAAAAATCTAACAACTCAATTAAATACACCCTCCTTATTTTCTGAATTTGATCTCCATTCAACAATCGTAATAATCTGGATTTTTTTCGTTAACTAATTAAAAAGTAATCGTTTGTTCTCTATTAAAGTGTATTAATACAATGAAAATATGACTCATATTTCTTTTATACAAATGATTATTATTTAATTTACAATGTGAAAGTGTTTCATTTTCTATATTCCCTAATACAATCTCACTTATAAATTTAGGCTTAATAATAAATAAATAAAAACATTAGTATTAAAATAAACTCATAGCATAATTGAAGATTGTGATTATTGTGTATAGAAGTGTCCAAATGAACTAGAATTGTCGATTCTAACTGAATTTTTAATTGGAACCGTCGGTTTTTTAACCGTAACAGTAACTAACGGTTTGAAACTATCCGAGGAACTATAAGAATCGACAGTCCGGTTTCAGTTCTCATCACTAGGAACCAACAACCGCCGATTCTGGAACTGGCGGTTCTCCGGTTCCAAATCGTGGAACCGTCCCTATTATATATATATATATATATATATATATATATATATATATATATATATATATATATATATATAGAGAGAGAGAGAGAGAGAGAGAGAACTAATGTTAAAATGAAACTTAGAAACCAACCACATCCATTGATTTTGAAGATCTAATGAATCAGATTTTATTTCAAATTAAATATAAAATATTCCATTTCCAATTTTTTAAACTATTTAATGTATACTCTAGGGTTAAAAGTGACATTTTATTTCCATAAAATTGAATCTTCCTAAAATATTGGATCTTTGTTTATTTTTTTCCTTATCTTCTCCTGCGTCTTCTGCTTTAGCGCCGCTTCTTCTTCTTCTTCTTCTTCTTCTTCTTCTTCTTCTTCTTCTTCTTCTCCTCCTTTTTTTTTTTTTTCAAGATTTAATTTTTTTCCTTATCGATTATTTATATTTACGACCGAGTATTTACGACGATTTTGTTCGTGTTCGTGTGCACGACTAGGGAACTTACGACAATTTCGCTCGTGTTCGTGTGCACGACAAGTCATTTTCTATTTAGTCTATTTTTAAGTAGTAAGGGTATAATTGGTAGAAAAAGTCCAAAGTGGCTAGAATTAGACCATTTTATTATTATTGGCTAAAAAAGACTTTTTAGTTATGAAATTGGCTATTTTTGTCCTTGCCCCTATAATTTATTAATAGAATCCTACATGAACTACCAAGTATTTTTTTAGTTATCCTTAATGATATTCTATTCATACATGAATAGATCTAATAGCTTATATATACTCTCTTTAACATTCTCAAATACACATAAACCTTCATCAAATCACACACAATTCATACCTTTCATGTTATCAAGTTTCTTGCATCCAACGATATTATTGTAGCTAACTCATATTTTTTTTTAGGTGCTCAATTGTTTTGTTTAGTAGCTCTTTGATTCAAAAAAATTGATGGAAATGTGTACCGATATTGTATTTGTTTTGTTTTTGTTTGGTTTATACGTAACGCATATATGCTTTGCATGTGATATAATAAATTGCGTAAGTGATTAGTTTCGTATAGATTTAGTCTGAAATAAGTCAACAAAAGCAAGGAACAAAACCGTTATAAGAATCTTACGATTGTACATGAAATAATTTTTTAATTTTTTTGTAGCTTACACTTATATATATAAATAATTTAATCTAATTATATCACAATAAGGACTTCTCTATTATTATATATTTCAAATAATATTATGTTATAAAATAACCTTTGAAAGTCATAAATAGTATGAATAATGTGATTTAAAATAATATTATTTATATATTGCCTATATAAATAGATCTATATCCTATAAAAAAAATTATAGTATTTGATTTGAGAAACTACATTGTAAATGTATAAATTTCATAGAAAAATTAAACTATTTTCAATTAGATAGGTATTATGTGGAATTAGATTTCAACAGTATTAAAGATTTATCTATCATTAAAATATTATTTTTTAAACCTGTTTTTTCACCTCGAGCAACGGGCGGATATAAGTAATTATGTATTTTTATACTAAATTTTCATACTTTAACATAATTCTTGAAATACCTATCTCACTCCACATCAAACTTTTATAAGATTCCTTAATTGATCATAACTATGTGAGAATCTCTTTGACATATTTTATTTATCAAAATAAATAACGGGTGCCTTGACTTATTTCGATGTAACGAATCTTATTTTTATTACAATAAACAACGGGCTACCTAAAAGTAGCAATATAAAGTGATTCATATCGAATATTGACGTTAAAATTGATTATAACTATGAGAGTCTCTCTTTGATATATTTTATTTATCAAAATAAACAACGGTCACGACTTGACTTATTTTGATGTAACGAATTATATTTTTATTACAATATATATCAGACTACGTGAATACTCATATGATAAGCATAGATAATAGTATAAAATATAAAACTAAAGATAAGACATATATTGTGTGAGAATGAAATATATCATAGTATTTTATATAATTAATATTTATAAATATTAATTATAAGCAACGAGCGACTTGACTTATTTTGATGTAATGACTTTTTATTTTTATTATAATAAACAAACGGGCTACTTAAAAGTAGCAGTATAAAGTGACACATATCGAATATTGACGATAAAATTGATAAAACCAATATAACTATTTGAGACCCTCTTTGACATTTTCGTTTTATTAAAACAAACAACGGACGACTTGACTTATTTTAATATTCTTCTTAATTTTATATTTGATTACAATAAATAACGTGTGGTTTGACATATTTTAATAATTTAATTTATATTTTTTCTTTAAAAATACATTATAATGTGATTCGTATCGAATTTCGACAGGAGACAAATGCATCTATCATCAAAATATCCCCTTTTAAATTATTTTCTTACAAACAAGAGTAATGGACAACTTTATATAATTATGTATTCTTCTACTAATTTAATTTATAATTTATAATTAAACTAATGCAAGGATAGATAGTAGAAGTAGTATACAATATAAAACTAAATATAAGATTATGTGAGATTGAAATATATTATAGTATTTTATATAATTAATATTTACAAATTTTAGAAGTTTTCAATTGTAAGAATGACGATGACTGCATCATATCAAACTGTTTGGTTTGCTATGATAATAAATATGAGTCAAAGACGGTTTTATGTCACAATATCGAGAATCACTAGGAAGAAAGGTCTCAAATTTTTAATATGTGATGAAGATGACTGTTTCACTAAAAAGTGTTCGCAATAGAACGAAATCCTATCGTAGAAACCAAAGTATCGAATCTCAAGGAAAACTTAACAGGGCAATTAATTATGTAGTAAACCTAAAACTAAGAAAGCAAGTAAAGAATATTTTGGGGTTTTGATTTTAAATCCTAGGCAAGAAAATAAATCAAAGCAATAAATCAAAGCAAATAAATCTAATCTAGAAAGCTGGAAATTAATCTAAGAATTAAACTAAAGAAAACAATAAATCTACCTAGGCAAAAATCGAAAGGAAAGCAATAAAGAAAGCAACGAAAGAAAAGAAAACGAATCTAGACATAATTAAACTAAATTTGAAAATCTGGAAATTAAATAAATAAATCTAACTCTAAGAACTTTGAAAACGAGAGAATTGAAAACGAAAGAAAAACGAATCTAAACTAGACTTTGGAAACCGAACGAACGAAATTAAACTAAGGAAATTAAACGAGGCAATAAAGAAATCGAATCTAGAACTAAAGCAAGTAATTAAAGCAATTAAACGAAAGCAATAAAATAACTTACGAAAATAACGAAGAACGAAGAACTTGAATTAAACTGCAACGAACTACGAATCCGGATTCGAACAAAAGAAAGCAATAAAAACTAAAGCTAAAGTATTTAGAACTGAAAAACTAAGGTAAAAGCTTGTACAAATTCGTGCCCTAATGGCCTATATATACTAAGGTAGAAGTTCGACTCCAATAAGGAAACAATTAATAAAACACGCCAGGCGTGGAGCGGGCGCTCCAAAGGACGGGCGCGGGCGCTCCATAATAGCTACGCTTTTTCCCTTCTTCATTTGACCTGGAGCGGGCGCTCCAGAGGCTTAGCGCGAGCGCTCCCAAGCTGCCATGCAAATCCTCGAACACTGTACATGGAGCGGGCGCTCCAATGCCACGGAGCGGGCGCTCCATATGATCCGCGCTGATCATCCGCTTTTGCACTCCTTTTTCTTCCTTTTCTCGTTCTTTCTCCTTCTTTCGGCTCCCATGATCCCTAACAAGTAAAATACTCGAAACACCCAAATCATAGCTATAAAGACACAAAACGACTCAAAAACGACACAAAAACAAATAATAAATAACGACTAAAACCTAACAAAATGACACCAAACAACTCCCCCACACTTAGACCTTTGCTTGTCCTCAAGCAAAATAATCATATAATTTAGACTCAATTCAAATAATCCAAATCATAGAACATTTAATCATCGGAATCGACAAACTCAAACAAGGTCACTTTAATCCCAAGTTACGAACAATCATCATCAACAAACTATGCGGCTTATAAATCAATCCAAGTAAGAGGAAAAGCAATGATATCACACTTCTCACAATAATCTAGATCACCACAACTTAGACGACTAGCCTACTTCCCCTTTTTATTCAACAAATAAACAACTTTTTTTTTTTTTTTTTTTTTTTTTTTTTTTTTTTTTTTTTAACTTGTGAACGTTTATGGCACAAAATTCACTAGGTTTAATCATCGATGGGTCACATCGAGCCTCCTAGTGCGGTTTCCCGTACCCATTGTCAAGAGGGGTAGAATGCCTACGAACACTTATTCTAATATACACGAGTATCATCTAGGACGATGTTCATGAAATGTGATCATTCGAGGGTCTCTCGAAGCCTTTTCATGTGGTTTCCCATGCTCATTACTCTAGTATTTTTTATACGTTACAAGCAAGAGGAGCAGAAATCCTATCAACTCTTTATTCACATAAACACAACTTCTTTTTTTTTTTTTTTAAAGGGGAAAGTAAACTAGCAATCCAAATTACAACAATCTAGACTAATCACTCAACCAAAAATCATAAATCATTTTCCTCAAACTCACATCAATTCATGCCCCACAATTCATCGAATCATAATATATCACAACTCAAGATTAAACCAACCTAATTTATGCTCAAATCAATTCCAACAACTAAATACTCCATCATCAAATTATTCAAATTAATCCTAAATCACATGCTTACATGCTTGAACACAAACAAATTTCTAAGTGGGGAAAATCAACAAAGACACAAAAACAAACAAGACACGAAAACACAAACATCAACTTAACATGTCAAAAGTGATAATTATTCACACCCCCCCCCACACTTAAAATCATGCAATGTCCCATTGCAAGAAAATAAATAGAAAGAGAGGCGAAAACTTATCGCTTTTGACGACCACAATTGGCACAAAAGTCGGAACCTTGATCGATCCCAAGAATTGCAACCTACAAAACAAACAAAGACAAAAATACCAAACAAGCGTAATATCTCCTAAAATGACCAAAAACAATAAAAATAAAGAAAAACGAATAGCTATCAATGGTGAAAGTTTCGAGGATCATTTGGATCATTAGGATCCCAAGGTGCCTGCGAAGAAGAAGAAGAAGGGTGAAAATCGGTATACCTCGAAAGATGGCGCTCAATATCGTAGACCCGATTCTCGACCCCTTGAACTCTCGTCCCCATGTTTTGCATTTGAAGTCCCAAGTTCTCCATATTCGTCGTCATCGACTGAAATAGCACGGCATGGGAATCCAGTCTCTCGAACAACCCGGTCTGAAACGTGTTGAACCCCTCTTGATATGCGCGAAAATAAGCTGGGGGTTCCTCGGGTTGTGCAGCTCCGACTCCTTCATCCATTTGAATTTCCTCGTGTTCGGCCGGTGCTCCATGGATGGCTATGTAGTTTCTGACCGAACCCCGTAGATGCCATGGCTTGAACTGAGTAGGGGAAGATAAGTAAGAGCCATTGATGAGCTCAGCTGGGGTGATCTCCCGACTCGGGACGAGAGACATCGGAGGACTGGGATAAAATGGCACCGCCATATATCGAGCTATCCCCGTAGCTATCTGAGAGAGGGCGGGATGTGCATTGTGCCTCGACTGGTTGCCAATGATCTGGTTCCAAATGAAATGGGAGATGCTAACCTGCACATGATTCTTAGCAGCCCACAACAGGTAACACTCCGGACCACTAACCTTGCTCCCTTCTATTTTTCCTGTTACATTGAATGCTAGGAAACGATGCAACAATAATAGAGAATTATCACGAATAAACATAGAAGGGGCACCCTTTTGTACCCAGTTATCACAACCAGTCAACTCTTTCCAAGCAGCAAAATAATTGAAATCATGAGGCACAATTTGAGAAGCATCATCAGAATAGTGAAAACCAAAAATCTCATGCATGCGATAGCAAGACACTTCACAAAAAATTCCACCCAAATTGCACAGAAAAGCAGTCTCCTCCTCTTGACCCTCATCAGTATTTTTTCCTAGTCTAGCAGTACACAACATCTCCAAACACAATATATCATGCCCCTCCCATTGGTTATTAAAATACTGAGTTAAGCCTAGGACCTCTAAATATTGAGCAAGTGAATCCCCTAGGCGCAATTCCTCAATAAACATAGGCGAATAATGGCGAGGAGGCAACAATTCCATATCTTTGAGATGAAGGTACCGATTTGTTACCTCATACCCATCATCGGTATCGAAGGGAACACGAAAGGTGACACCGTATTCTCCCGGTGTAATCCCCCCAACTGGACGAGCTGACATCCGGGCAGAGAATGGAAGACTAGATGATGCCGCTCCAACAATCGGGGCTGCTCTCTTTCGTCTCGACATTTTAGCACCTGAAATCTAGAGGGAAACGGAAGAGAAACGTAAAACGAACAAAAGGAAGAACTTGAATTGAAAACTGGCGGCAGAAAAGGCGCAGGTGCACTGGAGCGGGCGCGCGCTGTCTCTGGAGCGGGCGCTCTAGGCGGCAACTTGGAGCGGGCGCTCCTGCGTGCTGGAGCGGTCGCTCCGGCAGAAAAACGGCGGCGGCGCGGGATGCTGACGGCGGCGCACGCGGCGAAGGCAGGCGGCGGCAATGACGGCGGCTTCGGGCTGGTGGTGGTGCGAATGGTAGCAGGGTAGAGAGAACTCCGGTGGTTATGGTGATTGCGGCGGCGGTGGTCGGAGCTCCGGTGTGGTGGCGTCGGTGGCGAGTGGTGAAGGGTAGAGAGAAGCTGGGGGCTAGGGTTTGTGCACAAGAAATAGAGAGAAATTAGACTGAAAATAGAAAAGAAAAGATAAAAATATACCTGAATTCGGCAAGATGGCGCGGGCGCTCCGTGAGGAGGGAGCGGACGCTCCATACTGGACTCGCTGAAAAAAATTAAATTTCAACATCAGTGGAGCGAGCGCTCCAATTCATGGAGCGGGCGCTCCAAACCTGCTTCGCACCCTCTTTTTTTTTTTTTTTTTTTTTTTTTAATACGTGGGTTGCCTCCCACCAAGCGCTCTTTTAACGTCATTAGCTTGACTTACAACAATTTAATCAAGACGAAAAAGAAGGGGAATCGGGGATAAAAATGGTCTCGATTTTTGAAGTAACGTCTCTCCTTCAATGTACGGCTTCACGTCTTGACCATTAGCTGAGAATAAGTACCCCGACTCTTCATTCTTGATCTCCACAGCTCCGTGGGGAAAAACTCGAACCACCGTGTAAGGACCTTCCCATCTAGACTTGAGCTTGCCCGGAAAGAAACGAAGACGAGAATTGCAAAGTACCTTCATCCCGGGCTTGAACTCCTTATAGACGATCTTCTTGTCATGGGACCTCTTCACCTTATCCTTATAGATCTTTGCATTCGATGTAGGCGGCGAGTTTTCCTCTTCTACTTCATCAATCTCCTCCAAATCCCGTAGACGTTGCTCGATCTCCTCTTCCTCATCCACGCAACTAAAGAACTCGTCATCCTCTTCTTCAACGAGCTCTTCATGACTTGCTACCCTATTAAAATCCTCACAAATATTTTCCTCAACAAGAGGGTTAGCAAGTTTAACATAAGAACAACTATGAATAGAGGAAGTAGGAATAGAAGACGAATTTCGAAATACCGAAAACGTCACCGAACCTCCCTTGCCGGCCATGCTCAAAGTTCCGGAGCCAACGTCGATTCGAGTTTGAGTAGTTGCCATGAACGGTCGTCCTAGCAAAAGAAGATGACCTTTCCCACTCCTCGCTCCTCGCCCCACGTCCAGCACAACGAAATCGGCAAGAACTCGAATACCTCTCACAAGTAAAACAACATCTTCCATAATCCCCAAGGGTCGACTCAACGAACCATCGGCTAACTCGATGTAATAATTTGTAGGCTTAAGATCCCTTGAACCCATTCTTTCATAGATCGAATAAGGCATCAAGTTCACCGCTGCCCCCAAATCCAACATTCCCGATACACGATCCCCATTATCCAAACTAACATCTAATGTAAAGCTTCCGGGATCACCTTGTTTCGGTAGAGATGAGAGATGACCGGTCGAGGTAGGAGAGGTGTTAGAACGAATTCGGCTTGTTTCGACGGCGGCCACCGTGTGACTCTTCATTTGCTTGTCTTCACCTTGCGTCTTGTTCTTCAATCTGCTCGGAAAAGGGATAGGGGGGACGTAAGGATTGGGCGCCTTATGAAAATTGGTCTCCTCCTTCTTTCTCTCTTCTGATTCGGATGCTGGTGGCGGAACAGGGAACTGGAGCGGGCGCTCCAAGGATTGGAGCGGGCGCTCCATGCTGGGTGCGCTGGATTTTAGATTCTGCTGGAGAGGGTGGAGCGGGCGCTCCAAGTATTGGAGCGGGCGCTCCGTGCAAGGCTCGCTCTGAATTTGCAGGAGTTGGAGCGGGCGCTCCAAGGGTTGGAGCGGGCGCTCCATTTCACGCGCGCTGGAAGTTGAACTTTGCTCGACTTGGAGCGGGCGCTCCAAGGTCTGGAGCGGGCGCTCCATATGCTGCGCGCTGGGACTGCTTCTCGACGGGATCCAGCTGCTGCTCGGGTCCCAACGTCCATTAATTGGGCCCGTTCCTCCTATATCGGGCATGACTACACCATTATCCACCGTACTTCCATCCCTCAATACCGAAATTGATTGAGCTTGATAAGTTGGCGGATGTTGGGGCGGAATCGGAGGAACATATGGAGGATATTGCACTTCATTGGCTTGTTGTGGTTGAATCCCTTGACTCGGAATTCGCCCCGGTTGTTGAATCAAGTGCATTGCCCCTGAAATTTGTCCAATAGCCGTCTCGAGCCTCTTTATGTTTGCATCAAGGGCATGGAAACGATCCTCATCGACGAGAGGCTTTTGTGGAGGTGGTTGAGGACGAGGATTTTGGGGAGGAGGTGGAGGGTATGGCGATGAAGGATAATATGGAGGAGGTGGTGGATAATATGGGTTTGGTGGATATTGATGAGGAGGATAATATGGTGGTGGAGAGGGGTAGTATGGATTTTTAGGAGGGTAGGGATAATTATAAGGAGGGGGGCGACGATTTTGAAAATTCGGGTTCGTACCTTGCCCTTGAGGTGGTGGTCCTTGTGGCATGTAACCTTGGGCGGCATAGACCTCAGCTCCTCCTTCGTACGTGAATGCTCCCATATTTTCGCAAACCTCCTTGATATGGCCTAGCTCTCCACAAATATCGCACCGGTCCGGCTTCCTAGTCTCCACTTGAGGTGCCGGTGCGTTCTGCTTCATCTTTAAATCCTCGAGATCTCTCAACATATCGGCCAACTGCTTCTTCATGTCGGGGCTCATCGTGACCGCCTTTGCCTCCATCTTCGTTGACCTAGATGACTTCTGTTGGGAACTTGCAGCAAGAGTCTCGAAAATCTTCTTCATGTCATCGGCTGTCTTGACCGCAATATTTCCTCCGGCCGAGCTGTCCACCATGAATTGGCAGGTCTGATTCAATGCATCGTAGAAATACTGCCAAATAAGCTCAGGGGCCATCTGATGGTGCGGACATTGTTGAAGTAAGTCCTGAAATCTCTCCCAAGCCTCGTGAAATGGCTCGTCGTGGTCCTGAGAGAAATTCATGATTTGCGACCGCACCTCCTGAGTCTTGCGGCTAGGATAATACTTCAACATAAACTTCTCACACACCTCATTCCAAGTGTGGAGAGATTCGGCTGGGAGTGACAGGTACCATGACTTTGCCCGATCCTTCAGAGTGTAGGGGAAACACTTCATCTTCAGGTTGTCCTCCGTAAGGCCTGATAGTGGAAAAGACTGCACGACGGTGCAGTACTCCTGAATAAACGTAAGTGCATCCTCGTTGGCCAGCCCGTGATAGGAAGGGAGCAACGCCAGGTGGTGAGGTTTCAGCTCGTGATTTCTGACCGCTTCCGTCAGAACAATCGCTGAAGTAGTGGCAGTGAAGGTAGGGCGAGCAAAATCTCCCATATATCGTGCCATCGCTTCGGTCTCAGCTAAAACAACACTCAGCAAACAGGGTCAAACGTACCGAGTGGAAGAAATAAGAAAAACGAATAAACACAAATAAAAATAAAACAAATAAAAATACTACACAATCAAAAGCCTAAAGTTTTCCCCGGCAACGGCGCCAAAAATTTGTTTCACTAAAAAGTGTTCGCAATAGAACGAAATCCTATCGTAGCACTAGCAAGTAAAACCAAAGTATCGAATCTCAAGGAAAACTTAACAGGGCAATTAATTATGTAGTAAACCTAAAACTAAGAAAGCAAGTAAAGAATATTTTGGGGTTTTGATTTTAAATCCTAGGCAAGAAAATAAATCAAAGCAATAAATCAAAGCAAATAAATCTAATCTAGAAAGCTGGAAATTAATCTAAGAATTAAACTAAAGAAAACAATAAATCTACCTAGGCAAAAATCGAAAGGAAAGCAATAAAGAAAGCAACGAAAGAAAAGAAAACGAATCTAGACATAATTAAACTAAATTTGAAAATCTGGAAATTAAATAAATAAATCTAACTCTAAGAACTTTGAAAACGAGAGAATTGAAAACGAAAGAAAAACGAATCTAAACTAGACTTTGGAAACCGAACGAACGAAATTAAACTAAGGAAATTAAACGAGGCAATAAAGAAATCGAATCTAGAACTAAAGCAAGTAATTAAAGCAATTAAACGAAAGCAATAAAATAACTTACGAAAATAACGAAGAACGAAGAACTTGAATTAAACTGCAACGAACTACGAATCCGGATTCGAACAAAAGAAAGCAATAAAAACTAAAGCTAAAGTATTTAGAACTGAAAAACTAAGGTAAAAGCTTGTACAAATTCGTGCCCTAATGGCCTATATATACTAAGGTAGAAGTTCGACTCCAATAAGGAAACAATTAATAAAACACGCCAGGCGTGGAGCGGGCGCTCCAAAGGACGGGCGCGGGCGCTCCATAATAGCTACGCTTTTTCCCTTCTTCATTTGACCTGGAGCGGGCGCTCCAGAGGCTTAGCGCGAGCGCTCCCAAGCTGCCATGCAAATCCTCGAACACTGTACATGGAGCGGGCGCTCCAATGCCACGGAGCGGGCGCTCCATATGATCCGCGCTGATCATCCGCTTTTGCACTCCTTTTTCTTCCTTTTCTCGTTCTTTCTCCTTCTTTCGGCTCCCATGATCCCTAACAAGTAAAATACTCGAAACACCCAAATCATAGCTATAAAGACACAAAACGACTCAAAAACGACACAAAAACAAATAATAAATAACGACTAAAACCTAACAAAATGACACCAAACAATGACAATAGCTTCAACACCACAACTATTGTTGTGTACACGGAAATATTTCAAAAGTTGTGAGGTAATTATCAATACAAATATTAATAATGTATACATTAAATTATTATATTTGGATCATATTTTCTACAATTAAAGTTTCTTAATTTACAGGAGCGTAAATTGCAGGAGGGATAACAAAGAGCACCTACGCTAAGAAGAGCAGTTGAGTTGATTATTTTGGTCCGGATTTCTTTTATGATTTTCATATTATTTCAATTACTTTTATAATTTTCATAGTATTACTTTTATTTTATTTTTTTAGATTTCACGAGGAACATGGTTTTGTCGATTTTGACACCAATTTGATTTATAAGTTTTTAAACGTCGAATATTTAAATATAATTTATTATTCTTAACTTCCTCTTATTGTTTGTAAGAATATAGAAATCGAGGATCATAGTATGAATACTTTTAAAATAAATTTTACTGATAAAATATGAATGCTAAAAATAATTAGCACCCGTCGATTTTTAACCGGCAGTAAACTAGTAGATATATAATAGATAGATTATAAATTTATTGTATAAGGTTAAAATATATTTACAAAAATTCATATAGGAGGTTTTAACAAGCCTCGGCTTGTGGAATCAACTTGTGGTATACAAGGGTTTAGGTTTTATTAATAAAAAAATAAATAAAAAAATTAAATAACCTTACTTGTCTATACTAGTAATTATACTTTTTTTTGTTTTTTTCTATGTCACATGGTATAAGATGTTGTATTGTAACTGTCACATGTAATGAATAGTAAAAAATAATTAGTTTTCTAAACTCAATTAATTAGTCGATCGTGAACTTTATGGTTATGGACATAAAGGGTTTGAGACTTGCAAATCTTTTTAGGGTTAATTGCTCAAAAATACATGAACTTTCAACATATTCTAGAATTTCCCATGAACTTTAAAATTAGCTGAGAAATACATGATCTTTTCAATTGTTCTGGTTGTTCCCCCGAATTCATAATCGAAGCTGATGTGGCAAATTAAGACTGATGTGGCAATCAAACGACGACGTTTTCAGTACAAAATTAAAAAATAAAATAAAATATATTAACAACTCAACCTTCCTCCGTGAATCTCTCTCTCTCTCTCTTTAACCCTTCTCCAACTCCAACCTACGTACCAGCCACCACCGCCATCAAAACCATCACCCCCATCCCCGCCGTGGCCGCCAAAACCTTAACCACCTCCCCTGCCACCTCCGTTCCCCAACAACTGAAGAAACTTCCAACCGTATGTTTTCAATTTTTTCGTCACTTGTCGTTTTTTGTTCTCTTTAAATTCGGCAACCACTCCTCGATGCACCGTCGGCGGCATCGGCGACGTTGATGCTCCCACACGACTCTACTATTGCTTTAATTCAAGAAATTCATAGTGGGCTTGGTGATTCATAGAGAGAGAGAGATGATATTTGTAAAAGTTTTGCAGAATTTACAGAGAATGAGGAGTGGAAAGGGAAGAAGGGGGGAAAAGAAGAAATAGAAACGATATGATACAATTTGAGGAATTTCAATTGTTGAAAGTCAGGTTGTTGGGGTTGATTGGCAACGACGGATAGGGGTGGCGGTGCTGGGATTGATGGTTGAAGCACTTGCAGAGGGGTGGGGTGGGGAGAGGGAGAGAGATTGTGAGGCTGAGTTGTCATTTTTTTTGGTTTTTACCTAATTTTGCTAGTGTGGCTGCCACATCATTTATGTTCTGCCACGTCAACTTCAATTTCAAAATTTGGGGAAAAATCAGAACAAATTTAAAGGTCATGTATTTTGCTGTCAATTTTAAAGTTCATGGGAAATTTCAGAATATATTAAAAGTTCGTGTATTTTGGAGCAATTAACCCATCTTTTTATTATTTTATTACTTTCCCATTTTAATTTTTATAAAAGAATGATGTTTCATTCTCACGCAAGCTGCTGAGTCAATAGCTATTTCTTTTCACTTTTGGTTATCACATGTTGCCTACTTATCTTGTCAATGTAAATATGTTAAATTCTTTCTTTTCTTTCTTTCTTTTCATTTATTTGTGCATCCTTCTAATATTATGTCAAAGTTGAACTTAAACCTCGTCATAATATCAAATCTTCGACATATAAAAATCGATACCAAAACTGTCAAACCTAACTGAATAAAATTAATATATCTTCTGTTTCTAGCCAGTTATCACTCTACATATAATATTGTTGATACAACGACGAATACTCTCAAACTATATTTATATTAACTTCGACCGAAACCTCTTGTCATAAGATCGACTTTTCAACACATTAAAATGGAGAGAGTAAAGTTGAGAATAAATTTGATGCATACATATTTTCAATCTAAATGATGAGAATATTTATTCATCTCAAAACCTAAATTAAAAATATCATGCAGAGTTATGTTGCACGGATACGGATACGAGGGTGCGGGCGCGATACAATACGGATATGTGGCTACGGATTTTTAAAAAATTTAGGATGCGATTCGTCAAGGACATGCCTATTTAATTATATTTTTAATTTTTTTAAATATAATATCCATATAATATTTAGAATTTAAAATTTCAAAAAACAAACGTACTGTATATGAATTTTCTCAATCAAAATGTAAGTAGTTTAATTATACAATATAATTTAGTAATTTTGCAACAATTCAATAAAAAACACATATACTAGTGAGAAACCAAATAAGTTTTTTTATTGAATTTAAACTGAAGTCAAATTAAAATAATTAAGTTTTGCAAAGAATAACCACCAAAATATAAGTCTTCAAAAATAATTATACTGGTGTTCCCTTTCCGTACAAGATTCGTGAATCCCCACTTTCGGATTCGCGTATCTAATATTTTTTATTTTTTATTATTTAAGGATTTGTCACGGGGCGAATCCGGTGCGAATCGACGAGAATCGCACGGATATCGCACCCTATAAGAATATGATACGTGCATTGTGCTATATTTTGAAGAATCTGTCCAACATAGTGACAAAGATATTTGCAAATGATGCTATATATGTATATTAAATTAGTACTTAAATTGTTTTCAATATCATGGCATTTTCTAATGTTTAACGAATATTTATAAAAATTGGAGATATGCACATATTTTGCACGTACATTTATAAATTAATTATTTTTTGATATTATAAATTCGTCATTAATCGTTTATTTATAATATATACAATATTTTTGTTCTAGCAAAAAAAAAAATTGTATTGAAATATTATTCTTGTTCCGATGTCATGTTTGGTTCTCAGTCGAACTGGACCAACAATTTTTACTGGTCTTATTAATCAAGATATATGTTTGAAGGCCTTGCCCTCATCTCGGCCCCCCAAGATAATAATAACTAGATACCAAACACTCATTTGACTCTATATGCTCCACATTATTATTCTTATCTAGCTTTATATCATCTATCAAACATTCCCTTAATTCTATAAATACCGGTCCCTTCAACGCGAATTTGAAAAGCACTCGCATGGAACCAGTTTCGGCAAGAAGAAAATCTACCACAGCTTTTTCTGTTGCTCATTGCCGCTGCCATGTTTTGAGGTGTAGCACTGAGGAAGAGGCATGGCTACTGAAACGATCCTGCTGCAGAACCGTAACGATAATCCACGATAAGCTCGTATCAACTCTCTCCCACTGCGCAGCCACCTTGTCCTCAAGGTGAAAGTTTGGAAAAGAACGGCAAAAAGAATCGAGAGACTCCCATGTAGCTGCCTCTGGAGGAAGGCCCTGCCATTGAACTAATATTTGATCATCGGGGATACCGCCACGTAGAACGGTGCGAGAAGATATTACCACCACAGGAACCAAAGATGGCAAACCAACAGAATCCACAGGAATTGGATTAATAGGAGTTGTAGTAGCCCCAATAAATGGCTTAAGCAAGGAAACATGGAAAACGGGGTGCACACGGCTGTCCGGCGGCAATGCAAGACGATAAGCAACCGCTCCAATCTTCTCAACAATGGGATAGGGTCCAAAATAACGTTTAGCCAGCTTAGGAGATGAACGACGAGCAACAGATACCTGTCGATATGGTTGTAGCTTAACCCACACCAAGTCCCCGATAACAAAATCAACATTGCGTCGATGTTTGTTCGCTTGTTGCTGCATACGGTGTTGAGCCGCGGAGAGCGAGAATTTAAGATCAGACAACAAAAGGTCCCGCTCAAGAAGCAAGGCATCAAGTGCATCAACTGCCGTAGAGCTAGGTGTATAACGAGGAATAATGGGAGGAAGACGCCCATACATAGCTTGAAACGGGCTCATGTTAATACTAGAATGATAGCTTGTGTTATAGTGAAACTCAGCCCATCCAAGAAATTCTGGCCAACGCTCTGGCCGTTCAGAAGTCATAGCACGAAGATATTGTTCCAAACAACGATTCACAACTTCGGTTTGACCATCCGTCTGAGGGTGGTAGGCGGAGCTATGTTTCAGGGAAGTCCCGCTGAGCTTGAATAACTCTGCCCAAAAACGGCTAAGAAAGATTGGATCGCGATCAGAAATAATGGAAGAAGGAAAACCGTGAAGCTTAACAACCATATCCGTGAACAAACGAGCAACCTTGGCTGCAGTAAAACTAGTGGGTAAGGGGCCGAAATGAGTAGCCTTGGTTAAGCGGTCAACCACAACAAGAATAACCGAGTTACCGTGGGAGAGAGGAAGATGGGTAATAAAATCCATCGTAAGCTCGTTCCAAACTAACGCAGGGATCGGCAGCGGCTGCAGAAGACCAGCAGGAGCAACGGTCTGATTCTTCACCTGTTGGCATGTAGCACATGCGCGAACAAACTTTTCAACATCTCGACGCATGTTAGGCCAATAAAATAGAGATGAGAGACTAACAAGTGTCTTCTTAACACCACCATGGCCATGGACGGGAGAAGAATGAAATTCTTGCAATAGATTGTGTTTAAGAGGTGAAGATGGAGTGAGAAAATATTTGTTCCTGTATAGGAGGAGGCCATCGACCACAGTAAAATCAGGAGATAATTCTCCCATTTTGAGGCGGTGATGATAAGAAATATAATCAGCACCGGTACTGTTCTCTTTGCGCAGATCGTCAAGAAACATCGAGACAGGAATACTTTGAATTATCAAGCATGATGGAGGAATAATATCAGGTGAGTCCATTAGAGAAACAGATGCGACCTGGTGTGGAGGCATGCCATCGGGAGCACGCGACAATGCATCGGCGACAATATTGTGGCTGCCCGGTTTATATTCGATGACAAAGTCATATCCCAAGAGCTTGCGGATATAGCGATGCTGATCCGGTGTGTGCAGTTGTTGGCATAAGAGATCCTTCAAACTATGGTGATCTGTACGAATTATAAATCGTCGACCGATAAGATATTGCCGCCATTTTCCAACTGCTTCGCTGATAGCATGTAGTTCTTTGATATATGTAGAAGCACTCTTCAAACGAGCTCCTAATTTGCGACTGTGATAAGCAATGGGTCGATTATCTTGTAGGAGCACTGCACCTAAACCCACATCAGAAGCATCGGTATCAATGACGAAAGGTTTAGAAAAATCTGGCAATCTTAAAACGGGAGTGGACACCATAGCTTGTTTGAGGGCATGGAATGCTGTAGACGCAGCTGCAGACCAAAGAAAACAATCCTTGCGAAGTAAATCAGTGAGAGGAGAAGCAATGGCAGCATAGTTCTTGACAAATTTACGATAGTAGCCGGTTAGGCCAAGGAATCCACGCAATTGCTTTACAGTAGATGGCTCAGGCCAAGACAACATAGCTGCAATTTTAGAAGGATCAGCCTGCACATTACCTGCACTAACAATGTGCCCAAGATATTCTACAGAGGTGGTACCAAAAGTGCATTTCGAGAACTTCACAAAAAGGCGGTGGGATTGGAGGCAATTCAACACAGCACGCAAATGAGTAATATGCTCAGCTTGAGATGGACTATAGACGAGAATATCGTCAAAGAAAACAACAACAAAACGGCGTAAGAAATCTTTAAGAACGAAATTCATCGTGGCTTGGAACGTCGACGGAGCATTCGTTAAGCCAAAAGGCATAACAAGAAATTCAAAATGACCATCATGAGTACGAAAAGCCGTTTTGAAGATATCTTTGTCGTGAACACGAATTTGGTGAAATCCAGCACGCAAATCCAACTTGGAAAAAACCACAGAATTGCCTAGTTCATCGAGAAGTTCATCTACAGTAGGAATAGGAAACTTATCCTTGATGGTTACTGCATTGAGCGCACGATAATCAACACAGAAACGGTAGGAGCCATCTTTCTTCTTGACTAACAGAACGGGAGAGGAGAATGGGCTATGGCTCGGACGAATTATGCGTTGATCAAGCATCTCACGAACTAACCGTTCCATTTCATTCTTCTGAAAATACGGATAACGGTAAGGCCGAACATTAACAGGTTTACTACCGGCTTCCAAATGAATACGATGATCGAACAAGCGTCGTGGAGGAAGATCGCATGGTGCAGCAAACACCTCATTAAATTCGATCAAAACCTCGTGAAAGGGCTCGGGGACATTTTGAAGATCAATCGACGACGTAGGTGAGGTGCTCGGGGATCCAGTGTCAACTAACCAAAGCTCATAAATAGAATCAAGCTCATTTGATGTTAAAATGGACATCATCATAGAAAAGGTAACTTGACGAGAATTCAAGGAACTATCCCCCTCCAAAATCACGTGTTGGCCCTGCCACTCAAACTCCATACGACTAGAACGATAATCATGAGTTACCTTGCCCAATTCTTGTAGCCACTGAACACCAAGAATAATATCTGGGCCTTTAATGGATAAAACAAATAAATCCAAAGTGAAGAGAGTACCCTGTAGAGTGACTGGTACAGCCGTGCACTTATGTTGGCAAATAATAGAGTCCCCATTGCCGATATACACTCGAAAACTAGGGATAGAAGTGAGCGATAACTTGAGACGTTCTGCAAGAGATGGAGTAATGAAATTATGAGTGCTGCCGTTGTCGATCATAACTTGATACCGCTGTTTAAGAGTACTACCCCACAGACGTAGTGAGCGTGGTTGCGTAGCACCTAAGAGGGAGTGAATGCTAGAAACATCACCCAAAATGAGACCTTCGTCCGCAGTCGGATCAGTAGCCTCCAATTCATCAGAAACATTGAGTGGGATATCAACGTTATCATCGCTAGTAAGGAGCAGAACCGTGCTGGGAGTCTTACAGCGATGTGAGGGATTCCAACGTTGATCACAATGGAAACATAATCCCCGTTCGCGCTTTTCACGTGTCTCTGCAGGAGTGAGACGCCGAATAGGAATTGCTGAAGAATCACGCCGCGCAGGAGAGTTAAGCGACGGGCTGGAAGTTGAGTTGGACAGTGTGGGTGCCACGGTAGAACCGCTATTCGGCAATGGCGCAGCCGCGGAACCTTGTTGCGAGAGTTTGGCCAACGTACCCTCCGGGTCGTCAAATTGTGAATCACCAAACCGAGATTTCACGCGAGTCAAGAAATCTGACCAAGAAGAGAGCATATCCTGAGACTTGAGCCATTGAAACCATGTAGAAGCCGGACCATCAAGGTGAAAAGAGACAATTTGAAGGCGTTGAGCTTCGGGTGTGTTATGATAGCCAAAATATTCCTCGATCTTAAAGATCCAAGAATATGGATCAGAGCCATCAAAGCGGGGAACGTCAAGGCGAACGAACGGAGGACGACCGCCTGCTGGGTGGTTGGAAGAGTCACCTTGGAAGGAAGATGACTGAGTGTTCTTGAGGATGACCATGAATTCATCCAACTGCTTCTGAAAATCCGTCTGAGATTGACGAAGTTGTTTGTCCACTTGAGCGCTGAGGGCGCTGATTTGCGCCTGCAAATCCGTATTATTAGAACCCATCGAAGAAATCAATGAAAGCACCAATTAAACGATCCTGCTGCAGAACCGTAACGATAATCCACGATAAGCTCGTATCAGCTACAGCCTCCCCCACTCATTGTCGCCGCCGCCATGTTTTGAGGTGTAGCAGCTGATGAAGTACGTCGTCTCGCTCGTGCTTGTCCTTCTTGTGCTCCGATTCCAATCCAAACCAGACGCCCTCTTCCGGGAGAATCCTCCCCCACTATAGCAGTGATGAAGTACAGTGATGATGTACGCCGTCTCGCCCGTGCTTGCCCTCCTAGTGCTCCGATACCAATTCAAACCGGGCACCCTATTCCGGGATAAATGGGCACCGCTCCGGAGGGAGTACATGTTGCCTACTTATGTTGTCCATGTAATTATATTAACATATATTCAAGAAATTAATTTGGACTAATCACATTTCATATCCTATTCAATTGTTTATTTTCATCGTTTCTCTATTCTTCTAATGTTTTATCAAAGTTCGACTTAAACCTCATTATAATATTAAAATTTCTAAACATTAAACATCCGTAATAAAACTGTCAAACCTAACTAAACATATAAAATTAAAAAATATTTTTCAAAGCTAACTAAACCAAGAACCCAAATTTATAGTCTCAAACCGGTTATCACTCTACACCTAATATTGTTGATAAAACGTCGAATCCTCCGGAACTATATTTATATCAACTTCGACCGAAACCTCGTTATAAGACCGACTTTTCAACGCATTAAAATGGACAGTAAAATGGAGAATTATTGATGCATAAATATTTTCAAATGTAAATGATGAGATATTTGTATTATTCATGTCAGAAACCTAGAGTAGCACTTAAATTGTTTTCAATATCTTGACATTTTTTTAATATTTAATGAATATTTTCAAAAAATTGAAAATATGCACATATTGTGCACGTGCATCTTAAAATTATTATTTTAATCGTTTATTTATAACATATACGGTATTTTTGTTCCAACACAAGTTTTGTGTACTCAATTATTATTCTTGTTCCCAAGGAAAAAAAATTAAGAAATTTAGGAATTAGAAATATATGTTCACAATCTTTAACACTAAATATTAGAATAAAATTTATGTCAATTGTTAAAAACCCTTATTTTTTCACTTTTAACACTACACATAAAATCTCGTGCCGAAATAAAATAAGCCAAGTGATGTGAGACAGAGGGAGTATATTACAGTTCGGTATTATTATAGTATTATCTTCAACATATTTTTCAATCAATTAATTAAGATTCTTATAAAAAATGATAAATATAATACTATACAAAGAGTCTACAAACAATGATTGCATGCAGCAAATAATAATAATAATAATAATAATAATAATAATAATAATAATAATAATAATAATAATAATAATAATAATTCCATATCATATAGTATTATTTAAAAAATATTAAATATTAAATAAAATTGCAAAATTAAAATTTTAGATATGATGGGTTGTGCATACAAATTTCATTATGGTTAAGTAACTATTCAGTGAAATGATTATACATATTATCCATAAATAATTAACTAAATTAATATATTATAATGTAAAATTTATGTCTTAGTTATGAGATAATTACCATATTTATTATTATATCAAATCATAAAGGGGCTATTTATGTTATTATTTAAATTTCTATATTAAGTATAAGAGGCAAAAAATAAAATAACCACTTTGAAGTTTAAATATGAATAGTAGGTTTGGAAGTTAAAAGACACAAATAACAGCCATATTTTCAAATTAATAACTAAAATACCCTCACCTTTTACATAAATGACACAACTCCCTCCTCTATCCTCTCACACGTCTATCTCCCCACTTTCTCTCTTTTTTCTAACTCATCTCCCTCTCTCTCTCCTCTCTCCTCTCTCTTCTCTCATCCTTTCTCCTCCTTTTTATGACACATTTTCCTCTTTTTCTCTTTCTCTCTCTTCGTCACTCTCCTTTATCTTATCTCTGTAAAAACTCATTTTTCTCCTTTTCCACTGACAAACACTCTCTCCCTCCCCTTTTTATCCTTTTCGTTTTTTAATATTTTTTTTTTCATTTTTTTTAATAACACAGTACGGATTTATATTATAGTACGTTTTCTGTAAGTTTCGTACTGGATGTTGGTAATAAGATTTTGTAGTTTCGTACTTTATAGAAAATTGATAAAAATTTTGCACATTTTAGATAAGATTTAGTAAGTTTTGTACTGTGTTCTTAAATGCATGTATGACGTAATAAAATTTTGAACATTTGTAGTAAGATTTTGTATGTTTCGTACTGTGTTCCTAAGTGCATCGAGTGAAGTGAAAAAAAATTATTCACTTCTCTAGTAAGATTTCGAAAATTTTCGTACTATGACCCCATATAAATAAATACGAAAGTGTAAAATAGTACTGTATCCTTAAGTACATGGATCGAAAATAATAAAAATTAACAACTTTAGATAAAGAAGAACTAAAACAAAGAAGTACAAAAAATATTAAAATCGTATCGAAAAATCAAATAAGATTTTCATAATATATTCCAAATTCATGTATTTAAGAAAAATATAGAGAGAGAGTAATTGGATGTTGAAGCTGCTACTAAATTCATGATTTTTCTCTAATGCTCAAGTTACAGATAATGACGTCCACTCTGCATTTCTTTTAATTTTTCTCCTTCCCCAAATATAACAAAATTCCCTGATATATTGGCCATAATGTGGCCGGCCACACAACGGCATTTTTTATAATATACGTAATTTTAAAAATAGTAAATGATAACTATAATTTATTAGTTTAATATTTTAATTTAAAAATATTTTTTCCCCCAAAATTACATATTTTTCTCTTTTTTTCTAGATAAAAAGGTAATAAATCCAATAAAATAGTATAAATTATCAAATAATTAAAGGATTAATTTTAAAAAATACGTAAAAAATATGGAGTATCACATTTTAAGTTTTTTATAATCTAAAAAAGTTTGGCATAAATATATAAATTATTTGATACTAAAAAAAATTTAAAAAAAAAAAGTTAAATTATGGCCGGCCACATTATGGCCAAATAGCATCACTCAAATACAATAATGCTATTTGGCCACATTATTGCCAAATAGCATTATTGTATTTAAAAACAAATCATTACTCAAAGATCTAAACTAATTGAATCTCCATCCCCAAATCCATGAAAAAACCATACAAATGGAAAAATAAATAATAACACTAGGAAGATGAAAAAAAAAATCGAAGAAGCAAATCTGAACTAATTGAATCTCCATCCCCAAATCCATGAAAAAACCATACAAATGGAAAAATAAATAATAACACTAGGAAGAAGAAAAGAAAAATAATGACACTAGGAAGAAGAAAAAAAATCGAAGAAGCAAATCTGAACTAATTGAATCTCCATCCCCAAATCCATGAAAAAACCATACAAATGGGAAAATAAATAATAACACTAGGAAGAAGAAAAAAAATCGAAGAAATATAAATAATAATTACTCGAATCCAGTTTTTTGCCAAATCACTGAGATCTCTCCCCTTGAGAGTCCTACCGACACCTTCGTGCACCGAGGAGGAGGAGATCCGAACCCTCGCCATCGGCCGCGCGAGGAACTCGTGCGGCTGAATCCGATCGCCGCTGCTCTCCTCAACGACGTCCACATCGTCGTAATCCTCGTGCGGCAGATGCGACGTGAAAGCTCCCGAAGGGTGACATCATGAAGCCCCGGTCCTGGTAGAGTGGGGTGGAGGAGAGGGGGATGTGGAAGGATTCGTGCTTGACTTCATGGTGGATGTGGGAGGAGGAGGAGGAGGGGAGGACAGACGGCGGAGGAACGGCGGTGAATAAGAAGGATAGAGGCGCGAGAGAGAGACTATGAAAAAGAAAAATAAAGAGAGAAATTGAGAATGCTTATGAACGAAGAAGAGTGGGCGGATAAATAGAGAAAGAAGTTAAAAAACTGCTCCTTATCTAAAAAAAATAAGGGTAGTTTTGTATTTTTTAACTTCCAAGCCTATAATTAGTTTTAAAACTTCAAGGTATAAAGGTATATATTCTCTAAGTTTAATCTAAATTTAATAAAAAGGGTACAATAGAAAGTCTACATTTTATAAAATAAGGCCCTTTTTTATATAAGTATAGATTATATAATTCTCTTACTTTATTTTACAATTAATCGATTGAATTGTATTAAATTAAACTTGGATAAAAAACTAATGAATTAAGAATAATTGAAAGAAAAAAACGGTTCTTTTTACGATTTGAACCGAAACCGTACTTGGCGATTTAGTTTAGGTTCCTCTTCCAACGGAACCGTAACCGACGGTTCAGTTTCGATTCGAGCCAGAACTATGCGTGAGCACCTCTACTTGTGTGCGATGCTCAACGCCGGGAGAGGCGCCATAATAATTGATGATGAATTGTGTCAATTTTAATGATGAATCGAGTCAATTTTGTAGTATGTGTGTATATGTCACATTTCGTTTGATATGGGAATTAAGAAAAAAATTATTTGAAAAGCCAGTAAATATCATTTTGGAAAAAATGTTGTACTCTCTTCGTTCTATTATATAGTTTCATTTATTGAATAATGGAATGAATGTGGTTGAATAAATAGAATGAATGTGATATTATATAGTTTCATTTATTGGAAAAAAAATGAATGAATGTGATATATAAAATATTCAAATGAGATTAATATACACTGATAAATTTTTGGTTTGATTCGGATTGACATATATATTTGGTTTAATTTGGGTTAGAAATATCAATCCAGATTTAATATTGTTTGGGTTTGGATTTGGCCGAAAAAAGTTTGATTTCAAACGGGAACACAAATTATTCCAATTATATTTTTAATATTATATATTTATTATTTTATTACTACTATAAAATTAAGATTATATGGAGTATATTCATTAATCATTGCTAATTTATTCCTTCAAAAACCAGTCTAGTCTCAAAGTATTGATCATGTTGTTTCGTTGTTGGTTTAATGTTTATTTTTAAGTGATTTGTGTCCCTACAAATTTAGAATGTTTGATTTATTTTTAATACTCACTCCGTCCTACTTCACTAGTTCTGTTCCTTTAGTTCTGTTCCTTTTTGGCACAAGATTTTATACGCAAGTTTTAAAAGAGAAAAGTAGGTTGTCCACATTAAAAAGTAAGAGTTGTTTAATTATTTCTATTTTACGAAACATGACTAGTGAAATGTGACGCTCCAAAATAACAAACAAGATTAGTGAAAGTGAGACGGAGGAAGTATTTCATATATGAAAACAAATTGGTTTAGCCCGAACTCGGACATAACCAAAACGTAAGTTATGGCTTGGTTTTGGTTTGATTTTTGACCACCTAATCAAGATGATTTGGTTCAAAAAGTTAATTTAGAATCTAATTTTCGAAATGCTCGAGTTTAATTTGAAATGGACCAAACAGGCTGAATCCACACACCTATATAGACTATATAGTGAACAAAGAGAGTATCCATTATTAATTAACAAGGAAGGAAATGCTAAAAGCTATTGGCCCATCATTTGGGAAATGAAAATGCCAAGTCTCAAACACAACATTTGTTTGCTTTGATTTCACCGAATCGAATTTTCCATTTCATTGACTACTGTATCAATAGATAATAGATGATTGTCGATGTGTTAAAAAATATTTTTAAAATTAGAAATTGTTAAAAAGTTTTATAAAACAAAAATGCTGGTATGCAAATATTTTTGACACATATATAACAATCATCCGTCAATACAATAAAAAATACAAAACGAAATGTAATGGATGTTTTGATTCGCCAAGAGCAAATCCAAATATGCATTATTAGCAATGTTCTAAAATACGCTAGGCGGTAGCTAGGCGGCAGGCTGCCGACTAGCGTCTAGGCGGCTAGGCGGGCTTCTAGGCGGATTCTAGGCGGACTAGGCGGATAAGAGTTATTTTATGTATTTTTACTATTATTTTTACACAATATCATATAATAAAAAGTATATATCATTTACTAATATACTTTCATCTACTAATTTATGATTAATGGACAAGATTCAACAAATATAAATTATATAATGATATAATATGCTAATTAATGGTTCAAATTCTACAAATTTAGTAGTCTTTAACATAAATTTGCGCCCATAAATTTGCGCCCAGCCCCGCCTAGCTCCGCCCAGCTCCGCCTAGGGCCGCCTAGGCGGCCGCTTCTAGAAGGTGCTCGGCTAGGCGGCCGCCTAGCATAAAATCTAGGCGGCCGGGCACCGCCTAGGCCGATTTTTAGAACACTGATTATTAGTCGCTATACGTCGTCCTTCGATGGCCCGAGGAAGCAATAAGAACCGCAATAGCCACAATGAACATAAACAACATGCTTCCTAGCAAACCATAAGTCCGACACGACGATCTCCAATACTCTCCAAACATCACCACGCCCCAAAATGTGCTAACTAGTGGCAGTGCCTGAACACAATCTGCTGCTGCATATCCAGCAGCTTGCCCCCCCACGAACTGGAGGCCGTTGCCAAGCCCGCAGAGCAAACCGGCTAAAAACGCGCACCATCTTCCGTCCCAATCTCTGAGGTACGCCACCATCGAGGATCTAGGCAAGTTGAGAACGGGGCGATATAGAAAGACTATGTTTATGATAGTTGCAACGATGAAGAACGAGAGCGAGAAGTAGAAGAAGGCGGTGTAGACGACGAGGTTCGGAACACCCTGTTTCAACAAGTGCCACTGGTTATTGGTTGCTAAGTTGAATGCAGGGGAGAAGAGGGCATAGCATACGCCGGCGAAGAAAGTTATGCCCAAACCTAACCATATGCTCTTTCCAAAAACCTGCATGCATGCATGGAAAATTTATTGCATTAATTAGGATAGATGAAGATTCTTCTTAATTACATGCCAAATACAATTAACCCACCTTAATCGCTCTATCGTTCTCGAGTTCGATTAGATGTTGTGCTGATCCCATTCTTGATTTACCCTCTTTACTCTTTCCACCTTCCACGTCTTTAAAGCCATCTGTATACAAATCTATGTTATAATCAGTGGCGTTTACAGAAATTTTGATCGGAGGGTGCTAATTAAAAAAAATATATAGCTATAACTTATAAAAAAAATTCAATTTAAAAAAAAAACAAAATATAAGGTGAAAAAAAATCATTTTTTCGAGAAGGGTGTGCCGGAGCTTCCCCCAGCTCCCCCTAGATCCGCCATTGGTTATAATGCGTGTTGTGTAAGTTAGAGTGAGCGGACAATATTCTCTGTTTCGATTTCATGTACCAACCATGTCACAAATAACTTATTAAAAAAAAATATTACTATATTAATTAATACAATAAATCATTTACACTTATAATTAAATATCGACATTTTAATAACTTTTACAGTCTATTTTTGAAGTATCAACCTCAGTACGTATAATTTAAATATTTTAATTGAATTAGTGAATCATAGCCAATACTTATAAAATTATTAAACTAAATTCTAAAATATAGAGAAAAAGAGAGAGTGGTAGATAGAGGATTATGTACCTTTGTATTGGTTTGCCAATGTTTCTGGGCCATTGGGTGCCATCACTTCCCTGGTAAATTGATGATAATTATCATAACTTATTTTGTGTAAAACGTTGAGACAGAACAATAGCTAGGATGACAAGTACATAAGAGGGTAAAATGCATAGGCATAAAATGGTTGTACCATCGAACATTACCGTGAACCATCTTTGCTATTATCATAATCGGACAAGCGTTCGAGTTTTGCAGCGTTGTCAGCTGCGTTGGAGGAATGAACAGCCGATCCGAGGCAAACTGCGATTAGGAAACATCCGACTCCAGGAAAAAGTATTTCCGCCCTATTGATTTTATCATCAAGAAAATAGTTTATAGTTGTGCCTGTAGTCACATTTTGATCCCAACACATGAATATATATTGCAAGATACATGCATATTAGGAGAAGAAGAAGAATATATATGTTGATGTGTAAAGATTAATAGTGCTACATACCTAAGACAACAGCTAAGCTTGAAGTGATGACCTCAGTTAGTGAGAGGCCTACGAAGGCCCAAGCATATTGTGTGGCCAAGTTGCCTAATCCTAGAAACACTCCTCCAGCCATGGCAATCAAGACGCAAGGCCAGTTATACTGCATTGCAATATGCAACCGGAATGGTCACAATGGGATCATTATAAGAAAAACTGCTTCTAGTGACGATCATAATTCTAACAATACAAACTGATCCCGTTATCTCAATGAAGGTATAATACTCCTTATACATATGCTATTTCTCATAAGTATATAATTCTCTTACACCTTTCTAATTAAAAGAAAAAATCAATAATTGCAATTGCGTTGTTGCAAAATTACTTGCTAAGAGAACCACTTCATCCTCTTCTAATATTCAACAACTTTACTTTTTATTTACTTTAATTTCAGCAATTTTACAACTCCCCGGTCCGGTCCCATTTAGGATGTTATGTTTACTTTTGGTCACAAGAATTTAAAGATGTGTGTTTTGTGGTTGGAATGTATTGTTTAAGTGGGCTCCCATGTAATTGTAGTGTTTGTTTGCGCATGAGTATTAAATGAGGAAACATATCTTGAATGAGCTTAAAAAAGGGAATAGTAGTATTTCAAACGGAACAGGGGAAGTACTATACACTACCAACTGCTATAACAAATTTTACTTGCTCTTCATATCAGGTGAAATTTTATATATATACATGGGATAGAAGAAGTATCTAATATTATCTCAAAATCGTGCAAACTGCTCCTTTATATATCTAGTTTCTTTATCCTTATGCATACACAAATTGGTTTTACAATTCTACTTCTTCCTTCCCCTTAATAGCATTGTATCTCTTTTAAGCATAATAAAAGAGGAAAACAAGACACTATTAACAAGACAGGGAGTACTTCTTTATGCATAAAATTATACTTTCTTATTAATTAATCAAAAAATGACGACTATAAAAAAATTTAACTGTTCAGATCGATTTCTAACTATTATGCACATAGAAAAAAAAAAATACCTGAGAGAGTTGAGTGAGGAAATTGGGCGTGCTGGGCTTGGCATCGCCGATCTGACCAAGCGTTAAAGCAATAAGAATAGCAGTTACGAAATTGGTGAAGGAATAATCAAGATAAGTGTGCTGAGGGAGGCGGCCGCGCCGCTCCAACTTCGCCAAAATCGCCGGCCACGTACCCAGAAACACGAGTGCAACCAGCATGCACCCTATTGCTCCAGTCTTACTCTCTACCGAGTACATCTTTAATTTTCACTGTCAACCAAACGAACTCAACAAAACAGTACGTATTAATTAGTAAATATAACATGAAAACTCATGAGGAAATTCGATCCAGATATATAAGCTAGAGTAAGGAATGTTTGGATCTCGTCGGATGAAGTTGATGAGTATTATATTATAGATATTGTATGGTTCCATTTCTGCCGCTAATTGTGTGTTACAAATACGCTAGCTAGAAGTATATATCGCATAATATATTCAAGACTATAAACTATTAAAATAATTCATCGTGAAAAAAAAGTAATATTTTATATTAGTCGGTATTTAAAATATCCAAGATAGTACTACTACTTCATACAGGCTAACTGATGCATTATTAGTAAAGTAGGCATATAAGTTATGTAGTACAGTAATATACAGGTTGCATCATCTAAATAGTACGACACATATTCTTTTTCGGATCGTCCAATTATGGACAATATGTTTGCTTATATGGTAATAATTAGGGCTAATTAAAAAAATTAAAACATTTTGTTTAAATATAATTCAAATTGCAAAACTTAAAATTATCGGATAAAAGAACGCTAACGTCGTAAAACTTTGCAACAACAAACATGTTTGATTCTGTTCTAAAACAATGGACAAAAATCCAATAATCTATTTTATTATGGGTAAAGGGTAAAAATACCCACTTGTAAATACGATTCAACTCTCTTCATGTGTCAGAAACGATCCCCTATCTACCGTGGACATTGTTAATGTGTCCGACGTCGATATGACAATGCTATAATTTTCTCTTTTCTATACATTAAAGTATATATTTACATCTTTTATTCAATAATAATATACCAGGTCATCTATAGACATATTAACAATATCTACAGTGGGTCGAAAAGCATTCCATGCGTAGGCCGATTGCCAAATGTTAAAAATTTGGTAACCGATAGAAAACTGGCATTCAAACTCAATTTAATTCCACCGATTTTTGTTGAGATGATAGATTAATGACTTTGTTTTTATTTTTATTTTTATTTATCGGTTATAGATAATTATAAATTTAAGTTTCTAGAATTAAGGGGAAAAGGGTGCTGCATATAAAACCAAAAATCAGGGATTTATTCCAGTCGGTTTAGAGGTGGATACTTAAGGTTCTGCTGAGGATTTTCAACCACAGCTGGCGACGCTGCCGTCGAATGACTGACACAAACCTATCGACTAATCAAATTTTCTCTTCATCTTAATTTTACTATGAGTCAATAAAATTAGTTGCGCACCTTTTTATTAATGGCGAGGGGTTTACAGTCGTGTGTTTATACTTGTGTTCTTTAATTTATTAAAATGGATAATTGGCGAAGTGTAGGTTTACACATACCTTTAAAATCTGCCTATTAATATGCTCCTTCCTCCTCCACGTCCGCACTTCACAAAATTCGACACGGTTTTTAATTTTATAATAAGTGTGTTTATAGTAGAGTTTGGCTCACCTTTTGTAGTATGTTTTGTGCTTATAGTGATGTTTGAGTAATAATTTTGTAAGTTTGTGTATAAGTTTCTTAGTCCACGTTTTAAAATGGACAAAACACATACTTGAGGGCGGCCAGAAACGGTAATAAAGGCATAAATTTAAAGGACAGATGAAGTATAACATTTTAATTGCGTAAGATTTTGCACACGGCATTAATTCTTCCTCTATATTGTTAGATTTCACATTGATATGAAAGTTGAATTTGTCTTATAAATATTGTTGGAAATTATTGACATTTGATCAATAATATGGAGTGGATATTTAACTCGTTTGTGAGATAAAATGTCGTAGTATTAATCTTCTCGATGAGTAGATTGATGTGATATAATTATATGCTCAAATCCAATATATATATATATGGTGAGTGAGATATATTATATCAAAGTGTTGGTGTGACTTCATTAAATTATGAAGTGTTGTCCCATATTGGAGAATTAACATTCTCTAATCTTGTTTAAAAATAACTAAACAAGTGGGCTTATTAATAAGTGGGTTAAGTAAATAAAGACGGGCTCTCACATGTTTGGGCCTAGCCTTGAGTCTCATTAACTTTCATTTTGGGTCAAGGAAGCAAAACGTCAATGGGTCGAGTAAGCAGCCCAACGTGTGATCTAGTTGTTGTAACAGCGTCCGCGTCTGGCGTGTAACGGAATGATCCAGCCGTTGTAACTGCCTTCGTGCCAGACGTTGTAACGGCCATTGTGTTAACTACTTCGATTGTAACAACCCACGAATCTCAGGTATAACAACCCACCTATCTAGGAGAGACGTTTGTAACCGTCTCCTACTCCATCTGATGGGCCTTGATGACCAAGACTCCACAAAACCCTAGAGTTTGATATGTCTATATATAGGAGCATGAGAGAGCATTCATTCACACGTTGAACAGACGATTTTAGACGAGTAGATACACGCATATCACTCATACACTAGCATCTCTCTTTTGCATCCTTTTGTCATTCATGAGTTCAGTCCTCGCCTCACTCTAGTTCGCCGGAGCTCCGAGGGCTTGTGGTGCTACTACCGAGGAGACGAAGCCGTTTTATCTTTGGGGGCGATACGCCAAAACCGAGAGCACTATCGGGGCGTATCTCGTCTTGCGGAAAGAGGATCTTTCCTTGACTCGGCTATTTCATTCCTTTGTGTCACACCCCGATTCCCGAAGGAAAGCGCACGTGCCAATGGCGTGACTAGGGGTTGGAATAAAGAAGCGGGGATAGAAAGAGGATCATTAATATTCAACAATTTAATGATGTTTCTGAAAAGTTGGGCAACATCTTGTTCATAAAAGGGGAATAAGCCGGAATGAAATCAAGCGGCAAATAAACCCAACATAACATTAATATCATTCATCATAGGATCGCATAAGATTCGATGGCTCGACGAATCAACATAAGACAATCATTACAAAATAACGAGTTCAAGTTCTCGATAGTAGATAGCGAATAAGCTCAGAATACGATATTCTTAACAAAAGAAGTACGAATAGCGGAAGCTAGTAGAAAATAAACATTGCCTCAGCTCCGCCTCGTCATCACAATTTCATCTACCTGAAACATTTTTATTTTCTAAACATTTTTAGGCTAAGTACTAATACTCAGTGGGTAAGCATTTTGTCAATAGTTGGGAAACATAGCATATTATCCATTATTATAAGCATGACTTAGAAGATTTTGGAAAACAAATATATCTAAGCATGCTAAATTATTTCATTTGGGGGCGCCATTATGTCGCACTCTATAGTTACTCTTACTTTGATCTCGGACCTCTAGCCACCATCGGATGCATTCTCAGACTTCGGGTCGAAACCCAAGAGTCCCATTTAAACATGTCAATTCTGGGTCGAAACCCACGAAATTCCATTGAAATAAAATGCGAGAGAGATCAACCTCCGCATTACTACCAGGGGTGTGTACACAATTCAAAGCTAGTGTGTTAGACAAGCAATGAATCTCGATCGATTAACTTCAGAGCATTTAACATGTAGATGACAGATTAAACATTTATGGATAATAAGTTTTTCATTTTTGTAACCATTGAGCATACGTGATTCATATACTTTTGGAAAATAAGCCCACCTCTTGAAGCGTAGAATATGACCGGTCTTGATAGGCAAACAACGTCAGAAACCTTGTCGAGTCGTGCCTATTTATAAAGGTATAATAAGAATCTAAATTCTTATAATAAAAACTGTCTAAGGAAAATAATCGTCTAGTATATTTTCCTAATCTTATAAATCTGTTAGCGTTAACAGATTGATTTAAATCCTTAAAATCTTTTATGAAGAATAATCTTTTATCATTTAAAATCCATTTCTTTCCTTACTCGAGACCTTTTAAATAATTTCCAAAATTATGTAAAATTTTCAGAACATATTTTTAAGCTAAGTATAGCTTAATAATTAATTAAATCTTAATTAATTAATATTCATGACTTAATAACCTTAATCTTTGTAATTAAAATCTTAAACTAAGGGCCCGTTTGGCTAAACTTATTTTAAAATGCTTATAAGCTCTAAGTGCTTATAAGATGTTTAAGAGCTTATAAGATGTATGAGGGTAAGAGCTTATAAGTTGTTGACGTGTTTGGATAAAAGAGCTTATAAGCTTGAGTAGATAATAAAAAAAATAAAATCTGAAAATTAAAAAAAAAATTATCAAAATAAATTTTTTGAAATCATAATGTTGTAACATCAAATGGAAGTGTATATAATATAAATATTAAAATAAAATAGAATTATAGTGGTAAATAAGCAAAATTAATAAAAAATAAGTTGGGGTGGAAGAGCTTATTTTTTGGAGTGCTTATAAGCACTTTTTGCTTATTTTTGCATCTTATAAGTTCTTAAGGAGCTTATTTTGCCAAACACATTTGGAGTGCTTATAAGCAGTCAAACATCTTATAAGCTAGCTTATAAGCTTAGCCAAACACCCTCTGATTTTAATATTTTGGGCCGGTCTTATAAATTATTCGTCTATAAATTATTCGTCCCGACAATCGAGCCTGTTGATTTAATTAACGGCCCAACAGGATTGGACATGTGCCCATACCAATTAATTCATGGCCCAATCATTAAGGCCCAATTCCAATTTAATTATAATCCACTCTCTCCATCTTCATGCCCCGTCGGCGCCACCTCCCTCCCTCACTCTTCTCTGTCGCCCGCCGCCACCGTCGTCATTGGTGGCCTTCAACGCCGCCGCTTCGGTGGCGTCCCCCTCCCGTCTCTATCTTCAATTTCTCCATCCGAATCGAAATCCTAGCCCCCAATCGATTAACTCCAGATTCCGGCGAAGCCGCCGCTGCCCACGGCCGTCGCCAACGCCGTGTGCCGTCGTCTCCATCGCTCTCAGCCGCCGTCTTCGTTGTTGGGAGCCCCCACCGCCGACTCCGCCACAGCAGGTCCGCCACTGCCGCCAAGACCGTAGTAGGGCAGAGGCGTCTCCTCTGCCCCCACTGCCGCGCCACGTCGCTCGGCAGTCCGTCGACTTCGACCCCGAACTACAGTGAGGTAGTCCCCCCCTTTTCCTCAAAACTTTCGTTCGATGTACAACGTATTATTTCCATTCGATTCGGGTGTAGTACAGATTATGCTAGGTTGTGAATCGGCGTCCGTCGAAAAATTTATGTCATCATTTAACGAAGATAATGTAAGTTGGGTGTTATGGTTCTTCTTGTACCTTGTATTTTCAGAATCGTGGCCTTGGTTTAGCATGAGTTTTGCATATTTATCAACATATGAGTACATTTTCAGTCTCTTGTTAGCATCTAGATTTCATTCTTTGGTTTAGCATGCATATAGGGATGGTTCTTGCGTTATATGAAAAGTAATATTATGTTCTTGTTCGTGTCATTTGGGTTTATAATCTTCTTAAGAGGAATGACAAGAAACTTACGAGCTATTGTCAGGATGTTGTTGGTTGAGGGACTGCGCTTTGGAAAGGCTGCAAATCCTTCTCCCTTCGTGTTACGTTTCTTCCTTCGGCCTTCTTCACCTTCTGCCTATAACTCAATTTGTTTGGTGTTTTGGTGTTGTGCAAGGATGGAATGAGAATGAAGTGAACAAGACAGTGATGAAGGGATGGATTTAAAGGCAGGGTTTGGTGGTGAATTTTGTTCTCCTGCTCCGTTCTACTTTTCGATTTTTGTGGAAATAAATCTGCCTCTTCTTGCTGCACCGCCTTGCTGCTACATAATCTTCAAATTTTTGATTTCATAGAAATTTGTTTCCTGCTGCGCCGCTTCTGCATTTTCTATTGATTCTTGATCTTTTATTTTATTTTATTTTCTTTTCTTATTTCTTTTCTTTTATTGCTGATAACGGAATTATCTTTGGGCTATTGGGCTGTCAACGGCTCCATTTTGTTATACATGTGCTTGACTTTTATTTCATTATGTGGATATTGTAATGGCTTGGCCCAATTTCTCGTTAGCTACCTTTCGGTATCGGACTATCGGTTAGTGGAACAATAGTATCATTGGGGTGGATACAATATTGGCCTTTTTATTATGTTCCTTGAATTTAATAATAAGTTTTATGATTAATCGCTTTATTCTTCATATTGATCGTAATAACATACGACAGTTCGATTGTCCTTATTACGTGATTTAATATCACGAGAGATAATATATTATCTATATTCTGCAATTTAAATTGCAACCTCACATAACTTAAATAAGTAGTCCCTTTATATATTCGACTAAAAATGAAACTACGATATATGTATAGGGATTAGATCATATGAGAACCTATTAATTGAGGACTAGGAACTAATCATATCCATTAATCATAACGCATCTAACGGCTGTCATTTAGTAGGAAACGAATTTTTTTCAGTTAATGTAATTAAGCTGGGGATATTATAGTAAATTACATTAAATCTTTATCTTCTCTCTTCCAATAATCAAGGGATTATATATGTCAACCGGTTATGACTTACGTCATAAACCGTTTAAAATGATATCAAAATAATATAAAATTCTATTTAATATCTATAATTAGAATATTATAATCTAATTAACTATGTAATTTGAAGTGCTTATTTTCTTATCGAAACATTTGAAGTGCTTATTTAAATTTTCATCCATGCTTTCACCTCTTATATAACATGCATTCTGCATTATTTAATTTTTTGTGAAAAAAGCACTTCCAAATTTTATAATTTCTTCTCAATTATATTTTCTTAATAACCCATTATCCAAACTCCCTTTTCATTAACCTTTTTTCAATGGTCTTATTAAATTCTTAAAATAATTATTTAATTTTTCCTAAATGCTTAGAGTTTTTTTTTTTTTTTTTTTTTTTTTTTTTTTCATTATCCTGCTTACAATTACATAAACCCATAAACACTAAATAAAAAAAATAAGAATTAATTAAGGTTGAGAATTTAAGGTCTTGCCATTCAAGTATCCTACAATATCTATTTAAACGTTACTAGTATAACGTTATTTATAGACGTTATACTTGTAATATTATGATGTTTGGCATTTATTTGTGCTTCGATTAAATTTTTTTAAAGCATATCTATATAATATATAAAAACAAAAAACAAGGGTTATTTAAGTAATTTCACTTCTATTTTTAGGGCTATTTTCGTATATTTGCTAAAATTAATAAATTTTATTTAAAATGCATATTAAATTGTTATTAACTGCAATTTCAAATTAGGGACTTATGACGTCATTCATGCCTCTTCGTCATGAAATATCTAATCGCAAACCATCGTGTCCCATAAGTCAAAAATCCAAAATATGTATTTAAAGGCTAAATCTCAGAGCATTATGATTCAAACAAATACGCTCAACAAATATTTATTGAACAACAATTTTAAATTTGCATTCCTGCTTCCCGCGTCTCCGTTCTTCGATGTCGACACATCGGACGCTTCGATTGCTCCCCAAAACGGGTATTCTTTGCTTTTTTGTTACAATTTTTTACTTTTTAGGTAATTCTTTTCCATATTATTTTAGACATAGTAAAAATATAATGTATTTGTGATGTATACTTCTTTTTTTAACACAAAATAACACATGAATCGAAAATCTTCATTGACTCATTATTACAATTACAATGAGGGAGTGTCTATATATAGCAATTGAAGGGAAGAATCATAATTAGACGCAACAAAGAAAACTTGATCTCCTAAAATATTATTTTCTCTCAAATTTCTTATCAAATAATCTTAACCCAACAAAGTAACTACATTGCTTCAGAAAACTTGTGATCTAGGTGATTTTCCGATAATTTGGGTAATTATCTATCTTAAAATTGGATTTTATGTGAAATATAGTTTTTTAGATGTTGAAATTCTTCATTTGTCGATTAATTCTTCCATTTTTGTTGCTGGAATTTTTATTTCTTTTTCTATGTAAAATTGTAATTCATGCATGGAACATTAGGTATAATAAAAATTTTAGAAATCTGGCCACCGGGTTCCTCTCTTTAGTGAGGGTCCCGGGTTCGATCCTCTTTGGAAGCGAATTTGTGTGTGTGTTGGCTAAGCGGTAGGGGGTTAAAGAATAAATCTCGGACCTGAAAGGTCTCGAGTTCGAGTCCTCCGTGGTGCGGCCCTTAAATTTCCTGTTAATTGTTTCAAAAAAAAAAAAAAAAAAAAAAAAAATTAGAAATTGGTTTTATATTTAAAAGTTTTTTTAGAACTCTAATTCTACTTTAAATTGTATTTATGCAGATATATGCAGTTAATATGTTTATCCTAATAAGTAATAACACAGTTAATATTTAAATTAATAAAGGACCTATGATTAACTAACATGGCTCTTTAATTACGGCTTCTAGGCTTCTAGGACGTACATACATTCATTTATTGATTCCAAAATGTTTGTTTAAAAACTATGGATTAAACTTTTATTGAGTATATATTTGATCCAAATATTTCAGCTATCTACGTATATATAAATATGGAATTCATTCAATTTAAAATCAATTTGAGTGACAATTTTATAAATAAAAAAACTTCAATTAGGGGTGGGAATTCGGGTCGGGCGGGTACCCGCCCCGAAATTTTCGGGTACCCGAACCCGAAAATCCCAAAATCCCAACCCCGAACCCGAACCCGAAATTATACTCGGGTATCCGAAAACCCGAACGGGTTTTCGGGTACCCGAAAAACCCAAATTTTTTTTTTTTAACTTTTATTTTATATAATTACTTATTAAAAATTTTAATCATTAATTCATTCTATAATCTATATGCTCGATTAACAAGTCAAATATTATTTTTTTAAATTTATTTCATTGTAAATATATTAATTATTTGGTATTATGCTATTATAATTTATCAATTGTCAATTTATCATCTCCAACTTTTAATTAATTTAGAATTTTGGATGATGATAAATTGATAATTATATAATTGATAAGTTTGTAATTTATTAATTTTTTTCATTTAATATTAAACTAATTATTAATATAAGTGATAATAATTCATAAAAATTAACTGTGAAAATTATTATAATATTATTAGTTATTACTTATAATTTCGGGTTTTTTGGTTTATTCGGGTATCCGAACTTCGGGTTCGGGTTACCCGATACCCGATAATTTTGAAAATGCTATACCCGATCCCGACCCCGAACCCGAACTTTCGGGTTTCGGGTACCCAAAAACCCGCGCGGGTTCGGGTATTTTGGCCCCGACCCGAAAACCCGAACCCGAATTCCCACCCCTAACTTCAATGTTTAAAGATATACAAATATAATTTTGATTTATTAATTAAAACTCATATAAACCAACTACTCCACTCCACGTCCATTAACTCTTCTACCGGTAATTACATGCGAATCATGAATTAATTTTAGAAATACTGTACAACTAATCTATAAATATCAAATCAATGACTTATGTTATTAAATTGAGAAAAGGACACACGCATATAGTATATTGCTAAGCTAATAAGCCAAGACAAATTATAATTCACAAAACAAATTCATTAATTTGAAAAATGTAGATTGTTTTCAACTATAAAATTATACTAGGTGTATTAATTAACCACTTATAACCCATCATAAACTCATTAGCTCATGATATTTGGTGAATTTAGAGAAACACATAAAAAAATTTAGAAAAAAAGGAATCATGTTTTGAAAACAATTACTATATGTTAAATGAAATTATATTTTTAAAAGTTGTATATGTTTACTAGGGTAACCGAATTGGCTACCGATTTAATTAATAATAATTTCATCTATACTTTTCCCCATTGAATACAAAATCGATAAATCAATATATAATTAGGTGTTATTGGGTGAAACTGTTAAAACTGAATAACTGCGAACAAAATTATAGTCTATAAAATACTTATTATTTATTAATATTTTTATTTTTCACATTCGTGGAAGTGGAAAATAATTTTGATAATTTAGGAATTACATATGTTATATAGGTTTATTATTATCACATTATTATTTTACAACGAAGTAAATATTTCTACATTGTACGGGTACAAATCTAATTTTATAATTATATAGAAGAATGAGATAAAATATGCAATAAGATAATGTGCAAAACATTTATGGTAATATCGTATAATAATGAAATATTACGAATAAATCAAATTATTTCTTTATCAAACGAGTCTGCCGCACATCGTGCGGGTAATTTTCTAGTCTAGTTATAATAATAATTTAAGCATCAAAATTCAATTTTACATAGAGATAATAGACTAATTATATTAGCATAAATTTCTTTTAAGTGTCGATTAGTAACTACTTAAATAACCATTATTTAGTCATTATTTAAGCACGTTATTGAATACTAAACCATCTCTAGAAAAATTAAGCCCTAGGGGAAAAAAGTGAAACCTTTAGAGGAAAATTAAGCCCTAGGGTTTACACTAAGCCCTAGGGCTTACGTTTCCTTGATAGGGTTTAGTTTCCCTTGACAGGGTTTAATTTTTAATTACAGTGTTTAGTATTATATTCAAGAGTATATTACAAATTTGTTTAATTAATTTTTTCTTACGCTTAGAAGTTATTATTGTATTGCTTATTTGATGTAAAATAATCAATAGCTTAGTTAAATTCATTAAAATGCATATTTAACTTTACCTTGATGCTTCTATTAATTTTTTCCATGCATTTATTATGTCCTTTAATTATGTCCTTTTTTATTATTACTACTACTATATTGTAAATAAGCTATATATGAATAACTAATAAGCATAGTGGCCAACTAGAAAGCAATAAAATAAGAAATACGTATAGGAGCATTTTTATATATTTGAATCTTCTATAAAATTAGATATAGATAAGAAATTAAGCAATACAATCTACTAGGGGGTGTTTGGTAAATGAGATGAGATAAGTAAAAATAAATAAACTTAAGATTAATATTGTAAATAGTAGTAAGATTATTAATCCTACACGTATGTTTGGTAGATGAGATAAAAAATGTCGGATAACTTATCTAGCATTTGGTAGACAAGATACCAACCCTAGATTAAAGCTGTAAAGACAAAAACATCCTTGTAAAATTCTAATATTTACAATAATGTCCAACACATAGGGCTAGGGTTATATACCATTTGTGTACTTTTATCCATATTAAAATGCAGGAAAATTTGAATACTACCCTATCAACCAAGAAATTGATAAAACTGAGAAGCTAATAAATACTTTTCCTAGCTTCTTAGAGCATCAGCAGTGGAGGTTTTTGTATGGGATGCATCCCCACAATTCACTATTGTGGGGATGCATGGAGGAGGGAGTTAAAGGAATTGATGAGAGAGGGGATGCAACAGAGCATCCCAGGAATTTGTTAGGAAAATGTGCAAAATTTACTGTTCCCATTGCTTTTTGCCTCTTTTTCTCTTTCTTTTTTCTTTCTTTTCTTTTTCTTTTTCTTTGTGGCCATTTAATCCGACATTTACATTTTCTTTTTTACATTTTCTGATTTTCTTAATTATCTTTTTTTACCAATTCAAGACAATACTTATATTTTTTATATATATATAATATTTTACTTTTTTTTTGTAATTTTTTTATTAAATTAAAATAAATAATATCAAATTAATTTATATTAAGTTTAAAATATGAAAAGATTCGATAAATTTTGAGGAATGTTAAATAAATACGAAATAAGTGAAAAATGAGATATGCAGTGATGTCAGCAAAATTCTGATTTTGGGATGTATTGTTGGGGGTAAAATAAGAGAAGGGGAATATGATGACGTGTCTTCGATGATGTCAGCAAAATCCTGAAAATGGGGAGGTGTCACTGTGGATGCTCTGATTGCAGCTCCATGGGAGCACTTAACATCATCTGCAATGATTTGAAGGTTCGCGTTCACATTGACAGTTGCTCGAGGCTCCAAAAGGAGGCTCCTTGTAAGTTGTCCTGCATCTGTCTGCTGGGCATTTCTGTTTAAGAAATTACACGCATTCTTATTATTATGGGTATGTGAAGAGAATTTTCTGAAAATAAGCAAACGGTTAAGGCAGTTGTAAACACAAATTTTATTGTACTTAATAAAATAAATACAATAAATGTGTACAAATATAAATTTGAAGGATTTGAGTAAAGTGCGGGTTGCGATCTCTATAACTCCTCTGATTCTCTCTCCAATTTGATGCTTGAACGATGTTTTGATAAATTTCCGAGATTTGCGGCGAATTTAGCTCCCCTTGATCTCGTTGATTTTTTATGTTTGGATTTGTAGAACTAATCCGAGGGTCTTCTGACTTGTTCCCGGACTGAGTGCTGATTTGAGTAGATTGACGGCGACGAACGCGAGGGATCGGAAGACGTCGGGATCGAGCGTAGACTTGAGCAGACGTTGGCGAAGGGTGCGATGAATCCACGAAGAACGCGACGAATCCACGAAGAACGCTTTGAATCCTCGAAGGACGCTTTAAATATTAGAGAATTCGTAGAGAATTTATATTCTTCTCTTAGAGCTCTCTGAATATTTCTTGTGGTGATTTATGAATGCTCTAGGCACCCTTATTTATAGGTGTAGAGAATTTCAATTTAGGCAGATTAGGGTTGGGCTTTTAGGCTGAGCCCGTAAGTATCGGGCCTAGGGCTGAGGTGGCGCGATTTGATTGGCTCCTTCAGATCACCTTCAGATTTATTCCTTTACTGCACATATTTGACACATGACAACTCCTTATTGGTCGGAAAGTCCACGTATTTAAATATTAATTATATACCTATTTAATTTTTGAATAATATTTAATTTGATTCAAAAAATATAAATATAAAATATAATTAAATATTTAATTCTTTATTTCCACATGGCATGATTTAATAGGCTATTAAGTTTAATTGCCTACAAATTGCCCCATCGAGACTTGTTCATGGACGAGTCGTCTCGGAAATGGACGAGTCGCAAAACTTAGATTTAAGTTTGTAAATAGTTTATACTCGTATTTAGGAGTACTTGAATTTGGACTTGTTTTAAATTTATAAAGCCCGTCGTCATATGGCCCAAAACCGAGGATTTATTGGACAAAAGTTTATTTTCGGATTCCTTCAACTTTAGCCGCAATTAATTCTTGGATCTCGATTCTTTCTTCTGACTCCCATAGCATTGGCTATTAAAGAAAAACCTATCTCCTTTGAATATTCTTTTCAAGCCAATCGTGGAAACGTGGGTTTACTCCACCAATATATTCCATATACGTCAAATTCCTTATCCTCCTCGAATCTTTTACGAAAGTAATAAACAACAAATTTCCTTCTTCTTTTTTTCTCTTTCTATACATATATTTTCCCCAAAAGAGGTTCCCTTTTTTGCATACGTTCTTGGTCCGCAAGAGATCGAATATGGAAAATTTCTTCTCCTTCCTTATTTTCGCGGCTGACCATGAAGAGGTGAATACTTATTAGAGTGTATAAAAGAGGAAATATGTTTTCATAGATCAGAGCAAAAAGCCATGCAGCGGCTGTGCAGAAACTTTATATTTATACTACTGTAGCTAAGAGTCGCACTTCACTTAAACTAGCAACTATCTAACAACCTGCAAACCCTAATATCTTAGTGACCGTTGGATCTTAAAGTAGAATCCAACGGTCACGATTAAAAAGGAAATAAAACAGAGGAACAGAGTTCGAAACTCAACAAGAGCAAAAATAAAAAACATAAAACTGCATGATGATTCCATCTTCTTCCTTCTTGCTTCTTCTTCACGCACTGCACCTCCATAAACTTCATCTCCATCTTCATCACCCCCCCTCAAGATGGAGCTGATGAAGATCAATCATGCCCATCTTGCCCAAAAGAGTGCGAAACCGTGGACCAGGAAGAGCTTTAGTTAGGAAATCAGCAAGTTGATTTGCAGAGGATACAACCCTTGGTTCGATGAGACCAGCCACATATTTTTCACGCACAACATGACAATCAATTTCCAAGTGTTTCGTCCGTTCATGAAACACTGGATTCTGAGTGATCTGGATAGCAGAGTCATTATCACAATGCAAAGGTATAGGTAGAGCTGCTGTTACCTGAAATTCCCTTAAGAGATTAAAAAGCCAAGTCAGTTCCCTGGTAGTGGAAGCCAGAGCACGATATTCAGCTTCTGTAGATGAAGATGAAACAGTGGACTGTTTCTTGCACTTCCAGGAAATTAGACAAGACCCCAAAAATATGCAGTAGCCAGTGAGGGACTTGCGAGAATCCCTGCAAGTACCCCAATCTGCATCTGAAAAACCTTCCAGATTGAAGGATTGAGTAATTGGGTAGAAGACACCAAGAGAAGGGCATCCCTTTAAGTATTTAAGCACATGAATGGCAGCATGCCAATGAGGGAGGGCCGGTTTTGCAACAAACTGACTGAGTTGTTGAGTGGCATGAGATATGTCAGGCCTGGTCAAATTTAAATAGAGCAGCTGCCCCACAAGCTTCCTATACTCCTCTGGATTCTTCAGTAATGGTTCATCTTCAGCAGTTAAAGTAAGGCCAGAGGGTAGAGGAGTGGAGGTTGGTTTGCAACAAAGCATTCCATGGGCAGACAGAATATCCAATACATACTTTCTCTGACTCAGAGAAGTACCAGCATCTCCTCTAATGATTTCCATACCAAGGAAAAATCTGGCAGGGCCAAGGTCTTTTATTGTAAAAGCAGAATGCAAAGCTGACTTCACTTCATCAATTAAAGAGAGAGTAGGACTTGTGACAATCACATCATCAACATAAACCAGCAAAGCTATGAAGGATTCCTTCTGACCTTTGGTGAATAGGCATGGATCATGGAGGGAAGCAGTGAAGCCTATAGAGACCAGGATTCTAGAAAACTCTGCATTCCACTCACGAGAGGCCTGTTTTAGGCCATATAAGCTCTTCACAAGCTTACAAACTTGTCCCTTTGTGACTCCAGGAAGACCAGGTGGAGGCAGCATGTATATATCATCTCTAAGATACCCATGCAAGAAAGCATTGTTGACATCCAATTGATGGAGAGGCCAATTAGAAGCAGTGGCAACTGCAATAAGCATCCTAACTGTAGTTAAGTTAGCAACAGGAGAAAAAACTTCCTGATAATCAATCCCAGATTCTTGAGTATACCCTTTTGCCACCAATCTGGCCTTATACCTCTCTATGGTACCATCAGCATTCAATTTTGTTTTGAAAATCCATTTGCACCCAATAGGCCTCTTGCCAGTGGGTAGATCTGTAAGAATCCAAGTTTTATTATCCTGAAGAGCAGTGAGCTCAGCATCTATAGCCCTCAACCAGTCTGGGTGTTGGCATGCTTCCTTGAAGCTCTTAGGTTCTGAGTTCATGGTTAAGTTAAAAAGATACTCAATGTAAGGTTTGGTGAAGGCTGAATTGATAGTATATGGAAATGTAGGAGGTGAGGTGCCTGTAGTTATGGTAATGGGAGCAGTAGTATCAACATTCCCCACATAGTCATTCATCCATGTAGGAGGTTTGGTGGTTCTGGAGCTTCTTCTCAATAATTGAACATCTGCATTTTGAGGTGGGGGAGGTTGAGAAGGCTCTTGAATGGGTTCAGGCTGAGAACTGGAAGCTTGATCTTCAGGGGAAGATGTGTCTGTAAGATGAGGTAAAATATCAGGTCCTGATAAACTGGGAAAAGATATGGGCTTCTCTAGAATATCATGTGTAGGATTAAGGAAAGGAAAGGTACTAGGGACAAAGTGTACATCCCTAGAAATCAATAACTTTTGATTATCTAAATCAAAAAGTAGGTATCCCTTATGTGAGGAGTCATATCCAATAAAAACACACTTAAAACATCTTGATGTAAACTTACTTTTATGGGGAATGAGATTAGCAGCATATGCAAGACAACCAAATGGTTTAGCAACTGCATAATTTGGTGGAGAGTTGAACAATATTTCATGAGGGGTCTTCCAACCAAGAACTTGGCTAGGAACCCTGTTGAGCACCCATGTAGCTGTGAGAATAGAGTAAGGCCAGAATCTGAGAGGGAGACCACTCTGAAACATCATAGCTCGAGCAGAGTTTAGTAAGGTTCTGTGTCTCCTCTCCACTATTCCATTTTGCTGGGGAGTGTACACACATGATTTCTGGTGTATGATCCCCATAGAAGAAAATAATTCACTCACTGCAGAATTTACAAATTTTGTCCCATGATCAGACCTAAAGACCTTCACAGATCTGTTGAACTGAGTGTGCACCATAGCCAAGAAAGACTTTAAGACTGAGCAAACTTGATCTTTTGACTAGAGTATGTAGGTCCAAATATTTCTGCTGTGATCCTCAACCAACGTAAGTACATACTTACCATGGGAGATGTTTTCCTCACCATATGGCCCCCATACATCACCATGGACCATTTCAAACAACACATTAGATCTTCTGTGCAGTAGGATCCCTTGTTTGTCTAGCCCTATGACATATCTCACAATTTTCAAGCACCTGCAGAGCATCTCTATGAAACTGTGTGCCTGCAATCTTCATATGTTGCATTGTAGTAATGGAAGGGTGTCCCAAAAACACATGCCAATCCTCCACTGAAATATCACTGGGATTATAGAAACTGAAGTAGAACTTTTCTGTAACAGTTTCCATGATATATAAAGATCCTTTTAACTTTGCCATCCCAATCACATGCTCATTATCAGATCTTTGGAAGATACAGTGGGAAGGATGGAAAACACTCCTGATGTCAGAATGTTGCACCAGCTGTGATACTAATAAGAGATTGTGTAAACTCTGGCACATACAGGACATTGTCAAGCACTATGTCCTTTGTGATCCTCACCTTCCCTGCATAAGCCACACTTTTTGAAGATCCATCTGGTAGATATATCAAAGTAGGTGCATCCATTTGATATGTGGTGTAAAGAAGCTCTGGATTAGAGCAAATATGTCTGCTGGCCCCTGAGTCTATCACCCACTCTGTCTCAAGCATGCTAGGCAGAACAGAGAAGGCATAATGCCCATCAAAAGGGGTAGTTTTCTTGTTTGCTTGATGCACCAGATTGGCATCATTCTTATTACCTCCTCCAGGACTTTGTTGTTGTTGGAAGAATTGCCCCATGCACTTCATGAGTTCTGCTTGTATCATTTTACTCATATCTTGACTGCCATCCTTTTGTCCCACACTGCCTCCATTTCCTTCATTTTCTGCTGAATCCTCCACACAGTTAGCTCTATAAGGACCCTTGGATTCCTTAAGTTTCTTGTACCAATCTGGTACTCCATGTAGTTTGAAGCACTCATCAATTCCATGTCCCATCTCTTGGCAGTGTCCACATTTCTGTTTTCTCTTTTCTTCCTTACTTATTCTTTTCTTGAATGGACCTGCAAACTGTTTCTGATACTGAGGTTTCTGTCCTCCAGCCTGTGATGGTGGTGTAGGTGGCTGCCTATTCACATTTAAAGTCATCAGATTCTTGGTATCAACACCTCCATCACTTAACTGTTTCTGATCTTCAACTTGAACTACCATTGCATAGGCCTGATCTAAAGAAGGCCATGGATTCTGTAACAGTATTTTAGTCTTGGTTGCTTCATACATATCATTAAGGCCAAATACAAATGCAACCAATCTCATTTGTTCCTGCCTTTGCATATTCTTTGATTTTGCTACACAGACACATTCAAGAGGTGGTAGAAGCATATCCATTTCCTCCCATAGAGCATTTAATTGATTGAAATACATGAAAACACTTAGGTTTCCTTGTCTAAAGGAGAATATATCCCTGTGCAGCTTCAATATCTTTGGACCATTACTAGTACCAAATCTATGATTCAAAGCAGTCCACAATTTCTGAGTATTTTCTATGCTAGAGAAAATATCCACAAATTCCTTTGAAATAGAGTTAACAATCCAAGAAGACACCATATAATCAACCTTAAGCCATGGTTTGTAATAAATAGATTCAGCACTTGGCTCAGGAAATGTACCATCAAGCAATTCCATCTTACTCCTAGCTGCAAGAGCCCTTTTGACCGATTTACTCCAGTTGAGGAAGTTGGTTCCAGTCAGTTGAGCAGCTACGAGTTGCATCCTAGCATGATCAGTAACGGGAAGAAACAAGATCTCTTCTATTTGTCTGATCTTCAGACCAGACTCAGGATCGACTTTGTTTCCAGCTTCTTCCTTAGCTTTCTTCTCTGCAGTCTTCATTTCTGGTTTTAAAACTCCATCATCTTGATCCTCTATCGCCATAGATGTAGAAGAAACAAGAAAGATGAAAACTTGGTGGATAAAACAAGATTAAACCTTCGCTCTTGATACCATATTAGAGTGTATAAAAGAGGAAATATGTTTTCATAGATCAGAGCAAAAAGCCATGCAGCGGCTGTGCAGAAACTTTACATTTATACTACTGTAGCTAAGAGTCGCACTTCACTTAAACTAGCAACTATCTAACAACCAGCAAACCCTAATATCTTAGTGACCGTTGGATCTTAAAGTAGAATCCAACGGTCACGATTAAAAAGGAAATAAAACAGAGGAACAGAGTTCGAAACTCAACAAGAGCAAAAATAAAAAACATAAAACTGCATGATGATTCCATCTTCTTCCTTCTTGCTTCTTCTTCACGCACTGCACCTCCATAAACTTCATCTCCATCTTCATCAATACTATATAATGGGTGATTCTGTGTATAATTTTGCCTGCACAGACAACGGTTTTCTCCCATCGCATCAGATTTTCTCCTTCAGGGCGAGTTTCTTTCTCTACGATTTATAATTTTCACTTCTCTTCTTTTCTGCATACTTTCTCTACGATTTATAATTTTCACTTCTCTTCTTTTCTGCATATCATGTGCTCGACAAATTTTCTGAAAGAATGTCTCGCATATGTTCCTAATCTCTCGTCTTGATTATGTGATCATCAGATATCTGTTTTAGTGAGAGCAAGCGCCACAACTGAATTCAGTCCTCAAAAATAATTTCTACAAGTAGTGTTATCCCCTTTCTCCTTTTTTCTCTTGCTTATGACGACTGTATCTTGCACTCTTCTTTGATTTCGCATGTTTTCTGCATGCATCCTTTTCCAACGCTTGCATATTCCTTGCTGTTTGCATACACACACATTTTTTCTTTTCTTTATTTTCATACATGCATGTATGGTCAATTTACTATGCATACACACATATACATTATTTTAATTGCTTGCATGCTTCCTTTGTTGCTCTTCCAACACGTCCCCTTTTTCTTTTCTTTTTTTTTTTTTTTTTCAAAACTTTGTGTGTTCCTTATGTATGTCTGCCACATGAACTTGATGTATGCCTGCTTAATTGAATTCGGCCACCCCACGTGCTCCTCTATTCTTTTAAAAGCCTGCATGTTTCTTACTTTTACTTACGTAGCCTCCTTATGCGATTCATTTATTTGCGGCAGAATATTGTTCCTTTTTTTTCTTCATGTCAATTTTAATTTGTTTCAATTGCATGCAGTTTCAAGATGGTTTACTTCAAGGATGTCACCACCGTAGGGGTGCCTCACTTAGCTATTTTGGATGATGACAAGCAACGCATGGAGAAGGCGACACGCTTCAAGACCCACACATCGCTAATTGATGGACACGCGGAGGGCTGGCCTAAGTTTATCAACCCTATTCACAAAGGTGGATGGTCTCACTTGCACGAGCTGCCCAATGCGTCGGTTTGGGTTCTACAATCTGCACACCATCAGTCGATAAGAGATACCAGCATACTACCATCTTTGGGGAGGCGTATCGTCAACGAAAAGCTTTCTTGGGGAGATGACATCGAATTCACCGGAGAAGCTCACTACATCAAGTGATATTGGGAATGGACCGAGGACATCCTAAGCCGGTTTCGAGACATCCTTCGCGAGCTTGGCATCTACGACTCTGTCTACGCTTCTCTCTTCACCTATGATTGTAATACGGACATCATCAAAGCTTTCTGCGAAGCATGGTGTCCGTCTACGAACACCCTTTTGACATCCGTCGGCGAGTTGTCGATTTCGTTATGGGATCTACATGTCCTTTCTGGACTCCCAACGGATGGTACACTCTATGACGAGATGGTGCCACGCGCGAACGAGCTGATCGGCGATTGAAGAGGGTAACTACACCTTCCGGCGAGCTGTAAGCATCTATTTCATGCTTATCACTTCCTTCGCGGCAAAGGCGACAACTCTAACTCTACAGTTTCCGTCGAAGATTGGATCAAGTTTTGGGCAAGGAAAGTCGTGCGGTATACACCACCTCCTCCTCGCAAGGAAAAGAAGTCTGCCCTGCGCAAGGAGAATAAGTATACTTCCAACCCCACCGGTGAATTTCAATGACATGTGGCATCATGGACGTCTGCGGAAAGGATTCCATTCTCTACACTTGAAGTTAGAGAGAAGCATTAGGATGAGACGCACTTGGCTGCCTACCTTGCATGCTGGCTCTACACATTCGTTCTTCCCGAGGGTGATGTCAGCTTGATTCGACTGAGTACCTTCAAGGTGGCTAGTATGATGGCAAGTCGGACGAAAGTTGCTCTTACAGTTCCTGTTCTGGCAAGCATCTACAAGGGCCTAAACGTGATCTCAAAACTCGCGGAGCTCTCTCGAGATCAAGTTGCGTTTCCGATCCACTTCGTCTATTCTTGGCTTGCACAATACTTCAAGGCACATTATCCTCTTGCTCAAAAGACCCACATTCCCAAGATGATTCAGTTTGCCGGAGAAGGACATGCACGATATTACAACCCTATGGACGCTCGTCGACGCATTCATAAGTGGGATCAAATCTCATGGAACTGCATGATGCTTAACCCAGACAAATCCATCGAGTATGTTGACGAAGAAGAGGTGGATGAATCCAAATGGTCTTATTTTATGGCTATCCGTTCCAATTATCTTGCTTGGAGACTTAATGAGGGTTTCGTGATTGAGCCATACAGCCCGCATCGTTTCAGCCGTCAGTTCGGATATTATCAAGTTCCGCCAGGCGTCCTTTCGTTAGATATTCGTCGAGCTAGTTTGGAGGAAGGGCTTCAATATTGGCGTGCATCCTTACTTCGTAAATCGCTTGCTAAAGTCCTTCTCCCCAAGTCAATTCCACATGCCAAGAAGTTTGCATCTGACGGGTATATAAGCTGGTGGGATAAGGTTCATGGAAATTTTCTTGACATCCATAATGTGGATTTAATCCAACGCAAGCCAGCCAAGAACCTCGATGATCAAGTGCAAGAAGTAGTTGTTACTCCTAAAGGGATACCTTCTCCGGTCCATGTAGACGATTCTGTGAGTAGTAGTAAGGAACGCCATTAGAAGAAAAAGCATGTAGAACCCTCAAAGTCTGTCGATGGCCAAGAAGACAACAATCACGCTTCAAAAAGTGCACATGTGAAAGAAGTTTGTCTTTCTCTCTTTTAATTTTTTTTTAATTAATTAATTTATTTTTTTACTTCTTTCTTACCCCTCATTCCTTTCTAGGTGGTGAAGGAGGTGTTTGGAGAGGATGAAGAAGAGGATTCTGAGGATGAAGAGGATTCCGAAGATGATGATTCGTCGGTTGAAGCCAATCCCTCAAATGACCGTACTCCTCTTGCCAAAGTAAAGCCTCAACCTGGAGCTGTTTCTGTGTTTGATAGCAAGTTAAGATTTGATGATCGCCTCAAGAACTTTTTGAAGGGATGTTGTGATGATCTTCTTGCAAAGATAGCAAAGACCTCGGCGGAGGACATGTCGTCTATTGAGGACGAGATGCGCAAAGGCCTGACATACATCAAGGGTCTTAAGCACGACTTCGACGTCTCTCGTCTTGAGAGTGACATTGACGCGCTTTTCACTAGTGCTACCGAGTATGACAAAGCAAGGTCGGCGTCTCATGATAAAGGGGAAGTTGTGCGATTCCTAGAGAAAGAATTTCTTGGTGCGAAGGCAAAGATTACCGAAGAGACTCAACAAATTGAATCGATCAAGAAGGAGATCTCTAAGTTGACGAAGGATTTGAAGTCTCTCCAATCTTCACATCAAGCTACTCAAGACAAGGCAAGAAAACTTGAAGAAGAGATCGCGAATCCTCCACTTGATGGTGCAACTTTGGAGAGTTTGAAGAACTCAAAGCTTCTTTTGGAGTCTGCGAAGAAGGCTTTGGAGGATCAAAATCCATTTGCTTAGATAGTTACTTTATCTTTTTTTCTTCTTGGACTTTGTCGTTGTTCTGCTTGACTTTCGTATTTTCCTTTATCGCTTCTTTTGTAGTAATCATTTATTGAATACAATGTTTAGAGTTTTCTCCTCTTCGCCTTCAAATATGTGTTTTACTTTATTCTTGTATGAATGTTTGCATTCTTTAATTGCAATAATCCACACTCAAAGATAAGCATAAGTATCAAGCCATCATCTTACAACTTGAAAGGATAAACACAAATCATGACTGAACTTAGAATTTATCTAAGCTGCCTACGTACCTTTTTGAAAAGGATCAAGTCAAAACGTAGTTCAAAGATCAACCTTGTGTTTTAAGGAGGGGGTGCCGTGCACAGTTTATACTCATGCGGGCCAGGAGTGACTATTTATTTAATCACTATATAGACAAAGTGAAGTACATAATAGTTTAGCCACATAAATGTACCATTTGGTGGGAGAAGTTTAGCAGTTTAACCACGTGCACTTTCTTTGGTGGACACCGTACGCAGTTTATACTCATGCGGGCCAGGAGTAACATGCAGTTTATCCTCGTGCGTCACATAGTTTTTTTTGTTTTTTTTTTTTGCGTTTTTTTTGCGTTTTTTTTTTTTTTTTTTTTTTTTTTTTTTTTTTTGCTTTTTAAGGGTACTAGCGCTTCAAGAACTTCCCATTAATCGGGCCGATTCTCACATGGTCTTCTGAGACCAACTTGTATGCCCCATTGGTGTAAACTTCCTTGACGACGTACGGGCCATCCCATCTTGAGACGAACTTGTTTCCTACACGGTGAGTGGTGATGATCGGTCTTTGAACTGCAAGTACCAAATCTCCAACTTGGAAAGAACGTGGTCTAACCTTCTTGTTGAAAGCTCTCGTAAGGCGAGCTTGATAACACTCAAGTCTTTGTTGTGCTTCTAGCCGCTTTTCATCCAAGGCTTCCAATTCTTCAAGGCGCAATCGAGCATTCTCCTCTTCGGTCAAACCTTCTTGGATGGCGATTCTGAGTGATGGAATTTGTTGCTCGAGAGGGAGGACAACTTCTACGCCATACACCAATGAATATGGAGTTGCTTGTGTGGGAGTCCTATGAGTAGTTCTGTAGGCCCATAACGCTTCTCCAATTCGTTCATGTCAATCGCGTTTCGTCTTGGCAACGACTTTCTTTAGCAAGTTGTACAAAGTTTTGTTGAATGCTTCCGCTAATCCATTGGCAGGTGCATTGTACATCGACGACTTCCTTTGCTTGAACCCAAAGCTCTCGCACAAATTGTCTATCAATTTATTGCTGAAAGGAGTTCCGTTGTCGGTGATGATGTATCGCGGAATCCCATAGCGAAAGATGATGTGGGTTTTGATAAAATCAGCAACTGTCTCTTTCTTTACTTCCTTTAGTGGTAATGCTTCGGCCCACTTTGAGAAGTAGTCGGTTGCGGCCAAGATATACAAGTGTCCCCCTTGTCAACGGACGCACAACATCCATGCCCCAAGCATCGAAAGGCCAAGAAGCAACGGTAGGGTGCAATGGCTCCGGTGGTTGGTGAATGAGGTTGGCATGAAATTGACAAGCTTGACATCTTTGTGCGTAATCCATGCAATCTTTTACCATTGTCGGCTAGTAGTATCCCATTCTTTTTATTCGGAAGTGTAGTTTGGGCTCGGATTGATGAGCACCACATGTGCCAGAGTGTGCTTATTCCATAGCTTTAATGGCTTCTTCGTTACTTAAGCACCTCAAGAACACTCCATCAAATGACCGTCTATAAAGTGTACCTTTGAAGTAGATAAAACGAGTGGCTCGACGTCGGATATCAATTCTTCTATGTGAATCACTCGGCAGTTTTTCATACTTTAAATAATCGACGAGCACTTGGCGCCAATCTTCTTCTTCAATCTCGAACACTTCGATGGCATTGCTTTCGTCACTTTCCTCATCATCATTTTCATGAGCCGGAGGTACAACCCAACTTTGACAGATAGGAATGCAAACTTCCTTTTTGACATAGCTATTGTCGAAGCGAGTTTGGCCAACGCATCGGCTTGCTTATTTTCGCCTCTTGGGATGTGGTTGATTTCAACGTCTCCTAGCCATGCCATGATTTTCTGGGCATACTTGACATAAGGCAGCAAGTCTGGTTTCTTCACTTCATAAAGACCCATCAATTGATTCACTACTAACTTGGAATCTCCATAGATCCTTAGTTGTAGTCGCTTTGCATCCATCGCCATTTCTAGACCGAGAATAAGTGCTTGGTATTCAGCCACATTATTAGAGCAATTTTCAGTCAATGTGAAAGAATATGGTAGAACTTCTCCTTGGGGTGTCACGAAAACTACTCCCGCTCCCGCTCCTTCTTTGTGAGATGCTCCGTCAAAATACATAATCCAAGGTGGACAAACCTCGACTGTAATTGCGTCTTCATCGGAAGGTCATCACTTAGCTCCCATTCGGCAGGCATTGGATGATCGGCTAAGAAATTGGCCAATACTTGTCCTTTCACAGCTTTTTGGGGAACATAAATGATCTCGAACTGCTGCAACTGGAGGTACCATCTTGCAAGTCTGTCAGACATGACCGGCCTTGACATGACGAACTTCAAAGGATTTGCTTTTGAGATGAGACGGACTGTGTTAGCTTGGATGTAGTGCTTTAACTTTTGGATCGAGAAAATTAAGGCCAAACATAATTTCTCAATCGGGGAGTAGTTAAGCTCATTTGGCGTCATTGTTCTACTTAAGTAGTATAACGCACTCTCTTTTCCGTTATCGTTTTCTTGTGCAAGCAATGCACCCATGGAGCGTTCTTGAGCAGCAATATACAGAATCAAAGGGCGGCCTGCAACCGGGGCGGTTAAGACCGGAGCTTTCGTCAAGTATGTTTTGATGCTCTCAAAAGCCTTGCTACATGATTCGTCCCATGCGAAAGGTGTACCCTTCTTCATGATTCGGCTGAATGGTTGACATCTTCCTGCAAGATTGAAAATGAATCTTCGTAAGTATGCCAACTTTCCTTGCAAACTTTTCAAGTCATGGATGTTTCGAGGTTCGGGCATTTTGAGAATGGCGTCAATCTTTGCTTGTTCAATCTCTATGCCTTGGTGATGAACGATGAATCCAAGGAATTTTCCCGACTTCACCCCAAATGCACATTTTAGGGGATTCATTTTGAGTTGATGTTACCTTAGTCGTTCGAACACCATTCTTAGGTCTTGCAGATGGTTATTGCAACTCTTTGATTTTACCACCACATCATCGACATAGCATTCGATATTTTTGTGGAGTATATCATCGAATATCTTCTGCATAGCTCTTTGGTAAGTAGCGCCTGCATTCTTCAATCCAAATGGCATCACCGTATAACAGTATATCCCCTTCAGTGTGCAAAATGCTGTCAATTCTTCATCTTGGGGTGACATGCGAATTTGATTATATCCCGAAGATCCATCCATGAAGGATAATGCTTCATGCCCGGTTGTGGCATCGATCATTAATTCGGCGATCGGGAGTGGTAAGTCATCCTTTGGGCATGCTTCATTCAAGTCTCTAAAGTCCACACACACTCGGATTTGTCCATTTTTCTTTCTTACTGGCACGATACTGGATATCCATGTGGGATACTTAACTTCTCTGATGAACCCAACATCAATGAGTTTGTTTACTTCAGCCTCGATCAACGGGACTATCTCTGGTCGAAATCGACGTTGAGTCTGTTTGATTGGCCTCGCCTCCTTTTTAACAGCTAGATGATGTACAACTATATTTGGGCTCAATCCTGGCATCTCTTTGTATGACCATGCGAATACATCCTTGAACTCTTTGAGAAGTTCAACATACGAGTGTTCTTCATTGGCAATCAATAATGCACTTATGTAGGTGGGTCGAGGATCGTCTTCACTGCCCTAGTTGATTTCTCGCAGCTCATCAATCGTAGACTTAACACCTTCTTCGAATTGTTGAGGTGCTACCTCTGCATCTTCTTCCACCATTTTTTCTTCATTGAGCTCAACAATATGATAAGATGAGCCTACACTCTCTCTATCTTCATCATCTTCAATATTCTTGGTGAAAATGATTGTTGTCATTTTAGCTTTCAGCTCTTTACCACAATATATTGAAAGAGTGGTGCATCTTCTCATGCGAGAGGGAATCTTGCTTCTCAACTTCCGAGTTTTTTGTAACTCTGGATTGCCTTTTGAGACATTCTTTTTGAAAAATTTGCCAAGTCTTTTGAAAACTGACACACGCCTAGATTCTTTCTTTCCGAGTCTTTCAAAGACAGACGCCCTTTGCAAGTTCTCCTCGTCAAGATGACTTTCAGAAATTTCTCCCTCGAAGATATAGTTCGCAGCAGCTCTTTTGATAGCAATGCGGACAGGGCTCCTTGGAGTGAATCCCAAACCAACTTTGGTGTTTTGAGTTGCTATGTTACTCATGTTTGCTACCTTTTGGATGGTTTTTGCTTCTTGACCGTGCGTCATCTTGGTGGGGTTTTTTTGAGAACCGTATCCGGCTTTCGCAAGAAGATTATATGCTTTCGGGCCAAAGTGTCTTGCAATCTCTGGGTCCGATAATTCTCCATGTTCAACTGCATCACCTTCCTTCGGTCGAGTGAATCCCTCAATCGGCGGAGGAATTGGTTTTTTGGAGTTGATCTTTGTTAGAGGTATGGTAAGTCCTTCGAGGGGTTCCATCTTACTCTTTTTATCTTGCTCAACTTGTACCTCTTTTGCAGCTTTTGATTTTATCATCAAGTATTTTGCTTCGGCAAAGTGTGACTCCGCTTCCGTGAAAGGCTTATGATCCCCCACTACCTTTTTGATCACACCATCTTGACTGTATTTGAAGCATTGATGCCATGTTGAAGGGACCACACCGTTCTCATGTAGCCATGGTCGTCCAAGAGCATGTTGTAGGACGTCTTGGCATCGATCACTTGGAAGAGGGCAGTTGATCTCATATCTTCCATCAATAGATCTAGCCTTATGGTACCGAGGGTTCTTTGTCCTTCATGATTGAATCCTTGGATCATCATCCGACTGCTTGAGAGCTCATTTTCTTGAATTCCCAATTCTTTTAAAGTTCTTAGCGGCAAAATGTTGACTGCAGGTCCTCCATCGATGAGTATCCTTTTGACCTTTTGCTCTTGAGTATAACAACTCACAAATAAGGGTCTGTTGTGAGGTTTCGATCCAAGCTGCAAATCTTCATCGGAAAATGTGATTTCGAGAACTTCATTATTTGCTGCATTTGATTCGGGCGAGTCGTCCTCTGCGCTATATAATGATTCGATGCCCATCGTAGCCTCGGTAGTGACGACATTTGTAGTGGCATTGCCTTCGTCGAGCACTATCTTGCCTTGTTGAGCCAGTTGCATAACCTTGTCCTTCAAGATGAAGCAATCATGTATCGGATGTCCGACCAGGCCATGGTACTTGCAATATTTGGGATCGTCCGTTTGTCATGACTCATTTGGCCGCTTCATCTCTGGCAATTTGATGAGTCCTTCCTTGAGTAGGTCGTCGAAAATCCCGGAGACGTCTGAATCTAGAAAAGGATACTGCTTTTCTTGCATCTCTTTTAAAGTCGACTTTCTTTGCCCCATGTTTTGGGCACCCTTTGGCTTCTCATTTTGGTTGTCATTCTGTCTCACAAACTTCACAGAAGTTGCCTTCACAGCCATTGATTCCTTCTTAGGAGTTTTATCAAAGGGTTTGGTTCCTCTCTTGAAATCTTGTTTTTCTTTGAACTTTTCATGAATTGGCGGCCCATTGATCCCGCTTGCTGCCATGCTCAGTTCCATATCATGAGCTCTTGTAGCCAACTCTTCAAATGTCCTCGGCTGAATTCCTTGCAGGATGTACTGTAAACCCCAATGCATTCCTTCGATGCACATTTCAATGGCAGATGATTCTGATAATTGATCCTTGCAGTTCAAACAGAGATTCCTCCATCTATTGATGTAATGGATTACAGGCTCTTCTTTGAATTGTCGTGAACTCGTGAGCTCCACCATGCTGACAGTTCTCCTGGTGCTGTAGAAGCGGTTGAGGAATTCATGCTCAAGTTGATCCCAACTGTCAATTGAGTTTGCTTCCAAGTCGGTGTACCAATCGAAGGCGTTTCCTTTGAGGGATCGAACAAACTGTTTGACAAGATAATACCCATAAGTACCGGCATTGTTGCAAGTCTCGACGAAGTGAGCTACATGTTGTCGAGAATTTCCCTTTCCATCGAACTGTTGAAATTTAGGCAGTTGATAACCATGTGCATCCTCATGCAATCAATTCGTTGAGTGTAAGGCTTAGAGTAGACCAGAGATGATTTGCTGCTCCCATCAATTTTGCTCCTTATAGCCCCTTCGATGTATTCTTTAAGTCGGTCAGCTGGGATGAAACCATCGGGAGACATGTGTAGGTCGTCACACGATTTATCTTCTCCACGTGCCTGCTTCTTTTCTGGCTTCTCTACATCCTCACTTTCTCCTTCTTCGTCATCGTGTATTTGACTTGATTCTCCATCTTTTCGTCGGAGCTTAGTAATTTCAGCCTCTTGTTTTTCTATGTGTTTGCTCAAACCTTCGACCATCTTGGTTAAAGCAGCAATCTGTTCATCTATGGTTGTACCGTTAGCCATCATGACGGCTACTTCAGGTGAGTGGTTATCAACTTCAACTGATTCTTCTTCGTCATCGAAGTTGTCATCAGTATGGTGTTGATTGATTTCCACGACAGGAGTTGACATGAGAGTCTCTTGCATTCTCCTAGCCATTTGTCGTGTAAGAACTCCAGCTGTTTGTGACGAAGCTTCACTTGCATTTACAGTTTCCGAGACTTTGCTTTGAGGAGACATCGATCAAAGCTTTGGCGGAGATGAGAGATGAGAGGTAGAGAGGTCCCACCGGGCGTGCCAAAATTTGTAAACACAAATTTTATTGTACTTAATAAAATAAATACAATAAATGTGTACAAATATAAATTTGAAGGATTTGAGTAAAGTGCGAGTTGCGATCTCTATAACTCATCTGATTCTCTCTCCAATTTGATGCTTGAACGATGTTTTGATAAATTTCCGAGATTTGCGGCGAATTTAGCTCCCCTTGATCTCGTTGATTTTTGATGTTTGGATTTGTAGAACTAATCCGAGGGTCTTCTGACTTGTTCCCGGACTGAGTGCTGATTTGAGTAGATTGATGGCGACGAACGCAAGGGATCGGAAGACGTCGGGATCGAGCGTAGACTTGAGCAGACGTTGGCGAAGGGCGCGACGAATCCACGAAGAACGCGACGAATCCACGAAGAACGCTTTGAATCCTCGAAGGACGCTTTAAATATTAGAGAATTCGTAGATAATTTATATTCTCTCTTAGAGCTCTCTGAATATTTCTTGTGGTGATTTATGAATGCTCTCGGCACCCCTATTTATAGGTGTAGAGAATTTCAATTTAGGCAGATTAGGGTTTGGCTTTTAGGCCTGAGCCCGTAAGTATCGGGCCTAGGGCTGAGGTGGCGCGATATGATTGGCTCCTTCAGATCTCCTTCAGATTTATTCCTTTACTGCACATATTTGACACATGGCAACTCCTTATTGGTCTGAAAATTCCACTTATTTAAATATTAATTATATACCTATTTAATTTTGGAATAATATTTAATTTGATTCCAAAAATATAAATAGAAAATATAATTAAATATTTAATTCTTTATTTCCACATGACATGATTTAATAGGCTATTAATTTTAATTGCCTACAGCAGTACATTAATATAAAACTCATAGTACTCCAACAGCAGAGGTAACCAGCAAGATTAAACACCAGTATTTGTTCATACTAAGCCCGTAAGCACTTTGAGCAATCAAAAACAGTGGTAGCACAAACCGTTTCTTTTTGGTAGAATTGCTTATATTTTCCTTATGGTGATTTCGAAAAGAGAGAGAGAGAGAGAGAGAATTGACAAAAATATATTCTCGAGTGTTAAGGAACCCTACAAGCTAGAGAATTTCAGAGCGCTCAATCAAGCATCGTGATAAAATGACCAGGTGCTGACAAACAGGCCAAACAAAGTCATAAACTGCATGCAACACAGTAATAGTAAATTTAAAAGTCGACAGGAAACACTAATACCTATTGACTTGAACATTTCCGTCAAAGACAACCTGTCCTAGTGAATGTGCTACAATAACCTTGTGAAGTTGCCGTGATACACCTCGTGGATGGTCTAAGACAAGCTTACTGTGCAAGTCTTGTAACTGATCACCAATTGACAAATGAAATGTAGATAACTCTGTTATCCGGTCCTTCTTGCTGTACATGGACATTGTGCCGACTCAGTTTTCTGCCAGTGCTCACTTCAGTTAGCTCATAGACACTTTTAGATTCCTGTAAACAGAAACATAATCTATGATGCAAAACAGGAAAAGTAAAGCAAAAGGAGCCTTCAGACAATTCATAATGATTTCTACTTGCAACTCAACTAGCCATAAAAATAGTCAGTTCATAATGATTTCTATACTTCAAAAATGATTAAAATGCTTTAGTTTGGAATCAATCAAAGGCAATGACTAGGCAGCAAACCAGTACATGAGTATCATAAAAGCTTCTTCAAACATCACAGGTGTTACGCAATGGAAATGCAGAAAAATAGAATGAACTTCATTAAGTGAGGTGGTGCAGCTACAGTCTTTTTATACATGAAGAAGAAGAATAGAAGAGAGAAGAAAATACGAAGCACGTGAGAAGCACGTGAAGCCTAGCAACTTTTGTACAGCTGTCGACTATTGATTGGAGAACAACTAACTCACTTAACTAACTAACTACAATTAGCTATGTATAATCCAATATGCTCCCAACAAGAAAATCCCTCCTCTTCTGCAACTCTACTGCAACTTCTATGAACTGGAAGAAGACTGATCATTAGTCTGAACTTCTGCTGGTATAACATCCACCATACACAACCATTGACGAAGCAAATTAAACCGTTCTGTTGTCAATGGTTTGGTGAAAATGTCAGCAACTTGATCCGCACCAGCAACATGCCCTACTTCCAAGAACTTAGCTTGAACTTTCTCACGAATGTAATGAACATCTATCTCTATGTGTTTGGTTCGGGCATGAAACACTGGATTCGAGGCCAAGAAAATAGCTCCAGTGTTGTCCAACCAAACACGATGCGGCGTAGTTACACCAATCCCCAACTCAGTACAGAGAGAATGAAGCCACACAAGATCTGTAGTAGTATTTGCCAAAGCTCTATACTCAGCCTCACTAGTACTTCGGGAAACAACATCCTGCTTCTTCGAACTCCAAGTAATCAAATTCGACCCAAAAAATACACAGTAACCACCTGTGGATCGACGATCATCAGTGCATCCTCCCCAATCAGCATCAGCAAAAGCTTCTAAACAAGTGGAGGAGGAAGCAGTAAAGCCTAAACCAGTCCCCTGAGTCCCTTTCAAATAACGGAGCAACCGTTTACAAGCACTCCAATGAACTGAGGTAGGAGAGTGAAGAAATTGACTCAACTTGTTAACACAAAACGCAATATCAGGTCTGGTGATAGTAAGATACTGCAAAACACCCACTGTGCTTCTGTACAGAAAACTATTATCCAACTCCTCACCCTCATACTTTGACAACTTGGTATTGACAGCCTTAGGTGAAGCACAAGGAGTACAATCATCCATATTTGTCTTCTGAAGAAGCTCAAGCAAATACTTTTGCTGGGACAGTACAAAACCAGACTCACATGAAGACACCTCTATTCCCAGAAAATAATGCACCACACCCAAGTGTTTGAGTTTAAACCTAGTCTTCAAACTCTCAATCATACTCAAAACTTGAGCATTATCATCCCCACATACTAAAATGTCATCAACATAAACAAGCACAAGCAAAAGACCAGCAGCAGTGTTTTGAAAAAACAGAGAGAAATCAGAGGTACACCTGCTAAAACCCATTGCCATCAGTGAATCCTTCAATGTATCATACCAGGCACGAGGTGCCTGCTTCAACCCATATAAAGACTTGTGCAACCTACATACATATTTAGGATGTATACTGTCCTCAAATCCTTGTGGTTGAGCCATAAAGATCTTATCCTCAAGAACCCCATTTAGAAAAGCATTATTAATATCTAGCTGTTGCACTGTCCAGTGTCTAGTAGCTGCCAAAGCAAAGACAAATCTAATTGTAGATGCCTTAATAACAGGACTAAAAGTCTCAAGATAATCCACACCAGCAAATTGTTCAAATCCCCTAGCAACCAATCGAGCCTTAAGCCTATCTAAAGAACCATCAGCAAGAGTTTTCACTTTGAAAATCCACTTGTTAGATATAACTTTCATGTCAGCCTGATATGGTACAAGAGACCATGTTCCATTATCAATCAATGCCTGAAACTCAGATTGCATGGCCTGTTTCCACTCAGGAGATTTCAAAGCCATAGCAACAGACTTTGGTTCTACAGGAATACCACTGTCTGAAACCTCTGAAAGAAAGCACTTCTTTGGCTTAAAGATGCCATGTTTGGCTCTGGTAATCATATGATGTTTGTTAAGATTATGATCAGAGGAAGAAGAAGAAGAAGATGGATATGACTCAGTATGAGAAGAGGAAGAAGGAGTGTGGGGAGAGGATGATGATGATGAAGAAGAAGAAGAAGATAATGAGGAAGAAGAAGATGATGATGAAGAAGAAGAAGATGATGATGATGAATCATCAGTGATAGGAGGAATGATAGGAGGAGGAGAGAAAGGAATAGAAGCAGAGACTGATGATGGAACAGATTGAGTAGCTGAAGAAGAAAACAAGGATGGATAAGGAAATTCAAAGACATTAAAATGCACTGTGTCTGCAATGTACACTCTGCCAGAAGGATGTAGACACTTATACCCCCTATGCACATTGCTATAACCAACAAACACACACTTTGAAGATCTATACTGAAGTTTAGTACTGTTATATGGCCTCAAGAATGGATAACATGCACAGCCAAAAGGTTTTAAAAACTTATAATCTGGAGAAGTGAGAAACAACAATTCATATGGAGATTTGAAATGAAGAGAAGCAGATGGGAGTCTATTAATGAGATACACAGAAGTGTGGAAAGCTTCCCACCAGAAGGACATTGGTAGATAAGCTTGAGCAAGAAGAGTAAGACCCATGTCAGTTATATGTTAATGTTTCCTTTCAGCCTTTCCATTTTGAGCATGTATGTAAGGACAGGGATGTTGAAAATGGATACCAGCTTGAGTAAAGAAAGAAGTTAATTGATGCAGCCCGTGGTTCGAGATATCAAGCTTTTAGATCGAGATTTGAAGATTTTATGGGATAAAGCTTGAAGATATTATTTTATAGATTTTATTTTATGTAATTTTCGTTTTTATTTAGATATCTAGTTTATAGGGTTATTTTAAGCATTATTTTGGAGATTTTATTCCTTTTTAAATTAGGATTTGATTTGGTATATCTTAGGATAGATTTTTAACTAGTTTCCTTGTGTAATTAGCACTTTTTGAAGCCTATAAATAAGGCCTAAATAGGGGTGACGAAAATAAGCTTCAAAATATTTGATTATCAATTAAAATGTGAGATTTTATCTCCTTTGTCTATCCTATGGACTTTTTAGTTCATAGAAGTATTTTTTATCGGCGAATCAATCGAGTTCATCACCCTCGTTTGTGTGTCATTCATCGTCCCCGTGTGGCTTGGCGACCATCTCTTTGGGTTATAGAGGTTTCGGCTTATCTATAGTACTTAGGGGGGTTTAGCCCGTAGATGTATTGGGATTTTCCATCTTATCTTTATCCTTGTTTATTTATTTTAAATTCGTTCGATTCGATTTATGAATCAGACTAATGTTGTTGAGGCAACTGTCTCCTTGGGGTTTAGGGAGTTTCTCACCTTTTCAATTTGGAGGGTTAGTTTCAAAGGTGTTAGCTAGAGGTTCATTTAATCCATCGTTCGTTTATTTTTAATGTATGGCTTCCGATTATGGCTACGCATCTTCGTCGGCATCTTTTGCTCGACTAGGATCGTATCATTTGGTATCAGAGCCAGGTTTTTTTTTTTTTTTATTATTATCATGTAATTTAGTTATCTTTAGCGAAAAGAAAAAAAAAAAGAAAAAAAAGGGAAAAAAAAGAAAAAAAAAATTGTCGTATTTTTTATTTAAACAGGTTGCTCATGGAGGAGACTTGAAGATTTAATTACTCAACTCCTACGATTTGAGGACAAATCATCTTCAAGAGGAGGGGAATGATGCAGCCCGTGGTTCGAGATATCAAGCTTTTAGATCGAGATTTGAAGATTTTATGGGATAAAGCTTGAAGATATTATTTTATAGATTTTATTTTATGTAATTTTCGTTTTTATTTAGATATCTAGTTGATAGGGTTATTTTAAGCATTATTTTGGAGATTTTATTCCTTTTTAGATTAGGATTTGATTTGGTATATCTTAGGATAGATTTTTAACTAGTTTCCTTGTGTAATTAGCACTTTTTGAAGCCTATAAATAAGGCTTAAATAGGGGTGACGAAAATAAGCTTCAAAATATTTGATTATCAATTAAAATGTGAGATTTTATCTCCTTTGTCTATCCTATGGACTTTTTAGTTCATAGAAGTATTTTTTATCGGCGAATCAATCGAGTTCATCACCCTCGTTTGTGTGTCATTCATTGTCCCCGTGTGGCTTGGCGACCATCTCTTTGGGTTATAGAGGTTTCGGCTTATCTATAGTACTTAGGGGGGTTTAGTCCGTAGATGTATTGGGATTTTCCATCTTATCTTTATCCTTGTTTATTTATTTTAAATTCGTTCGATTCGATTTATGAATCAGACTAATGTTGTTGAGGCAACTGTCTCCTTGGGGTTTAGGGAGTTTCTCACCTTTTCAATTTGGAGGGTTAGTTTCAAAGGTGTTAGCTAGAGGTTCATTTAATCCATCGTTCGTTTATTTTTAATCTATGGCTTCCGATTCTGGGCTACGCATCTTCGTCGGCATCTTTTGCTCGACTAGGATCGTATCATTAATGACCTATACTCACCCCCCCAATCAGATTGAAAGGCTTTAATCTGAACAAAAAACTGAAACTGAACAAATGCCACAAAGTTTTTAACCACTTGTGCAACTTCAGATTTCAGTGTGAGAGGATAAATCCATGTATATCTAGTATAGTCATCTACAAAATGAACATAGTATCTGTAACCCTGAGATGAACTATATTTAGCTGGACCCCAGATATCAGTATGAACTAACTCAAAAGGCTTAGATGTCGTAGTAGGTTTAGAAGTGTGAGGAAACTGATGCATTTTACCTAGTTTACAAGCATCACAGAAGGACAGTTTATGTACACTGAAAGGAACATCAATCATAGAACACACCTTAGCTAACACTGTATGATTAGGATGCCCAAGTATAGTATGCAAAATATTCAGATCAACCACTGAACTACAAGACAAAGCAACATTATCCAGCATAGTACTTGAAGAACATGATTCATTACACTTATTAGACTGTTCAAAACTAGAGGAAATAGAAGTAACAGGATAGGTAGAAGCAACATGAGCACTGATAGAACTAGACCTCAAGCTGGAACCATCAATAGTTGCAGACTTGAGAGAGAGCTGTGAGAGATCCAATCGATACAAGCCATTAACAAGCATGCCCTTCAGTAGCACCTTGTGTGTTTGTTTGTCCTTGACAAGGCAACAATCATTTTGAAACTCAATTAGAACATTATTATCAAGTGTAAACTGTGAAATACTCAACAGATTTTTGGTGATAGAAGGAACAAATAGGATGTTATTGAGCAACAGAGAAGTTGTAGAAGTAGAAGAGGAGCTAGTATTGGGAACAGAAATAGAAGTGTGGCCTATAGAAGAGATGGGAAGGAGATTACCATTGCCAACCATAACAGCCTCTTCACCAGTGTAGGTCATGCTTAGATTCAGATTTTCCAGATCGTGAGTGATGTGATTAGTAGCACCACTGTCAACAAACAAAGCTCCAGAATCACCCCCTGCATCCTGTGAAACACAATCAGCAACAAACACCTGTGGAGAACCAGTAGCAGCACCAGTTGCAGTAGTATTAGGGTTAGAATTCTCAGATCCAGTGAAGTGCACATCAAACCGTTTGAAGCAGCGAAGAGCAACATGACCAGCTTTGCCACACAGTTGACAAATCACAGACTTAGATGCAGCCACAGCTTTAGAGAAACCACCACGAAATCCACCAGAAGAACCACGACCAAGTGCACCACGAGCACTACCATAATACGCAACATTTGCACTCGGATCTGTGATGGAGAGATGAGCAAACTGTTGAGCAAGACGATGCTCATATGACTGAAACGCAAGCTGCATATCCTGTAGAGTAGGAGAATCGGAACGCTGCATAAAATTCACCACTAGCGCCTCATATTCGACACCAAAACCAGCCAATATGTACATCATAAGATCTTCATAAGTGATGATTTTCCCAATCGCAGAGAGTTGATCAGCATATCCACGCATCTTCAGAAAATACTCCTCAATTGAGAGCGAACCTTTACGCGTTGTTTGGAGCGCCATTCGGAGCTGCATAGTTCGAGCTTTGGACTGCGAGAAAGAGAGCCTATCAAGGATAGACCACACCTCGCAAGCAGAGGAGCACCGAACTACATGACCGAGCATAGATTCGCCAATGGAAGCAAGCATCCAGCTGAGAAGAAATTGATCTCGACGAATCCACACCATATACTCCGGATTCGGACGAGCTGCAGCACCAGACGTAGACAGAAGAAACGGCGCCAGAGGAAGAGCCGTCGGCGAAATGAAGTCGTCAAAGCCATGCTCTCGGACGGTGGAGAGAACCTGAGCTCGCCAAAATGCGTAGTTCGTGCGATCCAGCTTCAAAGGAACTGGATGAAACTGCGGAAGCGAAGGAGTAGAACCAGATCTAGCATCCATAGCAGCAAACGATCGACAGAAATTAGAAATTCGAAGAAAAAAATGAAAGAGAAATCACAGATCTAGTGCGATAGAAAAGCAAGGTGATAGAAACACCAACAACTAGATCTAGAAAAAAAAAAAAACGGTTACTGGCTCGGATACCATGTTACGCAATGGAAATGCAGAAAAATAGAATGAACTTCATTAAGTGAGGTGGTGCAGCTACAGTCTTTTTATACATGAAGAAGAAGAATAGAAGAGAGAAGAAAATACGAAGCACGTGAGAAGCACGTGAAGCCTAACAACTTTTGTACAGCTGTCGACTATTGATTGGAGAACAACTAACTCACTTAACTAACTAACTACAATTAGCTATGTATAATCCAATAACAGGCAATGGCAAAGGCAGACTCTCGAAACTGTTATAAAAAAAATAGTTTCAGCAACATCCAAGTTCACACTTTTGGAGGCTGCTGTGTTTAAACGCACATTGATTTCTAGTCAGAAATTCAAAATTCAGACATGAAAGTTCCAAACACCAACAAATTGATCGACATAACGGAAGTGACGGTTATAAGATCGCTTGTTGGATTTAAGAGTGACATTTGTCAGTTGTATGTTCTCAACTGCTTATGCCATCAGTAGGCTAAGAACGAGTTATGAGTAAAGCCTCAAGTATAACTAACTGGAATACCTATCTTCGTATGCTTGCCCAAAAGAAGTGATTCGAGAAGCAAAAGACACTGCTAAAGGTTCAGCCTTCAAGATAAACAGCATATACAATAATATTACACACATTTGCGTTTGCATTTAAAAAATGTGACACTATTATCAAAAGTAGCCTAAGTATTCCTCTCCTTCATGGAATCAAGAACTAAAACGGAGGAACATATAATAATGTTTTCATCCTTTTTTTCTGCCATTCCCACAGAAGAATGAAGAAATATAGATCATTCCCATTTTGGCCTCATATATTCTATATTAAACGTATAGCAAGGAGCAACAATGCCTTAAAAAGTCGAAAATCAGTTCATATCTAACAAAAATTGAGATAAACTCAACTGATTGATTCGAGACTGAAAATTAATATCCTACTCAGCATGCTAATTTTTAGAGAAGACAAAGTTTGGTCTAATAGCATGACAAGAAAGAAATAGCAAGATTTCACCAAATCAAATAACTTGATCCACATCTACATGATTAACTTGCTACCAGAGATGGAATTCAACTATTCAAGTCACACCATCGTCCACCGTTTCCGAATTAAGTCCACTTAACATGTACAGCACCAAACGACTGCGTTTGTATGTACGAATGGCTGACCTTCGCCCAGTGGCGGATCCTGGACTTTCAATTCGAGGGTGCGAAAAAATCAATTATGAATAAAAGAAAAAAAAAAGTCATTTAAATTAAAATACCATAGTGTCAAATACATTTCAAAATGCACTAAAAAAAAAAAAAAACATAGTTACTAATCTAACTTTCAACGAGGCTTTTTATCTTAAAAGCGATTGATAATCTCGTCTTCAGAAACTTGAAGAAATACGTCCTTTTCAATGTAAGTGACCAAACAATCATTCAAAAATTGATCTCCCAAGCTATTTCTCAACTTATTCGTGATATAAGTCATTTCGGAAAATACTCTTTCCACACTTGCAGTAGCAACCGGAAGAATCAACACCAACTTGATAAGCAAAAACACCAAAGGATAAGCCACATGTCTCCCTGTTTCAACAAATTTCATGGAAAGAGAACTAATATCCTGCAGATTTTGACACTCATCGTCTCTTTTCATATCCGTTATGAATACATCAAGTTGACATTCAAGAGTAGCCAAATCAATACTTGAAAATTCATAGGGATAAAAATTTGCAAGCTTTAGTACCTTTTGCTTATCGAAAGAAGAGAAATCACCTTTTGGACTCAAGCAAGCCATACATTTGAGCAACTCCATATTTACCTCATCAAATCGGTTGTCAAGCTCTTGAAGTAATAAATCAATTACTTCTATAAACACATCAACGCGAAAATGATGATAATATGAAACTTCTCGAACAAATCGCTTAGATCTTCCATGAGGGATGTAGTGAGAATCCATATCTGGAACAACAATGCCATTCTCACTGCAAAATGAGATAACCTTTTTCAAGTGAATCTCCCATCCATTTTCCCTCATAGTCTGTAATACAGCTTTGGTTGCAGTGACAAGTCTCATAGCACTAATAATATCTTGATCCTTTCTTTGTAAAGCAAGACACAAATCATTTGTGTACCCAAAGACGGTAGATATTAAATGTGCCATGAAAACAAAATCGAACGATTCTAGTGAATAACAAATACCTTGAGCTTTAGCCTTATCATCCGAGCTAGAGCCACTGCCATTTCCAATCATCACAAGAACCTCAACAATTGTAGGAAACAAATGCATGACATTCAAAACAGTTTTGTAGTAAGAACCCCAACGAGTTTCTCCGGGCCTCTTCAAACCAAGTTCTTGATTTAACCCTGATCCTGTCACAAGTTCACCTGCTTCTAAAGCTTGAGCAACTTTTTGTATCTGAAGTTCTCGAATCATTTCTCTTCTCTTACAAGAAACCCCAATCACATTCAACAAGGTTGCAAGCTTATCAAAAAGCCAAGCACACTCATCATTCTTCTTAGCAATGGCTACAAGAGTTAGTTGAAGTTGATGTGCAAAACAATGAACATAGTAAGCACTTGGAGAATCCTGTCTAATCAAAGTCTTCAAGCCATTTATATCACCCTTCATGTTACTAGCCCCATCATACCCTTGCCCTTGAATCTTAGATGGACTCAATGAATGCTCAACCAACAAAGACATTATTGCACTTTTAAGAGATAAAGCAGTTGTATCACTTACATGCTTAAGTCCTAGAAATCGCTCCACAACCTTCCCAGTTTTTCCTTCAACATAGCGCAAAGAAAGAGCTAGTTGTTCCTTTTGGGACACATCACTAGACTCATCCGCTAGTATAGCAAAATAATCACCGCCAAGCTCATCCACAATTCGTTTAGTTGTTTCTTTGGCACAACAACTAATAATGTCCTTTTGAATAAGTGGAGATATCATTTTGCAAGCTTTAGGAGCATTGTCCAAGATGACTTTCCCAATACTTTCATTGTGTGTTCCTAACCATTTCAATATTTCCAAAAAATTGCCTCTATTAAGAGATTCATCACTTTCATCATGACCACGAAATGCTAACTCTTGGCGCAATAGAATACACACACAAGAAACTGAAGCTTTCAAGCGAATGGCATAATCTCTTTCAATCATATCATGGACACCATCAAAAGAAACAAGAATTGATTTTTTTCTTCCATCTCTTAAATTCATATACTTTTCATATGCAAGATTGTGAGCACTACCAAGTCCACCAACATGCTTCTTAAACCTATCCGATTTATTCCATGATTTGAATCCTCCATTAACAAATGCATCTCCCCACACAGTAGAATCAATCATTCTTAAACAAGAAACACACAAAACAAAATGCAGCATCTTTCTCAATACTATATTCAAGCCAATCCCATTTATCAAACCACGAAGCAATGAATCGGCGTAAACCTCCTCCAATATCTCTTTGAGGGAAATTGTGAGTTTTGGGTTGACAAGGTTTCTTAAGAATATAGGCACTCCTAACCGAATCTCGTTGATTTGAAGGATAATCCATTATGTTTTTCCTTTTTCCCGGATCATGAGGAAGAAGTTCAACATCATAAAGCAATTCTTCATCCTCTAATGGCACACTACTACAATTTGAATTATCCAAATTCACATTATTTTCTTGAATTTGAGGAGACTCACTTGAAGGAGATACACTAGGCTCACTAGCACTTGACGGATTATCACCAACATCACCGCCATTTACCCGCGAATGACATGAATCATTTTGAGATTTTGTTTTCTTAAACATAAATTGTTGAAGATTGGCTTGCTTAACCACTTTCCTCTTCATTTCCTACATTTAGCATACAAATATTGAAATTAAAAACCTCCTAATATTATTATCAATTCATTAGTTTAATCTAACAAACAATAATTCGTCATTTAAATTCCAAATTTCAAACAATTAAAGTTCGTAATTACAATTTAAATAGTTAGGGTTTTACCTTGAATTGAATTAGTTGAAATGAACTAATGAACGGACCACCGACGGGGACGGAGAGGTGCAGGGCGGCGACGGCGTGGCGTCGCCGGACGCCGGTGGGAGTGCCGGACCGGAGGCGGAGAATGAAGCAGCAGCGAGCAGGAGCAGAGCAGCGTGCCTCTGTTTTGTTTTTTATGTTCTGTTATTTTCTTGCTCTCTTCTGTTGCCGTTGAATTTTCTTTGATTTTAGTTAGTTTTTTTTTATTTTTTTTATTTTTTAGTCAAATTAATTTAGACTAAAATTTGTAGATGGACTATTTTATTTAAATTTGGCCAAAAAATGGTGGATTATTTAAATAAGTTGGGTTGGGCCTAAATTTTGTTAGTTGGGCTAAAAATATAAATACATATATTTAAAAAAATGAAAAAAATTAGGGGATGCAAAATGTATAAGTATATTATATATAGTTAATTTATTTTTTTGGGGGGTGCAACTGCACCCCCATGCACCTTAATGAGATCCGCCACTGCCTTCGCCCCTTCTCCAACAACCACTTCCATAACTGAATTCGTCCAATAGCATCACTCCTCCCCATCTTCACCAATATACTCCTCAACTATACCAATCTTTCCACCTTTCTCCACCAAAACCAGAACCCTCGGGTTCGAAATCGGCAGACGGGCGACGGCAGGGAAAAACTCGGCTGCAGTGAAAATATTGTGTTGGAACGCGATGAGAGTGAGAGAAAGAAGGATGAAGAAGGGTAGCATGGGAAAATATCACGCCAATCTTGAACACTGTTCAGAGTCGCGTGTTTTATCGGAGGGGGAAGGGGCCGATTGATTATCGGTGTGAAATAGTGTAATAAGAGCGGGCTTCCATTTTTGTCCAGGGCTCACAAGATTATTCATCTCTCCTACCAAATAGCATATAACCCTAGATGAACCCAGATAAATAATCCTATCTAGGGTTAATTAGTGCTACCAAACAGCCCTAAGAAAATTCAAAATACTGCAAAAAGATTAAAAAAAAAAATCAAAAGTACATGCCTAGTTATAGTGAGAGATGTGGGTGGGTGGGTCCCTGTGTGAAGTATGGAAGGATTAACAAACTTTTTCATAAAACTTACCAATATTACCCTTGCATTTAATAATAATAAGGGATAATTTGATTTAATTAAGACAAGTGTTTAAATATGCACCCCACGATTTTGAAAAATTAGTGATAAAGATGAGTTCCTAGTTCTCACATATTCATTGGTATTCATCCCATATATATATATATATATATATATATATATATATATATATATATATATATATATATATATATATGTATAGGATATATCAGGTGAAAATAATGTTAAGTTGAAACTTAGAAACCGACCACATCCGTTGATTTTGAAGATCTAATGGATCAGATTTTATTTCAAATTAATTATTAAATAATCATTTTCGGATTTTTTAAGTCATTTAATGTATTATTTAGGGTTATAAGTGTAATTTTTTTTCTAAAAAACTGAATCTTCCTAAAATATTGGATATGCATTAATTTTTTTATTTATTTGCGGTTATGTGTTATTTTTGTTAATTATTCTTAAGATCATATCTTTTTGAAATTCCTTCTCATCGTATCTTCTTCTTCTCAGAATTCATCCGCGAAGCCATTTTTATGCAAGTTTTTTGCAGAATTTCTCAGCATCGTATATTATTCAGAACTCCCCTGCATCGAGAGAACGCCACTGCCGTGGAAGAGCAACCGTCGCCGCCTTCAATTCGGACTTCGCCCTCTGTTGTTACGTCGGAGGGTAATTCACCGCTTTCAATTTGGACTTCGCCCTTAGCAACAAGGGAACAACGAAAGCGTCAATGGCGGCGGTATTATTCTGAAATTTGTTGAAGGTTGATTATTCAGAAAACAGATTCTATAGTGAGACGTCAATTTATTTGAATGTAGGGAGGATTCAAGTGCACTAGTAAAGGCAGAAGAGAGAGGTCGATTTGCTAGCGCAATTGAAGAATTTGAAGGCAGAAAGGTTTGTGGTCAGATTGTTTCGATTTGTTTCGATTTGTAATTTTTTCCCATTAAGATATTCTAATCGGATTGTAATTTTTAGTTATAATCTGGAATAGTTTCGGTTGATTATGTTTGGACCTTCTGTAAATTTTTATACGTTATGTATGTTTATTGAATATGATGCATAGTATGTCGATTTTGTTGCATTTATTATTCACTCTGATGCATTTTCGTTCATTTTCATACTTGGTTTCAGTTAGTCCTGTTAGGGTTTAGTATCTATACGAGTTAGGGTTTAATTTTCCCTATAAGTTAGGGTATAGTTTGCCCAAATAGGGTTTAGTTTCTCTTATGTGTTAGGGTTTATCATTCACTACAAGTTAGGGTTTAGTTTTTTTAACTAGGTTGAGGTTTAACTTTTTTTACTGGGTTGTTGGGAACCCCTTGCAGTTTGATTTTGATGATGTTTATCGAAACCACACTTAGGCATATTTTCACTTGTTTAGGGTCAAGGCCGATAGATCGACCTGCTACCTGTTAGTGCAGGTCGATGATCTCTATAGTTTAAACACAAGTTCGATCCACTCTGTAAGAGAAATGTTGTTTATCGACCTGCCTCATTCGGATCGAGCTGGTATATCTTCCTGTCTATCGACCTTCCTTATCAAGCTTCCAGCCTACTTTGACTTAGAAGATTTCAAGAGCTGGATTATCATATCAAGTTTGTTGCTCTGCCTTCATGGAGCAACACAACCTGATCCTTGCCACGTGGTGTGCCAGCAAGGACGAATCTTCCCAATGGCTAGAAGTGAGTCATCCTCCAACGGCTAGTGCCACATCATCCTGACTCCAACGACTAGTTTTTCAAAACTGCCTATATATACTTCAAGCCATTATCGGATTCAAGCACGGGAAACTCAAGCTATCAACGCAAATACTCTGCCAAAATTTCTCTCAAATTCATATCCTTTTCAAGTGTTCGAAATCCCATTAGTTTCCCAAACACTTGACGAAGAGAGATTTCCGACTCCGATAAAAGCCACAACGACGAAGCGTTCACTGCTGCTTGTTGTTGATTCAAACAACTTCTTCTCCGACTTGTTCGAAGTTAGAAAGTTTGTTTTGTGTTCTTCGTCATTATAGAGTTAGTCAAGCTCTGTAATTTCGCGAAAGGTTGTTTGTACATTTTCTGTACGAAAGGTTGTAAGGGTCACGACCCAAAACTCGTGTCTAGATATATTCAAGTTAGAGTGTATTTAGAACTGATACTCAGTCAGTATAAATAAGAGAGAAGTTGGATACAAAGGTAAAGGGATTCTCAGGTCGAGTCGACCTGACGTGGACGTAGGAGGGTTTCTCTGAATCACGTTAAATTGCGGTCTCTCTCTCTCTCTCTCTCTTTATTTATCGCTCTTTCAATTCTTTATCTATCTGACGAGCATCAACCTGCATTTCATGAAACAACCTGCATTGGCTTAATAGATTTTTCAAAGAGTAATCAACCTCCACCAACTTCCGCATTAACACAGTTTGATAAATCAAGCTTGTTATCAAACGAGCTTGATAGATCAATCTGCCTCTGATAGGATCGACCTTGACAATCGACCTTCTGATCGACCTGATTTTCAAAACGTCAAAAACGGTTGGCATTGGTGTATTCCTCCCCCCCCCCCCCCCCACCCCATACACCAATTACTCTTTTCCGGGACCAACAAGTGGTATCAGAGCAGTGGTTCTTTTGACCGCTGCTTTGCATACAAAAAGTTTTTATCAAACTTTTGGTCATTTTGAACCGATCCTTTTGAAAAATCTTTTCATTCATTCATATCATATTATTTGCTATGGAGGCTTCTCTTCTCAGGGTTTGTGAAGATTTCTCTGTACAAGGCTATGAAGACTGGAGCTTCAGAATCAAGATGTGTCTCAAGGCACATCACGTCCTCATGTGGGAGATCATCGAAAATGGCCCCTTCCCCATTTATGCAGCGAAGATTATCGTTGAAGGAACGTCCCCCGGGGAGCCCACATATGAGAAGATCCTCAAAAATCCTCGCGACTACACAACCGAGGAAAGGAAGGAGGCCAGTCTCGATGATTATGCAAAGGGACTTATCTCTAGCACAGTGAAGGGCGTCTATCTTGCCAAGATCCGAAATCTTGAGACTGCCAAGGAGATATAGGACACCCTCCGGTCTATCAGCCTGGGTTCAGAGGAGATGAAGGAGAACAAGCTGTCCATGGCGTGCAGCAAGTTCGATGATTTCAAGATGATTTCGGGTGAAACCATAGAAGCAATGAAGATTCGCTTCACCGAAATAATTCTCGAGATCGCTGCAATCAACCCTCTCAAGTATACGCAGCGCGAGAAGAATCTTAAAGTGATGCGTGCCCTACCCGCAAACTGGCACGTATACACCGCCATGCATCCAGCTCGTTCCGACTTCAACTTTCTCACCACTGAAGATCTTTTCGACATTCTTGTCGGAAATGAATATGAGATGATCCGCATCCACGGATCAGCACAGCGTTCCACCAGCAAGAAGGCCGATGAAAAGAATGACAAGGAGGTAGCCTTCAAGGCCAAGTCTGCCTCGGTAGCTACCCCAAGCTCGATTGACGAATCCATCGTCAAAAAGTTCGAGAAGATAACTCTCGATTATGCACTCGCTGCTAGGAGAAATGAGAAGCTCCTAGGAAAAGTTGTCAAATACAAGAAATTCTACCGTGACAACAAGCGAAATTTCTCAAACTGCAACCACGACCGCCCTGATAAAAAGGGAGAAGGTAAACCCTCAACCTTCAATTCTTCTAACACACCCGAGGGTGGCTGTTTTGGTTGTGGCAGGCCGGGTCACTACAAGACCGATTGTCCCTATTTGACAAAGGCCGAGAGAGACGAGCTCCGTGCAAAGCGCGATAAGAAGCTCAAGGATCAACGAGCTGCCATGATCGCCGAAGAATCAAAGGAAGCTCACCTCTCAGACAGCTCGTCAAGTGATGACGAGGGTTACATCGCTTTCGATGAAAGTGATGATGAAGAATGTTTTGTTGGAGAACACCAACAAACCGTAGGATCTTCAAAGATAGATCCTCAACCCATTTCACTTTTTTTTTTTTTTTTTTTTTCTGACGATGAATGTGCAGAAGAAGGTGAAGAACTATCCGAGGCTGTGTCTTGGGAAGAAATCAAGAAACAGCTCGATGATTATGCGGACCTCGTAGATACACTCAAAGAGGTCGTTGAAGATAATGCTGAGCTGATGAACAAGAATGAAAAATACAAGCTAGCAATAGAAGAAAAATTCACTCCCTATGATGAAGAAAAGGAAAGGGGGATCGAAGCCCTAAAGTCAAAAATTGAAGAATTGACTTTACGTGTAAAGGAGTTCGATACCAGGGAGCTCGAGAAGGATGAGTCCCTCAAAGCCAAAGATGCCGAAATTCACAGCCTTACATCAAAGTTGGCTGACTTGGTTATACGACACGAACTCCTCGTGGAAAAAGAAGGAAAGCTTCAACTCACCTTGAGTCAGTTGAAGAAAAGCGGAAAGAAATTGGAAGAGGTCCAATCCATGCAACGTAATCCGCGTGATCACTCTGGTATTGGATTTAGTGGAAAATCCAAGGAAAGCAAGAATAAAGACTGCGAGATCAAGTTCGTGAAGGCGCAGTCTAAATCAAAGAATATCAGGAAAGCCCATCAAGCTCTGCCAGATAAGATGGTCAAGCTGAAGAACCCAGTTCGACAGCCCCAAGCCATTCTTCTAAAGCAACACAAGAAGGAACAGCCTGTTCCTCAAAAGAAAGAGAGTCGACCTGCCCAGCATCGTCGACCTGCCCCCACTCATCAAAAGCAGGCTGTTCATCAAGGGCGATACCAAGGCCAGTACTATCAAAGGCCGTATCAGCCTCAGTTCTTCTACCCTGCTCATCAAGGTTGTCACTGCCACTATCCTCAACAGTCAAACTCTCAAGACTGGCAGTATCAACTTGGCTTTTATGAAGAGCAGTATTATCAGCCTCGCCGCTCTCGATCAAAGAAATCCAAGGCTCCCAAGCCCAAGACCGCCACTGCCTCGTCCTCAGCCTCGGATAGAAGCAGACCGGCGAAACAAATCTGGGTCCCAAAGGCCGTTCCCGCAACCGATGTAGCACCCAATCTCAAATGGGTTGCTAAGTTTAACTAATTGCAGGTTGGGAAGGCTCAAAGAAGGAGCCAAGCAGCTCGTGGAGCTGTATGGATCATTGATAGTGGATGCTCAAAGCACATGACGTGTGACAAAACGCTACTATCAAATTATCAAGAACGAGACGGGCCACTTGTAACCTTTGGAAGAAGTTCGAAGGGTCACACAAGAGGCCAGGGCGATCTAAAAGTTGGTAAAACAACTATTTCTAACGTCTCGTATGTTGAAGGTCTTAATCATAATTTATTCTCTGTGTCGCAATTCTGCTCGAATGGTAAACAAGTAGAATTCACTACTAACAAATGTCTCGTGAGAAATGAGGAAGGAGAAATACTTCTTACCAGAATCTTGCAGGATATACTCTACATAGTCCAATGGACTGATGGGATAGAGACCTGCTTGATCACAAAGGCTGATTCCGAGACATGCTGGTTATGGCACAAGAGGCTGAGTCATTTGAACTTCAAGGCCATCAACAAGCTCGCACGCAACAAACTGGTGAACGACCTGCCAGATCAAGTCTTCGATCGTGATCACATTTGCAAAGCCTGTCAAGCTGGAAAGCAAACAAGATTGTCCTTTCCAAGTGTGACGGCGCAAGCTTCAAATCGAATTCTTAAGCTTCTCCATCTCGACCTCTTTGGTCCAGTCACTCCCTTGAGTATAAACGGTAGAAAATACGCTCTCGTTATTATAGATGATTATTCTAGATTTACGTGGGTTATTTTCATGTACAAAAAGAAGGAGACTTTGGAGAAGCTACCCGCGTTGCTGAGCTAATTGTGCAATCAAAAGGAGAAATCCATCATCTCCATTCGATCCGATCGAGGCACCGAATTTATCAATGCAATGATCGAAGAATATTGCACAAAGAGTGGAATTCATCATCAAACCTCAGTAGCTCGTACACCTCAACAAAATGGCGTAGTGGAATGCCGTAACAGGTCGCTGAAGGAAGCAGCTCGTACCATGTTGGACGAAACCAACCTTCCAAAGAAGTTTTGGGCGGAGTCCGTTAACACAGCCTGCTATACCCAAAACAGGTCGATCATTACTACCCGACATGGAAAGACTCCCTACGAGCTGTGGAACAACAAGCTTCCCAGGTTAAAGTATTTTAAATCTTTTGGATGCTTGTGTTACATCCATAACAATGGGAAATCTCAATTAAAGACTTTTGATAGCAAGGCCGATCCATGAGTATTTTTAGGATACTCGGAGGTTAGCAAAGCTTATAGAGTTTTTAATAAGAAAACCCTAGTTGTGGAGGTAACACCTCATGTTGTTTTTGATGAATCTACTTGTCTGTACAGAGAATTAAGTACAGGTCCAGATCATTCCGTCTCTAACAGGTCGTCTAACTCCCCCATTGACGATCTGCTAGTATGGACTCCAACTGATCTAGAGGAAGAGAATCAATCTGATCCTAAGGTCACACAACAAGGGGGAAATGATGCAAGTGATGTTCCTACATCTAGCTGCATCAGCCGGAATTAACCAGGCTGATCCCCCATTCTCAGTTCCCCAGACTGATGCTGTTAACGACCTTACATCACAAATCGAGCAGCTCGATGATTCAATGGAGCAGCTCAACATTCAGTCCGATCAGCAGTTTGATCAACAGCCCAAGCAACAACACGTGCCCACTGATCAACCTTCAACTCACCCAGAATTTGATGAACCTATTAATGAGCCCGATCCAATTATTTCAAACGAAGAAAGATCACGACGCAGACGATGGATTGATGCTCATCCAAAAGAGCAAATTATTGGGAACCCAAACCAAAGAGTGCAAACAAGAAGAACGATCGGTGAAAGTGCACTACTAAGCTGCTATCTCTCTCGTATAGAACCCAAAGATGCCATTGAAGCTCTTCAAGATGCTGACTGGATTCAAGCCATGCAAGAAGAACTCAATGAATTCAAAAGAAACGAAGTATGGTCTCTAGTTGATCGTCCTTATCATCAGGGCGTCATTGGAGTCAAATGGGTCTACAAAAACAAGAGAGACGAATCTGGAGAAGTTGTCAGAAATAATGCCCGATTGGTAGCGAAGGGTTACTGTCAACAAGAAGGAATCGATTATGATGAGACATTTGCCCCTGTTGCAAGATTAGAAGCTATAAGGCTGTTTCTAGCTTATGCCGCTCATCAACGATTCAAAGTCTACCAGATGGATGTAAAGAGCGCGTTCCTCAATGGCGTTCTCGAAGAAGAAGTCTATGTGGAACAGCCTCCAGGATTCGAGGAGGGTGATTCAAGCAAAGTCTATAAACTACACAAGGCCGTCTACGGACTTAAGCAAGCTCCTCGAGCTTGGTATGAGACGCTATCATCCTTTCTCATCGAATCTGGATTCAAGCGTGGGTCAGTCGACAAAACGCTATTCACTATCAAAGTGAATGAACATATCCTTTTAGTACAAATTTATGTTGATGACATTATTTTTGGATCCAAATCTCCCATTTTATGCGAAAAATTTGGTAACCTCATGACAGACAAATATAAAATGTCTATGATGGGGGAAATGAATTTCTTTCTAGGGTTGCAGGTCAAGCAGTCCGATGAATGAATCTTCATTAGCCAAACAAAGTACGCACACGAGCTGGTCGATAAGTTTGGTGTAAAGGACAGCAAGCCCGTCAAAATACCGATGCTCTCTGGTGGGAAGATCGACCCGGATCCCGAAGGAAAACCTGCCAACATAACACAGTACAGGGGTATTATTGGTTCATTACTTTATCTAACTGTGAGTCGACCTGATACCACTTTTGCAGTTGGAGTCTGTGCTCGATATCAAGCTAATCCAAAGGAATCTCACTTGGAAGCGGCAAAGAAAATTCTTCGATACATCAAAGGAACCGCAAACTTAGGTCTTTCGTATCCTTGTGATGATAATTTGCAGCTTACAGGTTATTCAGATTCTGATCATGCATGGTGCAAGCTCGATAGGAAATCTACCTCGGGTACTTGCCAATTTCTTGGAAACAAGCTGATATCATGGTTTTCATAGAAACAAACTTCAGTAGCCACCTCCACCACAGAGGCCGAGTATATGGCCGCAGGGAGTTGTTGTGCACAAATCTTGTGGCTCAAACAACAACTCAAAGATTATGAAGTTGAAGTCAGTGAAGTGCCCATTTTCTGCAACAGTTCGAGTGCTATCGCCATTACTCAAAATCCAGTTCTTCATACAAGATGCAAATACGTGGATATTCGTCATCACTTTATTCGTGATCACGTGGAAAAGAAGAACGCGGTTATTGAGAAGATACACACTGACATTCAACAAGCTGATATCCTGACCAAACCACTAGCCGAAGAAAGATTCAAAATGCTATGTGGAAAGTTAGGATTATTAAATATTGATTCAACAGGCCGTTCGTGAGCCAACAGGCCGTCATCATTTGAACAGGCCGTTTCTGTCAACAGGCCGTTCGTGAGTCAACAGGCCGTCACCGATTGAATAGGCCGTTTCTCTCAACAGGCCGTCACCAGATTCAACAGGCCGCCTCTCTCAACAGGCCGTCACCATTTATCAGGCCGTTCATGAATCAACAGGCCGATGGTCATCGACAGATCGTTCTCCAACAACAGGTCGTCGACTAATCAACAGATCGACCCGTGTCCTCAATTTGAGGGGGAACACTTAACCAAGTGATCCATCATTTGAGGGGGAACAAAGGCCAATATCTGCTACCAGGTCGATATCACAAGTCCAGGCCGTTCTCATATCACCAGGCAGCTATCAACCTGAATGCAACCCGCATTAATGAAGGGGAAATCAAAAGGGCAGTATCACCCTTTTGTCTTTTAATTAACTTCTTGAATACGCATTGAATTCTCTATATATTATTGATATTTATTTCTCAATGTGTTACATTATTTAAGGCCCTGTTGTGTTACAGAAATTAAGGGAAAAGGGAGTAATCATTGCTATTTTTGCAACCCATCTAGTCAAGTGTCAAGTATTGACACATTGACCGAGGTCGCATTTAATTCCCTGCAAAAAGTGCAAGTATACGCACATTTTCTTTAACTCACGCGCGGATGTGAACCGTTTCACATTCCACGCGCTTTCATCGTGTGGACTAGGATTAAGGGAAAAACTTTAACCCTTTCAAATTCAAACGATCTCAACCGTTCAATATGCCTATATATATCATGTTGATTTCATTTGAAACGTTACCTTCTTCATCATCTGCAACCCTAATTTTTCAGTTTCTATCAAAAACCACCAGCCGCAGTTGTGCCTTTTTTCGCCATTTCTCTTCCATTTTCCGTTAAACATTCTTACATATCTACTCTAAAATGGCAGGAAAATCATCTTCCGGCCCTCAAGAAATGGAGTGGTATACGATCGCCGATTATTTGAAATCCCGCATCAAATACGAGCCGTACATGGTTCGTGAGAACTTCGGTTTTTGCGATCTGGACTCCATGTACGCACTGGTGGAAACGTGCCTTCCTTTCCACCGGATTATCTCCGCCCGGCCGCAGAAGCTACTCACACAGATCGTGAGTGCCTTTTTCTAAAACTGGAATAAGGGCGATTCGGTCTCCTCCCACACCGTCTCTCTAGGAAGCCAGAAATCAGTCCATCACATCAACGCCCTCGACGCTGTGAAGGCCGCCTTCAGCATTGGGGAGGGTGGGACGCTGCAACTTTCAGAGATCTCGCGCGAGCAGTTGTAGGAGGTTTCTGACCGGGTTCTTATGGAGCCAAGGCCGTTCTTGGCAAGCACGTTCAAGAGGAACGAGCTCCGCCCCAAGTACCGTCTGCTGATGGATTTTGTGTAGAGGTGCTTTCTAGGGCACATTGGGAATCACGACCAAGTCACGCCGTTGAAGTTCCAGATCATGACGGCCGTGATCCTCAACCTGCCCATAAGTTGGGCCAAATTATTGGTCTCCCTGCTATGGGATGAGGCCAGGCAGATCAAGTGCTCGATGGAGGGAGATGCCGTGGTGGGAGTGCGTCTCCACAACGAGAAGAGGCCGCTTCGTCTTGGGACGAAGGCAACCTGCAACATCATCTCGTTCTTCAAAAATCGAAGGTGGACTGACGAGCCGGCCTTCCCCCACAACTTCATTCCAAAAGATCTCCATCAAATGGAGATGGCATTGGGGGTCGCGCCGTAAATCTTCTACGGGTCGCCAGACCACGTAAGGGTGCACTTAGCCAAGACTGGTGAGTCCAAGGTTGGGTGGAGGGTGCCTCCTCGCCCTGTTCCAAAGAAAAAGCGAAAGGCCGATGACGAGCCGGTGCCATCTCGCCCTGCTAAGAAGACTCCCCCTGCGAAGAAGACTCCCCCTCGACGGACGCCATCGACCTCTTCTCATCCGGTCAGGCCGATGCACCGGGTTCTTCCCATGGAGACCGTGGAGCCAGTTAATGTCAGGCTGCCTACGCCCTCTCCATCGCCCTCACCTTCGCCGGATCGGACTCCCTCTCCAGTCCATTCCGCCATCGAGTCGTCCGCCTCGCAGCAACGACCTGCATCTCCCCATCCGTAGGTCGTTGTCGTTTCCTCTCCTACCAGGTCCCCCGCAGTTCGTCGCGCTGGCTCGGTGGAGATCGAGGATCTCACGGAGGACGATCCCCAACCTTCCCCCTTTCGGCATGTGGCCGTGGAGGAAGATGTCGTCCTACCCATCCAGCCGTTCACCGAGCAGCCCGTGTCTGCTGCTCACTCCATGCTGGCTTCGATGAAGGCCGAAGCCAGGCTGAAGGTGATCGACCTGATGCCGGGGATTGTGCAGCTCCCCAAGTCCCTGGATCTAGCAGCTCGCCTCCAGTTCTATCTGGCTTGTAAGTCGAGCTACTATTACATTTTTGAAGCGTTGCTGCAGGTCGTCTCCCTCGACGATCTGAAGGTTGAGGAGTTGGAGCTCGAGACCGAGTTCAATTTCTTCAGTGTGGAGGATGCGGCCGCCAATTTCCAATCTCTCGTGCTGCGGCGCATGAAGGTCGAAGCCAAGATTTTGGGCATCGACCTTCGCCCTCTCTACACCAACTCTCGCGCCCTCTACAACTCCGCCACCATTATTGGGGATGAGTTTGATGCCATTCAAACTCAGGAGCAATCGCCACCAAGGAATGAAGGTGGTGATCAGGCTCTGACTGCTGCTGATGCTGCTCCATCTCCCCAGGTTTCAAAGATTGATGTGGAGGTCGAGCTCAATTCTCTAACTGCCAAGCTCGACTCTCTCACCCTCAGTATTCCGGAGCAAATCAAGCAGGCCATAGCGGAGGCCCGGGTCGAAATTTTGAAGGAGGCCAAGACCCAGGCCGATGATGCTGTCAGGGAGCGGGTCACAAAGTTTGCCGTGGAGCACTTGAAGGATTATACCGACAAGCTTTTGGCGGCTCAGCTCGAGGCTCTCAACATGGCGTCCCGCGACCTGATCGGGGAAGTGTTGGAGGACGTGGCCAAGGTCGATGAGAGAGTGACCGACCTGACCACTTCCATTAAAAATTCGGCATCGGCCTCCAACACTCAAATCAACGGCATCGTTGACACCCTCACCAGCCTGCTCAACGGGCATCAACAATTGAGGGATGCCGTCGGCAAGCTGCAGGAGGAGGACGCTACTCTTCTTTCCCTCATCAAGTCCCTTTCTGATGATGTCGAAAAGGGGGAAGAAGCAAGGGCCGCCGCCGCCAAGAAGAAGAGGACCTCCAAATCCAAATCCCCTTCATCTTCTTTGGCTCCTCCCCCTCCTCCTCCGCCTCCGCTGCCAAGGAAGCAAGTTTCCGAGGCCGCCGCCTCCAAGTCCGATTCCGAGGCCGCCGCTGCCCAAGCTCGTTTGGCTAAAGAGGCCGAACTTATTACCGCCATGCATCTGGCCGGAGCAACTCCAGAGCATGCCGTGAATCCAAACGAGCAACGACACTTTATTGCGGAGCGACGGGCTACCGAAGCTAGGAAAAAGGCCGAAGTGGACTGGATCAGCCAGTCGGCCTCCGAGTTGATTTTGGAAGCTGGAGTCCAGCAACAGGCCGTAGAGTGGCTAGATGAGAGCCAGAACGCCCTGTTGAGGGAGCTCAACAGCTGTTTCATCCTCTGTTCTACTGGATCAATGACCCCTCTCTGCCTGAAGATGCTGATGATGCCTATGCGGCCTACATGCTCAAATTTCCTCACCAAGATTTTGTTGGTGAACTTCGAAAGAAGGCTGCAGAGGCCGGTGCAATAATAAGGGCTCCTTGCAAGCAATATTTCACGCCCTTGACGATCGGTGATTTGGGCTTCTTGGATTATTCCCGAATCGACCGGTACATCGCACTGACCGCCATCGGCATGAATGTAAATGTCTCAAATTCCGATCCCGCCTACTGCCGTATCAGGGATGGAATTTATGCTAGCATGAAGGCTAAGTCCAGGGAGCAGATCCAGGAAGAACGTGTGGCAGCCCGTGCCCAGCAGAAGAAGTAGCAGAATTAGATGATTTTGTAATGTTTTTGAAATTCATTTAAGTTCATAGCCTGCATTGTAAATTCCCTATGTAATTTCGCTATCGAGCTGAATGAAGCAAAAATCATCTATTCGACCTGACGACAATATCTCTTTGTCCAGGCAAACTGCCTTTACTGCTTTATTTTTATTATGTCTTATTATCTGCCTTTCTTATAATTCCTTATCAACCTTCATGGTTAATCGATCTTTCATCGTTTTATATCTTAGGAATTATTTGTAAAGTGTATGGTTTCGACATCATCAAAAAGGGGGAAATTGTTGGGAACCCCTTGCAGTTTGATTTTGATGATGTTTATCGAAACCACACTTAGGCATATTTTCACTTGTTTAGGGTCAAGGCCGATAGATCGACCTGCTACCTGTTAGTGCAAGTCGATGATCTCTATAGTTTAAATACAAGTTCGATCCACTCTGTAAGAGAAAGGTTGTTTATCGACCTGCCTCATTCGGATCGAGCTGGTATATCTTCCTGTCTATCGACCTTCCTTATCAAGCTTCCAGCCTACTTTGACTTAGAAGATTTCAAGAACTGGATTATCATATCAAGGTTGTTGCTCTGCCTTCATGGAGCAACACAACCTGATCCTTGCCACGTGGTGTGCCAGCAAGGACGAATCTTCCCAACGGCTAGAAGTGAGTCATCCTCCAACAGCTAGTGCCACATCATCCTGACTCCAACGGCTAGTTTTTCAAAACTGCCTATATATACTTCAAGCCATTATCGGATTCAAGCACGGGAAACTCAAGCTATCAACGCAAATACTCTGCCGAAATCTCTCTCAAATTCATATCCTTTTCAAGTGTTCGAAATCCCATTAGTTTCCCAAACACTTGACGAAGAGAGATTTCCGACTCCGATAAAAGCCACAACGACGAAGCGTTCACTGCTGCTTGTTGTTGATTCAAACAACTTCTTCTCCGACTTGTTCGAAGTTGGAAAGTTTGTTTTGTGTTCTTCGTCATTATAGAGTTAGTCAAGCTCTGTAATTTCGCGAAAGGTTGTTTGTACATTTTCTGTACGAAAGGTTGTAAGGGTCACGACCCAAAACTCGTGTCTAGATATATTCAAGTTAGAGTGTATTTAGAACTGATACTCAGTCAGTATAAATAAGAGAGAAGTTGGATCCAAAGGTAAAGGGATTCTCAGGTCGAGTCGACCTGACGTGGACGTAGGAGGGTTTCTCTGAACCACGTTAAATTGCGGTGTCTCTCTCTCTCTCTCTTTATTTATCGCTCTTTCAATTCTTTATCAATCTGACGAGCATCAACCTGCATTTCATGAAACAACCTGCATTGGCTTAATAGATTTTTCAAAGAGTAATCAACCTCCACCAACTTCCGCATTAACACAGTTTGATAAATCAAGCTTGTTATCAAACGAGCTTGATAGATCAATCTGCCTCTGATAGGATCGACCTTGACAATCGACCTTCTGATCGACCTGATTTTCAAAACGTCAAAAACGGTTGGCATTGGTGTATCCCCCCCCCCCCCATACACCAATTACTCTTTTCCGGGACCAACATGGGTTGGTTTAGCTTCCCTATTGGGTTTAGTTCCAAGAATATGCAATAACATTACATATTTTGTGCAACAAAAATATGTTTGCAGACCCATAAATTAAATTATGTAAATGAAAAAAAGATCTGTTAATATGCAACAACTCGTGACCTAATATGCACCAAAACTTTTTGAATGTGCAACAATTGTTGAGTAATCACAAACAACTCATCGTAACTCAAATTGAATATCAATGCATATTCCAGTCATTTTGATGCATATTTCAGTCATTTTGATGCACGTTCTAGTAATTTTGATGGATTTTCGAGTGCTGTTATGCATTGTCGCCGCTTTTAAATTCAAATCGCAACCAAATCGGATGAAACCACCTGGAAACATGTTCTACTTTTCATGACGTTTCCAACGGTAGGTCGCCCATCTAAATCCGATCGCCGGTGAGGCCGAAATCGACCTAAAATCGCATTAATACAAGATATTTATTCAGTTTTGTTAAATCCCTATATCTATGGAAGATTATTATTTTTTAATTAAATCGCAGGAGATAGGGTAGTGGATGTAGTTAGTTACGGTAAATTCCTAATATTATGGAATTAAATTTATTTGCCTTTTTAATTATTATTATTTTGGACAGATTTGTCCCTCAACGGATATGGGCGAATTTTTTGTTTTTTTTTTTCAATTAATCTCAGCCCTCCATCTCTTCCTAATCAACGGATATGGTCAGTTTCTAAGTTTCAACTTAAGGTTAGTTTCCACCAGAGTGCTACCCTATATATATATATAGATTGGATCATATAGGAAAGTTTGATTCAAACAACTTCTTCTCCGACTTGTTCGAAGTTGGAAAGTTTGTTTTGTGTTCTTCGTCATTATAGAGTTAGTCAAGCTCTGTAATTTCGCGAAAGGTTGTTTGTACATTTTCTGTACGAAAGGTTGTAAGGGTCACGACCCAAAACTCGTGTCTAGATATATTCAAGTAAGAGTGTATTTAGAACTGATACTCAGTCAGTATAAATAAGAGAGAAGTTGGATCCAAAGGTAATGGGATTCTCAGGTCGAGTCGACCTGACGTGGACGTAGGAGGGTTTCTCTGAACCACGTTAAATTGCGGTGTCTCTCTCTCTCTCTCTTTATTTATCGCTCTTTCAATTCTTTATCAATCTGACGAGCATCAACCTGCATTTCATGAAACAACCTGCATTGGCTTAATAGATTTTTCAAAGAGTAATCAACCTCCACCAACTTCCGCATTAACACAGTTTGATAAATCAAGCTTGTTATCAAACGAGCTTGATAGATCAATCTGCCTCTGATAGGATCGACCTTTACAATCGACCTTCTGATCGACCTGATTTTCAAAACGTCAAAAACAGTTGGCATTGGTGTATCCCCCCCCCCCCCCCATACACCAATTACTCTTTTCCGGGACCAACATGGGTTGGTTTAGCTTCCCTATTGGGTTTAGTTCCAAGAATATGCAATAACATTACATATTTTGTGCAACAAAAATATATTTGCAGACCCATAAATTAAATTATGTAAATGAAAAAAAGATATGTTAATATGCAACAACTCGTGACCTAATATGCACCAAAACTTTTTGAATGTGCAACAATTGTTGAGTAATCACAAACAACTCATCGTAACTCAAATTGAATATCAATGCATATTCCAGTCATTTTGATGCATATTTCAGTCATTTTGATCCACGTTCTAGTAATTTTGATGGATTTTCGAGTGCTGTTATGCATTGTCGCCGCTTTTAAATTCAAATCGCAACCAAATCGGATGAAACCACCTGGAAACATGTTCTACTTTTCATGACGTTTCCAACGGTAGGTCGCCCATCTAAATCCGATCGCCGGTGAGGCCGGAATCGACCTAAAATCGCATTAATACAAGATATTTATTTAGTTTTGTTAAATCCCTATATCTATGGAAGATTATTATTTTTTAATTAAATCGCAGGAGATAGGGTAGTGGATGTAGTTAGTTACGGTAAATTCCTAATATTATGGAATTAAATTTATTTGCCTTTTTAATTATTATTATTTTGGACAGATTTGTCCCTCAACGGATATGGGCGAATTTTTTGTTTTTTTTTTTTTTTTTCAATTAATCTCAGCCCTCCATCTCTTCCTAATCAACGGATATGGTCGGTTTCTAAGTTTCAACTTAAGGTTAGTTTCCACCAGAGTGCTACCCTATATATATATATATATATATATATATATATATAGATTGGATCATATAGGAACCCTTTTATTTATGAAAATTAGGAACCAATCTCATCCATCCATTATTACAAAATCTACGGTTATAAATTATTAGCAAAAATTAAAAATTTTATTTTACCATTACGGTTTTTAATTATCTAAGGGCATTTTTGTCAGCTTCTACAATCTCATAATTAACTGTTCCTATAATTATGGGACCTGATACTGGTATTACAATATTTTAAGCGGCGTTTAATGTTACTCATCAAAATCTCATTCATAATAAATGGAGTATTATTTAATTCATTTGTAGTTTTAGGAATCAAGTCTCCCATTTTGTTCCGCATGCGATAAAATTTCTCGTAAAGTTATATCAGAAGTTTTTTTTATAAATTTTAAATGCTTAATTGCTTATTTTGTCCTTTTGCATGCTTGTTTCTATAGCATTAGTTTCGTCTTTTTTTTTTTTTTTTTAATGTTTAATTTATCATGTTTGAATGCTTATTTATGTTCTTACCATGCTTATTGTTTGCCAGTTCTAATAAAAGCTTGTGATTAATGGTTCTAATTAAAATTATCCGATTTTAAGCACTGCAAGAAGATAAATAAGAATTACAATAAGGTAAATTAAGCATGAAATTATAATTTTTCAAATCATATTAAAGCCAAAAAATAAAAAGTATCGAATCTTCAGAATAATGCTTAATTTATTTTGTTACAATGCTTATTTAATTACCTACCAAAACTATCAAACAATAAGCATCGTAAAAATATAAATAATATTTTCAATATAGTTAATTAAGCATTTCAAAAACATAAAGAATCCGATGCAATATCACAAAACAATGTGTTGACAATAATAAGGATTGTTATAGCAGATGGCAAGCATCACATGAACATAAATAAGCATTCCAAATATATACATTATTAATTTCAAAACATGTAAAATAATCAATAAATAATCAATCAATAAATAGTACATAGATAAAAGAGGAAATGCACTCATTTGTCTTAACACAATAGTTTCTACTAAATTTTGGCCACATTATAACAATCAACCAAATATACCCAATTTAGTAGTAAAGAGACCAAATTACCCCTCTCACTATTCAACTTTTGTCCAATCAAATTTGAAATAATAATCCTACATTCCCTCTCCTCTCTTTCTTCATCACTTTCTTTCTTCCATACGTCCACTTGTTTGGAGACCAAGTTTCTTTCTTTTTTTTTGCAGCGCCTGAAGGTGAGGGAGACGGCAGCGTCGGCGGCGTCGGACGCTGCCGGAGACGACAGGTACGGCGGCGGCACGGCGCATTTAACAATACTTTGGTTTCTTAGTCATCGTCATTCTCGACTTTAGTAAATCCATGGTATCTTCGTCTTCTTCATCGTACAACATCCATGGTATCTTTAACTTTAAAACCTGTATGCTATCTTCGTCTTCTTCATCGAGTTGCTATAGTTTTTAATGTAGGTTAGTTAGTTTTTAGATTTTCATTTTTTTGGAACATTTTGCAGCTTTCGACCTTGTTGGTCCCGGTTTGCTATAGGAAAAATACGTAGAGGGGGGGGGGGGGGGGGGGGTAAATACGTATTTTGAAGTTTTTCAACTTCAATTCCTTAACTCAGAGTATAAAGTAAAGTGCTCTTTGGAAATACTAAGACCTAGCCGTGGGCTAGATCGAAAGCAATCACGAATCTCTTGACCTAAGCTTAGAGCTTGATCAAGAGTGAGACTTTACTCTTTGTGCGGAATTTGGTGAGCTATAATCTTTCCTAAGTAATTGAAAATCCAAGTTAAGTTTGTTTATATGCACGTGCAATGGATAATCGAATACTGTAAAGAGATTAAGGTAAGAGAGATACGACACAGAGATTTATAGTGGTTCGGAGATAACGCTCCTACGTCCACTTTGTTGCACGACGGCAACTGTTCTTTTCACTCAAGAACTTGAAGGTTACGGGTCCTTCAAAAACCTGGTCGGGATCGGGCTTCACTTGCCTAGATCAAACGACAGACGTAGTGATTGCGGGTTCACTACACAAACCTAACAAAGACTGGAAGCTTCACTTGCTTCAGTCAGACAGACAGGGAGATTACGGGCTCTCCTTACAGCCTAGCTTCGATCGAGCTTTACACAAACGATGTAAGTGTAAGCTTGGATCTCAACTCTACGATCGAGGCTTCTTCAATCGATGAAAGAAGGGCCTTGGATCTGGACAACCTAACGACAACACTCAAAACCTAACAGACGAAGTTTAGGGTTTTTGGTTGACGACACACTATGAAGAACTCTTTACAGTGAATGCAAAGATTGGCTAGAGTTCTTCTTCTAAGCTTGGATATTTGAAGTGGGCTTAGAATCTAAGTGTGAAGGCTGTGAAGACGAGTTCCGATGAACTGGAAACTCAGAGAACACTTGAAAACAAAGACTCGAAGATTGCTAGAAAGCTGGGGAGTGCTTGTTTGCTGTATGCGCTCGAATGCTCAAGTAGTGTTCTACTTCTTCACGTCTTCATCCTTCACTATTTATAGGCGGAGGGTTGGCTGAGATCCGTTGCTTGGTTGGTGGCCTTGTCCCTCCTCCTCTCGACAGTACTTGCGCAGGCAGTAGCTTTTGCAGACGCGCAGTTTTGGCATTTTGCCGAAAATGGCTAAGTTCCAAGTTTAACAGTAACTGGAGCGAACCAGTACTGTTGCGGCGCCTTTGTCAGCCTGGCAGTCAACTCCTCTGCTCCTCTCCGCTTTCGACACGTGGAGATCTCGTAATTAATGCGGAGATCTCCAGTTGACTGGAGTTCAAATTCGGAGCGGGAATTTGTGCTGTCGCTTTCTGGTAGGTAGTGGCTCGCTTCGCTTTGAAGTTGTAGCGGCCGCTCTGAAGTGAGTCGCTTCGCGGTCATATTTGTAGTGAGTCACTTGGAATAATTTTCCCGAGAAACTTTTTAAGTGAATATTGACCCGCGTTGACTTGCTTCGACTTTTCTTTGTAGCGCACACTTCGCTTCGCTTTAGTGGGTTCACTTGATTCCACTGTAGTGCTCGCTTCGCTTCGCTTTGCTTTGAACTGTAGCGCTCGCTTCGATTCACTTTGCTTTGAACTGTAGCGCTCGCTTCGCTTCACTTTGGCAGAATCACTTTGAATCTACTGTAGCGATCGCTTTGCTTCGCTATTCTTCGGCACGCTTCACTTCAGCTTGCTTGACTTGCTTCGCTTTGGAAAACACACTCAAGCGAGTGGCCTTCACTTGAACTTTTGAAGCCTAATCTAAGCAAAATAAAAGAGCCATCCTAACAGTGTAGGCTTAGAAAAATTCTAACCTATTAACTACATCAAAATGGGTCGCTTGGGAAAAGGACGCTTGGGGTTTTGGGATCTAATCAAAACAAATGACTTCATTTATCAAATGTCCCATGAAGTTCCCCCTTAACAATTTAGTCCTTAACAATTCCCAACAATTTCCCCCTTTTTGATGATGCCAAAACCCATACGACTTAGATAAAATAAATCTAGTCTATCTAACCGTGAAGGGAACTCCAAGCGACTGCTTCCTTTGCAGTTTCGTTTGTAAATTTTTTTTTTTAAGTTCCTTCCCCTTTTTTTTCGGTTAAATTAATGAGTTTGTAGCAGAAATATAAAGTCATTCACAAAGCGAGTAAATGACACAGAAAAGAGACAGAAATTGAAATTTGGATATATGAACAAGAAGTTCACAAAAAAATATGTAAGGAACTTGAAACTCGGAGGTTTCCTGCAGTTCCTTCCCAGTCATCCTCCTTCTCCTACTCCTTTCCTTCTTCCTCCTTCTTCTCTTCTTCTTAAATAGCAGCAGTATCCACGTAGGCTGATAGAACTCTCGATTCCATAGAGTCTACTGTGTGGATACTAGGTCTTCTCCATGCACTCTCCAGCCTGAAGGCTTCAGTTACTTCCTCATCGATAATTCCTCTGTTAGGAACGTCCGTGCCTGGATGATAAGGCATGGCGAATTCCTTTAAAGCTGGTACCTTGACAACAATTGGCTTGGGCTCTGCTTGTTCAGCCATTGTGAAGATTTTGCGGCGCAATCTGTCGTCATAGGTGGCAAGGAAGTTGTTGAGTGCACTTATTCGAGAACACTCATTCTGCAGCGGCACTACCTCCCAGAAATAATAGGCTTTGATGAATAGGTCTTTGTAGTACAGCCACAGCTCGAGCAGATCTTTTGGAATGAAATCCTCGATTTCCCTTCCGTCCAGGTGCTCATCCCTCTGTTTGGCCAACACCTCTTCTGACCTGCTTGACAGTTGAGCCATAGTCTTTTTGAATTTTGCTTCCGACTCGCTGTTCCACGATGGACGCTTCGCATTGAGTCGTTTGCGGATGTAATCTTGCTCCTCCTTGAGAGGATATCGACCAGACTCAACCATCTCCTTCGTAGTCACGTCACATGCATCAATTATGGCTTGAGCTTCACATGCTTCGGACTCTTCTGGCATGAGAGGGATGAAGGCGCTGCGCACTAATGAGGACTGGATGAGTAACACTTCACTGAAGTGTTCCTCGATCCGTGCGTTGATCACTTGGAGTCGCCTTTCATTACTCCTCTCCTTCCTCTCGCCTTTGCTCCTTCCCTCTTCTCTTTCCTTCCTCTTTCTCTCCTCTCTTCCAGCTTTTGAAGCGACTGCTTGCTTGACCTTTTGGCGTTTGGCCTCGGGGTCATTTTGCTTAGAGTCTGGAGCAGCTCGCTTCAATGGCTGCTTCGGTGGTGGGGGAGGTGGCATGTCCTTCTTGGCAGCACTTGGAGGGACGACTGCTGACGAAGTGAGTGCAGCAGTGGTCGTAGTGAGTGCGGCTGTCGAAGTTGGCGCGGCGTCTGAAGTGGGCACCTTGGGGGTAGCGGCCACTTGGGAGCTAGATGAAGCACCTGCAGCAATAGAATCTTTTGTTAGTTTAAACACCTGCTCCAACTCCCACGCCAAGGCAGCATCCTTCTCCACCTGCACCCTCTTTTCCTCCTTCGTGATCACAGTGACTGGAGGATGTCGTGCAATCGAAGCACTCATCACTTTTTCTTGAAGCGGCCTACTGGGCTCTTCAAGTTGTTTCAGTAACTCCTCCTCCGAGAGTTTTTCCTTCCCTTTCCTCGCTTCATCATCCACTCCCTCCTTATCTCCTCCATCACCACTTCCTTCTTCCAACATTAACTCCACACCGACTCTCCTTCCTCCTGAACCTCCAGCTTCACCTTGCTCTACTAGCCCTTCCCTCATTTGTCCTTCCCCCTTTTTGGCATCATCAAAGCCAGGGGTTAGGATTATAGATTTTCCAGAGAGGGATTGTTGTAGTGAATTGACTGTGTTGAGGACAGTCTGAAGCATCTGCTGGGTTTTGTCCATGGATGGCGCCACAATTTCAGCAGTCTTGATAGATATCTCTTCAAGTAGATATTCGCACTGCCTCTCTCGCTCTACAACAGACGCCATCATGCTCTCTAAAGGCTCCACCTCTCTGAAGCGAGCCTCCAGCTCCGCTTCTATGGCTTTGGTGATCTTCTTGGTTTCTTCTTGAAGTGTGAGATCCAAGTGTTCCTTGGACGCTTCAAGTTCTGCCTTCATCACTGCAAGCCTCCTTTCCCTTCGATTGAGAGAGTTGTGAAATTCGGCATCTGCAGTGATCCGTGCTGTGAGAGTTTCTTTCAGTCTCTTGACTTTCTGCAGTAGGATTGATAGTTCAGCATTCTTCAAGTCAAGAGCCTGTGCACTGCTCCTCAGACTCTCCAGTTCTCTCTTGTCAATTGCACTCTCATCCTTGACTCCCTTCAACTCAGCTCGAAGTGAGTCAAGAGCCTTTTTGGTGTTGAGGAGCTCACTTCCCTTCAACACTAGTTCTCCCTCCCTATCCTCAACCTTCTCCTTCAGCTCCTTCACCTCCTTCTCTAACACCTTCTTCTCTTTGGCAAGAGCGATCAACTTGGCATTGACCTCCCTCAAGCGGCTTCTTTCTGCCTCAAGCAAGCCCTTGAGTTCGGTGATGGTTTTGGTGTTATCATCCACAAGCTTCACCTGCGCCTCCAGCGCCTTTTCTTTCTCCTCTAGGAGCCTCTCCTTCTCCTCCACCTTTCCCTCCAATTCCTTTTTCTTCCTGTCATAGTCTTCTCTAAGACTGATGACCTCCCCCGCCTTCCTCTCCAACTCTTCACTTTTCTTCGTAATCTCGCTTTGGAGACTAGCGATCTCCGCATCCTTCAACTCCACCTCCTCCCTATGCTCTCTGATCAGCTTCCTTTCATGAGAGGAGGGCACTCGCTTCGGAACAGTAGCGAGTGGATATGATTCCTTCACCTTTGCATCCAGCTTCTCCCAGAAGCTGGTCCCTTCAAGGAAGGCATGGAAGCCATTTTCGCCTATGAAGTTGAGTGTTTTGGCCTCCATCTGAATCAGTTCCTCTTCTGTAAAGGCTTTGAGGAGTCTGAAAATCTTGTAGTACTCCGTTCCTCGGTACGTGATGTACGTCAGAAAGTCGACTACATTCGTGTAGAACACGTCGCTCCATGCAACGCTCGCGGAGCTGAGATTGTAGCGAAGGTTGATAGTTTCAGCGGCTTGCTCTCTGTCCAGGACATAGCGTTCCAGAGCCCGCTTGTGTATGGTGAGGGCAGGGGTTATGAATTGAGGAATGATGGGTTGTTCCCCTACAGTTTGGGCGGTATCGGCTGTAGCTGCCGATGTCGAGAGAGATTGGATAGGTGATGAGGTTTCGGAAATCTGGATGGCTTCAGTGGGTGGTGGTTGGATAGTTTCGGTGGGTGGTGGTTGTATAGGCTGGGATTGAAGTGGGGTGAATGAAGTGTAGGCAGCAGCTTCATCTGTGCTAAGGAATGGAACAGTGGGAATGTGAAAAGAAGATGCTGACTCTTGTTCATGGGGAGAGAGGGGGGTTATCTGTTTTAATGGTTGTTGGGTTGATGAGGATTGAGGTTCTGGTATTTGGGTAAAGTGGGTTTGGATTTGGAGTGAGGGTGATTTGGCTTTGATAGGTAAAGGCTGGGGTTGAGTCGCTTCGATGTCCTCAAGCGGCATCTCCACCGCCTCGCTTTCTTGGACAATCAAATCGACTCGCTTTGTCTTCTTGCCTCGCTTCGGCACGGCTCGCTTCCCGGGTGAAGCGACCGGCTTCACTTGGCTCACTTCGGCTTGCCTTTCGGCAACCGGTCTCGCTACGGGCACTTCAATTTCCAGAAGTCCCAAATCCATCAATTGCTTGGACTTCCTCCATTTGTTGTAGTAAATGGATTGCTTGTTGTAGATTGTGACGTCATCTTCCGGCCATGCTTTGCCCGGGAACTTCTTCTCCAAGGCATAGGAAAGCCTTGAGAAGAACTTCAGTTTCCCCTTGCGGAGAATCTGATCGACGCTCCCCTTCACGAACGCAAAGTCGGCAGCAGCTTCATGGATTTGATTGAGGAACCAGTTATGCCAATTGAAGCTGGTTCCGGTGAGGCTGTCGACGATGACTGCTGTGGCGATCAGCTTCGTCTCAGAGAGAGTATCCAAGGTTCCGATGTAGCACGCGACACTCTTCGAGAAGAGTTCGCAAATGTGGTTGAAGGGGGCCTTCAAACTCGAACGAATACTTGCCTCCTTGAAATTTGGATCGGCTTCGGCGGTTGCAAAACGACCGTACTGAACTCCGGCCGAGAGACCCAAATCCAGTAATGAGTCTCCTCCTTCTCTCGGCAAGTTGAACGTGCCGATCAGCTCATTCATGTCCACCTCCACTGGCCTCCTCGTCTGTGGATCGGTGAAAGAGGATATGTTCTGCTCCTTCCTCAAATTTAGCAGGAGCTCACCGACGGCTTTGGCCAGAATCTTTGACGGGACTGCCGTCACAAACTTCCATAGGCCGGCCTTGGTCACGGCCCTACGGAGAAATCCATTCCTCTCGATGATGGCTGGATCGAGATGAGGCTCGACATTAATGTGTTTGTCGACCTCCGCGAGAAACTCCTCCATCGTCTCGGTATTCTTCTTCTTTCCCATGGTGATTTTGAAAGATTTTGAAGAAAATTTTAACAATGAAGTAGAAAGGGTTGAGACTCGTGAGTTGCAGAGTAATTGCAGATCTAACACGAGAATGGCAAATTTAGAAGGCTGTGAAAATTTCTGCAGTTCTGCCTCGACCCATATATATAGAATTAGGTTATGGCTGACGTGGCAGGGGTAGGACGGTAATAACGCCGAAAATCCTGTAGGTAGGCGGCGGACGTGCGGTGATGGATCTGACGTGTCCGGCGTCATCACAGTAAAAGTGAACCGCCACTTGCTCGGCGTCGCCACGTGGCCTTCTATGGTTGGCTTGTCGTATACGGCGTTGATCGAACGGCTCCAGATTGGGGCCTGTTGAGATTCGACGGCTGGATTTTCTCTGCCTTTTCCCGCTTCAAATTCAAGCGTGTGAACACGCGCCCGTTATTTCCGTCGTTCCTGCACCTGCATTAAATGCACAGCAGAAAGTAAAATTGCACTCGAGTGCAGACAGCTCATACTCGCTTCATGCCCGCTCGCTTCGAGTTGGGCCGCTACGCCTTGACTCGCTTGAGAGGCATTCGCTTGAGTGACTGTTCTGCACTCGCTTGCGATGGCTAGCTTTGAGTGACGAAGCACTCGCTTGGCCATCTGAAGCGACTGGAATAAGAAATTGAATTTCTTTGCTTAATTTAAAATGTTTCTGACTTACATACTTCGAGGATAAACAAGAGTGTTTTCCTCTTTGTATTTGTGTCAGATTCATTTCATATTTTCCACGTAGTGAGTGAAGGTTTCTAGCACGCTTCGGCTCACTTAGTGTACTTAAAATTGAAACACTTACCAGTCAATCTCACTTCGTAGGAGATTGATACCACAAATTGAAGACTTCATTTGAATTAGATACCACCTGTTGAATGCTACACGTTGAGTTAGATCTTCATGGCATTCATCTTCATGGCATTCATCTTCCTCTACGAATTAGAGAGTCCTCCATCGAAGTGAATGGGGGAGAAAATGAATAAAGTACACAAGCTTACTGCAACCCGAAGGGAGCATCACGTAAGTGTACTTATTCACGACGAATGGGGGATGAGTACAAGTCCTTATCTCAGAGCAGAAATGGACAGGATGACAATGAGAATGCTCTGACAAGACAATCTCGTATTTTACGCAGAAGCATGTCACCAGCTCTGCAACCTTTTGTATAAAAAGGTAAACCTTCAAGCTTTCCTACATTCTAGAGAATGAATCTGCAGTTGGTTCGCTTTGACCCAAGCTAGGGCAAATTGAAGCAATGCAGAACTCAAGATTGCAGCATTCTTGCTCGCTTTGGAAGTAGCTTGCTCCGAGAGAAGCATTAGTTCCCCCTTAACCATATACTTAACAATTCCATTAAGTTGGTAGGGAACTTCTTCCATTACTCCACCTTTCTCCACCTAACTTCATTTTCTTCAAGCGAGTGAGATTTGAAGTGGCTCGCTTGAGTTGGTGAAGATCCGAAGTGAGTGACGCTCAAGAGAACAAGCGAACACTCCTCCGTGCATCCTGGAACTAGCATTCTTCACCAGGGTCTAATAACCCTAATTCCATGCATAGCTGGTTGAATCGAGACTCAGCTAGAGGCTTGGTGAGGATATCTGCTCGCTGGAGATCGGTATGGATTTTCTCGAGCTTGATATCCTTCTTCTCGACATGATCACGAATGAAATGATGTCGAATTTCCACATGCTTGCACCTGGTGTGAAGCACTGGATTCTGCGAGATACATATGGCACTGTTGTTGTCGCAGAAGATCGGAATTTCATTCGCTTCAACTTTGTAGTCCTTCAACTGTTGACGAAGCCATAGGATTTGAGAACAGCAGCTTCCTGCGGCCATATATTCAGCTTCCGTTGTTGAAGTGGCTACGCTTGTTTGCTTCTTTGAGAACCATGAGATTAGCTTGCTTCCCAAGAACTGACATGTGCCCGACGTTGATTTCCTGTCAACTCGGCACCCTCCATAGTCAGCATCGGAATATCCAGTGAGCTCCAAATTGTCCTCCGCTGGATACCACAGACCCATGTTGACAGTGCCCTTTAAATATCGAAGAATTCTCTTGGCAGCTTCAAGATGGCTGTGCTTGGGGTTACTTTGGAAGCGAGCGCAGACTCCGACTGCAAAAGCAATGTCTGGCCTACTTGCAGTGAGATAGAGGAGTGACCCGATTAGGGCACGATAATCTGTAGGATCTACAGATTTTCCTCCTTCGTCTGGCTCCATCTTCCAGTTGGTATTCATAGGAATCTTCACAGCTTTAGCATGTTGAACACCAAACTTGGCAAGCATATCTCTAGTGTACTTGGCCTGGTTGATGAAAATTCCATTATCCTGCTGCTTCACTTGAAGACCTAGAAAGCAGCTCATCAAGCCAATCATCGACATCTCATACTTGGTCTTCATTAGCTCTCCAAACTTCTCGCTAAGCGACTGGTTTGGTGACCCAAATATGATGTCGTCCACGTAGATCTGGACCCATAGCATATCATCTCCATGATTTATGGTGAAGAGAGTCCGATCTATCTTTCCCTTTTGGAATCCATTTTCCACTAGGAATTGAGATAATGTATCATACCAAGCTCTGGGAGCTTGCTTCAACCCATACAGGGCTTTCTTCAAGCGATACACTTTATCTCCCTGCTCGAAACCCGGTGGCTACTCCACATACACTTCTTCCTTGAGCTCACCGTTGAGGAATGCGCTCTTCACATCCATTTGGTACACTTTGAATTTCTTGGCCGCTGCATAGGCTAGAAATAAACGGATCGCTTCAAGACGTGCCACGGGAGCGAAGGTCTCGTCAAAGTCGATTCCTTCCTCTTGGCAGTAGCCTTTGGCAACTAGTCGCGCCTTGTTCCTCACTACGTTGTGGTCCTCGTCCGTCTTGTTCTTGAACACCCACTTGGTGCCAATAACATGCTGAAACTTGGGACGATCCACGAGGTACCATACGTCGTTCCTGGTGAACTGATTCAGCTCTTCTTGCATGGCGATCACCCAGTTAGAATCGGCTAGGGCTTCCTCCACGCTTGATGGCTCAATGTTTGAGAGAAAGCAACTGAACATGGCACTTTCTCCAAACACTTGACTTCTGGTCACTACACCCTTGGATGGATCTCCAATGATTTGGCTAGGTGAGTGATCCTTGAGCCACACTCGCTTTGATCCGCCAGCTTCATCTTCATCCGCTTCCTTGTCGCTCGCTTCATCATCTGACGCGACTGGATTAGGTGCTTGGCCTGCACTAGCTTCAGGAATCTTGGGGGCAGCTTCGACTTCTCCTTTGGGATCCTGCTCGCTTGAGTCCTTGAACTCATCATCTTCATCAAGCACGTCCCAAGAGAGTTGATTTGAGGGTTCCTTGCTTTGATCCTTTTCATTCGCTTGGGCCTGTTCATGTGGAAGACTTAAAGAAGATTCATCAAATACGACATGGGGTGATTCCTCCACAATTAGGGTTTTACAGTTGAATACTCTGTAGGCTTTGCTAGATGTAGAGTATCCTAAGAATACTCCTTCATCAGCTTTGCTTTCAAAGGCTTTCAACTGTGACTTCCCATTGTTGTGAATGAAGACCCTACAACCAAAAATATGGAAATAAGAAATGTTAGGAATTCTCCCTGTCCATATTTCATATGGAGTCTTGTCGTGTCGTTTGTTGAGAAGCGTCCGATTCTGTGTGTAGCACGCCGTGTTGGCAGCTTCAGCCCAATACTTCATCGGAAGCTTCGAGTCAGCAATCATGGTGCGAACGGCTTCTTTGATGATTCGATTCCTTCTTTCAGCAACTCCATTCTGCTGAGGAGTGCGTACTGAAGACGTTTGATGTGCTATGCCATGCTCCGTGCAGTACGCTTCAATTGTAGAGTTCAGGAACTCTGTGCCTTTGTCGGAGCGAATGGTCACGATAGCTTGATTCTTTTCCACCGCCAATCGCTTGAGTAGTTGTGGCAGTTTGGTCAGTGTCTCCTTCTTGCTGAATAGAAATACAACCCAAGTGTAGCGAGAGAAATCGTCGACTACAACTAGAGTGTACTTTCTTCCATTTACACTAACTGGAGTAACTGGACCAAACAGATCCATGTGAAGCAGCTCGAGCACTCGCTTTGATGAGGCTTCTTCGAGACTGGCGAAGTGCTTCTTCGTCTGCTTCCCTCGTTGGCATGGTGAGCATGGATGGTCTTTGATGAAGACTTCATTCGGTATGCCTTGCACCAAACCTTTTCGAGCTAAGCGATTGATAGCTTTGAAATTGAGGTGGTTCAAGCGTCTGTGCCATAGCCATCCAATTTCTGTAGCACTTCTTGCAACTAGACAAGTTTCCTCCTTGCAGCTGTCCCATTGTGCTATGTAGACATTCCTTTGTCTAACTCCAGTGAGCACAATTTGGGATGTGAGTTTGCTCTTCACAATGCACTTGTTGGAGATGAACTCCACCCTGTACCCTTTATCACAAAACTGTGAAATAGATAACAGGTTGTGCTTGAGTCCTTCCACATAGGAGACTTCTTCAATTGTGAGTTTTCCAATTTTCAGTGCGCCGTATCCCCTGGTGCTTCCTCGAGAGTTGTCACCAAAGGTTACGTGTGGACCCTTCTTCTCTATGTAGTTGTGAAGTAGAGCTTTCATGCCGGTCATGTGTCTTGAACATCCACTGTCCAAGTACCAAACTAGTTGACCCTCACTTGGCATGGGATCCACGGCGCTCACCTGCAATTAGACAGATTTTGGTACCCAAATCAGTTTGGGTCCTTGCAGGTTAGTTCCCTTAGGTACCCACACTTGCTTCACTCTCTTTTGAGATGAAACTTGTGTCTTGGGTTTCTCGACCTTCGAAAACTTGGTGTTCTGCCTAGAAGCAGCTTCACACGTGCAACAGTGTGTGCAAGAGGGGTAGCGGCTCGCTTCAGTCCTACCTATGCTCTTCCCACTTTGCTTATATCCTGAAGCAACTCGCTTCGGATTAGCTTTGGGTTTAGAGACTGACTTAGGGTTTCTAGTCTGTTGAAGCGGCTCGCTTGGTTTCCTCGAAGCGGTCCAACTAGGGTTTTGACCCCGACTCGCTTGAGTAACCTTGGAAGTTTGAAGCGGCCTCTTGGACCATCTCCAGTCCGGATAACGTGACACATAGACATTACTCCTCTTTTTAGGAGGTAGATCCTTTGTCTCTCGTGTCTTGGCTTGAGACTTAGAAGCTTCAACAGTTCTCCCTTTACCCTTGGATTGGTAAGACTTAGCATGTTGAGTGCTAGGGATTGTTGAATTTTGCTTGCCCTTAGGATCTGCCCTTAAAGATATAGACATCTTCATTGGCTTCCTTTTAGGGTTCTCAGCCACTTTGCCTTTATCCTTGTTGGTGGTCGCTTTGGATGCAGTGGGCAATTCCAAAGTGACTGATGGTGTAGTGTGTGATGCACCAACAAAGACAGTCGGCTTGGGAGGTCCACCCTCATATCCAAGGCCAGCTTTTCTACCAAAAGGCAGAAGCGAGCCCTCTAGTGCCTGCTTAGCATATGATGCTTTGTTCAAGTTGGCAACTAGAGTGGACTGGGTTTCATACCTTCCCTCCAAGCTTTGATGTCTAGCGAAGAGATCCTCGAACTTACTAGTCATAGCCCTTAAATTAAGTTTGACTTCGTCAAGCTCACGGGTTAGCTTTCGGTTCTCCTTCTCGCTTTGAGACAGAGCTTGTTTTACCACTTCGTGGTCGCTTGACAATTTCTGGTGTTTGTTAAACAACTCACTCCATGTAGAGGATTGTTCTTCCTCATTGACAGTGTGTGCTAGTGTAATTGAAGTGATTGAAGGATAGAAGAATACCTCTCCCGTTTCTTCATCGGTGAGCGCCATAAATCCAAGATCCTCACCATCACTGGAATTTGGATCGGTGAATGCATCTGAGTCGCTTGGTGGATCTTCAGTTGTAGCGACCGGCACTTCACTCGCTACGAGCGCTCGCCTTGGAGCATCCCTCTTGGCCTTCAATTCTTCGCGCTCTTTGGCACTTAGCTTTGGGCAATCGGATTTGTAGTGGCCCATCTTGTGGCAGTGGTAACACTCCACTTCCATCATGTCGCGCGGGATTGGCTTGGTCGTCTCTTCTCTCTTTCCTTTTCCTTCTCGAGCATCAGTGCTCCTCCCTTTGTACTGCTTGTAGAATCTTTTGTACTTGCCCACTCGAGAGTTCATTTTGTTGAAGTTCTTGGATAAGAACGCAATGTGTTCTTCCAATTCTTCTCTCGTCATCTTGGCTAGCGACTGCTCGCTTGGCCCTTCGGCAGCTTTGAATGCTACTCCTTTTGACGTAGTGGGCGCTTCATCCTCGTCGTCGAGGCTCATTCGATTCAGATCAAACTCGTGAGCTTTGAGCTCGGAGAACAACACTTCTGGCGTGAGCTTCGTTAGATCCTTGGTAGCTAGATATAGCTCCTTCATAGTCTGCCACTTCCTTGTGAGAGCACGGACTATTTTCAGATTTACTTCCTTGTCTGTGAGTTCCTTCCCAAGCGAGTTGAGAGTTGCAGTAATGTTGGTAACTCTCAGCTCGAAGGCGTCGATGGACTCTCCTTACTTCATCACCAAATTTTCAAACTCCCGCATCTGAACGGCGAGCTTGTTTTCCTTGATTTTGTCTGTTCCTTGAGAAATGAGGGCTAGAGTTTCCCACATCTCCTTTGCTGTTGCGCACTTCCTAATCCCTGGAAGGTATGCGTCTGACACGGTGCTCTGCATCGTGTGGCGTGCAATCTTGTCAAGGTTGGCAACTTTGAAGTCATTTGGAGTATACTCATCCTTATCCTTCTCCACGTACTGTTGTCGAACGTGGGCTGGACGACCTTCAGCGGCTGGAACCTCCACAGATATGACTTTCATGATTTCAATTGGTCCGTCTTCAATGACTTCCCACATCCGGTCATGGATTGAGCATAGGAAGCTCTCGACACGGAAACTCCATATCTCGTATCCTTCGATCGAGAACTGTGGAAGATTTGATGCACTGTATGTAGACATAGCAAACTATCAGCAGTAAATGCAATATGTGTGGGTGAGGTTTTGATGCACTTAGGAAATAGGATCCGGTTCAGTGAGACAACGTGAAGTGAGTGGGGACTCACTTCGGATATGCAAAGCAGAGGCTCGAAAGAACCGCTGCTCTGATACCACTTGTTGGTCCCGGTTTGCTATAGGAAAAATACGTAGAGGGGGGGGGGGGGTGAATACGTATTTTGAAGTTTTTCAACTTCAATTCCTTAACTCAGAGTATAAAGTAAAGTGCTCTTTGGAAATACTAAGACCTAGCCGTGGGCTAGATCGAAAGCAATCACGAATCTCTTGACCTAAGCTTAGAGCTTGATCAAGAGTGAGACTTTACTCTTTGTGCGGAATTTGGTGAGCTATAATCTTTCCTAAGTAATTGAAAATCCAAGTTAAGTTTGTTTATATGCACGTGCAATGGATAATCGAATACTGTAAAGAGATTAAGGTAAGAGAGATACGACACAGAGATTTATAGTGGTTCGGAGATAACGCTCCTACGTCCACTTTGTTGCACGACGGCAACTGTTCTTTTCACTCAAGAACTTGAAGGTTACGGGTCCTTCAAAAACCTGGTCGGGATCGGGCTTCACTTGCCTAGATCAAACGACAGACGTAGTGATTGCGGGTTCACTACACAAACCTAACAAAGACTGGAAGCTTCACTTGCTTCAGTCAGACAGACAGGGAGATTACGGGCTCTCCTTACAGCCTAGCTTCGATCGAGCTTTACACAAACGATGTAAGTGTAAGCTTGGATCTCAACTCTACGATCGAGGCTTCTTCAATCGATGAAAGAAGGGCCTTGGATCTGGACAACCTAACGACAACACTCAAAACCTAACATACGAAGTTTAGGGTTTTTGGTTGACGACACACTATGAAGAACTCTTTACAGTGAATGCAAAGATTGGCTAGAGTTCTTCTTCTAAGCTTGGATATTTGAAGTGGGCTTAGAATCTAAGTGTGAAGGCTGTGAAGACGAGTTCCGATGAACTGGAAACTCGGAGAACACTTGAAAACAAAGACTCGAAGATTGCTAGAAAGCTGGGGAGTGCTTGTTTGCTGTATGCGCTCGAATGCTCAAGTAGTGTTCTACTTCTTCACGTCTTCATCCTTCACTATTTATAGGCGGAGGGTTGGCTGAGATCCGTTGCTTGGTTGGTGGCCTTGTCCCTCCTCCTCTCGACAGTACTTGCGCAGGCAGTAGCTTTTGCAGACGCGCAGTTTTGGCATTTTGCTGAAAATGGCTAAGTTCCAAGTTTAACAGTAACTGGAGCGAACCAGTACTGTTGCGGCGCCTTTGTCGGCCTGGCAGTCAACTCCTCTGCTCCTCTCCGCTTTCGACACGTGGAGATCTCGTAATTAATGCGGAGATCTCCAGTTGACTGGAGTTCAAATTTGGAGCGGGAATTTGTGCTGTCGCTTTCTGGTAGGTAGTGGCTCGCTTCGCTTTGAAGTTGTAGCGGCCGCTCTGAAGTGAGTCGCTTCGCGGTCATATTTGTAGTGAGTCACTTGGGAATAATTTTCCCGAGAAACTTTTTAAGTGAATATTGACCCGCGTTGACTTGCTTCGACTTTTCTTTGTAGCGCACACTTCGCTTCGCTTTAGTGGGTTCACTTGATTCCACTGTAGTGCTCGCTTCGCTTCGCTTTGCTTTGAACTGTAGCGCTCGCTTCGCTTCACTTTGCTTTGAACTGTAGCGCTCGCTTCGCTTCACTTTGGCAGAATCACTTTGAATCTACTGTAGCGATCGCTTTGCTTCGCTATTCTTCGGCACGCTTCACTTCAGCTTGCTTGACTTGCTTCGCTTTGGAAAACACACTCAAGCGAGTGGCCTTCACTTGAACTTTTGAAGCCTAATCTAAGCAAAATAAAAGAGCCATCCTAACAGTGTAGGCTTAGAAAAATTCTAACCTATTAACTACATCAAAATGGGTCGCTTGGGAAAAGGACGCTTGGGGTTTTGGGATCTAATCAAAACAAATGACTTCATTTATCAAATGTCCCATGAAGTTCCCCCTTAACAATTTAGTCCTTAACAATTCCCAACAGACCTTCATGTCCGCCGTTCATTTTTAAGCTTCTGTGTTTTTACTGTTCATGAACAGTAAAAACACAGATTGAGGAAGATGCAGCTTTTTTTTTTTTTTTTTCCTTTTTTTGTTTTGATTCATGTTTGTGAGTTTGGATGGGTTAGAATTTACATATTCTCACCTTTCTCTGACAACGTATGAATAGTAGCTGAGGAGTAAATTGAACGACTACGTACGGATATGAATAGTAACTTCATTACCATGTTATTGTACAATGGGTTAGAATTTACATATTTACAGAAGTATGTTTTCTCACCATGTTATTGTTCATGTTACTAATGCAGTTAGAAAATATACCATTTATTACCACTACTGTAAGAATTTATAACTTTATTACTAATGTCCTTAAAACTGGTTAGAAATGTATGGAATTATTATGTACTATCGCTCCCTTTTTGTATAGATAGTAAGATTTGTTATGTTTTGTTATTTAATTGAATGATCACATGTTAGAATTCTTAATTATAAATTATAATCGAACCTGTTAAATGATCACATGTTAGAATTCCCACCTTTCCCACTTTTTTTTAACATGTTTTCATTTTCATATCTGTATTTTTCAGTGCAATGGCGACTCCTTTGATTGTTGTTCATGGTGGGTTGTGGTGTAACGGTACATACAATGGTGGTACAAAAGTGTATATACCAATTCCTAAGGAAGGTTTGACTTTTCAAGAATTATTGGAGAAGATCGGAGATCGTTTGGAGAAGGACACTAACCGATTCTCATTTGAAATTATATCTTTAGTTCAAGTTGACGAAGGTGAACTTATAAAAATGAAAGTTACCAACAATTTCGAATGGTCTGCATTGATGGATATGCCCCAATTTCCCACTATTTATGTGAGTGCATTCCCTAAATTCAAGCCCCCCCCCCCCCCCCCCCCCCGTACTCCAAAGAAATTGTTGCTGTAGAGCAGCCGTCCTTGTCAAATTCCAATTCTCTTCTTCGAAGCAACAACAGATTGGATACTATATTCAATGCAGCTACACATTATTCGAGTTCGAGGGTGGTCGATCCACTACCTATTAGCACAGAACCTAATATCACAGGTAACATTGAATTTGGTTCTATCTTCATGAAGAAAGAAACGATGATATCCGCTGTGCATTCTTACCATTTGAAAAAGTTTGCTGAGTTCCGAACCGTTAAGTCAAGTCCAATTAGATACATTCTTCAGTGCAAGTTCCCATTGACTTGTGTGTTTTGTTTAAAGAGCAAATCTGTTGGTTGTTCTTGGAGAATTTACAAGCTTGTTGACCACACATGTATGTCTGATTTGAGAATGGCTTCGGAGCCGACCACATCTTCAAGAGCTGTTGCTGAGTTTATTCTCCCAAACATGTCTGAGGATGGATTTGTGTTTAGGCCCCGTGATATACAGGGGCAGTTCTTAAGAAATTTCGGTGTTAGATTGAAATATCCCACTGCCTTGGCTGGTAAGAATCTAGCCCTGAAAGCTATTTATGGAGATCATCACAAGTCATTTCAGGTTCGAATTTTAATAACATTCATAGAATTTCTAATATATGTTATTTGTTTACATTTATTCAAACGTTAGATTTATTAATTTCCTACTTTAATAACCAAGAGTTAGTTAATAATATTGTATTCCAACCATGATTATGCTTTATAATTGTTCATGATTATAAGTTTGCACAAATAGTTAGAATTCTTATATATTCTTACTAATGCAACAACTCACAGTTGTAAGAATTGAATTATTCTCGTAAGAAATTGAATGATTCTCATCACATCCCCTCAGTCATAACTTATATTCTAATATAATTTTCAGATGCTTGCCAAATATCTGTACATCCTCCAAAAAATGAATCCTGGATCTGTTGTCTACATACAGACGGATGTGGACAAAACGTTCCAGTACTGTTTCTTTGCATTAGATGCAGTTATTAGAGCATTTCGCTATTGTCGGCCGGTGATAGTTATTGATGCTACTCATTTGAAGGGACCCTACAAGGGTGTCATGTTTTGTGCTTCCACCAAGGATGGAAATGAACAAATATTGCCTTTGGCATTCGGCATCGGCGACAAAGAGAATGATTTGTCATGGAAGTGGTTCTTGACTCATGTACGGGACAGTTTTGGTGCCCCGGATAATCTCTTAATTGTTTCAGACCAACACGTTAGCATAAAGAATGCAATCGAATTTGCATTCCCAGGTATATATTTATATGTATAACATGTTAAACAATTATTACCCTTAAACAGTTGCATTTACATAAGTCATCTTCACTTAATGCAGGCACATCGCACGGTCTTTGTACGTATCACATCCAGGGAAACCTTAGGACCTTCGGTGCTAGTATTATCGACATTTTCCATCTGGCTGCAAATGCATACAAGGAAGATGATTTCAATGAGCATATGAGAAATCTTGAAATATCAGCACCCGGTGCCTATTCCAAGTTGTTGGACATTGACCCCAATAGGTGGGCAAGGAGCAAGTGCCTCGTTAGACGTTATGCATTTGGCACATCCAATGCTGTCGAGTCATTAAACGGGAGGTTGAAATGGGCTAGGAAATTGCCAGTAACGTCTTTATTGGAGTATGCTCGGAATCTGTCCCAATCTTGGTTTTTCCAGCATAGGACCACATCCGCCAATTGCGATAAAGAGGTCGCTGAATATGCTCAAAAAAGGATGAGAAATGTCATTGCCAAGGAAATTTATTGTCTGTGCAACCCATATCTAATTTCTTATTCAATATTATTTCTGGCACGACCACTAATATTGTGGATTTAGATAAGCGGGAGTGTACTTGCAATGTTTTTCAGACAGATCTTTTTCCTTGTTCACATGCTGCAGCTTCCATCAGGTATGATTTCTCACCTTCAGGTTAGAATTTACATAGTCTCTTACTTACATCTATACATTTATAGTTAGAATTGTTCTTACTCTCTCGAAATCGCAGGTACCGTAATGAAAGCCCACTGTCATATGTCCATTCACACTATTCTACTCAAACATGGAGAAGTATATATGCATCAGTGATCATGCCTGTGCCCCCCCTCTCAGATTGGCACCTCCCTGAAGAAATCGAGTCTCGGTTTGTTGGTACTCCTTCAAATCCCAAGCAAGCTGGTAGGCCACCCACAAACCGTATACCATCTGGAGTACCTCCTATTAAAAAACCTCGTAAGGCAAATTGTACGAGATGCAAACAGCGGGGTCGTTATGCAAATGCGTGCACCGTATTCATAGATGTTTCTGTACAAGACATTCCATTATTGGAATCTGAAGGATGCAGCAATGTACCAAAGAAACAACTGCGAAAACCTAAGAAATGCGGTATATGCGGTGTTGCAGGTCACACCCGGCCCACCTGTAAAGATCCGCGTAGGTTCGACTGATTTCTATGTTTAACTTTTTGTATAGCTAAGTGATTTAGAACATGACAAGTTTAAACCTCGCATAAATTTTTTTGTAATTTCGACTTGTCTTGGTTAGCATTTTGTATATTGGAATGAAATCAATCAGTATATTCCACCTCGTCTCGTGGCATTCCCAACAGGTTTTGTCCATCCGTTATAAATACCAATTTTCTTACGTTATGATCGCATGTGTTGAGTTAGAATGTAGTAAATTATAACCTATTGCGTGGCATTCCCAAAAGGTTCATTCCACCCTTTAGAAATACCAACTTGCTGACTTCATAGTCGCATATCAAGAGTTAGAATTTATTACTTTATACTCTCATATTAAGAGTTAGAATTTGGTATATTCTAACCTATACCGTGGCATCCCCAACGGGTTCATTCCACCCGTTAGAAATATAAACTTTCTAACTGATTGGTGTTTAGTTGTTAGGTTTTTCGTTGTGTTTTCGTGTTCATCTTCATTGTGTTTTGTGTCTTTTAGTGTGTCTTTTGGCTATGATTCGTTTGTTTGGAGTTTTTGGTACTTGTAGGATGAAAAGGGTGGAAACGAGAAGAAAACGAGAAGAAAGGTTGTTGAGCAATCATTGACCTCGAGTTCTAACCTCTCATGATTTTATTGAAGATTCATTTTGGATGTAATGAAAGCATTATATCGAAGAGGGGTTCGATAGGAGCACATAGGCGAAAACGGAGGTCAATTCGGAGTTCGAATGAGGAAGATACGGCCGAAACAAGAGAGTCGCGCGCGAACGTGCCAGTACCTGATCTGGACGACCGTCCAGATTTCATGCAGCATCTGGACGAGCGGCCAAACATATGCGAAGGGTTTAGGCAGTTCCTGATCTGGACGACCGTCCAGAATTCCCTCAGCATCTGGACGATCGTCCAGATGTCGGCGTCCAGCTGTGTTTCCTTATTTAATTAGGTTTTCTTCCTAGTATATATATTAGTGCCTTGGACGAATTTTGTAACATCTTAGACCACCTTTTATCATTATTTAGCTTTAGTTTTCAGATTCAAATACTTTAGTTTAGCTTTCTATTGTTCGGATCCGGATTCGTTCTTCGTTTTTGCAATTTAATTCAAGACGTTTTATTTAATTCAAGTTCTTCGTTCTTCGTCTCAATTTTCGTAAGTTCTGTTACTGCTTTCGTTTATTCGTTTTAATTGCTTGCTTTCGTTTTAGATTCGTTTTCTTAATTGCTCCGTTTATGTTCCTTAGTTTAATTTCGTTCTTTCGATTTCTAGTTTAAAGTTTAGATTCGTTTTTCTAGTTTCGATTCTCTCGTTTTTCAAAGCTTTCAAGTTAGATTAATTAGCCTTTTAATTTCCAGATTTTAATTCATCATGTCTAAGTTAGTTTATGCTTTCTTCTTTGCTTTCTTTATTGCTTTCTTTTCGATTTTCGCCTAGGTAGATTTATTGCTTTCTTCTAGTTTAATTCTCTAAGTTTATTTAGTTCTATTTATTTCCAGCTTTTAGATTAGTTTTATTTGCTTTGATTTATTTGCTTTGATTTATTTTCTTGCCTAGGATTTAAAATCAAAACCCCAAAAATATTCTTTACTTGCTTTCTTAGATTAGGTTTTACTACATAATTAATTGCCCTGTTAAGTTTTCCTTGAGATTCGATACTTATGTTTTACTTGCTAGTGCTACGATAGATTTCGTCTATTGCGAACACTTTTTAGTGAAACAAATTTTGGCGCCGTTGCCGGGAAAACTTTAGGCTTTTGATTGTGTAGTATTTTTATTTGCTTTATTTTTATTTGTGTTTATTCGATTTCTTGTTTCTCCCACTCGGTGCGTTTAACCCTTTTGTTGAGTGTTGTTATGCATGGTCGCCGAAGTCTTCAAAGGAATTTAGCGCCCTACGTCGACAACATCCATCAAAGGAAAGCGATCTTAGCCGCGAAGGAGAAGGAGGAGATCGATTCTCAAGACTTTGGTTTAGTCTTGTTGTTTGCAGAGCCCGAAGCCATGGCAGCTAGAGTCATGGGCCATTTTGCTCGCCCCACATTCACAGCCACCACTTCAGCGATTGTCCTGACGGAAGCGGTCAGGAATCATGAGCTTAACCCTCACCACATGGCGTTGCTCCCGTCCTACCACGCGCTGCCCAACGAAGATGCTTTGACATTCATCCGAGAATTTTGCACGGTGGTTCAGACTTTCCCACTTTCGGGACTCACGGAGGACAATCTCAAGATGAAGTGTTTCCCGTACACCTTGAAGGATCGAGCAAAGTCATGGTATTTGGCGCTCCCGGCCAACTCTCTCACCACTTGGAATGCGGTGTGTGAGAGATTCATGCTTAAGTACTACCCGAACCGCAAGACTCAAGAGGTGCGGTCGAAGATCATGAACTTTTCCCAAGACAACGATGAGCCTTTTCACGAAGCATGGGAGAGGTTCCAAGAGCTACTTCAACAATGCCCACATCATCAAATGGCATCGGAGTTGCTTTGGCAATATTTTTACGACGCCCTCAACCAGACTTGTCAGTTCATGGTGGACAGTTCGGCCGGAGGCAACATAGCGGTCAAGACAGCTGACGAGTTGCAGACGATATTCGAGACGCTCGCTGCGAGTTCTCAAAAAAAATCAGCTAGGCCAAGGAAAGTGGAGGCGAGTGCAATCTCGATGAGCCCCGATTTGAAGAAGCAAATTGCCGACATGTATAGGGATCTCGAGAACTTGAAGATTAAGCAAAGTGCACCGGCCCCGAAGGAGGAAGAGAGGAAGCCGGACAAATGCGAGATTTGTGGAGAGTTGGGACACATCAAGGAGGTTTGCCAAAACATGGGAGCACCCACTTATGAAGGAGGAGCCGATGTATATGCTGCCCAAGGGTACATGCCACCACCCCAAGGGCAAGGTACGAACCCGAATTTTCAATATCATCGCCCCTCTCCATATAATAACCCCTACCCTCCTCAAAATCCCTACTACTCTCAACCTCCACCATATTATTCTCCTCCTCAATATCCTCCCAATCCATACTATCCACCACCTCCATACTACCCCCCTCAACCTACTCCTACACCACCACCATCATATCCAAATTCTCGTCCTCAAGGACCTCCACAAAAGCCTCCCGTCGATGAGGATCGTCTCCATGCACTTGATGCGAACATAAAGAGGCTCGAGTTGGCCATTGGCCAAATTTCTAGTTCCATGCACCTGATGCAACAACCGGGGCGAATTCCGAGCCAAGGGATTCAACCACAACAAGCCAACGAGGTGCAAGCCCCATATCCTCCATATGTTCCTCCCGTTCCACCTCACCAAGCTCATGCAATCACGGTTTTACAACGCAATGGAGTTTCGATGCCTTCTCAAGGGCCCATGGGAGATAGACGGAGCCCGAGCCCTCGATGGAACGGCCCGAGAACGTCGGCAACACCCTTTGGCCAAACCCGTCCAGGAGGTGATCTGGACGGTCGTCCAGATTCTGGACGCTCGGCCAGATTACCCAATTCGCCCAAGAACCCAGCAATCAATCTGGACGATCGGCCAAGTCACCCCGACTCTGGCCGATCGGCCAAAACAGGTAAGCAGCACACGGAGTCCGACGAGCCCGAGAAGGAAGCCCCGCCTCTCCACAAGACGCCCGATCCGTACGTTCCCCCTATTCCATTCCCGAGTAGAGTGAAGAACAAGAAGCAAATGTCCAACCCGTATGTTCCGCCTATTCGGAGTATCATGAAGAAGGAGACAAAGGACCCCAAGCCTATCAACTCATTTCCTAAACGAGGGGATCCGGGAGGTTTCGATTTGAGCATCATTTTGGATAGCGGAGAGACCGTTTCTGGATTGATGGATTTAGGAGCTGCGGTGAACCTAATGCCATATTCTATTTTTGAGAAGATGAACTCAAGAGTCCTTCAAGCTACCGACATGCGCATTGAGCTAGCAGACGGCACCGTGAGCAGTCCTTTGGGAGTTGTGGAAGACGTCACTGTCCTTGTTGGTGGAATGCGAGTTGTTACCGACTTTGTAGTGCTTCACGAGGGCAAAGGAGCTAAGAGTGCAACCGGACATCTACTTTTATTGGGACGACCATTCATGGCCACTACTCGAGCTCGAATTGACGTAGGTACCGGCACATTGAGCATGGCCGGTGAAGGAGGTTCGGTAACATTTTTGGTATTTGGAAATTCACCTTCTATTCCTAGTTCCTCTCTTCATTTATGCTCTTATGTTAAGCTTGCTAACCCTCGTGTTGAGGAAAATGTTTGTGAGATTTCTAACAGGGTAGCAGCTCTTGAAGAATTCATTGAAGAAGAAGAGTCCATTGAAGATGACGAATTCTTTAGTTGTGTGGATGAAGAAGAGGACATTATCGAGGAATTTCTACAGAATTTGGAGGAGGATGATGTCGAGGAAGAGGACAGCTCGACGCATTCATCGAAAGAGGAAGTGATCATTAACTCTTTTCTTTCTAACCTCACCAATTGTGAAACATTTTTTCTTGCAGAGTTTAACTCGAAGATGTTTGAGGGGGAGTTCGAACTAAGTGTGGGGGAGTCGAGAGTTGATGATGACCAAGTTCTTGATCTTCGGGATTGTTCGAGGAAGAAGTGTGTGTATTTCGCAAAGAGCACCAACACGTCGCTTGGTGCCGCGGGCTTTGGTTGATCACATCATACGTCAAGCTAATGACGATAAACAAGCGCTTGGTGGGAGGCAATCCACGTAAAAAAAATATAAAAATTAGAACTTTATTTTTCGTAATTTTTCTTGTTTTAGTTTAATTTTAATTTTTCGTTTTAGTTAGGTGTTTTTGCAGGAATTGGCGTCGATGATCCAGCCTCTTATTTGGCCGATCGGCCAGATTCCTTTGGAAATCTGGACGATCGTCCAAATCCGTGTAACCAAGATCACCCAGTTTCTCATTTGGCCGATCGGCCAGATTCCTTAGGAAATCTGGACGATCGTCCAAAACCGTGGGCCAGGCAGTTTTTGATTTTCGATTGGCTCTACCTCAGCTCAAACCGAACCCGAATGATCCCCGATTTTGGTCTCCTCACGATCCTCGTTGGCAAGATCCCCGGTTCCGAAGTCCTTTCAATTGATCATAGCCTTGTTTCGTGTTTTGTTTTGAGTCTTTTATTTTGCTTTCTTTATTTTGTTCGATTTTACGCTTTTGTGTTTTGTTTTGTGTTTGTTTTATAGGTGATACTTGGAGTCTCTCGAGATTTTGGGTATTTGTGTTCGTCATATTGCGATAAGTTCTCTTTATCCCTTTCCTTTTTATTTTCTTTCAATGGGGACATTGCTTGATTTTAAGTGTGGGGGAGGGTCTTTGAACTTTTGGCATGAAGTTTTTGTGGTTTTGTTGTCTTGTTGATCGAGTCTAGTTGATCGAGTCCTCATGTTCCCTCACTTAGAAATTTGTTTGATTTTGAGCCCTATAAGCATGTAACTTAGGATCAATGTGAATGATTCAACGATGGAATCTTTAGTTGTTGGAATTGATTTGAGCATAAATTAGGTTGGTTTAATCTTGAGTTGTTGTTGATTATGATTCGATGAGTTGTGGGGCACGAATTGATTTGAGTTTGAGGAAAATGATTTATGATTTTTGGTTGAGTGATAAATCTAGATTGTTGCGACTTGGATTGCTAGTTTACTTTCCCCTTAGAAAAGAAAAGAAAGGAAAAAAAAAAAAGAAAAAAAAAAAAAAAGAAGTGTGTTTATATGTGAATAAAAGAGTTGAGAGGATTCTGCTCCTCTTACTTGTAACGTATGAAAATACTAGAGTAATGAGCATGGGAAACCACATGAAAAGGCTTCGAGAGACCCTCGAATGATCACATTTCATGAACTTTGTCCTAGATGATACTCGTGTATATTAGAATAATGTGTTCGTAGGCATTCTACCCCTCTTGACAATGGGTACGGGAAACCGCACTAGGAGGCTCGATGTGACCCATCGATGATTAAACCTAGTGAATTATGTGCCAAAAACGTTCACTTGTGTAAAAAAAAAAAAAAAGAAAAAAAAAAAGAGAGTTGTTTATGTATTGAATAAAAAGGGGAAGTAGGCTAGACGTCTAAAGTTGTGGTGATCTAGATATTTGTGAGATGTGTGTATCATTGCTTTTCCTCTTGCTTGGGTCGATTTATAAGCCACATAGTTCGTTGATGATGATTGATCGTAACTTGGGATTAAAGTGACCTCGTTTGAGTTTGTCGATTCCGATGATTAAATGCTCTATGATTTGAATTGTGTGGATTGAATCTAAGTTGTATGTTTATATTGCTTGAGGACAAGCAAAGGTCTAAGTGTGGGGGATTTTGATTGGTGTTTAGTTGTTAGGTTTTTCGTTGTGTTTTCGTGTTCATCTTCATTGTGTTTTGTGTCTTTTAGTGTGTCTTTTGGCTATGATTCGTTTGTTTGGAGTTTTTGGTACTTGTAGGATGAAAAGGGCGGAAACGAGAAGAAAACGAGAAGAAAGGTTGTTGAGCAATCATTGACCTCGAGTTCTAACCTCTCATGATTTTATTGAAGATTCATTTTGGATGTAATGAAAGCATTATATCGAAGAGGGGTTCGATAGGAGCACATAGGCGAAAACGGAGGTCAATTCGGAGTTCGAATGAGGAAGATACGGCCGAAACAAGAGAGTCGCGCGCGAACGTGCCAGTACCTGATCTGGACGACCGTCCAGATTTCATGCAGCATCTGGACGAGCGGCCAAACATATGCGAAGGGTTTAGGCAGTTCCTGATCTGGACGACCGTCCAGAATTCCCTCAGCATCTGGACGATCGTCCAGATGTCGGCGTCCAGCTGTGTTTCCTTATTTAATTAGGTTTTCTTCCTAGTATATATATTAGTGCCTTGGACGAATTTTGTAACATCTTAGACCACCTTTTATCATTATTTAGCTTTAGTTTTCAGATTCAAATACTTTAGTTTAGCTTTCTATTGTTCGGATCCGGATTCGTTCTTCGTTTTTGCAATTTAATTCAAGACGTTTTATTTAATTCAAGTTCTTCGTTCTTCGTCTCAATTTTCGTAAGTTCTGTTACTGCTTTCGTTTATTCGTTTTAATTGCTTGCTTTCGTTTTAGATTCGTTTTCTTAATTGCTCCGTTTATGTTCCTTAGTTTAATTTCGTTCTTTCGATTTCTAGTTTAAAGTTTAGATTCGTTTTTCTAGTTTCGATTCTCTCGTTTTTCAAAGCTTTCAAGTTAGATTAATTAGCCTTTTAATTTCCAGATTTTAATTCATCATGTCTAAGTTAGTTTATGCTTTCTTCTTTGCTTTCTTTATTGCTTTCTTTTCGATTTTCGCCTAGGTAGATTTATTGCTTTCTTCTAGTTTAATTCTCTAAGTTTATTTAGTTCTATTTATTTCCAGCTTTTAGATTAGTTTTATTTGCTTTGATTTATTTGCTTTGATTTATTTTCTTGCCTAGGATTTAAAATCAAAACCCCAAAAATATTCTTTACTTGCTTTCTTAGATTAGGTTTTACTACATAATTAATTGCCCTGTTAAGTTTTCCTTGAGATTCGATACTTAGGTTTTACTTGCTAGTGCTACGATAGATTTCGTCTATTGCGAACACTTTTTAGTGAAACACTAAATAAGTATTCCCATATCACGGGTTGGAATTGAGTATATTATAACCTTTGCTGTGGCATCCCCAACGGGTTCATTCCTCCCGTTCGAAATACCTATTTTCTAACGTTATAATCTCATATTACTGGTTAGAATTATATTATATTCTAACCTGTGTCGTGGCATTCCCAACGGGTTCATTCCACCCGTTAGAAATACCAACTTTCTAACTTTCCAACTTTTAGGGTTTAGGGTTTAGGGTTTAGGGTTTAGTGTTTAGGGTTTAGAAATAAACACTTTCTTACGTTATAATCCCATATTATGGACTTAGAATTATATTATATTCTAACCCTGGTCTTTGCATTTCCAGCAGGTTCGGTCCACCCGGTAGAAATACATATTTTCTTACGTTATAATCCCATATTATGGATTAGAAATTTATATATACTAACCTGTGTCGTGGCATTCCCAACGAGTTTACACCAACCGTTAGAAATACACACTTTCTTACGTTATAATCCCATATTATGGGTTATAATCTTTTATATTCTAACCTGTGGCGTGGCATTCCCAACGGGTTCATTCCACCCATTAGAAATACACACTTTCTTACTATGTAATCCCATATTACGGGTTAGAATTATATTATATTCTAACCTGTGTCGTGGCATTCCCAACGGGTTCAATCCACCCGTTAGAATACCAACTTTCTAACTATGTAATCCCATATTACGGGTTAGAATTGTATATATTCTAACCTGTATCGTGGCATTCACAACGTATTCACTCCACCCGTTAGGAATACCTACTTTTTTAATAACCTGTGTCGTGGCATTCCCAATGTGTTCATTCCACCCGTTAGAAATACACACTTTCTTACTATGTAATCCCATTTCACGGGTTAGAATTTTATTATATTCTAACCCGTGTCGTGGCATTCCCAACGTGTTCATTCTAACTATGTAATTCCATATCACGGGTGAGAATTTTATATATTCTAACTATGTAATTCCATATCACGGGTGAGAATTTTATATATTCTAACCTGTCTCGTGGCATTCCCAACGAGTTCATACCACCCGTTAGAAATACACACTTTCTTACGTTATAATCCCATATTATGGGTTAAAATCTTTTATATTCTAACCTGTGGCGGCGTTTTCCCAACGGGTTCATTCCACCCCTTAGAAATACACACTTTCTTACTATGTAATCCCATATCACGGGTTAGAATTATATTATATTCTAACCTGTATCGTGGCATTCCCAACGGGTTCAATCCACCCGTTAGAAATACCAACTTTCTAACTATGTAATCTCATATTATGGGTTAGAATTTTATATATTCTAACCTGTGTCGTGGCATTCCCAACGGGTTCACTCCACCCGTTAGGAATACCTACTTTTTTACAATGTAAGCCCATATAACGCGTTAGAATTCATTATATTATAACCTATGCCGTGGCATTCCTTAAAGGTTCAGTCCACAAGTCAGAGAATCTTAATTTCTTACGTTAAAAACCCATATCCAAGGGTAAGAAATTCATCTATTATAACTTGTGTCGTTTTCAACCTTACAGGTTCTCTTCTAATGTATGCTTACTAGGCACCAGTTCAGGAGTGGCCGTAAATGCAGTCGGGCACCTCTTTTAGCATGGCTCTGCTGCTCCAATTTCTTGCTAAGCCAATTTCATCATTGGATCATACACCACTTTTTGCTTGTAATAAACGAGTTCTACTCGATATATAGCCACCTTCGAAGCTCCCTTGTAATCACCCACCTTTTCCAGATACTCCTGAACATCTTGAGCTAGAACAAAAAACATGGGCTCATCCTTGTGCCTCTCAACATACTCAGGAGTGTGTGGGTAAATAACCTGAAGGTTCTTGAATTATTCAATATCAACCCTTTGGAAGAAGGGTACCAAATTACCCCATATCCTAATTGTACCATTGAAGTCTATCCCCATTTGGTGTTCATTCTCATGAACTTCCACCATATCATCCACCACGATATTAGGATATTGAGTTAAAAACATCTAGTTTTGAAAACATATTAAGCACACACTATTTCCATACGTTGATTGGCATGTGACTGGTCACACCTTGATTGACATCAAACTGCATTAGAGAGAACACTGAAGAAGATGTCGAGGTTCTGAGCATGTGTTTTGGCAACACTAGTTAAGAATCTGAGCTGCTCAACCAACTCCATTCTCCCAGTACACTTTTTACCCCTGACAGCAACGATCTCCTTAAACTTCTTGTTAACTGTATCCCATGTAATTTGGCTGGGATCTTTGAATTGCTTATCCTTCTCGCCTCCACCGCCGCTGGTCGTCACGGAAAGTGATTACAAAAGGAACGACGAGCAAGTTGTCGTAACTTTTGTGTGAAAATGCCAAAACGACGCCGCTCCACCAGGAAAAGGACAAGCAACCAACTAGACACGGAAAACGACGTTGCCGGAGAACGTGCCACGAGTACCGACTGGACCTCCATTCACAGACACAAAGGTATTTACCAGTGAAAACTAGGGTTTTTTGTAGGTTTTTTTTTTCTTTTTTTTTTTTTGAGAAATAGTTTGTACAGTATGTTTTGTGACACTACATTCGATTGCATGTTGTAGATCTATGCTCAAGCTATATTTTATGATTTTTTTGAGAAAAAATACATTTATTTCATTACAAAGTTAATCTGAAAAGTACGAAATAATATAATCATACCTATTTATACTGTTTTAGATCTTTGTTCTAGCCTTATTTTGTGACATTTGACATATGACCGGTAGAAAATCATATATATTATGTTGTGTGATTAAGAACGACCAAAACCTTACAATTTTATTCTTATTCCTATAGTGACATTGTGTGATTTTCGTACCTTTCGACCTTGTTACCTGCATTTAAGAATTAATGTGTTGTTTTTTGTACGAATGTGTCATTGGTAAAAGATAATTAATTTTGTACCTTTAGTACCATAACTTATACCTTGAATTCAAATGTGTTAGATCCGGGATAAAGATTAAAAACAACAATACAATCATTCATTATATTCACAGATTTACATGGTACGCTTCAGTATAAATGATCATAAATAGAGACACCACGAAAACAGTGCAAGGCGCTAAATCTTCATAATTGAGCTTCCATGGAATGCCTTTCCTCAATGATAGGGAGCAAGATAGAAACAAAACGCAAGGCGCTTCGGACCATCGATCTAGCCCCATTCACGAGGAAAAAGGCACAACAAAGGAGAGAGGAGGGCGTTCCCCATTCGTCCTCGGCTGATGGTAAGGGAGTACCTAAAAGCTCTGCTGCAGTCACCGCCGAGCACCTGCAAAACAAAGCCGGAGGAACAAAGAGGGAGGTTCCTCCTGAAAGAACCTCCGACGCTCAAGTCAGCAAGTGTACGAAAATCTCAAAGAGAGAATACTAATGAAACAATGTAAAAAGTGTAGAACTCGTACCTCAAAATGGTGAAATCACTATCTATTTATAGGTGTGAAAGAGGGTGAAAAGGTGAATGTACCTGTACAGAGATGACAGAAAAGGAATTTCTAGGGGGACAATATTCCCCCGTTATTAATTTGGTGGTCCTCACCCTAAGGTACGTAGAGTCACGCGGATAGCGTGTTCGGCAGATCTCTGTGATAGGGATGAAATATCAGCCTCACCGCGTGACATTCCCTCGATAGGGAGTAAAAGCATCTTTCGTAACCTTACAAGTGCCCAACCTCGCACAAGGGTAAGCGAGAGCTGGCCAGATCCTAGCTAATGCAGAAGTTGCAAGGTTATATGTCCTTGAGCTAGGCGGGATCTGACAGTTATTATAATTTGGGATAAAAACCCATGTGCAGAAGCTAGTGCTCACAGAAGCCGCTTCGGCCCTAGTATGCTTCTGCTAAAACCCAGGGGTCTGCAGGAGCATGTAATCAGCGTGACTCTAGTTTTCCTAGAGTGAGGACCACAGTATCAATGACAAAAGGAATTTGTCATTAAGAAAATTCCTCTTTTATCCTTTCCATAGGAGAAATATCCACCCATCAACCCTCCTCACACCTATAAATATTAAGTTAACGCACACCTCAAAGGGAGATAAGTAATCATCCACTTTCTCACGAACAAACACGCTCCTCAGCGTACTGTTACATTCCATACTCTTTCTCCTACGAGCCCCACCGAGCTCACATGGCCAAGGTGTTCAAAGCCCTCTTCCGGGGAGCTCCGGTTCCCCTTCACCTCCATCGATTCTTCTTGACGTCGGGAGAAATCTCTCTTTTACACCTCGTCTCAAGCCTAAGGTAAAACCCTCATTGCCAAAAGGTAATGAGGCTCGGCAGAGCTCCATGCTCCCTGTTTCTCTCTCCTTTCCTGTTACATTTCTTCAGTATCTACTCATATGAGGGCAAAACTCCATGAATCTTGCTAGTTTATGGCTAAACATGCCTTTTATGCCCTACTCATAACTCAACTATTATTTGTCTTCACCACACAAATCGTGCTCTGTATAAAATACTCATCTATGGCCCTATACGCACCTGAATCTCTTGCTCTCCACTGTTTTAACGCTTTACCCATGGATGCTATTTGCAAAACATGATGAATAATCTCTTAAATTGTTGTGGATCTTTGACCCGGATCTATCACTCTGTGCCTCGGCAGGTGCCGACAGGTCTGGGATCGCTTCTGCATAGAAATGGATTTGCGCAGAACCTTATGGCTTCTGTAGTAGATATGGCATCTGCCACGAGGATGGCATCTGAGACTTCTGGAACGCGGATCTAGTTAGCATTAAAGGGTGCCACGTGGCAAGGCTGATATTGGTCCCTATCAGCTACTCCCCCCTAGGTCCAGAAGCGTGCACTGTTAGCTTCTATTAGACGCTTTGGTGGAAGAACTGCTTCCTTGTTGACGTCATAAATGTCTTGTCGCGTGGAAAAAGTGGTGCGACGGTTGGTTTCTCGAGGGCGAAGAGACGTAAAGACTCCTTCTTTTATCATTACCCCCTTTTTTTTTCGTAAAATTCGGGTATGGAAAAGGTGATTTTTCTTTTATGGGGGAAGAAATATACTAAAAATCTATCTCCCTTGCTTATTTGATTTTGATTTTTCATTGATCTCACGGGAACAACTTTAATTTAATTGCTGAGATGTGTTTTCTTATCTTGGGCAACTTTTTGAGTTTTCATTTATCATCATTGTTTTTTATGAGCGCGTGAGGGGACGCAGGAACTTTTTGCAGATTCATTAATGGCGACAGTACAACGTGGAGTAGTGGATGGGGCGTACCCTGCTCTTTTCTCCATGGTTTTTTCTCTCTCCTTCCTTCTTTTTAGGGAGGGTTTATAACTTCCTTATTTCCTTCCTTCTTCCTCCCATTTCTCACATTGTTCCAGAGAGAATAAAGGACGGCGCCTTCGTCTCTTTGGCTTTTTCACGCTTTAGAAGACTACTCTACTCCTCTTTCTATTTTCCAATCTCTTAAGGATAAACAGGTATTCTTCTTGTTACTCCCCCATCCTTTCCTGTTTTTCTATGAACCGTGTTCCGATGGATTTGAAATCAGAAAACTTTTCGCTTTCCTATTATTCTCTCATTCATCTCTTCAGAGGATAACAGACGGGTTTAATAATTTTAACTATAGGTTGAGTTTCTAAGGAAACAAAGTAGGGATTTTAATATGGAACGAATGATTTATCATTATTGAAATTTCTGTACGGAGTTTATCCGAGTTTGTTCAGTGACGCAGCGCATTGCTCTCTTTAACAGTCCTTCTTACCAATATCTCATAAAGAGGGAGTTTTTATCCCCCCTTTTTCTCTACTCTTTACCGTTCGCCTCCATTCTCTGTTGTTTTGCAGTTATGGACTCGACCAAACAAAGTCTGGGGAAGAAAGCTCGGGAAAAGCTATTGCGCAAGATGGAGCAAATGAAAACTAGTAATCCTAATCCCGTTTCTTCTCCTAGCGGTGATTCTGCACCAGCAACTGTATCGGCTGGGGATCTCAAACTTCCCCAGGAAGCTTCTGAAGAAATAATAGCTACAGTGCCGCGTTTGAAGCCCTACTCTCCAGGTCCAAATGTTGCTGGCTATATAGCGGATGCTAATAGGTCCCTTTCCTCGCCGTCCGCTTATATTCTGGAGGCCTCGGGCCTCCCGACTTCTGAAAGCTTCGCTTTACCAGCTTTCATTGATGTAGATACTTATGTTTCTCCCTCTGCCCTGCTTGAGCTCCCTTCTACAGAATCTCCCTCTCCCTCCAAGAGGAAAAGTGATTCCCCTTCTTCCTTGATTACGAAGAAGGGTAAGAGCCATCTGGATCCTGTCGGTGTTCCGGTTTCCGCCGGGGTCATGGCTCCTGCGCCTTTGAACTCTAATGTTCAAGCCTCTTCCACACTTCACAAGAGAAGTTCTCGGGCCTCCACCCTAAGTATTCTAGTGTATTTTTCTCAGCCCAACCCTTACATTATCAGAAGCTTCCCACGAGCCCCTCTGCCTAATCTCCCTCCGAGGTCCGCAAGTTTTTTTGATTGGGTCCACTCCCTTCGCCAGAAAGGCTTGGAGGTGCATCCGGCATCTATGCAGAGTTCCACCGTGCAGCTTTCCTTCCCCGGTGTGGTCGACATCATTGATGGGCTTAGCCGCCTTGATCTTGGACAACATTCCCCGAGAGGAGGATTGGAGGCTTGCTGAAGGATGTTCTTCAGACCTTTTGATTCAGAAGGCAGCAGCCTCTGAACTTCAGGTGCAGTTTCGAAAAATATATTATTTATGCTTTTTTTACCATGGGCTTCTCGCGTTTATGTAGCTTTTATATTGCAGGCTGCTAGCTGCCGCTCTATGCTGGGTGTTCGGGCATTAGCCTTTGATCATGTACAAGAGCGTTTGTCCCACTCTGAGAAGAGCATGAACAGCTCCAGGCCGAGGTTCATCGCCTTAAGGAGTCTTTACAGGATCGAGAGAAGCAATGTTTTGTCCTTGGTAGGCGTGTATCTTCTCTTGCTGAGCAGGTGGGAGAGCTAGAGAAAGCTTTGAAGGCTTCTTCGGACCGGATGACACGGATGCAGGGTGTTTATGCAGCCGAAACGGAGCAATTAGTGCATCTTCATGAGCAGGAGTTAGAGCGCTCTCAGCCCTCCTCTTATAATCAAGGAAGGAGGACGGGCCTGGATCAGGGTACCTCTTTAGGGATTCAGAATTGCAAATCTCAATTGCTGATGACTCCCTATGGCCAAACATTTCTGGATTCCTTGGTGCGGCATCTGCCAGAGGCGTATCTTCACTCCTCTGATTTCAGGCTTCACATGGTTGAGCCTCTTACTTAATGGGCCGCAACGACAGTATTTGAGTGTTGCAAGTGATCGCACTATTTTCTACCACACAAAATAGGTATAGTATAGAATAAGCGAGTATCGTATCCACAGGGATTGATATATATCTCGAAACCACACACAATACCTCTACTCTAGAACTAAACTGATGTCTAAGCAATTAGGAATTTGGAATTGTGGTATTTATAAACTAGACAAATAAATAAAATACTCAATTTAAATAAACAAGGAAAGAAACAATTAATATTGCAAAGAACAATTAAGGAAATAATTAAGCAAAGTAAAGTCAAATAAATCAAATAAGAAAAAGTGTTGATTCTAGGGAAGCCTACCTAATCAAATCTATGAAAGCAATTAATGCATACAATTAACCAATTTAATCCAATCTAAATGTGATACATGAAAAATAACCTACACCCTGATTAAAGCAATGCAAGTCGTCACCTAATAAGATCCTAATATCCTCTCGGACGCATATATTTCAAATTAAGTGCAAAATAGAACAAGTACCAATGATGTAATCAACTAGGTTCAATTATGACACCCAATCAATTATATATAAACATATGATAATTCAATCTCAACTAAGACAATCAAACTATCATACCATGTATTCATGAGATCTATTATGCAATTATCCTATCAAGGCATAAACACATAATTAGGCATACATAATTAGTGATCAAGTAATCATGCATGAGAATAAGCACCATGAAACATGCATCTAGATTGGAAGGCTAATTGTGAACAAAATTAGGCATTCAATCCCTAAAATCAACTAAGGAATTTAGCCAGACATAACTAAAGTAAACATAAACACAAAGAATTGAAAGAACATAATTAAAGAGTAAGAGTAAGAAAAACTTGAACACAAACGAAGAACTTCGAATCTTGAATCTTGCATAAACTTGAATAATCTCCAATGTCGAATACAAGAATAAAAACTCTAAAGTAAAAATATAAAAGTGCTAAGAAAGTATGAAAGATGTTAGGGTTTACAATGCTAAGCTAGGAATATATATAGGGGAAATTTACATAAGGAATTATAAACCAAAAAGGAATCTAATAAAATAAGGTAAAAATCTTCGGCTGGCACACCCCTCTCGACACCCCACCTCTCGATAGACCTCTCGATCGAGAGAGGTATCGAGAGGTGTTGAAATTCCTCTCGATCGAGAACTGCTCTAGAAGGTTTCCTCTCGATAGGCCTCTCGATCGAGAGAAGTATCGAGAGGACTTCATCCGACTTCAAAACTTGAAATTCGAACTCCGATCTTCACGCCTTGTCTCGTCTCGGGGTTTTATCATCAAAATATACCTAAAAACACATAAAAACACCCACAAGCATAATATTGTCCAATATAATAAAAACTATATAAACTATAGACAATACTACACAATCGAGACTCAAAATAAACCCTTTTTGGTTATAAAAACAAGGTAAATTTCACCTATATCAAATCCCCCAAACTTAAACATTGTTCGTCCCGAACAATAATAAAAACATAAACAATAGACTCTAGCATTGTGAACTATATAGGCCTCAAAGTTTTTTCAAAAATAAACTCATGATCATGATCAAAACTATGCACACAACCTTAGCATCAATAACACAATTCATTCAACAAATTCAAATTATGCCAATACATCAAAGAACTCTCTCCAACATGTGAAATATTTGTATATAAGTGAACACTCAACTCTCTCAAAGAAAAGATGTAAGATAATGCACATCATAGGGTTCACTCAACATCAATGTAATGCAACATGTTTACCATAGGCTTGCCCCTAATCTCAACATCTCCACCTAATGTAATATTCACAAACTAAGATAAAAAAAGGTCTTTATAAAAGCTTATAATGTAAGGACATTGGTTAAGGTAGGGAATGTATAGGCTAAGTGACTCAAATAAATCAAACCATCAACCTTTTTTTTCAACTCCAACCAAAGTATGGTTTTTACTCCATCTTCTACCATCCAACACCTCTACAAAACTAAAAACATCATAGATGCAAAGTATATAACTCAAGCTAACTATCCCCTTATGCTTATATTTTTTTTCTTCTTTTCTCTTTCTTCTCTCTTTTTTTTTAAAATTTTTATTTTTATTTTTTTCTAGTGCTCAACTAATGAATGTCCTTTCTAATGTTGAACAAAGGCTCTCTCTCTCTCTCTCTCTATATATATATATATATATATATATATATTTATATATATATATATATTTTTTTTTTTTTTCTTTTCACTTTCTTCTAAGCTTATAGGGATAGCTAACTATACTTAAACAAGCATCTAAAATTTTCTCCTTTCACACCACATCAAAATTTTCTATTCAACTCCTTTCACATCACCAACTAAATCCACTAAAGGTACCATTATCCATCCAACCCTCCTATCATCCAAGTTTAAGAAAGAAAGGCTCATAAAAGGCTCAAAGGGGGTAAACAAAGATTGTGATCAAGGTTAGTGTATAGGAATCATGTGGCTAAAGAAAGATGACCTAAGATCATCTCCTAGTTCGTAAATATACTAAGGTCTTGATGGAGAAATAGGGCAAGTTCTAGAAACAATGAAGCATACATGATAACTCAATCAAAGAATAGGCATAATATGCACAAAAAGCTCAAATTCTCACGGGTTCAAACTAACTAGTTCCCGATATCATAACATGCTTCAAACTCATCAAATAAATATGCGTCGCTTCGCCAAGGTTCCATGCATAATAAAGATCATGAAATTTTCTCCAAAAATTCATCAAAAATTTTCTATCATCGGCCAAATTCACAACACTATCATCACATGCTTATTCGACTCAATTTAAATACCTAAGACTCTTAAGACTCAAAACAATAAAAGACTCAACATTCCCCAAAATAAACTAACTACTAAAACAATTAAAAATCCAAAAGATTGTTAACTTTAGTTACTCTTCCCCCTCCCCCAAACTTATTTCGAAATCAAAGATTAAGGAATAAGTTTGCAAAAAGAAGAAGGAACTAAGTTAACAAACTTACCTCATTGATATGGTGGCGGGAAGGGAGGGTTGTCGGGGTTATTGGGGTCGAATCGTTGATGGTGAGACGGGTAGTGAGGATAATAGTGCATCTCATGCACCATTCTATTGTAATTCTCCATGTAAACTCTCTCATCCTCACGTCTTTTCTCCTCCTCCTCTCGTCTTTTCGCCTCATTCTCAAAGTAGGTGTTGAGAGTATCGAAACGACCTCCAATGTATGTACGAAGATCTCCCACCTCGGTCCTCAAAGTTTGAACTTCTTCTCGAACTCCTTGCACTTGAGATTCAACGAACTCTCTACCATCCCAATGGTAGTTGTCCATCGCCTCCATCGTCTCCGTATGCCAATCTTGCATGGTGGAAAACTCCGAAGCTCTCATGTAGAAATCGGGATGTGGAACACCTTCATACCCTTGCTCATAAGCATCCTCCTCTTGATCATATCCTTGCTCATATTGCTCGGCCTCTTCTTCATCATCCTCGTCCTCATCATCATCCCCTCCTTCTTGTGGCCTTGCGCCTCCTTCGGGCCACATGAGTTCCTTGTGTTGTGGAGAATTCATCCTTCCATTGCCTCTTTGTAGCTTCTCATTCGCAACCACCTTGGTCAAGTAGTTGTTCGGCAATGGGAAGAGAAAGACACCACTCAACCCATGAAGCTTGAGGAACCACCCGGAAGTGTCGAAAGAGATCATCCTCGCAAACTCCAAGGTCCTCCTATCCACAAAGATGGAGGTGGATACCGGCTGCTCACAAATTTGCACGTTGAAGTGTCTAGCAATTGGAGTGACAAATGCTCCAATCCCTATCTTTTGTCCCCCGAACAAGTAGGCTTGGTTCTCCATGTGGTCAACAAGATAGAGGGCTGCATCTTGGGATTGTCCTCGATATGATGTCCAAATGAGATGTGCATCGGTGGCAAGGAAGGTGCCGGAGTCGTGGCGGGAGTGAATGGTAGATGAAATCAGCCTATGGAAGTAGCGAATCGTTGGATTCCGAATCGAGGTAGCCTTTGCAATCGCCGGGTTGTAAGACCTCTTCCTCTCCTCCTCGTAATCCACAAATTGACCCCACAAATGTTGAAGATTAGGGTGGTTGTTACCCAAGTACTCCCCATTCTTATCTCCTCCGATAATGTCATCAAGTTGATCCATGGTGAGCTCCCTTGGTTGGCCACCCAATTTGAAACGAATGATGTGGGGCACTTGATTGACTCGCTCCACCACCAAAGTCGAGAGAAACTCCACCGTCAAAATGTGATAGGTCAAGTGATTGCCTTGGAATATGTTGGTGAAGCCTCCTCTTTGCATCATTTGGGTAATCTCGTCGGCTATCCCCATCGCCACTATCGTTTCTTGATGGAGGAAACGACAATGCTTGTGCTTGAGTTGCACAAGATGGGACCATCTCCTCTTCGCCTCCGCGGTGGTGAGCTTAAACTTGAACGCCTTGGGCTCCAAATTTGCAGGCATCGACATAGCCGGCGACATTCGATTCTCTGGGATAGTCTTATCGTTCTTCCATGTCTCCTTGGCCTTCTCCTTCCCCTTGCCCTTGCTTGAAGAAGTCGAAGCAACATTCTTCCCCTTGTCTCTTGCCATTTTAGTACCTAAAAATTTCACAAATTAATCCAAGAGGTGCAAGAATATAGCAACATGAATTATCTTCTCCCAAACTTCAACCAAACCCAATTCTCCCCCATTATCAATGCAATATTTGCCTCACAAATCCACACATTCAACACACCAATCCTCCCAACATGATTTTTCATCATAGCACAATATTCATTCAATGCATACAAATCAATGAATTTCATCAAATTCATAGACAAATATGATTACCCATTCAAAAATCAACATGCATTCATCTCCTCAATCCTCAATGAACCCAATTCATTCAAATAATGCAAAACAATTCATAGATTCAATCCAAAATTCTCAATCTAATACCCAATCCATTAATCCACGAATTTAACCAACAAAAACGAATTTCAATCGGTCAAAACATGCTTATTCATGTAGAGAATCAAGAATTAATAAGAGAGGGGCGAGAAATCGAGTACCTTGAGACGAATCGAAGAGAGAAAATTGAAGAGTGCTCTTGTGTTCTTGAGAGAATTTGTGTTTGTGTGTGAATGGTATGTGAATTGTGTGTATATGGTATATAAATAAGGAAAATAAAACCTGGTCAAAGTCGGTTTAGGGCTCGTCAACGACCCTCTCGATACACCTCTCGATCGAGAGAGGTGTCGAGAGGTGCCTACTGGACTCCATGTTTTGACCTCTCGACAGGCCTCTCGATCGAGAGAGGTGTCAAGAGGTTTTGCACTGCACAAACTGTCCTCCCCTCTCGATTGAAAACACGGGGGTCTCGATCGAGAGGCATCACGTGACAAACCTGGGCACAATATTTCGGAATCTCTCGATACACCTCTCGATCGAGAGAGGTGTCGAGAGACCCCTACTGGACAACAACATTTCACCTCTCGACAGGCCTCTCGATCGAGAGAGGTGTCGAGAGGACCTGCCCAAAAATTTTTTCTACACAACACTTGGAATTCGTTAGTATATTAAGGGGTACGACTCTAAAATACGAAAAAATTTTCCTACGACTCTAAAATAAAAAGAAAACAAAAATAATAAAAACGGGATACGAATATTGGGTTACCTCCCAACAAGTGCTACGTTTAACGTCTTTAGCCCGACGATACCTCCTTTCTATCTCGGGTCATCAAGATAAGTGGCCGCTTTCTTGGGGTATAGAGGCAACGGCTTGAAGTAGTGCTTGAGTCGATGTCCGTTCACCACAAATTTTTCACCGTCGTTCTTCAATACTTCGAATGCACCATTCTTCAAATCCTTGTAAATAACGAACGGCCCCGACCACTTGCTTTGCAATTTTCCTGGGAACAAACGAAGTCGAGAATTAAAAACAAGAACATCATCACCAATTTCAAACTTACGCTTTTTGATGCTCAAGTCGTGAAATCTTGCAGCTCGTTCTTTGTAAATCCTCGAATTTTCGAATGCCTCATTCCTCCATTTATCAAGCTCCAATAAGTCATCACACATTTGGCCCATGGCTTCCTTGAACTCGAAATTGATTCTTCTCGTCGCCCAATAAGCTTTGTGCTCCAATCCATTGGTAAATGGCAAGATTTGCCAAATAGCAATTGATATGGTGACCTTCCAATTGGTGTCTTGAAAGCCGTCCTATAGGCCCAAAGTGCGTCGTCCAAGTACTTCGCCCACTCCTTTTTGTTGGTGACGGTCTTCTCCAAGATTTGCTTGATCTCTCGATTAGCTAGCTCGGCTTGACCGTTTGCTTGAGGGTGGTAGGGCGTCGTTACCTTGTGCTTGACTCAATATTTCACAAGAAGCGATCCTAACCAACGATTGTTGAAGTGGCTCCCCCCATCACTAAGCAAAGCTCTCGGAGTTCCATACCGAGTCAAAATATTCCGCTGGAGGAATTTGATCACCACCTTCGAATCGTTGGTTGTAGTGGGAATGGCCTCGACCCATCTTGAAACATACTCCACCGCAAGTGATGTACGAGAACCCTTGAGATTTGGGAAAGGGACCCATGAAATCGATTCCCCAAACATCGAAAAGCTCTACCTCCATGATAGTGCGTTGCGGCATCTTGTCCCTCTTCGTGATATTCCCCATCCTTTGGCATCGATCACATGACTTGATGTACTCGTGGCAATCCTTGTAAATCAAAGGCCAATAGAAACCACTATGAAATATCTTGAGGGCGGTGCGATTTGCAGCGAAGTGTCCCCCATTCGGAGAGCTATGGCAATCTTCGATGAGCTTTTTCCACTCCGATTGCTGAACACATCGCCTTATGATTCCATCGGCACACCTCCGGTACAAATATGGATCGTCCCAATAGTAGAACTTACAATCTTGGAGGAACTTCTTCTTTTGATGAGACGAGAGATCCTTGGGCACATGATGAATTACCGAATAGTTGACGATGTCGGCGAACCAAGGTATCAAATCGTCTAACTCAAAAATCTGCTCATCGGGGAAGCTTTCCTTGATAGCAATCCTCGAATCCTCTCCATCCACGGGCTGCTCAAGTCTTGAGAGATGGTCGGCCACCACATTCTCGCATCCTTTCCTATCATTGATCTCCATATCGAACTCTTGAAGAAGCAAAATCCAGCGAACTAACCTTGGCTTCGAGTCCTTCTTGTTGAATAGATAGCGAATGGCGGCATGGTCGGTGTGCACAATCGTGTGAGATCCCACCAAATAAGGCCTAAACTTGTTGAAAGCATAGACCACAGCGAGTAACTCCTTCTCCGTGGTGGTGTAGTTCCGTTGAGCCGAGTCCAATGTCTTGCTAGCATAGTAGATCACTCGGAAAAGCTTCTCCCTTTTCTGTCCCAAAACTGCTCCTACCGCCCAATCGCTTGCATCGCACATGAGCTCGAACGGGGCATTGCAATCCGGTGACACCAAGACGGGAGTAGAAATAAGCGCCTTCTTCAATGTCTCTAAGGCTTCCAAGCAATCTCCATAAAAAACGAACTTGACATCCTTCTCGAGCAATCCACACAACGGCTTCGTGATCTTTGAGAAATCCTTGATGAACCTCCTATAGAAGCCGGCATGTCCTAAGAAACTCCTCACCGATTTGACGTTGGTTGGTGGTGGCAACTTCTCGATGGCTACGAACTTGGCTCGGTCCACCTCCAATCCTTGTGACGACACCTTGTGGCCAAGTACAACTCCTTCTTGCACCATGAAGTGGCACTTCTCCCAATTGAGAACGAGGTTCGTCTCCTCACACCTTTGAAGCACCGTGGCGAGATTCTCCAAGCATTGATCAAAAGAAGAACCGAAAACTAAAAAATCATCCATGAATACCTCCATAATATTATCGATCAATCCATGGAAGATGGCCATCATGCATCGTTGGAAAGTAGTCGATGCGTTGCACAACCCGAACGACATCCTCCGATAAGCGAAGACTCCATATGGGCAAGTGAACGCCGTCTTGTGTTGGTCCTCCGGAGCGATGGCGATTTGGTTGTAGCCGGAATATCCATCAAGGAAGCAATAGTACTCATGCCCGGCCAATCGATCTAGCATTTGATCCACGAACGGGAGGGGGAAGTGATCCTTCCTAGTTGCTGCATTGAGAAGGCGGTAATCAATGCAAACTCGCCATCCCATGACAAGCCTCGTTGCTATAAGCTCCCCTTTCTCATCGTGGATGACCGTCATGCCTCCTTTCTTCGACACCACTTGAGTAGGGCTCACCCACTCACTATCCGAAATAGCATAGATCATGCCGGCATCAAGCAACTTTAACACCTCCTTCCTCACAACTTCTTGCATGGCCGGGTTCAATCGCCTTTGAGGTTGGACTCTTGGGCGATGACTATCTTCGAGCAATATCCTATGCATGCAAATCGAAGGACTAATACCTTTGATGTCGGCAATCGTCCATCCAATTGCAGATTTGTGCTTCCTTAGGACCCTCAATAACTTGTCGGTGTTTGCCTCCGTGAGTTGAGAAGAAACGATTACCGGGTACGTCTCTTCTTCTCCTAAAAACTTGTACTCGAGGTGCTCGGGTAGTGGCTTCAACTCCACCTTAGGGGCTGCATTCTTCTTCTCTTCCTCCTCAAGAACTCCACCGTCCACCTTTTTGTTGATGTCGAGGTAAGGAACTTCCTCGTGAGGAAGTTGTGGTTGGTTCGCCTCCAATTGATGTAGATACTCGAGAATCTCATCGCAAGCTTCATCCAACTCCAAGTATGTATATAAAGGGGTTGAGATGCAATGGTTGAGCGCTTCCTCCGAAGTAGGTGGTACCAATGTCTCGATGGAGAAGATATCCTCACGATGATCGTCAGGTCTCCTCATGGCCTCGTAAATAGAAATTTTCAGCTCCTCGCCATTGACTCGAAAGGTGAGGTCTCCATCTTGAACATCGATCAATGCTCTCCCCGTGGCTAAGAATGGCCGTCCTAAGATCAATGGTTGATTTTCATCCTCGGGCATGTCCAAGACTACGAAATCCGCCGGGAAGACAAGGTTGTGCACTTGAACGAGAACGTCCTCCACTATCCCCTATGGATAAGAAACCGATCGGTCCGCCATAAGTAGAGAGATAGTGGTTGGCTTCATCCTCCGTATCTTGAGCCGGTTGAATATAGAGAGAGGCATCAAATTGATGCTAGCACCAAGATCGCATAGCACGTTTTGAAAGACTTGATCACCGATCTTGCATGCTAATGTGAACCTCCCGTGATCCTTTTCCTTCAAGGGTAGCTTCTTTTGGATCACCGTGCTGCACTCCTCTGTGAGGTTGATCGTCTCGAATTCCCCCACTTCTTCTTTCCTGACACCGCATCCTTGACGAACTTCATATGGTTGGGCATGTCTCGAAGAGCATCAAGAAGTGGTATGTTGATGTTGACCTTTTGCAGTATCTCCAAGAAGCATTGATACTTCTCATCTTGATTCGTCTTGGTCAAGCGTTGTGGGAAAGGGGCCTTCGGAGTGTACGTCGGAAATTGGGGCGGCTGCTTTGCCTCTCGATCCCCCTCTCGATCGATAGGGGTATCGAGAGGTACCTTCTGACCTCGCCTTTTGACCTCTCGATCCCCCTCTCGATCAAGAGAGGTGTCGAGAGGGTCGCATTGAATCTCCTCGTCGTATGCCTCTCGATCCTCCTCTCGATCGATAGGGGTATCGAGAGGTGGATTCTGTCCTCCAGTTCTGACCTCTCGATCCCCCTCTCGATCGAGAGAGGTGTCGAGAGGTCCTCGCCTCGGCACTTGGATCCTCGTCTCCTCGAGCTCCGCATTCTTGAGGCTCCCGTCTCCTTTCTTCACAGCTTCCAAGGATGGATTTGTGTACTTTGTGCCACTCCGAAGCTCAATAGCATGAACATGATGGTTGTTCTTCGGTTTTTGCTCGGTATTGCTTGGGAATTGACCGGGCTTATGGACTCCTCCTTGAGCATTGGCTATTTGACTCATTTGCGTCTCCAACATTTGCATTTGCTTGGTTAGGGCGTTGATGTTACTCCCCAAATTGTTGCTCAAGGTGTTTTGAGTAAGCTCCAACGCCCTCAACTTTGCATCTTGCTGTGTCATCCTCATCTCCGATTGAGCCATATATTGACGAATCAAGTCGTCAGTGGACATCTCCTTCTTTGGCTCTTGGATGACTCCGTTCTCAACATGGAAGCCGGGAGGTGGTTGCAAGGCATTGTTCGGATTGGCATAAGAGAAGTTCGGATGATTTCGGTTGTTGGGAACGTAAGGCTTCTTGTATTCTCCTTGGTAGTTCGAACCTCCTTGTCCTCCTTGCCACTTATTTCCTTGATTAGGCTGCCACTTGCCTCCTTGTTGCACAAAATTGGCATCCTCCTCTTCGGTTGGGTTTGCTCGTTCGTCTGTGACCGCATCGCACCGAAGTACTCCTTTCTTGATGGTATCCAACTCACTTGCTGTTTTTGTGTACTTCTCGATCAAGTCCTCGTAAGCCTCGATTCCAATGTTGGCAACTCTCCTTCTTCCAACACGACGGTCAGTAGCCTCCTCATAGCTCGAGTTCACGGTCAGCTCAATAATCTCCATAGCCACATCGTACTCATTGTTCAAAAATCCTCCTTTCGAAGCGTAGTCGAGCTCCTTTCTACATAACTTGTTCAAACCACGATAGAAGCACGTGATTTGATCTTCCTTGCTAATTCCATGGTTTGGGCATGCTCGCAATAGCTTCTTGAATCTCCCCCACGCCTCGTAGAAATACTCATCCTCGTATTGTTGGAATTGGTTGATCTCGTTGATGAGTTTTTGAGCTCTCGAAGGTGGGAAGAACTTGTTCAAAAATCTGGTGCACATCTCGGCCCAAGTCCTTATCTCCGTCTTATCCAATCCATCAAGCCACTCCCTTGCATCGTCCTTGAGAGACCACACGAATAAGCTGAGCTTGAGGTAGTCCGAAGATACTCCATTAGCCTTGTATGTTGCACAAATATCCAGAAATTGCTTCAAGTGAGCATTCGGATCCTCCGCCGGTGAACCTCCGTATTGATTAGCTTGCACCATGTTGATGAGGGACGTCTTGATCTCATAGTTGTTCGCATCCGTGGTCCCCCATCCTCTTTGCTGAAACTGGTCCACGACCGGCTTGAAACGGTCGTTCAAAGTCCTCCTCGCCTCTTGATCTCCCATCGAATCGAAACTCTTTGGTGAATCGGGTGGTGAAGAGGGTGGTGTATCAATCTTGCTAGCTTCCTTCCCTCGTCTCAATGCCCTTAGTGAGCGCTCCAACTCCAAGTCTATCTGAATAGGTGTTATCCCTTTAGACCTTGTGGTCATGCACTACCTAAAACCAAAGAGAAGAAAAGAAAACGTTAGATCAATAAACCGAAAACAAAAAATAAAAGCGCCTATATCACCTATTAATTCTATTTCAAAATATGCGTATGAAATCTAATCAATCCCCGGCAACGGCGCCAAAATTTGATCGCACTATTTTCTACCACACAAAATAGGTATAGTATAGAATAAGCGAGTATCGTATCCACAGGGATTGATATGTCGAAACCACACACAGTACCTCTACTCTAGAACTAAACTGATGTCTAAGCAATTAGGAATTTGAAATTGAGGTATTTATAAACTAGACAAATAAATAAAATACTCAATTTAAATAAACAAGGAAAGAAACAATTAATATTGCAAAGAACAATTAAGGAAATAATTAAGCAACGTAAAGTCAAATAAATCAAATAAGGAAAAGGTTTGATTCTAGGGAAGCCTACCTAATCAAATCTATGAAAACAATTAATGCATACAATTAACCAATTAAATCCAATCTAAATGTGATACATGAAAAATAACCTACACCCTGATTAAAGCAATGCAAGTCGTCACCTAATAAGATCCTAATATCCTCTCGGACGCATAGATATCAAATTAAGTGCAAAATAGAACAAGTACCAATGATATAATCAACTAGGTTCAATTATGACACCCAATCAATTATATATAAACATATGATAATTCAATCTCAACTAAGACAATCAAACTATCATACCATGTATTCATGAGATCTATTATGCAATTATCCTATCAAGGCATAAACACATAATTAGGCATACATAATTAGTGATCAAGTAATCATGCATGAGAATAAGCACCATGAAACATGCATCTAGATTGGAAGGCTAATTGTAAACAAAAACACTTACATAAATTCAATTAGGCATTCAATCCCTAAAATCAACTAAGGAATTTAGCTAGACATAATTAAAGTAAACATAAACACAAAGAATTGAAAGAACATAATTAAAGAGTAAGAGTAAGAAAAACTTGAACACAAACGAAGAACTTCGAATATTGAATCTTGCATAAACTTGAATAATCTCCAATGTCGAATACAAGAATAAAAACTCTAAAGTAAAAATATAAAAGTGCTAAGAAATTATGAAAGATGTTAGGGTTTACAATGCTAAGCTAGGAATATATATATAGGGGAAATATACATAAGGAATTATAAACCAAAAAGGAATCTAATAAAATAAGGTAAAAATCATCGGCTGGCACAGCCCTCTCGACACCCCACCTCTCGATAGACCTCTCGATCGAGAGAGGTATCGAGAGGTGTTGAAATTCCTCTCAAACGAGAACTGCTCCAGAAGGTTTCCTCTCGATAGGCCTCTCGATCGAGAGAAGTATCGAGAGGACTTCATCCGACTTCAAAACTTGAAATTCGAACTCCGATCTTCATGCCTTGTCTCGTCTCGGGGTTTTATCATCAAAATATACCTAAAAACACATAAAAACACCCACAAGCATAATATTGTCCAATATAATAAAAACTATATAAACTATAGACAATACTACACAATCGAGACTCAAAATATACCCTTTTTTGTTATAAAAACAAGGTAAATTTCACCTATATCAGCAAGCAATTGGGCATCCCTGAGAAGGCCGCCTCAATCAATATGGAGCCCATAGTGAGAATTTTTTAGAAGGAGCCTAAGACTCTTAGGAGAGACCCCCGCTCATCCGCCAAGAACCCTTGGTTCATGCCTGTGCTAAAAGAGGCGTCCCAGATTCTCCGCCAGCCCCCAGATCCATGGGAGATCTGCCTGCTTGGGATGCTCCCTTGTTTCCTCTTTTCCCTCCTAATGCCAGGGTGTTAAGATCTATGCAAAAAGCCTTTCGCGAGGTACCCTTTTCCTATTTAATTTTTATGACTGGGTTCTTCATTTGTTTCTGCTATTATCTACGATGAGAATTATTGCATATTATTACTTGTCATTTTTTCTTTGTTCTTAATTTTCAATTAATTTAAATACTTTTTTTTTTTTTTTTTTTGTTAGGAGTTAAAAGAGAAGAACATTCTTAGTTCATCTGGAAGCGGGCAGCAAACTCCCTCTGCACCTGTTCTGGCAAAGGCGGTGGGTGGTACCCAAGGAGAAGATTCCTTGCTTGCCGAAGCGGGTCAGCTCGAGGAGAACCCTATCACAAGTCCTGTAATAGCTCCAGTTGTTCCCGAGAGTCAGGCTTCAACCCCTCCCTCCAAAAGCTCTGCAGATCCAGTCCTTGGTTCAGATTCTTTTGTTTAACTCTTAATCATGTTGTGTTTGGTTTGGTCTCTTTAAACAATTTATTTTTTAAGTTTTTTAGGTGGGGTGCTTGTTTTATGGCCCCGGAATCGTGCTGGTTGGGCGAAAAACAATTTTACTTTTGTTTTTTGGCAAGGTGCTTATTTTATGGCCTTGCATTTAAACTGTTAAAACAATCATGCTTCAGCTTTTTGTTGACCACTTTGTGTTTTTGACCTCTGAGTATATTTATTTATTATTTTTTCGTGAAAAAACATTTTAAGATAATGGGATATAGAATATGGGGGGCGTCCCCCTCCCCCCCAAGTGGGTTATAAGAAATCGAACGAACTATAACTCATTTTGTGGCTACGTTCAGACTTTGTTTCTTTTAAAAGATGCCTCACAAAAAAAAAAACAAAAAAAAAAAAAAAACTTTCTCCTTTCGAGAGAAATTGTTTGCACTTTTTGATACTCTCCGACCGAGGTAATGTCTTTCCTACTAGGCCTTTTAGCTCTAAATGCTGATAGTATATGATTCAGCTTATCAACACCTATAAGCGCTACAACGTTTATTGCCTGGGTCTTGGCGACCATCCTTGGCTTGCAACCGAGTTTGCTTTAATTTCATTGTTTATTTGGCTAGCTTCCTAATAAATCAGGCCTATCTAGCAGCTATTTTAAGGGTTCACTGGTTCTGATTACCATCGCTTGAAATAAGGAATATAACCTTAATTTTCTTGTTGCGACTACCACGGCTAGGGCTGTTGTTTAGTTTTGGTTCCGGCCTTTATTTTATGCCTTTGGGTTGTTGAAATAATTTACTTTTTGTCTTTAGCCTCTGCTTCATAATTCTAGCAGTTCAGGACAGCTCATTTGCTTTTATTTTTATTTTATACGACTTCTTGTCGTACCTTTATTTGTTATACCGATTTATTCTCATGTGAAGAGGCATCACCTACCCTTTTTTACTTTTCTATAGTGTTCTTAGGATGCTGGGATAATGAGACAGAGATATTGAGGCATAACATCCCTTGCCTTTTTCCTGCTTAAAGCATTTTAAGATAATGAGGAGGGTAATGGGGTATTGGGTATCCCCCTACTCCCCCCCCCCCCCCCAAGTGAGGTATAAGAAATCGAACAAATTATAACTCATTTGAAATATCATCTGAATTATATCACTTTTAAACGAACATCTTAAAACAAAAACATACTTTGTTCTCCCAACATATTGGCTTAAACAAAAAGTAAAAAGGGATAAATGGCATGGCTAACCCTGCTTTTCTTCTTTCCAAAAGGTCATGTTTAATTTTTCATGGCTCTGGGAGTGCTTTTCCGTTTTCCGCCTGCGATTTCTCTAGCGTTTCTCTGCATCGAGCGCCTGACATCTGCTTCTTGCCTCCCTTTACCATTTGTCGGGATCTACCTTTGAATCTTTCACTCTTTGAGATCAGCATTTCTTTGAGTTTTCTGACTACGGTCACCAGTCCTAGTGATAGCTTTAATTTCCTTTTCCTTGGCTCCACGAGGGACATTTCCTTCTTTCTCTTTCTGTGGTGATTTACTGATACTTCCACAGGATAAGACGCCAGCTATGCCCAGGACCTTTGCCATCTGAGTGATCAGGATCTTCCAGTTTCTTTTTGCGGTTGAGAGGTTGTGAGTGCGATCCTCTTCAATCTCAGATCCCTTGCCTTTGTTATCCTGTTTAATGAACCATTCGTTCAACCTCTTGGTTAATACAGGATTCGTTGCACAACTCGGGTTTGGATCTGGTGCTACCATCACACCGCTGTGTTGATTTCTCAGGGGTTGGCTTTCCCATAATTCCACATCCATATAATTCCACATCCACCAGGGTGATCCATTCAATTTCTTCGAGGTTAGTTTTATCAATCATCAACTGCTCCATTGTCATGGGTAAGTTTTGCTTCTCATTGACAACATCTATAGCTCTAGGCTTCTTCTCTTCGGGTTCTGCCTCTGGATTTGGATTAATGGGTTCTTGCATTGGCCTTTTTCTATTTTCTCCCGTCTGCACGGATTGGATGTAGCATCTGTGCGAGACCATCTGATCCCCAGACACTTGTTCTACTTGGCTTCCCACCGGAAACTTCATCAATAGGTGATAAGTGGACACCACGGCTTGTAAAGGATTCAAAGCTGTTCTCCCCAGGATGATGTTTTAAGAGGACTCTTGCCTTACTACTAGGAAAGTGATCGGCTTTGATACTCGCACAGATCCTTCTCCCAGGGTGAGCATCAGATTGATAGAGCCGAGTGACATCACTGGGTCCCCTGAGAAGCCATGTAAGGCAGTGACCACGCCATCCAGGGGCTTCTGCAAGCTCATCTGATTGAAACAGTTTTCAAAAATTACACTGACTGCAGCCCCGGTATCCACGAATACCCTTTGGACTTTGTACTTCTCTAGCTCCACTGTGATGACCAGCGCATCGTCATGTAGGTGGATCACACATTGGTTATCTTCAAGTCCATAGGATATTTCCGGCACGGGGAGACCCTTCTCCATCCTTAGGACCTCATCATGCCTCTCGTGCATGTGTAGCTCTCTCATGGATACCTTCCGGCTCCTATTGGAATCTCCTATGGTAGGACCCCCATATATCATCTTGATGACACCTTTGGGCTCGGGAATTTCTTCAGCCTTAGGTGCCTAGTCATTGGCTTCTTTACGCCTCTTGTTTTGCCCAGATTCTCTCCTGACGTACTCCAGGAGCTCTCCTTCTTGTATTAGTTTTTCAATGGCTATCTTCAAATTTCTACAATCATTGGTAGTGTGGCCATAGTCGTTGTGGAATTTGCAGAACTTGTCGGGAAGGTGGGTTCCTTGGCGGGTGCCTATGGCCCATAGGGATCTGAACCCCTGGTTTCCTCATAACCACTTCAAGCAAATCAGCAGGCTGTTTGATGAGAGGGGTAAAAGACCTCAAGAATCGTTTGTTTTTATCAACTCTTCTAGCGTCCGGGGCAGACCTCTTCTTTTCATCGGGCTTCTTTTCTTTCTTTTTGAGAAGCGATTTCAGCCCTTTTGTTGCTCATAGCTTCTTCCATATGAATATACTTCTGCACTCTCGTTAGCAACTCCTCAAAAGAGGTAGCCTCCTTTTTGATAAGGGATGCGAAGAATTGCCCTGGCCTCAAGTCGTCTACACAAGCGTGCACCTTCAATTTCGGCTCTACCCCAGGTATATCCAGAACAGCCTCGTTAAAGTGGGTCATGTAGTCCCTTAGGCTTTCATTGAGACCCTTCTTGATCGTTGTCAAATGCAAGGAATTCCTGGTAGTTCTTTTAGCGCTACCGAACTGTTGTAGGAACACTTCCCTCAGGTCCTGGAAGGAGTGAATTGAGGATCTTGGCAGTTGTTTGAACCAGTTTTGGGCCGTTCCGGACAGAGTGGTGAGAAACACTCTGCATTTAACGCCCTCGGAATATTGATGCAAGAGGCACAAGCTCTCAAATTTCATTAGGTGCTCCTCGGGGTCACCCCTTCTGATACGATCGAGTTCATCACCCTCGTTTGTGTGTCATTCATCGTCTCCGTGTGACTAAGGCAATCACCACTTGGGGTATAGGGGGTTTAGACCGATTCTATATCATTTGTGGGGTTAGACTTTAGGTATATTGGGATATTCCATCCTATTCTTTTATTTTTATTCGTATCATTTGGCACCAGAGCCAGAGTTTACGTCATCTAGGTTTTATCGTTCTTTCGTGTTGATATTCGTATCTTCGTGTTGCTTTCTGTTCGTGTCATTCGTTTCGTTTGAGTCTTCGTCGTCGTCTGTTCCTTCGTTCGAGTCATTTCCGAGTCAAAAAAAAAAAAGGAGGGAATTCGATCTGTTCATGAGTTATAGGGATTTGTTTTCGAGTTTGATATTGATTAGGGCAAAAAAAAAAAAAAAAAAAAAAAAAAAAAAAAAAAAAAAAGCCCTTTTTCGTCGGCCAGCACTAAAACGGCCGTAGAATCCACATACGAACTCTGATTTTGCTCCATAATACCTTTTCGGAAAGGTCTCGAAAAGATCTATATGGTGGTTACGACCTTGTCTTAATCATTTTGTTATTTTTGCCAAAATTGACCGTTTAAAGGGTCAAATTGTCCACTGAAGTTTTCGGTAAATTTTTCGTGTCTTCGGATTTTGAGAATTCTTAGTGCCGTCATCTCGTCATCTTACTTTCAGTACTCTTGATTTGTTAATAGTGATTTCTTTGGTAGATTAAGGGAATTTGAGCCTCTTATGAGAGAATTGAGTGGAAAAAGGCAAGAGAGGTGAGATTATTAGAGGGTAAAAGCCATTGATATAGAGTGATACACGAGTGCTGAGTGTGAATTGTATTGAGGGATACACGAGTGATTGTGAGGTGGTGAGGATTCTGTTTTACTAACTTTCGTTTGTTTCTTTTTGTAAAAAAAAAAAAAAAATTGCAGGTATGGCAGATGAACAAGAGACGTTGGACCCCACGATGAAGTTCGTGTTTGAAGCATTGAAGTCGGAGTTGGGGAAGATTATGGAATCCAAGCTGGCAGGAGTTTATGATAGAATTGGTGAAGTGGAGTCAGTTTCCAAACAGATTCAGCATCATAGAGGTGGAATAGGAAGAAGAGGTGGCAGAGGAGGTTGTCATAACCATCGAGACTATGGGCCGTTTGAGGAGGAGTTTGATTACGAGGGGAAGAGGAATGGGAAGAACCAAGGAACAGGCCTGACAATAATCTGGGCAACATCAAGCTGAATATTCCTTCCTTCCAAGGGAGGAATGATCCAGATGCGTATATTGAGTGGGAGAGGAAGATCAACCTCTTGTTCGACTGTCACAATTACTCAGAGCTGAAGAAGTTGAAGTTGGCAGCGATAGAGTTCTCCGATTACGCTCTAGTTTGGTGGGATCAATTGGAGAAGGGTAGAAGAAGGAATAGGGAACCTCCGGTTCAGACTTGGAACGAGATGAAGGGAATCATGAGGAAGCGATTTATACCAGCTCACTACTATAGAGAACTGCACAACAAGCTCCAAAGCTTGAGACAGGGATCTAAGAGTGTGGATGAATATTACAAGGAGATGGAAGTAGCCATGATTCGAGCTAATGTTTTGGAGGACAGTGAGGCGACGATGGCAAGATTCTTGGCTGGTCTGAATTGGGAAATTCGGAATGGAGTGGAGCTGCAACATTATGTCGAGATAGAGGACATGGTGCACATGACTGTAAAGATAGAGAATCAACTCAAGAGGAGGGGCAACAATAGCTACAATTAGCAGAACCAGTCCAATTGGAAGCAATCTCAGCCTGTTGCTTGTGGTTCCTTTTCGAGTGGGAGTCAATGGAAGAAGGAGGAGTCGCCGAAAGATGAGAGGAAACAGTTCGTGAAGGCGCGGTCAGATTTGACGAGCTCTAATAACCAAGGCAAACCAGCAGTACCTGAGGTTCGTAATCATGATCGTAAGTGCTTCAAGTGTCAAGGATTTGGACATATCATGAGTGACTGTCCAAATCGGAGAGTGATGATCATGAGAGATGATGGAGAAGTTGTGACTGATGATGAAGTTGATTCGGAGATGCCTGGTTTGGAGGAGTCTGAGGATGAAGGAGAGGATATTGAGCCGCCTGTAGGACGCATTTGTGTGGCCAGAAGAGCATTAAGCGTCCAGAATCATGTGGACGAATTAGTGCAGCGCGAAAATATCTTTCACACTAGATGTCAGGTGAAGGATCAGCTGTGCAGCGTGATTATTGACGAAGGAAGCTGCACCAATGTTGCTAGCATGGCCATGGTTCGAAAATTAGGGCTACCTGTGATACAGCATCCCAAACCGTACCGGCTGCAGTTGCTCAACGAAACTGGTTTCGTCAAAGTAACGAAGCAGGTGAAGGTTCCGTTTAGCATCGGAAAATATGAGGATGAGATATTATGTGATGTGGTGCCGATGCAAGCGAGCCATATACTGTTGGGGCGTCCGTGGCAGTTCAATCGGAGGGTGACGCATGATGGCTTCACCAACAAATATTCGTTCGAGTACAAGCAGAAGAAGGTGTCACTTGTTCCTCTTACTCCCAAACAGGTGTATGAGGATCAAGTATTGCTGAAAAAGGAGGCTGAGAAGTTGAAGTTGGAGGAGCAGAAGGTGGAGAATAAGGAGAAGGGTATAGTACAAAAATCGTGCTTTGCAAAGGCGAGCGATCTGAAGTTGGCGGTGCAGGAGTAGAGGGCCTTGATCGTACTTCTGTACAAGGGGAACTTTCTATCTACTAATGATCTCGATTCTCTACCCCCTTCTATCTCTTCTGTTTTGCAGGAATTTGATGATGTCTTTCCCGAGGACACACTAGCTGGCTTACCACCAATTAGGGGGATAGAACATCAAATCGATTTTGTGCCTGGAGCAACACTTCCAAATAGGCCAGCCTATCGCGCCAATCCGGAGGAGACGAAGGAGTTGGAGAGGCAGATTGGAGAGTTGTTGGCAAAAGGGCATGTGAGGGAGAGTTTGAGTCCTTGTGCAGTTCCGGTGTTACTCGTACCCAAGAAGGACTCAACGATGAGGATGTGTTGCGATTGTCGAGCCATCAACAACATCACGGTAAAGTATCGACATCCTATTCCTCGTTTAGATGATATGCTTGATGAATTTCATGGCTCTTGCGTGTTTTCAAAAATTGACTTGCGTAGTGGATACCATCAGATTAGGATTAAGGAAGGGGATGAATGGAAAACTTCTTTTAAAACTAATCTTGGTTTGTATGAGTGGCTAGTTATGCCTTTTGGTTTGACTAATGCACCTAGTACATTTATGCGTCTCATGAACCATGTTTTACGAGCTTTTATTGGCAGATTTGTAGTTGTCTATTTTGATGATATCTTAGTGTATAGCAAGAGTCATGATGAGCATGTTGATCATTTGAGGTTTGTTTTAGATGTACTTAGGAAGGAGAGGCTGTTTGCTAACCTAAAGAAGTGCATCTTTTGTACGGACAAGCTTGTGTTTCTTGGATTTGTTGTTAGTGCACAGGGTGTACAGGTTGACGATGAGAAAATACGAGCTATTCAAGAGTGGCCAAGTCCAAAGAGCATTGGAGAAGTTAGAAGTTTCCACGGACTTGCTAGCTTTTATAGGAGATTCGTGCCTCATTTCAGTAGTGTTGCAGCACCATTGACGGCAATCATCAAGAAGAATGTGGAGTTTTATTGGGGAGAAGATCAAGAGAAGGCATTTCAGCTTTTGAAGTACAAACTGACACACGCCCCGGTATTATCTCTTCCTAACTTTTCAAAATCTTTTGAGATTGAATGTGATGCTTCTGGTGTTGGAATTGGTGCAGTTTTGACGCAAGAAGGACGGCCGGTGGTGTACTTCAGCGAGAAGCTAAACGGAGCAACGTTGAGCTATCCAACGTACGATAAGGAGCTGTATGCATTGGTGAGAGCCTTGAAAACGTGGTAGCACTACTTGTGGACCAAGGAATTCGTCTTTCACACAGATCATGAGTCCTTGAAGCACTTGAAGGGGCAACACAAGTTGAACAAGAGGCATGCTAGGTGGATGGAGTTCATAGAGACGTTTCCTTACGTCATCAAGTACAAGCAAGGTAAAGAGAATGTAGTGGCTGATGCACTTTCACGGAGGTATGCCTTGATCTCTACTTTAGATGCTAAGTTGCTTGGTTTTGAGTGTTTGAAGAGTTTATATGTGGATGATGCTGATTTTGGTGAGATTTATCGAGCATGTGAGAAATCTGGTTTTGAAGAGTACTTTAGGCATGATGACTATTTGATTAAGAAAAATAGGTTATGTGTTCCTCAGTGTTCTCTTCGTGAATTGTTATTGCTTGAATCTCATGGTGGGGGTTTGATGGGACATTTCGGTATTGCTAAGACTTTAGCTGTTTTGCATGAACACTTCTTTTGGCCTCATATGAAACGTGATGTTGAGCGAATTTGTGGTCGATGTGTCACTTGTAAACAAGCTAAGTCTAGAGTGAGTTCCCATGGTTTGTATACGCCATTGCCTATTCCTACTGCTCCTTGGATTGATATTTCTATGGATTTTGTGTTAGGGCCGCCTAGGAGTAAGCGTGGAAGTGATTCTGTTTTTTGTGGTGGTGGATAGATTTTCTAAGATGGCGCATTTCATTTCATGTCATAAATCTGATAATGCATCGTATGTTGCTGATTTGTTTTTTCGAGAGATTGTTAGATTGCATGGAGTGCCTAGGACTATTGTTTCGGATAGGGATGCGAAGTTCTTGAGTTACTTTTGGAAGACTTTGTGGGGTAAGTTAGGTACTAAACTGTTGTTTTCTACTACTTGTCATCCACAAACTAATGGTCAAACTGAAGTAGTCAATAGGACTTTGTCTACCTTGATTAGGGCTGTAATTAAGAAGAATATTAAGTCTTGGGAAGAATGTTTGCCACATGTTGAGTTTGCATATAATCGTTCTGTTCATTCTGCTACTAAGTTTTCGCCTTTTGAGATTGTCTATGGTTTTAATCCTTTAACTCCTTTAGATTTATCTCCATTGCCTGAACATGAGCATACTAACCTTGATGGCCAGAAAAAGGCTGATTTTGTGAAACAGATTCATGAGAAGGCAAGGCTGAATATTGAGAGACGAACAGAGCAGTACGTCAAGCAAGATAACAAGGGGCGCCGTCAAGTTGTATTTGAGCGCGGAGATTGGGTATGGCTGCATATGCGCAAGGAAAGGTTTCCATTGCAAAGGCGTTCGAAGTTGCTATCTTGAGGCGATGGACCTTTTCAAGTGTTGGAGCGCATCAATGATAACGCCTACAAATTGGACTTACCCGGTGAGTATAATGTTAGTGCTACATTCAATGTGGCTGATTTGAGTCCTTTTGATGTAGGTGACGACTTGGATTTGAGGACAAATCCTCTTCAAGAGGAGGGGAATGATGGAGTCCAAGGTTCGTTGAGTCAAGATCCTGTTCGTGTTCCCGAAGGGCCGGTGACGAGAGCTCGAGCTAAGAAGTTCAAGGAAGGCTTGCAAGGATTGATCCAAGAAGTTTGGGCTCAAGAATTGATGAAGAAGCCCATTGGAGAAGGCGGACCGGACAGCCCGCGAGTTATTAATAATGATGCAGCCCATGGTTCGAGATAACAAGCTTTTGGATCGAGATTTGAAGATTTTATGGGATAAAGCTTGAAGATATTATTTTCTAGATTTTATTTTATGTAATTTTCGTTTTTATTTAGATCTCTAGTTGATAAGGTTATTTTAAGCATTATTTTAGAGATTTTATTCCTTTTTAGATTAGGATTTGATTTGGTATATCTTAGGATAGATTTTTAACTAGTTTCCTTGTGCAATTAGGACTTTTTGAAGCTTATAAATAGGGCCTAAATAGGGGTGACGAAAATAAGCCTCAAATATTTGATTATCAATTAAAATGTGAGATTTTATCTCCTTTGTGTATCCTATGGATTTCTTAGTTCATAGAGGTATTTTTTTATCGGCGAATCAATCGAGTTCATCACCCTCGTTTGTGTGTCATTCATCGTCCCCGTGTGACTACGACGACTGTCTCTTTGAGGTATAGGCGGATCTAATCTGACTTATATCATTTAGAGGGTTAGAGCGTAGGTATATTGGGATATTCCATCCTATCTTTTATTTTGTTCGTTTATTTTTAATCTATGACTTCTGATTCTGGGCTACGTATTCTCGTCGACACCCTTTATCTGTATCTTACTGAGTCTTCCACTTGCGTTTTCGTTATTCGGTCGTCAAGGATCGTATGATTTGGCACCAGAGCCAGTGTTTACGTAATCCAGGTTTTGTCTTTCCTTTTGTTTCATTTTTGTATCGTTCTCTTCGTGTCTTGTTTTGTTTGTGTCATTCGTTGAGTCTTTTTCGTTCTTTCCTTTCCTTCATTTCTGTTTCATTCGTTAGATTCGTTTCTGTGTTAAAAAAAAAAAAAGGTGTCAGATTCGTTGTTTTTGTCACGACCCCACCCCGCTAAGACTGGCCAGGCGAGGTCGCAACGTAAAGGAACGGGAAAATAAATGAATAAATGACAACTTGAGGTGATACGGTGCGGAAGCGTAAAATTGGAATACATTGAAGTTTTCATCATTCGTCGAGAATGAAGGAAAGAAAACACTGTTCATTAATGGAAGCGTTTACATGACATAATAAAAGCGGGAGCGTTGTTCAAAAGAAGAAACATTGTCTTGAGGACTCAACATGTTGCAACGATACACAAAAGAAAAAGAGTTGCAACGATACACCAAAGCGAACATTGTTCAACATCTTAAGAATACACATCGGAAAGAACGTGAGATGCATGTATGGAGAGATGCACCACCGAGAGACTTCGACTCTTTCCATGCTCGACAAAAGCCTTCCCGACTGCTCCATTTCATCCCTGTTCAATCTGCACATGGGAAATATGTACAGGGCTGAGTACAAAGTACTCAGTGAACACATGCCAAAACATTTTAATTGCCTGCCATTCAAGTGAATCATAGGGGTTTTACAGAAAAGTCCTACGTTCACTAAAACATTTTCATGAAAGAGGGCGCTTGCAAGCTACTTTTCGTGGTGTAATCCGTCATATCTGAGTCATGTGGGTGTATCCGTTAAGGGTGGCCACCCTATCCGGATACCTAACTGGCCGGCTTTCGTCGGCTCACGGTTATCTAGTGCACTTAACCCATCGAGGAGCAACCCCGATAGGCCCGAATTCGTCTTGGTAGCATTTTGCCGAAGCCCATTCACAGATAGACATCATACAAAACAAACATTTATGGCCTGTCAATTCTTTTTAATAAAAAGAATTTAAGCATAAATAAACATTTTCGTTGTATGAAAGCCCACCTCGATAGCTGTTCTTGATCGACTTATTAATCCTGAGTGTCGCCTTAGTCTCGGCCTTTCCCTTCGCCTAACCTCGTTCAAAGAACATAACATGAGAATCTTGAATAAAATCGATAATTTATCGATCTATGCGAAGGTTTATTTCCTATCGAGGTTATGATCTCTTATTCAAAAGTTTCCCGATTAGCATATTCTGGAATCGATTACTCAATTAATCCTCATGTCTTTTAGTCCTTTCATCCTCGACGGGGATCGTAGGATGCTTGGTTTTAGCCATTAATGTGGCTTCGTGATTTCATTACGTATTATAAGTGGTCTACACTTATAAGGCCGTTATATTCAGACTTGGTTGATTATTCAATCATTAATAATCATTATAGGCCCATTAGGAGTATTAGGGTTTTAAGCCCAATTTACTTAAGTTCGGGAATTTGTTAAATTAACCCGAAGAGTCGTTACATTTGACTTTCGGTTCTCGACTTAATATTGGCCCTTTTTAATCATCAAATATATTGTTACATATTTTCGGCCCGTCGTGAATTAGGAATCCGGTCCAATCGGTTGGCCCGACTTATTGAATACATTATCTGCCCGTTAAATAGATTAATCGGCCCAATTGGTTGGCCCGATTTATTAAATACATTATCTGCTCGTTAAATTAATTAATAGGCCCAATTGGTTGGCCCGATTCATTAAGTACATTATTGGCCCGTTAAATAGATTAATCGGCCCAATTGGTTGGCCCGATTCATTAAGTACATTATTAGCCCGTTAAATAGATTAATCGGTCCAATTGGTTGGCCCGATTCATTAAGTGTATTATCGGCCCGTTAAATATTTTATCTCGATTAATTAGCCCGGCCCGAGTCCAGACCGGCCCGGAACCTGGCCCTGCCCGTTTCAATTTAATTGACTAAAACCCTTCCCCCCTTTTTCGATTTGCAGTCGACCTTCATTCCTCTCTTCTCCTTCCTCGCGACATTCCTCCTCTCTTCCTCGGCAGTCTGTCGCCGGTCATCTCTCGCCTCCGCCGGTGATTACTTACCGGCGGTCTCTCCTCGCCGTCGGTTACTGTCCTCTTTCCCCTTTAAGATTCGCGATTCCTTGTTAGGGAAAAGAACCCTATTTCGGGTTTTTGGGGAAAAATTGGGGAAAGAATCTCCCCCGGTTTGCTTCCTCTGACAGGTTGGCCGTTGATGATGCCTTTCCGTCATTCCTTGCCGCCGTGGTGAGACGGCATTGGTACGGTCTCCTCCGTTCTCAATTCCTCCCGCCTTCGGCGGTTTGAGCTCCGTGGTTCCTCTCCGTTGCCGGAGCAACTCCCATGGCGCTCCGTCGGCCATTCGAGCCTAGAATGGAACCCTAGCCTCCGTTGGTTAGGAGATAATTCCCTCTCGGCCTATCGCCGTCCGTCGTCGTTGCTACTGCCGCCGTTGCTTCGGTCGCCGTCCGCCCTCTCCCTTTACTTTACTCTCTTCTCCCTTTACTCTATCTCCTCTGACCTTCCTTTTTTCTTTTCTTGCAGGTATGGTGGCCCTGCCGGCGGCGTTACCGAAACTTCTCCGGCAGTTCTCCCCACTCCGGCAGTCTCCTGCTGCCGTGTGGTTGAGCTACTGATAAGCTCTCTTCTCACCCTTGTTCTCGGTTACACTTACTACACTTGATGTGTTCAATTGTGGGTTATATTGGTGATTTAGGGCAGTTTGTTGTTATGCTTATGGTGTTGGCTGTTGTTGGTTGTTATTGTTGGGAATTCTCCAGTTTTTGGAGTTTGTTGGTGTTCGGTTCATAGCTGATTTGGAGGTGTATTGTGGGGTTCATTATGCCTTATGATCTAGCATATTTGATCATGGTTTCTAAACTTGAATGAAGGCAAAAATCTATGTTCTTGGGGTCTATGTGGTTCGATATTCATCCTATGTCATTATTCATGCTTGCATGCTTGATTTTTGGTGGAGATTTTGGTCTAAGTGAACATGCATTGGGTTCTTCTATTTGGGCAGCCTTCTAGCTACATTCTTGGTCATTTCTATGGTGTATGCATGCTTGATTTGGCCTAGTTCCTAGAGAAATATGGGGGTTTTACTTACTTGTCTCAATGGGGTTTGGAAATGGATAATTTGGCTTGGATGGGGGTTGCCTCTCCTCCCTTCTTTTGTTGCTGCCTTCTTCTCCCTTTCACTTGGTTCCTAGCAACCCAAAAGTGGAGTTTATGTCTCTATGAGTCCCAAATTGTTGTTACTTACTCTCCTATGAAAATTAAGGGTGCTTACTTGTGATATGAGGGTTGTCCTTCTTGGATGGCTTCGGTTCTTCCCTTCTCTCTCTTGTTCTTGCTCCTAAAGGTGGTGTGAGCTCTTTGTTAGCTCATGCATGTGTGTAAATTGAATGGGGAAGGAAGAGGATGCTTACCGTGAGTTCTTGGTGCTTGAAAATGGCTGGAAATTCCTATTGCTCTCCTCCTTCTCCCTCTCGGTTCTCGCTCTCTATCTCTCTCTTGTTCTTGAAATGTTTGAATGATTGGTGTGTGTGTATGGAGGGGGTTGACTTGTTATATTTGGTGTAGGTTCTTGGCTTCTCTCAACATTGGAGGGAGAGAGATGAATAGGGATTGGTGGGATTTCTTCTCAAGGGATTTGAGCAGATTTTTGGAAGATAAAAGGGGGAGAGAGAGAGGGGATTTTGGCGTGCATGCTTGTTCTCGGTTTCCCATGCAAAAAGGAGCAATGATGATGTTGTTTTCCTTCCCTAATCTTGCTTATGGGGTGTTTTAGCCTCTAATATTGTGATTAAGGGACTAATCTGAGCTCTGGTTTTTGGTTAGTTTGGTTAGTGAGGGAGAGACGTTGGGCTGCTGTGTTCGCCGAGTTCTCCTCTTTCTTTTATTTATTATTTTTGTACATTATTGTAATAATATATGTAATTCAAATTATCTACATGTAATGTTATACTTGGAATAATATCATGATTTTTGGGCCTTTTATCCTTTATTGATTAAATTAGCACAACTTGGGCTTTTCTTCGTGGGTCGAAGTAATCCGTGTATTAAATCGTGAAATGGGCCTTTGATCTTTAAGTGGGCCTCGGCCCCTTGAATAATAATTAACCGTTCTTATCGGGCCTTTCTTAATAAATTCGAATCTCGTTCAACAACTTTACTACTATTAATTATGTCTACTACTAATAGTTCTCGAAATTTTGTTATACTAATAATAGTAATAATACTCTTAATATTAAAATAATGTCGAAGTTTTTATTACTCACTAAGAAAAACTGCGACCATTACAGTTTTTCTTCTTATATTTGTTTATTTATTATCCAGATCTATATATTAAAAAAAAAAGGAAAAAAAAAAACCCCTTTTTCGATGGCCATTCTTAAAACGGCCGTAGAATCCACATACGAACTCCGATTTTTCTCCATAATACCTTTTCAAAAATGTCTCGACGATATCTAAAAGTTTCAATACCCTGCTGGTATGTCGTATGAGGAGCTTGATCAACAAACAAAATTCAAGATACAAGCAATGGTGAAACAATGGGGCGTGGAGATGAGGTCTGAGTCGGTGTTAATTTGTTCGAAGAGTGGAGGTCGATACAAAGACAAAGCCCGACAATAATCTTGGTGAGGACGAAGAAGTGGACATTACATATTTTCAAGGGAAATATGATCCAGAGTTGTATCTTCAATGGGAGAGAAATATGGAGATAGCTTTTTATCATCATAACTATTCTGAGTTCAAGAAGGTGAACTTGGCAGCCAGGTTGTTATCGGACTATGCTCTAACTTGGTGGGATAGATTAGCTAAGAGTCAAAGAAGGAATGGAGTTGAGCCAGTCATGACTTGGAAAGAGATGAAGGCAGTGATGAGGAATCATTTTGCACCTTCCCATTACTATCGTGAGAATCAGAATAGTTGGAGGCAGTCCCAAGCTACTACTCTTTCATATTCGAAGAGAAACTTTTGGGAGAAAGATGAGCAGCAGAAGAAGAGGTACATACGTCCATTTGTGAAGCCAAGGTCAGATTCTTCGAGTTTCTCTATTCCAACTTGTGACGATGGTGGAGTTGTGACCAAAGATGAGAGAGAAGATCCAAAAGTGACGGTCATGGAAGAACATAATGAAGAGGTGGAAGAAATCGAAGCACCTTCTAGACTGCTTACTTTATTCGGTGAAATTGATCTTGATATGCAGAATGAAGTGGATGATGGAGAGCAACAAGAGAACATCTTTCATGTGGAGGATAAGGTGTTGCTTGTTCCTCTTACTCCAACACAAGCATATGAGGAGGATCAAGAGGAATTTTCAAAGAAGGTGGAGATGGTGATGTCCAACGAGGAGAAAGTAGAGACAAATGAGAATGTATTGATACATGAGCCATTACTTGATCCGAGTGATGATTTGGAGTGGGTTGTGCATGAGAAGAAGTTTGTGGAGGCAAAGTTGAGCAAGGAAAATGCTAATGATCTTTATTATCTATCTCCTCTATTCATTCTTTGTGTGATTTTGTGAATGTTGTTCATGATACATTTTTTGGCTTATTATCCATTCAAGGAAGTCAACATCAAATTGACTTGGAGGGGATAAATGAGTTGGAGTCCGTGATATCGGGTGAGAAGAAAAGGAAGCATAATTTCTTTACTTTTGCGGTAGGAGGCGACCAAGATTTGAGGACAAATCTTCTTCAAGAGGAGGGGAATGATGAAGCCCGTAGATCGTGGATTTCAATTCATGGGCCGAGAATTAAAGATGATATGGGCTAAAGATGGAAGATATTATTTACTAGTTTATTTAGTTGTTTATTTTTATTAATTTTCGTTTTTTATGAGTACTATAGTTGGTAGGTTAATTTTCAGCATTATTTTAAGGATTTTATTCCTTTTTAAATTAGGATTTGATTTGGTATATCTTAGGACAGGTTTTTAACTAGTTTCCTTGTGTAATTAGGACTTTTTGAAGCCTATAAATAAGGCCTAAATAGGGGTGACGAAAATAAGCCTCCATATATTTGATTATCAATTAAAATGTGAGATTTTATCTCCTTTGTGTATCCTATGAATTTCTTAGTTCATAGAGGTATTTTTTATCGGCGAATCAATCGAGTTCATCACCCTCGTTTGTGTATCATTCATCGTCCCCGTGTGACTGCGACGACTGTCTCTTTGGGGTATAGGCGGATCTAATCTGACTTATATCATTTAGAGGGTTAGAGCTTAGGTATATTGGGATATTCCATCCTATCCTTTTACTTTGTTTGTTTATTTTTAATCTATGGCTTCCGATTCTGGGCTACGTATCTTCGTCGACATCTTTGCTCGACTAGGATCGTATCATTTGTGGTATCAGAGCGAGGTTAAAAATAAACGAGCAAAATAAAAGATAGGATGGAATATCTCAATATATGGGATATAGGATCGTATCCCAATATATAGGATCGTATCATTTGTGAAATCCACGATCTACGAGCGAGGATCGTATCATTTGTGGTATCATTTGTCGACGAGAATACGTAGCCCAGAATCGGAAGCCATAGATTAAAAATAAACGAACAAAATAAAAGATAGGATGGAATATCCCAATATACCTACGCTATAACCCTCTAAATGATATAAGTCAGATTAGATCCGCCTATACCCCAAAGACACAATCGTCGTAGTCACACGGGACGATGAATGACACACAAACGAGGGTGATGAACTCGATTGATTCGCCGTTAAAAAAATACCTCTATGAACTAAGAAATCCATAGGATACACAAAGGAGATAAAATCTCACATTTTAATTGATAATCAAATATTTGAGGCTTATTTTCGTCACCCCTATTTAGGCCCTATTTATAAGCTTCAAAAAGTCCTAATTACACAAGGAAACTAGTTAAAAATATATCCTAAGATATACCAAATCAAATCCTAATCAAAAAAGAAATAAAATCTCTAAAATAATGCTTAAAATAACCCTATCAACTAGAGATCTAAATAAAAACGAAAATTACATAAAATAAAATCTAGAAAATAATATGTTCAAGCTTTATCCCCTAAAATCTTCAAATCTCGATCCAAAAGCTTGTTATCTCAAACCATGGGCTGCATCATTCCCCTCCTCTTGAAGACGATTTGTCCTCAAATCGTAGGAGTTGAGTAATTAAATCTTCAAGTCTCCTCCATGAGCAACCTGTTTAAATAAACATACGACAATTTTTTTTTCTTTTTTTTTTTTTTAACTTTTTTTTCCTCTCTTTTTTTCCAATAAAGAATGAAAATACAGAAAGGGAAAAAAAAAAAAATCTTAGGCTCTGATACCAAATGATATGAATAAAAATAAAAGGATAGGATGAAATATCCCAATATACCTACGCTCTAACCCTCTAAATGATATAAGTCAGATTAGATCCGCCTATACCCCAAAGAGACAGTCGTCGTAGTCACACGGGGACGATGAATGACACACAAACGAGGGTGAATGAACTCGATTGATTCGCCGATAAAAAAATACCTCTATGAACAAGAAATCCATAGGATACACAAAGGAGATAAAATCTCACATTTTAATTGATAATCAAATATTTGAGGCTTATTTTCGTCACCCCTATTTAGGCCCTATTTATAAGCTTCAAAAAGTCCTAATTACACAAGGAAACTAGTTAAAAATCTATCCTAAGATATACCAAATCAAATCCTAATCTAAAAAGGAATAAAATCTCTAAAATAATGATTAAAATAACCCTATCAACTAGAGATCTAAATTAAAACGAAAATTACATAAAATAAAATCTAGAAAATAATATCTTCAAGCTTTATCCCATAAAATCTTCAAATCTCGATCCAAAAGCTTGTTATCTCGAACCATGGGCTGCATCATTCCCCTCCTCTTGAAGACGATTTGTCCTCAAATCGTAGGAGTTGAGTAATTAAATCTTCAAGTCTCCTCCATGAGCAACCTGTTTAAATAAAAATACGACAATTTTTTTTTCTTTTTTTTTTTTATACTTTTTTTTCCTCTCTTTTTTTCCAATAAAGAATGAAAATACAGAAAGGGAAAAAAAAAAAAAAAATCTTAGGCTCTGATACCAAATGAAATGAATAAAAATAAAAGGATAGGATGAAATATCCCAATATACCTACGCTCTAACCCTCTAAATGATATAAGTCAGATTAGATCCGCTTATACCCCAAAGAGACAGTCGTCATAGTCACACGGGGACGATGAATGACACACAAACGAGGGTGAATGAACTCGATTGATTCGCCGATAAAAAAATTACCTCTATGAACTAAGAAATCCATAGGATACACAAAGGAGATAAAATCTCACATTTTAATTGATAATCAAATATTTGAGGCTTATTTTCGTCACCCCTATTTAGGCCCTATTTATAAGCTTCAAAAAGTCCTAATTACACAAGGAAACTAGTTAAAAATATATCCTAAGATATACCAAATCAAATCATAATCTAAAAAGGAATAAAATCTCTAAAATAATGATTAAAATAACCCTATCAACTAGAGATCTAAATAAAAAATCTAGAAAATATCTTCAAGCTTTATCCCATAAAATCTTCAAATCTCGATCCAAAAGCTTGTTATCTCGAACCATGGGCTGCATCATTCCCCTCCTCTTGAAGACGATTTGTCCGCAAATCGTAGGAGTTGAGCAATTAAATCTTCAAGTCTCCTCCATGAGCAACCTGTTTAAATAAAAATACGACAATTTTTTTTCTTTTTTTTTTTTTAACTTTTTTTTCCTCTCTTTTTTCCAATAAAGAATGAAAATACAGAAAGAAAAAAAAATAAAAAATAAATAAAAAATCTTAGGCTCTGATACCAAATGATATGAATACAAATAAAAGGATAGGATGAAATATCCCAATATACCTACGCTCTAACCCTCTAAATGATATAAGTCAGATTAGATCCGCATATACCCCAAAGAGACAGTCGTCGTAGTCACACGAGAACGATGAATGACACACAAACGAGGGTGATGAACTCGATTGATTCGCCGATAAAAAAATACCTCTATGAACTAAGAAATCCATAGGATACACAAAGGAGATAAAATCTCACATTTTAATTGATAATCAAATATTTGAGGCTTATTTTTGTCACCCCTATTTAGGCCCTATTTATAAGCTTCAAAAAGTCCTAATTACACAAGGAAACTAGTTAAAAAATCTGTCCTAAGATATACCAAATCAAATCCTAATCTAAAAAGGAATATAATCTCTAAAATAATGCTTAAAATAATGCTTAAAATAACCCTATCAACTAGAGATCTAAATAAAAACGAAAATTACGTAAAATAAAATCTAGAAAATAATATCTTCAAGCTTTTTCTCATGAAATCTTCTAATCTCGATCCAAAAGCTTGTTATCTCGAACCATGGGCTGCATCACCTTCCTTGGTATTCACAGGAAATCGTCTTAAAGTTCCCTGGGATGGGATCTGTTTGGATATCCGCCGAGAAAGGGTTGTTTTCATCGATGTAAGTAACTCTGATTTGTGTCCTCTGTTCTTTTGAGTTATGATGTGCTTCAGATTCCTACCCTCATCTGGGATATTAATCTCTCCTTCATTTGCTTCTGCCTCTTCTGAGGCCCTTTCTGGAATCTGCTTCTGTTTCTTTAGCTTTTCTAGCTCTTTTGTCAGAAGCTTCATTTGCTCCTGCTGCTGGGCAAATTGTTTGGCCCACACGTCGATAGCGCCTTCCCTGAGTTCATCTTTGAGTTCTTTAGGATCTTCGTCCTCTAGGGATTCCCAATCAGTGAGGAATCCATCCTCTTGGACCGTGGTCATTAGAGGTAATTTGGTGGCCAGCTCTTGGACCACGCTTGCGCTTCTAGGCTTCTGCTTATGTAGGCCACGGGCACTCTTGCTTCCCCCTCCTTCGTGGATATCCTGTTGGGCGTCTGAACCTTTGGGATTCATCCCCAGAGCATGGATTTTCTTGTCCACCGCTCCGTCGATTACACCCTCTATGTGGGCCCTCATTTGTAGAAGCATTGAGGGAGAGAAGCAATCTTCGGCGTTAACACTAGCCTCTGTTAATAAGGTATTTCTCCCTTCATTCCCCAATGGAGAATTTTCTGCATTCCCAGGAGCTTGTGAAGCCCCTTTGGGAACAACACCTGACTCAACAGCCATCTTTGTAAGGTTCTGCATATTTTCAAAGTTTTTGGACATTAGTTCCAGATGCTTATGAAATAGGGCTTGAATAGATAATGCCTATTTTACATAAGACTTTGATGAGCAGTGCCTACTTATGTAGGGCTTAATGAATGTTGTCTATTTGCATAGGGCTTGATGGATGTTGCCTATTTATATAGTTATTTTTGGATGTTGCCTATTTGCATAAGGCTTAATGTATGTTGCCTATTTGCATAGGGCTTTTTGGATGTTGCCTATTTGCATAGGGCTTAATGGATGTTGCCTATTTGCATAGGGCTTTTTGAGTTTTTGCCTATTAGATAGGGCTTTTTGAGTTTTTTGCCTATTAAATAGGGCTTATGAGATTTTTGCCTATTAGATAGGGCTTATGAGATTTCTGCCTATTAGATAGGGCTTATGAAGTTTTTGCCTATTAGATAGGGCTTATGCGAGCATTTTAGCTCATTTGCAGAGAATCTATGCCTTTCAATGTGGGGCCCCCTTATCATGGTAAGGGGGGTGACCTCGCCATTTTTGGGCTCTCTGTTTTTTTGTTTTTGACTTTTTTGGTTTTCGGTTCATGGTAATACAGGGATCTATGATTGTATCATAGCATTTCCTCTATATTACCAATTCCTCATACCCCGCAAACCGATTCCATGATTCATGACTTTCGGCGGAATTTTGGACTCACCAATTGTTAGAAATGAGGTTAGGTGCGTGCTGGGATTTCTCCAAGTTTGATTCAATGCTTTTGGAATTCTTCACAACTATCATCACAAGAACAACAAAGTTTAACCATCATGTCATATTTTACAGTTTAAAACCGAGGAAAACTCAACATAGATCAAATAATATTATTTGCATTCACATTTCCACAAATTACCCAACAAATACAGTTTACCTATTTACTCTAACATCCAGTTTTCTTAGATTTCTCACATAAGGGAATGAGAAGGAAATTTACCGATAACATTATAACGACGAGCTAGAAATTTGTTTATAAAGAGGAAATCGACGTCTTAAACTCAAGTTTCCCACAGACGGCGCCAGTTGTTAGATTCGGGTCAAAGATTAACAACAACAATACAATCATTCACTATATTCACAGATTTACATGGTACGCTTCAGTATAAATGATCATAAACAGAGACACAACGAGAACAGTGCAAGGCGCTAAATCTTCATAATTGAGCTTCCATGGAATGCCTTTCCTCAATGATAGGGAGCAAGATAGAAACGAAACGCAAGGCGCTTCGGACCATCGATCTAGTCCCATTCATGAGGAAAAAGGCACAACAAAGGAGAGAAGAAGACGAGACAATGAATGCAAGGCGTTCCCCATTCGTCCTCGGCTGATGGTAAGGGAGTACCTTCAAGCTCTGTTGCAGTCACAGCCAAGCGCCTGCAAAACAAAGCCAGAGGAACAAAGGGGGAGGTTCCTCCGGAAAGAACCTCCAACGCTCAAGTCAGCAAGTGTACGAAAATCTCAAAGAGAGAATACTAATGAAACAGTGTAAAAAGTGTAGAACTCGTACCTCAAAAAGTGTAGAACTCGTATCTATTTATAGGTGTGAAAGAGGGTGAAAAAGTGAATGTACCTGTACAGAGATGACAGAAAAGGAATTTCTAGGGGGACAATATTCCCCTTGTCATTAATTTGGTGGTCCTCACCCTAAGGTACGTAGAGTCACGCGGATAGCGTGTTCGGCAGATCCCTGTACCTCGGCCGGTGCCGACAGGTCTAGGATCGCTTCTGCATAGAAATGGATCTGCGCAGAACCTTATGGCTTCTGTACTGTTGGAAATTGTTAAGGATATAATATGTTAAGGGGGAACTCAAGTGGGACACTTTGAAAAATGCATATGTTTTGATTTGATCCCAAAACCCCAAGTATCCTATTCCCAAACGACCCAATTTGATGTAGAATAGATTAGAAATTTTTCTAAGCCTATACTGTTAGGAAGGCTCTATTTATGCTTTAGTCGCTTAGATTATAGACTGCAGGAATTTCAAGTGAAGGCCACTCGCTTGAGTGAGTTTTCCAATTGAAGCGAGTCTACCCAGCCGAAGTAAAGCGTGCCGAAGAATAGCAACGCGAAGCTAGCGCTACAGTAGATTCAAAGCGAGTCCACTAAAGCGAAGCAAAGCGAGCGCTACAGAGTCGAAGCGAGTCAACGTGAGTCAACGATTACTAAAACGGTTACCCGGGAAATTTATTTTCCTAAGTACCCGCTACAGTATGATCTTGAAGCTACTTACTTGAAGCGGACACTACAATTCTAAAGCGAAGCGAGCCCCTACCTAACAGAAAGCGACAGGACAATTCCCGCTCCAATTTGAACATCGAGTTCAAACTCCAGTCAACTGAAGATCGCCGCATTAATTGCAAGATCTCCACGTGTCGATTGAAGAGAGGAGCAACGGAGTTGACTGCCAGGCCGACAAGGGCGCCGCAACAGTACTGGCTCGCTCCAGTTACTGTTATGTTTGGAACTTAGCCATTTTTGGCAAAGTGCCAAATCTGCGCTTCTGAAAAGCAGCCAGCCTGTGCAAGTACTATTGAGAGGAGGAGGGACAAAGCCACCTACCAAGCAACGGATCTCGGCCAACCCTCCGCCTATAAATAGTGAAGGATGAAGACGAAGAGAAGTAGAACACTACTTGAGCTTTCAGCGCCTACTGCAAACAAATACTCCCAGCTTTCAGCATCTTTCGAGTCTTTGTTTCAAGTGTTCTCCGAGTTCTAGTTTCATCGGAACTCGTCTTCGCAACCTTCACACTTAGTGTTCTAAGCCCAATCCATATCCAAGCTTAGAGAGCCATCTTTGCATTCATTGTAAAGAACTCTTCATTAGTGTGTCTATCGAGAAACCAAAAACCCTAACCCTAAAGTTCTGTTAGGTTTTGAGTGTTCGTCGAGAGGTTGTTTTCGATCCAAGGCTCTACTTTCCTCGATAGTAGAAGCCTTGATCATAGAGTCTAGATCCAAGCTTACACTTTCCTCGATCGTGTAAAGCTCGATCAAAGCTTAGGTTGTAAGGAGAACCCGTAATCTCCCTGTTGTCGGACTGAAGCGAGTGAAGCTTCCAGTCTAGTTTAGGTTTTGTGTGGTGAACCCGTAATCACCCAGTCGTCGTCACATCTAAGCAAGTGAAGCTCGATCTTGACATAGGTCTTTGAAGAACCCGTAATCTTCAAAGTTCTTGAGTGAAGAGAACTAGTTACCTAGTGCAACAAGTGGACGTAGGTGTTTTATCACCGATCCACTCTAAATCGCTGTGTCGTATCTCTAACCCTAATCTCTCTATTTTCTATTTACTGTTTAATTATTCATTGCACAAGCATTTAAACTAACTTAAACTGAAGTTTTCAAATATTTAGGGAAGATTAGCTCACCGAATTTCTGCATCTTGAGTAAAGTCTCACTCTTGATCAAGCTTTTGTTTAGGTCAAGAGACTAGCTTATACTATAGATCCAGCCCTCGGCTAGGTCTTAAGTTTCCAAGCGAGCACTTTACTTAAAACTCTGAGTTTGAGGAAAAGAAGTTGAAAAACTTCAAAACACGTATTCACCCCCCCCCCCCTCCCTCTACGTGTTTTTCCTATAACAAACCGGGACCAACAAGTGGTATCAGAGTGAGGTTCTTTTGAGCCACTGCTTTGCATATCCGAAGCGAGTCCCCTCTTGCTTCGTGTTGTCTCACTGAACCGGATCCTTTTCCCTAAGTGCATAAAACCCTCACCCACGCATACTGCATTACTGCTGATAGTTTGCTATGTCAACATACAGTGCATCGAATCTTCCGCAGTTCTCTATAGAAGGGTACGAGACATGGAGCTTTCGAGTAGAGAGCTTCCTCAGTTCCATCCACGACAAAATGTGGGAGGTCATTGAGGAAGGACCGATCGAAATCAAGAAATCTATCTCTGTGAATGTCCCAGCCGCTGAAGGCCGTGCAGCCCACGTCAGGCAAGAATACGTGGAGAAGGACAAGGACGAGTACAACTCCAACGACTTCAAAATCGCCAACCGCGACAAAATCGCACGCCACACAATGCAGAGCACTGTGTCGGACACCTATTTGCCAAGGATCAGGAAGTGCGCAACGGCGAAGGAAATGTGGGAAACCCTAGCCCTCATTTCTCAAGGCACAGACAAGATCAAGGAGAACAAACTTGCCGTACAGATGCGGGAGTTTGAAAGCTTAATAATGAAGCCTGGAGAGTCTATCGATGCCTTCGAACTGAGAGTCACCAACATCATTGCCACTCTCAATTCACTTGGGAAGGTACTCACAGACAAAGAGGTGAATCTCAAGATCGTTCGAGCTCTCACACGAAAGTGGCAGACCATGAAGGAGCTGTACCTGGCAACGAAGGACTTGTCAAAACTCACGCCGGAGATCCTGTTCTCCGAGCTCAAGGCTCACGAGTTTGATCTGAATCGTATGAGTCTTGACGATGAAGATGAAGCTCCTACACCTTCGAAAGGGGTCGCCTTCAAAGCCGCAGAAGGGCCAAGCGACCAGACACTCGCTAAGATGTCAAGAGAAGAACTGGAAGAGCATGTTACATTCTTATCTAAGAACTTCAACAAAATGAACTCTCGCATGGGCAAGTATAAGAGGTTTTACAAACAGTACAAGGGAAGGAGCACTGAAGCTCGCAATGGAAAAGGAAAGAGAGAAGAGACATCCAAGACGATCCCCAGAGACATGAGTGCTACCACTGCCACAAAATGGGCCACTACAAATCTGATTGCCCAAAGCTGAGTACCAAGGAGCGAGAAGAACTAAAGGCAAAAAGAGACGCTCCCAGACGAGCGCTTGTAGCGAGTGAACAGCCAGTCGCTTCAACTGAAGAAGTCTCAAGCGACTCCGATGCATTCACTGATCCGAACTCCAGTGAGGGAGAGGATCTTGGACTCATGGCGCTCACCGACGAAGATACTGGGGAGGTATTTTTCTATCCTTCATCTAGCTCAATTACACTTGCACACACTCACCAAGAGGAAGTTCATTCCTCAACATGGAGTGAGTTGCTTAACAAGCACTCTAAATTGTTAAGCGACCACGAAATGTTAAAACAAGCTATGTCTAATAGCGAGAAGGAGAACCGAAAGCTAGCCACAGAACTTGATGAAGTCAAGATCAATCTAAGGGCTATGACTAGTAAGTTCGAGGATCTCTTTGCTAGGCATAAAACCTTGTAGGGAAGGTATGAAACCCAATCCAATCTAGTGGCCAATTTGAACAAAGCCTCGTATGCAAGGCAGGCACTTGTCACACCCCGATTTTCCTAACTCTAAAAATAATCAATTTTAATTATAACCAATTAATCGGGATGCAAAGGGTAAAATAAAAAGGGAGAAATCATAATTCAATTCATTCTAATTAGTTTAAATTAGAGTTCATTTAGTTTAGCCCGAATATTTGGGCAATATCTCCCCTTAAAAACCAGGATCAAGTCGTAGTAAATACCAAAGACTTAAACATCAGCTAAACAAGTACATAAACCATAACGATGAGGTCGGACCAGACCGCGCCATCATCGGATCCAAAGTATATATCGAAAGCATAACAACCATGGCGGACCAGACCGCACTACAGTTGGGTCCAGAATATATAGTTACATCAAAGTTGCGTTTTAAATAGCGGAAGCGAATAAATAAACGTTCATTTATCAACCGTTATAGTTTTTATAAATTCGTTTAAGTTTTCGTTATATAAATTCATATTTTTAAAACGTAAGTTTTAAACTAGCAAATGAATAACGAAATAAACTTTAAACGATTATTAACTTTTTAGGTTAACTAAACCATAATTCCCATTTCGAATATTAGTATGATGATTCGGTTATCTAAGTAACGAAAGGAAATTGTTTAACGATCCAAAGCATACTTAAATTGTTTATAACCAAAATAAAAGTTTAAGAAATGGGAAGAGTCTAACGGTTTAAGATTTATTATCCTCGTCTCTTGTTTATTCCTCCTTTCCTTTCCTCTCTCTTCTCGCCCCGTCACTATGCCTCCGGCTCCCAATCTGCAAAACAAAGAAAGTTTCACAGGGCTGAGTACAACTAGCACTCAGTGGGAATCATTGCCAATCAAAGGAAAACAAAAGCAGGGCTTTCAGGATTTCAAAAGAGAGAAGAGAAAGAATAGGTCTTGATCCCATATGACCAAACCATTTAGACGTCCATTTAGGTATTCCCAAGGTTACTCGTAATCGAATCCCGGTTAAACCACCTGTTGGATTATAAGAACATTTGCAGGGTGACATACATAAAGTGTATATAAACCCATCAGCTATGCTAGACGGCATAAATAATTTATATGCAAGTCTATCGGCTAGGGATCGAGATTTCCGTGGTAAACCCCACTCCCGATCCCGGTGTACACCAGTTGCTCGTTGGTGTGTTAGACCTAACGATGTCAACCCGATATCGTAAAAGATTAGAGCATTAAACCTGGGAAACCTGTGATTCACAATTTAATCCTGAAACAAAGCCTGCACTTGAAGAATATAGAGCTTACTAGCTCAAGAGTTATTAAGAAACAAGAATCCCCAAGGATTTTAACAAGTTCGAATAAATAGATCCCCACCTTTACCGGTTACTCGATTCTTTGGTTCGAATCTTAGTCAGCTTCTTCGGAGAGTCTTCCTACAAATATTTCTTGAAGTTAAGTTACGTTCGTAGTTTCATCTTTAGAATTTTCTAACATAACTTTCCTTTTTAATTATTAATATTCCCTAAAATTATATATATAACTTATTAACCTTCTATATTATTTTCTTATGTTTTCGTCGTTTGCATGGCTTAGACTTCAACACAAAAGTTGTTCAACTAATCATTAGGAATATTTTGGTACAAAAATATTATACATGCAAAACGGGTAAGGGTCCTTCGAGTCAAAATGAACACAGTTTCATTTTTAGAAAATTAACGGTGATTCCGATTGTTACCAAATTTTATAGGATGCTAGGTAATCTCATTTCAAAACTATATTAATATTTTCAAAACATTTGGACAGAGTCTCGACATGCAGGGATCATTATCCATGAACAAGAAAGTATACCAACAACAATTCATTTTCACAAGATTCATTCCGATCAAGATGTTAATTATTAGGTTACGAACAACTTTAATTCGGTTATATGGATGCAAAAAGGAATACCGGCAACCACCAAAGAAAGGGCGATTGCACGGCACGGAGAAGAAGAGAAATGATGCATATGAAGATGGCGATGCATGTCCAAACTCGGAAGCTCGTATCGACGATCAACCAATATCCCTTGGATCGAAATCTTCCTACGAGTTCAAAGAAACGAACGACATACCTTTCCGATGATCGGGGAGAAAGATATGCACGAAAGGATGATCGGTGATGATCGGGCTGTTCTTGGCTTGAAGAAGAAGATGGCGATGAAAGGTGGTGCTGAAGAAGATGAAGAACACGGTGGCAGCAGCTGCTGCTGGATCGGAGAGCTGAACGGCGGCGGTGGCGGATGATCGGAGGTGGGGCTGCTGCTGGCTGCTCTCCTTCGGCTTCTTTAGAGAGAGAGACGAAGGTGATGGCTGGTGGTGATGATTGATGGAGTGAGGGAGATAGGAAGGATGATGATCGGTGGAGGTGGTGGAGATGGCGGAGGTGATCGGAAATGATGGAGGGGGGGGGGGGTCGCCGGCGGAAGGGGGAAGGCGGAGATGGAGGATGGCGGAGATGGAGGTGATGTACGGGTGAGAGAGAGAGAGTTGGTGAGTTGGTGGGTTTCCTTATGATGAAGAAATAAAATGGATAAGATATGCACAAGTGAGGCGGTGATGGCCTCTATTTATAGGGGTCATCCCGTCTCCGATCGAACGTCTCGTTTCCCGACGAAAAGATATTTTTCCGGCAACGAATTCCGATTCAAGATTTCAAAGGGTTTACGGAATCCACGATAAATATCGAACACAACGATATAGGTTAAAGAATTTTCGGAAGGAATTTGATAGCTCGAAGACTTTTAAAGAAACGAAAAGATCGAAAATAGACAAACGGCGACTCGGGTTTTCTTAACCGTTTATCCGAAAAATACCTAGCTTCTTTTATAATTCTATTAATGTCAAAACTAAGTTAAATATATTAACATTACATTTTTGAGATTTTATTAAGTTAGAAATAATATTTTTAGTTAACAAATTTTAATTAGATTAAATATTCTAAAATTCTTTTATTAAGAAAATTTATATAACTAATAATATTAAAGCTTTTAAATTTAAATATCCTTTCATCATTTTACTATATAAATTATGAAAAGCTTATTATATTAAAGGAAACTATTTATTTTCTATTTTCTAGTATTTAAAAAAATACGGGTTATTACACTACCACCCCCTTAAAAGAAATTTCGTCCCGAAATTTAAGTACCTTCATATACTAGGTCGGGGTATTGGGCTCTCATCTTTTCCTCCGGTTCCCACGTGGCCTCTTCCAAGTCGTGGTGGTTCCACAACACCTTAACTGTGGCAATCTCCTTGTTCCTAAGGACCTTGATCTTTCGATCCAAAATCCTAACAGGTTTTTCTATATAATGTAAATCAGGGTTAAGTTCTACCTCTTCATACCTAATCACGTGCTTGGGGTCAAACACGTACTTCCTAAGCATGGATACGTGGAAGACATCGTGGACATTTGCTAGGCTAGGAGGTAGTGCTAGGCGATATGCTACATTCTTGATCTTCTCTAGAATTTCGAACGGTCCAACGTATCTCGGCCTCAACTTCCCTCGTTTTCCGAATCTAATGACTCCTCGGGTTGGACTGATCTTCAGGAATACTTTGTCTCCAACTTCAAACTCCAATTCGGTCCTTCTTTTGTCGGCATAAGATTTCTGTCGATCCTGAGCTTCTTTGATTCGCTGCCGAATTGTGTCGACAATAGTTACCATCTCTTGAACTACGTCTGGTCCCAAAAGCTTTCGTTCTCCGACTTCGTCCCAATAGAGAGGTGAACGGCACTTCCTTCCATACAAAGCTTCGTATGGCGCCATTCCGATAGTAGATTGAAAACTGTTGTTGTAAGCAAATTCCACCAATGGCAAAATTTCTTCCCAATTATCTCCTCGGTCGGCAACAACGGCTCTCAGCATGTCTTCTAAGATTTGGATCATACGTTCTGACTGTCCGTCGATCTGAGGGTGAAAAGCAGAGCTGAACTTTAACTGAGTACCCATGGCTTCTTGCAAACTTGTCCAGAACTTTGACGTGAAACGAGAGTCGCGATCTGAAGTGATAGAGATCGGAATTCCGTGAAGTCTCACTATTTCCTTGACATAGAGTTTGGCCAACTTCTCTAATCCAAATGTCATCTTAATCGGCAAGAAGTGAGCTGACTTTGTAAGTCGATCGATGATAACCCAAATTGCGGTGTTTCCCTTGGATGACTTCGGAAAACTCACCACAAAATCCATGTTGATGTGGTCCCACTTCCACTCTGGAATAGGCAACGGCTGTAAGGTTCCGTATGGCCTCTGATGTATAGCCTTCACTTGTTGGCATGCCAAGCATCTTTCTACAAACGAAGCGACGTCTTTCTTCATGGACTCCCACCAAAATTTCTGTCGTAGATCCCGATACATTTTGGTGCTACCTGGATGTGCTGTGTAGGGTGTATTGTGAGCCTCGTACATAATCTCTTCTTTCAATGCTTTGTCGTCTGGCACACATAACCTATCTCCATAGAGTAACGCACCATCGGTGCTGATTTTGCAATCCTTCACGAAATCGTTGCATCCTTCAGAGCCAACCTGTGATCGTAACTTTTCCATGCGTGCATCGGTTTGCTGGCCTGCAATGATTCGTCCTCGAAGGTCGGGCTTTGCAACGATTGTAGCAATGCATCCATTTGTTGTTGCTGGCGGGCAAAGAATGGTCAGATTCAACTTGGCAAATTCTCGAGCAAGTTCCTCTTCATTTGTAACCACATAAGCGAGATTCCCTTGGGTCTTTCGGCTTAAGGCGTCGGCAACAACATTGGCTTTTCCTGGGTGATAGTCGATTTTACAATCATAATCCTTGACTAACTCAAGCCATCGCCTTTGACTCATGTTGAGCTCTTTCTGTTCAAAGAAATATTTCAAACTCTTGTGATCGGTGAAGATTTCACACTTTGCTCCATAAAGGTAATGCCTCCATATCTTCAAGGCATGAACTACCGCTGCTAACTCAAGATCATGAGTAGGATAATTCTTTTCATGTGGTTTCAGTTGTCGAGATGCGTAGGCGATCACCTTTCCATTTTGCATCAAGACACATCCCAAACCTTGCTTTGATGCATCGGTGTAGATCACATATCCTTCATTGCCTTCTGGAACTGTTAGTATCGGTGCGGTTGTAAGTCGTTTCTTGAGCTCCTGAAAACTCTTCTCGCATTCCTCCGTCCATACGTACTTGGTACCCTTCTTCAAAAGTGAAGTCATTGGTTTGGATAACTTTGAAAATCCTTCGATGAATCTTCGATAGTAACCTGCGAGTCCTAGGAAACTTCGGATCTCGGTTACACTTGTTGGAGTCTACCATTGACTAACTGCTTCCACTTTTGCTGGGTCGACTTTGATCCCATCAGCAGAGACGATGTGGCCAAGAAACATTACTTCTCGTAGCCAAAACTCGCACTTGCTAAATTTAGCGTATAACTTTTCTGTTCGCAACGTCTCGAGCACGGTTCTGAGATGCTCCTCGTGATCTTTCTGAGTCTTTGAGTAGATGAGAATGTCATCAATGAACATGAGAACAAATCCGTCTAGATATTGATGAAAGATTCTGTTCATCAAATCCATGAATACTGCGGGTGCGTTGGTCAGTCCGAACGGCATCACTGTGAACTCGTAATGGCCGTAACGGGTCCTGAAAGCTGTCTTTGGCACGTCTTCCTTTCTGACTTTCAGCTGATGGTATCCTGATCTGAGATCGATCTTGGAGAACACACACGCTCCCTTGAGTTGATCGAAGAGATCGTCAATCCTTGGCAACGGGTACCTGTTCTTGATTGTGAGTTTGTTGAGCTCTCGGTAATCAATACACATCCTCATGCTTCCATCTTTCTTTGTCACGAACAACACTGGGCTCCCCATGGCGACACGCTAGGTTGGATGAAACCTAGGTCGAGTAACTCTTGTAACTGAACTTTAAGCTCTTGTAGTTCCTTTGGCGCCATTCTGTAAGGTGCTTTGGACATCGGGGCGGCTCCTGGCTCTAGATCGATAGAAAATTCAATCTGTCTGTCTGGTGGTAATCCTGGTAACACTTCTGGAAATACATCTTCAAATTCCCGAACGACTGGCACTTCTTGAATTGATCTTGCTGTCTTTGGTGGTTCTTCAAGCGTTACCCAAAAGCATTGGCTATCGCCCTTGCGTAACATTGAAATGGCTTTCATGGCGGAAATGATTGGCACCTTTCCTCCAATACGAACACCGTGCACTCTGGTGGCATCTTTGGCATCAACTCGGAAAGATATCTCTCGGTTCTGACAGTTGATAGTGGCTCCATTCTTTTCCAACCAATCCATTCCCAAGATAACATCGAACTCCATCATGATGATATATATAGATCCGTTCGAAACTCCTGATCCCCTATCTTAAGTGTTTGATCCCTACAGGCTTTCTCACTTAACATGGTCATTCCTGAAGGTACACTTATTTGGAGAGCTGGGCTTATTTTCTCCGGTTTTAGGGATAAGGTTTGGCAAGCTCGTTGAGATATAAATGAATGTGATGCTCCTGTATCAAATAATGCCAAAACTGGTATGTCGTTGAATAGGATCATACCTGCTAGATTCTCCTGGGCTTGAGCGGCCTCATCGCAGTTCAAAGCATAAGCCCTAGCCGGCTGGATTGGACGCTGGTTCTGTTGATTTCCAGCATTTCCCGGGAAATTCCGAGGCGGCGGCGGAGGTGGACGCTGAGGCTGGCCTCCTAGGTTCTGGTTGCACCTGTTGGCGTAGTGTCCCTTCTTTCCGCAACGGTAACATTCCACTGTCTTTAGGCGACATTCACCTACATGGTTTCCTTGGCAATGTCGGCAAAAAGGAAGGTTACGGTTCGATGCACTTTGCCGAGGTGGTTGGGGTCGTGGTGCAGCTCGGAATTGTTGAGGCGGTTGAGGATTGCCTCTCCATCCTTGGGGCCTCATCTGATTGCTAGAATTTCCTCCTTCAAACTTTCTCTTTCCAAAAGCTGGATTGAACCCAACGCTCTGCTCGTTGCTTCTGTCTCTTTCTTTCGGTAGCATGGACTCAATATCCATGGCTCGGCTCAGTGTCTGTGCATAAGTGAGAGAACCATGACTGGCAAGGGATATGCCAATCTCATGTCGAAGGCCGCGTCTGAATTTGTCGGCACGAGCAAGATCCGTCTCCACAAGTTGAGGAGCATAACGAGATAGTTGGTTGAACAAACGATCATATTCGGCGACCGTCCTCTTTCCTTGTTGCAAGTTCCAGAACTCATTCTGGCGACGTTGGCGGTAACATCCTGGAATGTACTTCTCAAGAAGCTCGTCTTTCAAGTCTTCCCATGTGTATCGTTCCCATTGAACAGCTGTGAGAGTTCTTTTGACTGACTCCCACCAGAAATCAGCTTCATCGACCAGTTGATGAACGGCCTCGGTGCATTTGAGGTAGTTGAAGATCTTGTCCATAGCTCTAACCCATCTCTCGGCATCGGCTGGTTCACCTAACCCATTAAAAGTCGGAGGATTCTGCCTACGGAAACTCTCATCATTCCTAGGCACCTGAACTCGATCTAGGGGTTCACCTACATTACCGTTCCTTCCACGTACCATTTTGTTTTGCTAAGTTTGATTGATGTTGTTCTCTTTTGAGAAGCTGAATTGATATAGTTGTCAAAGAAACGTTAGTAAGCTTTATCAAGGGTTTATGCCATATCCATAACAGCATAAGTTTTGTTAAAAGAAAAATTTTATGCTATATCCATAAATAGCATTTTGATTAAGGGGATTCAATATTTCAAAATATACTCATTCTTTCAAGTAGAAAAACATATCCACATAATTCACACATATATCGTAAGCCCGATATAATCACGTAAGTCACATATATATCGTAAACCCGATATAATCACAAATTTCAAAACCATATCAATCGTCAAGTTTCCAATATTAATCCCTCCCCGGATGATAATAATAAGTTTCAAATATCAATCCCTCCCCGGATGATAGTAATCAGTTTCAAATATCAATCCCTCCCCGGATGATAGTAATCAATTTCAAATATCGATCCCTCCCCGGATGATAATAATTCATTCGTATCATATCTCGATACTAAACCTGTCACAATTCATGTTTCAAAGATAAATCCCTGCCCGGATTATAACAATTTACAATTCTTAACATATAACTTCACATTTTGCAACAAACAATGCACACTTTCACATTTCGTAAATTCTCACGTTTCGTTTTTCATATAGTTCACCTTTCGCATTTAATCACATATTCCTTGCAAATAATCATAAGATCACCAAGTCATAAAATCATATAAACATAACCATCATCATAGCCATAATCATATATATGTTGCCCCAAAATCGATTCGTTTAGAAACGAATCTCAACCTGCCCATATCATGTCATACATATCATATATAACGTATGTCATCCCTACCAAGCAAGATAATAACATAATATCATACGAAGTTTGCCTCCACGAGGACTTTCCCACATAACATATATAACAAACATGCAAATGCAGATGCAAAGATGAAGTCGGGGCGGCTTTGTAGGCCCACACCAAAAATCCCGGCTTGCGAAGCGTCGTCATCTATGGCTTCGTCGGCATCTCCGTCTGCATACACTTGCCCTACTCCTACTAGTTCCCAACCGAAGGCTCGCTGCCTCCTCCTTCCTCGTCACTAATATCCATGTCACTCCCCTCTCGGCTCGAACCCTCGGCCTCCTCATCATCATCGCTGTCATCCTCCGAATCTGAATCTGACTCTGACTGGCCTGTCCAAGCTCTGACTCGGCGTCTGTACTTCAATGGTCCGCTGCGAAGGATCTTGGGTCGTCGGCGCTGGTTACGTCGGGCTGGTGGCGGTCTACCGAAGATAGGCCCGGGACGTCGTGGTGGGGTGCGCTCTCGGACTCGCCTCTCGACCTCCTCGGGTGTCAACCTGTTTTCGTGCACGATCGTGCGTAGCTCGTCCACAACGGTCACCTGTCTGCGCTCCTCTCTGACCTCCGAAGGTCCGGCTGCGTCTCTCGTCCCGGATGGACCTGCCTCGTGATCATGGCGTCGGATAAGTGGCGGGAGTGATGGCGCGAACCCCTCGCGAACCATCGCGAGCCTCATCAGATAGCTGCCTAAGGTCTCATCATCCCTCATAGTGGAAACATCGTCCCGAATCTCCTCCCTCCGAGACGGGCCCCTGTGATACCCCCAAGAATCCATGTCGCCTGAAATCAAATACGGGTCACCAACATTCCAACAGAAATTCAATTTGTGCAAGACTCCTTTTCCCACTCCACTCGGGTCGTGAGTTCCCGAGAATAAATCATCCTGTTATGCTCATGATCAAATGCATGCAATGCACACAAATAATGCAACACCCAATTCCTTAATCTAATGCAAACATTTTCAATGCATTCACAAAACACGAAAAGTTAGTTCATAACAATAGTCAAATGAAGATTAAGGTTCGATTTTTCAATTTCAAATTCCTAAATTTTCAATAAACTTCTCACGTAAGTTATATTTGTTCCACATCTTATAAACACCCTTCGAATAATATCACATATAGACCATATTGTCACATAAGTTCACATACGTTTAACACCACGTTTCACATAACGTTTCACATAAGCACACCACCAATTCGTTAGTCTCATATAATCAAAGAGTTCGAAATGTACCTCGACGATGAGCTCGGAGCAATAGTGATCGAGAGAGAGAGAATGCATAGGTCCAATGTTTTCTTAAGTCCATAATATTCAAAGTCCTTTAAGTCCATACATGATTTATACTTAGGATAAAATTTCCTAACAAATTCCAAATTTTAAGTTCATTAAGTCTTCGGTATTCAGAACGACTACGCTCTGATACCATGCTATCACACCCCGATTTTCCTAACTCTAAAAATAATCAATTTTAATTATAACCAATTAATCGGGATGCAACGAAGGGTAAAATAAAAAGGGAGAAATCATAATTCAATTCATTCTAATTAGTTTAAATTAAAGTTCATTTAGTTTAGCCAGAATATTTGGGCAATATCTCCCCTTAAAAACCAGGATCAAGTCGTAGTAAATACCAAAGACTTAAACATCAGCTAAACAAGTACATAAACCATAACGATGAGGTCGGACCAGACCGCGCCATCATCGGATCCAATGTATATATCGAAAGCATAACAACCATGGCGGACCAGACCGCACTACAGTTGGGTCCAGAATATATAGTTACATCAAAGTTGCGTTTTAAATAGCGGAAGCGAATAAATAAACGTTCATTTATCAACCGTTATAGTTTTTATAAATTCGTTTAAGTTTTAGTTATATAAATTCATATTTTTAAAACGTAAGTTTTAAACTAGCAAATGAATAACGAAATAAACTTTAAACGATTATTAACTTTTTAGGTTAACTAAACCATAATTCCCATTTCGAATATTAGTATGATGATTCGGTTATCTAAGTAACGAAAGGAAATTGTTTAACGATCCAAAGCATACTTAAATTGTTTATAACCAAAATAAAAGTTTAAGAAACGGGAAGAGTCTAACGGTTTAAGATTTATTATCCTCGTCTCTTGTTTACTCCTCCTTTCCTTTCCTCTCTCTTCTCGCCCCGTCACTATGCCTCCGGCTCCCAATCTGCAAAACAAAGAAAGTTTCACAGGGCTGAGTACAACTAGCACTCAGTGGGAATCATTCCCAATCAAAGGAAAACAAAAGCAGGGCTTTCAGGATTTCAAAAGAGAGAAGAGAAAGAATAGGTCTTGATCCCATATGACCAAACCATTTAGACGTCCATTTAGGTATTCCCAAGGTTACTCGTAATCGAATCCCGGTTAAACCACCTGTCGGATTATAAGAACATTTGCAGGGTGACATACATAAAGTGTATATAAACCCATCAGCTATGCTAGACAGCATAAATAAGTTATATGCAAGTCTATCGGCTAGGGATCGAGATTTCCGTGGTAAACCCCACTCCCGATCCCGGTGTACACCAGTTGCTCGTTGGTGTGTTAGACCTAACGATGTCAACCCGATATCGTAAAAGATTAGAGCATTAAACCTGGGAAACCTATGATTCACAATTTAATCCTGAAACAAAGCCTGCACTTGAAGAATATAGAGCTTACTAGCTCAAGAGTTATTAAGAAACAAGAATCCCCAAGGATTTTACCAAGTTCGAATAAATAGATCCCCACCTTTACCGGTTACTCGATTCTTTGGTTCGAATCTTAGTCAGCTTCTTCGGAGAGTCTTCCTACAAATATTTCTTGAAGTTAAGTTACGTTCGTAGTTTCATCTTTAGAATTTTCTAACATAACTTTCCTTTTTAATTATTAATATTCCCTAAAATTATATATATAACATATTAACCTTCTATAATTATTTTCTTATGTTTTCGTCGTTTGCATGGCTTAGACTTCAACACAAAAGTTGTTCAACTAATCATTAGGAATATTTTGGTACAAAAATATTATACATGCAAAACGGGTAAGGGTCCTTCGAGTCAAAATGAACACAGTTTCATTTTTAGAAAATTAACGGTGATTCCGATTGTTACCAAATTTTATAGGATGCTAGGTAATCTCATTTCGAAACTATATTAATATTTTCAAAACATTTGGACAGAGTCTCGACATGCAGGGATCATTATCCATGAACAAGAAAGTATACCAACAACAATTCATTTTCACAAGATTCATTCCGATCAAGATGTTAATTATTAGGTTACGAACAACTTTAATTCGGTTATATGGATGCAAAAAGGAATACCGGCAACCACCAAAGAAAGGGCGATTGCACGGCACGGAGAAGAAGAGAAATGATGCATATGAAGATGGCGATGCATGTCCAAACTCGGAAGCTCATATCGACGATCAACCAATATCCCTTGGATCGAAATCTTCCTACGAGTTCAAAGAAACGAACGACATACCTTTCCGATGATCGGGGAGAAAGATATGCACGAAAGGATGATCGGTGATGATCGGGCTGTTCTTGGCTTGAAGAAGAAGATGGCGATGAAAGGTGGTGCTGAAGAAGATGAAGAACACGCTGGCAGCAGCTGCTGCTGGATCGGAGAGCTGAACGGCGGCGGTGGCGGATGATCGGAGGTGGGGCTGCTGCTGGCTGCTCTCCTTCGGCTTCTTTAGAGAGAGAGACGAAGGTGATGGCTGGTGGTGATGATTGATGGAGTGAGGGAGATAGGAAGGATGATGATCGGTGGAGGTGGTGGAGATGGCGGAGGTGATCGGAAATGATGGAGGGGGGGTCGCCGGCGGAAGGGGGAAGGCGGAGATGGAGGATGGCGAAGATTGAGGTGATGTACGGGTGAGAGAGAGAGAGTTGGTGAGTTGGTGGGTTTCCTTATGATGAAGAAATAAAATGGATAAGATATGCACAAGTGAGGCGGTGATGGCCTCTATTTATAGGGGTCATCCCGTCTCCGATCGAACGTCTCGTTTCCCGACGAAAAGATATTTTTCCGGCAACGAATTCCGATTCAAGATTTCAAAGGGTTTACGGAATCCACGAAAAATATCGAACACAACGATATAGGTTAAAGAATTTTCGGAAGGAATTTGATTGCTCGAAGACTTTTAAAGAAACGAAAAGATCGAAAATAGACAAACGGCGACTCGGGTTTTCTTAACCGTTTATCCGAAAAATACCTAGCTTCTTTTATAATTCTATTAATGTCAAAACTAAGTTAAATATATTAACATTACATTTTTGGGATTTTATTAAGTTAGAAATAATATTTTTAGTTAACAAATTTTAATTAGATTAAATATTCTAAAATTCTTTTATTAAGAAAATTTATATAACTAATAATATTAAAGCTTTTAAATTTAAATATCCTTTCATCATTTTACTATATAAATTATGAAAAGCTTATTATATTAAAGGAAACTATTTATTTTCTATTTTCTAGTATTTAAAAAAATACGGGTTATTACAGCACTAGAGAGCTCGCTTCTACCTTTTGGTAGAAAGGGAGGACTCGGATATGAGGGTGGACCTTCCAAGCCCACAGTCTTTGTTGGTGCTTCTAACACAACATCATCAGTTCATTTGGATGTGCCCACTGCCTCCAAAGCAACCACCAACAAGGACAAAGGCAAAATGGTTAAGAACCCTAAGAGGAAGCCAATGAAGATGTCTATATCTTCAAGGGTAGAATCTAAGGGTAAGCAAAGTTCAACAGTCCCTAGCACTCACAATGCTAAAATTTACCAATCAAAGGGTAAAGGGAAAACTGTTGAAGCTTCGAAGTCTCAAACCAAGACACGAGAGACAAAGGATCTTCCTTTTAAAAAGAGAAGTAATGTCTATGTGCCACGTGAGCCGGATTGGAGATGGTCCAACCGTACTCATGTTGAGGGGGAAGTGTTCGAAGCACCCAACAGGTCGCTTCAAACCTCAAAGGTTTCTCAAGCGAGTCAGGGTCAAAACCCTAGTTTGACCGCTTCGAGAAAACCAAGTGAGCTGCTTCGAAAGACTGGAAACCCTAAATCAGTCTCTAAGCCAGAAGCTAATCCGAAGCGAGTCGCTTCAGGATACAAGCAAAAAGGCAAGAGCAAAGGTATGTCTCAAGCAAGCCGCTACCCCTCATGCACACACTGTTGCACTTGTGAAGCTGCCTCTAAGCAGAAGTCACAATCTAAGAAGGCCGAGAAGCCCAAGACACAAGCTAATTCTCAGAAGAGAATAAAGCAAGTGTGGGTACCGAAAGGGACTAACCTGCAAGGACCCAAACTGATTTGGGTACCAAAACTTGTCTAATTGTAGGTGAGCGCCATGGACCCCATGCCAAGTGAAGGTCAACATATTTGGTACTTGGACAGTGGATGTTTGAGGCATATGACTGGCATGAAAGCTCTACTTCAAGATTACATTGAGAAGAAGGGTCCACATGTAACCTTTGGAGACAACTCTAAAGGAAGCATTAAGGGTTATGGCGTACTAAAGATAGGAAAGCTCAAGATCGAAGAAGTTTCCTACGTGGAAGGACTGAAGCACAACTTGTTATCCATTTCACAATTTTGTGATAAAGGATACAAGGTGGAGTTCATCTCCAACAAGTGCATTGTAAGGAATAAGCTAACATCCCAGATTGCACTCACTGGAATTAGACAAAGGAATGTCTATATTGCGCAATGGGATAGCTGCACAGAGGAAACGTGCTTGGTTGCTAGGAGTGCTACTGAAATTGGATGGCTATGGCACCGACGCTTGAACCATCTCAACTTCAAGACAATCAATCGCTTAGCTCGGAAAGGCTTGGTACAAGGCATACCTAATGAGGTCTTTGTCAAAGACCATCCATGCTCACCATGCCAATGAGGGAAGCAGACGAAGAAGCATTTCGCCAGTCTTAAAGAAGCTTCATCCAAGGGAGTGCTCGAGCTACTACACATGGACCTATTTGGACCAGTCACTCCAGTTAGTGTCAATGGAAGGAAGTACACTCTTGTTGTAGTCGACGACTTCTCTCGCTACACTTGGGTTGTATTTCTCTTTAGCAAAAAGGAGACATTGTCCAAGTTACCTCAATTGCTCAAGCGACTTGCTGTGGAGAAGAATCAAACGATTGCCACCATCCGCTCCGACAAAGGCACAGAGTTTCTAACTCAACCATTGAAGCATACTGCACGGAGCATGGCATAGCACACCAGACGTCCTCAGCACGCACACCTCAGCAGAATGGAGTTGCTGAAAGAAGAAATCGGATCATGAAAGAAGCCGTCCGCACCATGATTGCTGATTTGAAGCTTCCAATGAAGTATTGGGCTGAAGCTGCTAACACAGCATGCTATACACAGAATCGAACGCTTCTCAACAAACGGTTTGACAAAACACCATATGAAATATGGACAGGGAGAATTCCTAACATTTCTTATTTCCATATCTTTGGTTGTAGGGTCTTCATCCATAATAATGGGAAGTCACAATTGAAAGCCTTTGAAAGCAAAGCTGATGAAGGAATATTTTTAGGATATTCTACATCAAGCAAAGCTTACAGGGTGTTCAATTGCAAAACCCTAATTGTGGAGGAATCACCCCATGTCGTATTTGATGAGTCTTTTTTAAGTCTTCCACAGGAACAGGTTCAAGCGAATGAGGAAAAGTCAAGCGAGGAACCCGTTAATCCACTAACTTGGGACATGCTTGAAGATGATGAAGAAATTAAGGATTCAAGCGAGCAGATTGCCCAAGAGAAGGTTGAAGCTGCCCCCAAGGCTCATGAATTGAGTGCAGGCCAAGCACCCAATCCAGTCGCTTCAGATGGAGAAGCAAGCGACCCGAATGAAGAAGAAGAAGAAGCTGGTGGATCCAAGCGTGCATGGCTCAAGAATCATTCACCAAGCCCAAATCATTGAAGATCTATCTAAAGGCGTGGTGACTAGAAGCCAAGTGTTTGGAGAAAGTGCTATGTTCAGTTGTTTTCTCTCAAATATTGAGCCAGCATGCGTGGAGGAAGCCCTAGCAGATTCTAATCGGGTGATTGCCATGCAAAAAGAGCTCAACCAGTTCACCAGGAACGATGTATGGTACCTTGTGGATCGTCCCAAATTCCAGCATGTGATTGGCACCAAGTGGGTGTTCAAGAACAAGACTGACGAGGACCACAATGTCGTGAGAAACAAGGCCAACTCGTCGCCAAGGGCTACTGCCAAGAGGAAGGAATCGATTTTGATGAGACCTTCGCTCCAGTGGCCAGACTTGAAGCGATCAGACTATTTCTTGCCTATGCAGCGGCTAAGAAATTTAAAGTCTATCAAATGGATGTCAAGAGCGCGTTTCTCAACGGAGAGCTCATGGAAGAAGTGTATGTGGAGCAGCCTCCGGGTTTCGAGCAAGGAGATAAGGTGTATCGATTGAAGAAGGCCTTGTATGGCTTGAAGCAGGCGCCTAGAGCGTGGTATGATACGCTATCTCAGTTCTTGATGGATAATGGATTCCACAAAAGGTAGATAGATCGGACTCTCTTCACCATCAATCATGGAGAAGATATGCTATGGGTCCAGATCTATGTAGATGACATCATATTTGGATCTCCAAACCAGTCGCTTAGCGAGAAGTTTGGAGAGCTGATGAAGACCAAATATGAGATGTCAATGATCGGCTTGATGAGTTGCTTCCTAGGTCTCCAAGTGAAGCAGCAAGATGATGGAATCTTCATCAATCAAGCTAAGTATACAAGAGACATGCTTGCCAAGTTTGGTGTTCAGCATGCTAAAGCTGTGAAGATCCCAATGAACACCAACTGGAAGATGGAGCCAGACCTAGATGGGAAGTCTGTGGATGCTATAGACTACCGAGCCTTAATCGGATCCCTTCTATATCTCACTGCAAGCAGGCCAGATATAGCCATTGCAGTTGGAGTATGTGCTCGCTTCCAAAGCAATCCCAAGCACAACCATCTTGAAGATGCCAAGCGAATTATTCGCTATCTCAAGGGCACTGTCAACATGGGGTTGTGGTATCCAGCTGAAGATAATCTGGAGCTCACTGGATATTCCGATGCTGACTATGGAGGATGCCGTGTTGATAGGAAATCAACGTCGGACACTTGCCAGTTCTTGGTAAGCAAGCTGGTCTCATGGTTTTCTAAGAAGCAAACCAGTGTAGCTACTTCAACGACTGAAGCCGAATATATGGCCGTTGGAAGCTGCTTTTCTCAAATTCTATGGCTTCGTCAGCAGTTGAAGGACTACAGAGTTGATGCAAATGAAATTCCAATCTTCTGCGACAACAACAGTGCAATATGTATCTCGCAGAATTCGGTGCTTCATACCAGATGCAAGCACGTGGAAATCCGACATCACTTCATTCGTGATCATGTCGAGAAGAAAGATATCAAGCTTGAGAAAATCCATACAGATCTCCAGCGAGCAGATATCCTCACCAAGCCTCTAGCTGAGTCTCGTTTCAATCAGCTATGCATGTAATTAGGGTTGCTAGACCCTGGTGAAGAATGCTAGGTCCAGGATGCACAAGGGAGTGGACGTTTGTCCTCAAGCGACCCTCGCCTTGGATCTTCACCACCTCAAGCGAGTCACTTCAAAATCTCACTCGCTTGAAGAAGGAGAAATAAGGTGGAGAAAGGTGGAGTGTTGGAAGATGTTCCCTACACGCTTACAGGAATTGTTAAGCCATTGGTTAAGGGGGAACTATTGTTTGCTCTCGGAGCAGGCTACTTCTAAAGCGAGCAAGGAAAGCTGCTACCTAGCCTAGGATTCCTAGCGAGTGGGTATAAACACTCGCAAGTGCCATTTCTAGTAACGGTTGTGGGGTCTTGTATCGGGCCTTCCCACGTAAAAATGGTGAAAGCTTAGGCAGGGCTGGCACCTAGACCTTGCGTCCTCTTCCCATCTTTCCGCCGAAGAGGAGCATGCCTTCTCATCTCCTTCATCGTGGATAAATGTTCATTCTTTACTCACTCTTGAGTTGAGCTGCCGAATGTCTATCCATTCTTCTCCCACATTGAATTTTGCATCGCTTCAATGAACCCTAATTTGGGTCAAGCGAGTCGAATGCAAATTCATTCTGTAGATCTAGAAGGAAACTTGAAGAGTTACCTTTTTTTTCAAAAGGTTGCAGGGCTGGTGACATGCCTCTGCTTAAAACCGAGATTGTCTTGTCAAAGCACTCTCATTGTCATCCTGTCCTATTCTGCTCTGAGATAAGGAATTGTACTCATCTCCCATTCATCGTGAATAAGTACACTTACGTGAAGCTCCCTTCGGGTTGTAGTAAGCTTGTGTACTCTATTCGTTCTCCCCCTCATTCCTTCGATGGAGGAGTCTCTAGTTCGTAGAGGAAGATGGAAGAGATGAATGCCACGAAGACCAAGCTTGAAGAAAGATTGAACAAGTGGTGTCAGATTCTACAAAGTGGTATCAATCTCCTACAATGTGAGATTCACTGGTAAGTGTTTCAATTCAAGTACACTAAGTAATGTGAAGCGTTCTAGAAACCTTCACTTACTATGTGGAAAATATGAAATGAATCTGACACAAATACAATGAGGAAAACACTCTTGTTTATCCTCGAAGTATGGAAGTCAGAAACATTTTAAATTATGTCAAGAAATATCAATTTCTTATTCCAGTTGCTTCAGATGGCCAAACGAGTGCTACGTCACTCAAGCGAGCCATCGCAAGCGAGTGCGGAACAGTCACGCCAAGCGAGTACTTCGCAAGCGACTAAAAGCCAAGCGGCTACACTCGAAGCGAGCGGGTACGAAGCGAGTGTGGGTTGTACGCACTCGAGTGCAAACTTAACCTTTTACTTTGCATTAAATGCAGATGCACGTACAAGGCCGAAATTTTGGGCGCGTGCAATTCACTTCAAATTGAAGTGGGAAATCCGCACAAGATCCAGCCGTCGAATCTCAACAGTTTTTGAATCCCAACCGCTGGATCGACGCCGTATGAAGAGACGAATCGCAGAAGGCCACGTGGAGTGCCAAGTCAACTTGGCGGCTCACTTTTACTGTTGTGACGCCGGACACGTCAATCAAATCTCCGTTGACCGCCGTATACAAGTAGGATTCTCGGGGAATTTACCGTCTTACCCCTGCCACGTCAGCCAAACCCCAGATCTAAATAAGGACGTCGATGCAGAGTGCAGAAACTTTCATCACCTTCAAAAATTGTCATTCTCATGCAAAATCTGCAATCTCTCTGCAAACTCACGAGTCTCAAACACCCCCCCCCCCCCCCCCCCCCCTCCAAATTTTAAATCTTCACTCCAATATCACTAAATATTCAACCATGGGAAAGAAACTAAAATCACAGACGATGGAGGAGTTTTTATCCAAAGTCAATGATCATATCAACGTCGAGCCTTACCTTGATGCAAAGGTTGTAGAAGCCGATGGCTTCTTCCGCAAGGCTGTGACCACGGCCGGCTTGTGGGAGTTCGTCACGGCGGTGCCGCAGAAAATTCTGGCAAAAGCTGTAGCAGAAATTTTACTGAACTTGAAGGAGGGACGAAAATCTTCAACGTTCACAGACCCAGAGGACGGAAGGCCGGTGGAAGTGGATCTGAGTGCTATCGCCGGAGTTTTTAACCTGCCGGAAGAAGGAGCGAACTCTCTACTGGATCTGGAGTTGTCCGTCGACGTAGAGTTTGCAAGATTTACCGTCGACAAAGAAGCAGTGTTCGACGCAAAGAACGGCAGTATAAGAGCGGATCTGGAACCTTCGTTCAACCTCATTTGCGAACTCTTCACCAAATCCATTGCTTGCTACGTCGGAAACTTAGGCCAACTTTCCGATATAAAACTGTTCGCCACCACTGTCATCGTGGACAGTTTGACCGGCACGAAGTTCAACTGGCACGGTTGGTTTTTCAACCAAATTCACGAGGCTGCCAAGGACTTCAAGTTCGTAGAAGGAAGCACAGACCAAATTCTTCGCAAGGGAAAACTCAAGTTTTTCTCCAGAATTTCATATGCTCTGGAGAAATTGTTCAAGAACAAGAGATGGACAGACACAGTCGACTACAAGAAGAACACCATATTCTTCGACTTGTGGAAGACTGATAAAACAGTAGTGGATTGGGGGATCCTTGACATTGAAGTACCCCCAGCAGCACCTGTCGCCGAAAGGCGAAGCGAGGCGAAAGAGGCCAAGCGAACCACTTCACCTGCAAAGCGAGTAGGTGTGAAGCGACCAAAGAAAGTGAAGCGAGTAGCTTCGTTGTTTGAAACGAGCGAGGCTGAGAAGCAGCCGCTCGAGAAAGAAGTTGAAGAAGATCAACCCATCCCATCACCAGCCAAAGATCAAACTCCCCCAGTCCAAACACAAATCCAACCATTCTAAGAACCCCAAACTTCAACAACCGCCCAACCTCAAACCACTAAAACTCAAACCCAGCAGCCACAAGAACCCCAGGCCTCTACTACACAAAAACAAACCTCACCCCATTCTCCACATGAAGAAGTATCCACTTCTTCCATCCAAATCCCTAAAATACCTTTCCTCAGCACCGACCTCGATGCCGCATTCACCATGTTCACTCCATCCCAACCACAGCAACAGGCACCACCTCAAGCCACCCAAGCCACCCAAGCCGAAACCATAAAAGCCTCTACACCCAATTCACCATCAGAGTTGGCCACTTTAGCCGACACCGCCCAAACAGCCGATACCGATCTCACCATCATCCCACCACCAACTCAACCCCCGCCCCCATCCGCAGAAGAGAAGGCTCTGACCCGGTACCTGAGGGACAGAGAGCTAGCTGCGGAAACCATCCAAAACCGATATCCCGCCGTGGATATGTCTGAGGACTTCTTCACCAAAGCCGTCGACTTCCTCAAGTACATCGCGTACAGAGGAACGGAGTATTACAAGATCTTTAATCTCCGTAAGGCCTTTTCAGAGGAGGTACTTGAAACGAGGGAGGCGGAGCTGCTAAATTTCATTGGAGTCGATGGATTCCATGTATTCATCAACACGGCCAGCTACTGGGAGATGCTTGATGCCAAAGTGAAGCGAGCATATCCAAACGCTTCAATCCCAGAGAGTGTGCTATCTGTGCATGAGCAGAAGCTGGTAAAGGAACACGAAGCGGAGTTGGAGGTGAAGGAGCAGGAGATAGCCAGTCTTCAAGGCGTGATCACACGGAAGACTGAGGAGTTGGAGAAGAAGGTGTTGGAGGTCAAGAATCTGCGTGCAGATTTTGAGAAGTTAAAATTCGAGTTGGAGGGCAAACTCGAGGAGAAGACGAAGTTGGTGGATGAGAAGGAGAAGTTGTTGGAGGAGAAGGTGAAGCTTGTGGAGGACAAGGAGAAAATTATTGATGAACTCAAGCAGACGCTTCAAGCTGAGAGGAGGCGCTTGAAAGATATCAATGCCAAGCTAGTGGCCATAGAGGAAGAAAAGAAGAAAGTGACTAAGAACCTTGAGAGGAAGAGGAAGATTGTGGAGGACAAAGATGAGGAACTGATCAAGCTCGGGAGTGAGTTGACTAGGACCAAGAAGTCTCTCGACAGGCTTGAAAAGGAGATGAAATTCCTGAAACTCGAGCGTGAAGAGGAAAAGGGCGAACTGGAGAGCAGACGGAGGAGTGCTCAAGCTGTTGACTTGAAGCATGTAGAATTGAGCATAAAAATAGATCATGAATGTCAATTGGGAAATCCTCTCAAACACGTGAAGATAAAATATAAGTGATCTCTCAACACTCTCAAAGAATAAGATGTGAAGTATAATGCACATCAAAGGATCACTCAATCATCAATGCAATGCAATGAACTTACCATAGGCTTGCCCCTTATCTCACATCTCCACCTAATGTAATTCATATTCACTAAGATCAATTAGGACTTTATTAAAGCTTGTAATGTAGGGACATTGGTTAAGGTAGGGAAATTATAGGCTAAGTGACTCAAAAATAACTTCAAATCATCCACCCCTTTTCAACTCCAACCAAAGTATGAATTTTTTCAATCCATCTTCTACCATACTCAACACCAACTACATAATCAATCAAGATGCTAAGTATACACAACTCAATACACTATCAACTATCCCCTTATGCTTTTATTCTCTTTTTTTTCTTTTCTTTCTTTTTTTTTCTAGAGCTCAACAACTAATAATATTTCCAATGAACATCAAAAAAGCTCTAAACTCTTTTATTCATCATTTTTTTTTTCTCACTTTTTTTTTCTTTTTTTTTTTTCTAAGCTTATAGGGATAGTTAATAACTTAAGCTAAGCATCTAATTTTTTTTTTTCTCCTTCATACCACATCAAATATTTCCATTCAATTCCTCCTACATCACCAACCACATCTACTAGGGATACCCTTAACCATCCAAACCTCCTATCATCCAAGTTCAAGAAAGAATGACTTATAAAAGGCGCAAAGGGGGTAAACAAAGGTTATGATCAAGGTTAGTGTATAGGAATTACGTGGCTACGAAAGATGGCCTAAAATCCTTTCTAAGATCATATACGTACTAAGGTCTCAATGGAGAACAAAGACAAGTTCTAGAAATTCAAAGCATGCATGATCACTCAACAAATAAATTGACATTAATATGTCCAAAGGCTCAAATCCTCACCAAGGTAACAACATGACTCCCAATATCCAAACATAACATAGAATTCATCACATAAATGTGTCGCTTCGCCAAGGTTCTATGCATAAATCCAATCAAAATTTTCATAATCAAAAATCCATACTATCATTGGCAAATCCACAATACTCATATATCATGCTTGACTCAATCAACTAACTCCTAAGACTCAAAGCAATAAAAGACTCAACATACCCCAAAATAAAACAACTACTAAAGCAATAAAAATACACCCAAAAGATTGTTAACTTTAGTTACTCTTCCCCCTCCCCCAAACTTATTTCGAAATCAAAGATTAAGGAATAAGTTTGCAAAAAGAAGAAGGAACTAAGTTAACAAACTTACCTCATTGATATGGTGGAGGGAAGGGAGGGTTGTCGGGGTTGTTGGGGTCGAATCGTTGATGTTGAGGCGGGTAGTGAGGATAGAAATAGTGCATCTCATGCACCATTCGATTGTAGTTCTCCAAGTAGACTCTCTCATCCCCTCGTCACTTTGCCTCATCCTCTCGATATTTCCTCTCATTCTCAAAATAGGTGTTGAGAGTATCGAAACGGCCTCCAATGTATGTACGAAGATCCCCAACCTCGGTCCTCAATGTTTGAACTTCTTCTCGGACTCCTTGCACTTGAGATTCAACGAACTCTCTACCATCCCAATGGTAGTTATCCATTGCCTCCATCGTCTCCGTGTGCCAATCTTGCATGGTGGAAAACTCCGGAGCTCTCATATGAAATCCGGGTTGTGGAACATCTTCATACCCTCTTTGCTCATCTCCCCCTTGCTTGTAAGCTTGCTCCTCTTGTTCATCCTCCTCTTCCTCGACTCGTGGTGGTCGTCGGCCCGGCTCCGTTATCATTCTCCAGTGCTCCCCCGAGCTCAATTTCCAATTCCCTCGTCTTTTATCTCCCTCCGCAAGCACACTCGTCAAGTATAGGCATGGAAGACGAAGGAGCATGTGTGCCTTCCTCTCGTGGAGCTTCCAAACGTAACCCTCCTCATTTGACAACATCTCTTGTCTTCTAAGTGCTTCTCGATCTAGGAGGATTTCTCGAGAAACCGGATCCTTGGGCAATGGAACTCGAAACTTATGGCACATTGGTGTAATCCACGCTCCACACCCGATCCTTTGGCTCCCATGAAGAAGTGCTTGACTCTCGAAATGTTCGGACAACCATAGGGCAGCGTCTTGTTTGACTTCATGGATGCACGACCAAAACAAATGCATATCAACGGTCCCAAATGACCCGGGATCTCCTCTCCCAACAATAGTGCTTGCAATGAGCCGATTTAAGTACCAAAATGCCGGGATTCGAACCGATGACGCCTTCGATCTCCTCGGGTCGTAGGATGGCATCCTCTCCTTCTCCATAAACACAATCTCCTTCCAAAGGTCATCCATGTCGGGTGTGTGACTCCCGCTAAAATACCCTTCGTTGTCTCCTCCAATTAATTCATTGAGCTCTTCCATGGTGAGGGTTCGTTGGACGTTTCCCAATTGAAAATGGATCACGGATGGAGTTTTCTCGGATCTCAACACCTCCACGGTCGAAAGGAACTCCACCGTCGGAGCATGGTACGTCAAGAAGTTGGCTTGGAACACCTTTGTAAATCCTCCGTTCCCCATGAGAGTTACCACATCATCGGCTATGCCCATCCCGGCAATCACCTCGTGGTCTAGGAACCTACAGTGCCTATGCTTCAAACCCACTAGATGCGACCATCTCCGTTTAGCCTCCGTTGTTTTGAGAGTAATCCCATATGCCTTCGGCTCTTGATTCGTCAACACGGCTTGTGTGGGTGGGGCTCGGCTTGACGTTGCCTCTTTTTGTTTCCCCTTTGCTTTGGTGGAAGTAGAAGATGAAGCTACGCTCTTCCCCTTATCATGACCCATTGTAGTACCTATAAAACAAGATACTATTTCAAAATCAATTCAAGCCATCATCAATTTCTTCCCCCAAACTTAATCAAGTCCATTCTCCCCCATTATACACCCAATCTTCATGCTTCAACAACACCACATATGTACACACCTTTCAATCCTCAAATAACTCAACTTCTCATATAACCCATCAATTTATCATATGATCTTCTCAAAATTCATACTCAAATCAATCAAATTCAAGAACAAATAAGCATAAGAAAATTCAATTCATGCTCCATTCATGCAATTCTATCAAAATTCATCAAAAATCTCAATTGCCCATACAAAATTGAACATGAATTTCATCAAAGGAATCATCATAGAACACAATTATCAACATAAATCCAATAAAACAAGCATTCTATGATAATTCACAAATAACTCCTCTCAATCCTAACATGCAATTGAACCATAGAAATCCGAAATTAATCGGTCAATATACTCCTAATTGCATAGAGAATGAAGAATTATGAGAATTGGAGGAAGAAAAATCATACCTTGGATGGATTTGAAGAGAGAATTGAGAGAGAATTTGTGCTCTTGGAGAGTTGTGTGTGCTAGTGTGTGTTCTTGTGTGTGTTTTGGTGTTAAAATAGGAGAACTTATCTCAAATAAGGGAAAAAAATCGGATGGGAATAGGTTGGGCTCGGCCAGCCCATGAAGTGGCTCGGCCGAGCGGGTGTCCGAGCGGGATCTACTGCCCAACTTTCGCAATTCGGCTCAGCCGAGCGGGTGTCCGAGCGGGTCCTGGGAAAAAACGCAAGTTGGCTCGGCCAAGTGCCTGGCCGAGCGGATGTTACTGGTCCGGTTTCGCGATTTGGCTCGGCCATAGGCTCGGCCGAACGGAGCCTGGGAGAAATTTGGTGTTGGATCGACCGGTGGCTCAGCCCCGCGCCCGATCGAGCCGGACCTCCTATTTTTGGTTTGCTCGACCTCTTGCTCGACCAAACCGGTCGAGCCGAGGGTCGAGTCGGCCTATTTTTCGCTCAAAAATCCGCAACATGTTAGCATTACTCGTTTATAAAACTCGAACCTCAAATATGCTATTGATTTATTAAGGGGTACGACTTAAAAAAAATGAAAAAAACTAAACTACGACACTAAAAAAATAAAATAAAATCGAAAAACGAGATAGGAATATTGGGTTACTTCCCAACAAGTGCTACGTTTAACGTCTTTAGCCCGACGATACCTCTTTTCTAACTCGGATCATCAAGATAAGTGGCCGCTTTCTTGGGGTAGAGAGGCAACGGCTTGAAGTAGTGCTTGAGTCGATGTCCATTCACCACGAATTTTTCACCGTCTTTTTTCAACACTTCGAATGCACTATTCTTCAAGTCCTTGTAGATAACGTACGACCCGGACCACTTGCTTTGCAATTTTCCTGGGAACAAATGAAGTCGAGAATTAAATACAAGAACATCATCACCAATTTCAAACTTATGCTTTTTGATGCTCAAGTCGTGGAATCTTGCGGCTCGTTCTTTGTAAATCCTCGAATTCTCGAATGCCTCATTCCTCCATTCATCAAGCTCTAACAAGTCGTCGCACCTTTGACCCATAGCTTCCTTGAACTCGAAATTTATCCTTCTCGTCGCCCAATAAGCTTTGTGCTCCAACTCCATTGGTAAATGGCAAGATTTTCCAAAAAGTAATTGATATGGAGACCTTCCAATTGGCATCTTGAAAGCCGTCCTATAGGCCCAAAGTGCGTCGTCCAAGTACTTCGCCCACTCCTTCTTGTTGGTGACGGTCTTCTCCAAGATTTGCTTTCAATTTGCTAGCTCGGCTTGACCGTTGGCTTGAGGGTGGTAGGGCGTCGTAACCTTGTGCTTGACTCCATATTTCGCAATAAGCGATCCTAACCAACGATTGTTGAAGTGGCTCCCCCCATCGCTAAGCAAAGCTCTCGGAGTTCCATACCGAGTTAAAATATTCCGTTGGAGGAATTTGATCACCACCTTTGAATCGTTGGTCGTCGTGGGAATGGCCTCGACCCACCTAGAAACATACTCCACCGCAAGTAGGATGTAAGAGAACCCTTGAGACTTGGGAAAGGTACCCATGAAGTCGATCCCCCAAACATCGAAGAGCTCCACTTCCATGATAGTGCGTTGTGGCATCTCGTCTCTCCTCGTGATGTTCTCCATCCTTTGGCATCGATCACACGTCTTGATGTACTCATGACAATCCTTGTAGATCGAAGGCCAATAGAAACCACTTTTAAAAATCTTGAGGGCGATGCGATTTGCTGCAAAGTGTCCCCCATTCGGAGCACTATGGCAATCCTCGATGATCTTCTTCCACTCCGATTGTCGAACACATCGCCTAATGATCCCGTCGGCACACCTCCGGTACAAGTATGGATCATCCCAATAATAGAATTTGCAATCGTGGAGGAACTTCTTCTTTTGATGAGACGAGAGATCCTTGGGAACATGATGAATCACCAAATAGTTGACGATGTCGGCGAACCAAGGAGTCAAATCGTCTAACTCGAAAATCTGCTCATCGGGGAAGCTTTCTTTGATGACAACTCTTGCATCTTCCCCTCCCACCGGTTGCTCTAATCTCAAGAGATGATCAGCCACCACATTTTCGCATCATTTCCTATCCTTGATCTTCATGTCGAACTCTTGAAGAAGTAGAATCCATCGAACTAACCTCGGCTTCGAATCCTTCTTGTTGAATAGATAGCGAATGGCGGCATGGTCGGTGTGCACAATCGTGTGAGATCCCACCAAATAAGGCCTAAACTTGTCGAAAGCATAGACCACAGCGAGTAACTCCTTCTCCGTGGTGGTGTAGTTCCTTTGAGCCGAGTCCAATGTCTTGCTAGCGTAATAGATAACTCGAAAGAGCTTCTCCCTTTTCTGCCCCAAAACCGCTCCTATTGCCCAATCACTTGCATCACGCATAAGCTCGAACGGGGCACTCCAATCCGGTGACACCAAGACGGGAGTAGAGATAAGCGTCTTCTTCAATGTCTCGAAGGCTTCCAAGCAATCTTCATCGAATACGAACTTGACATCCTTCTCGAGCAATCCACACAACGGCTTTGTGATCTTCGAAAAGACCTTGATGAATCTCCAATAAAAGCCGGCATGTCCTAGGAAACTCCTCACCGATTTGGCGTTGGTTGGTGGTGGCAACTTCTCGATAGCTACGACTTTGGCTCGATCCACCTCCAATCCTCACGAAGACACCTTGTGACCAAGTACGACTCCTTCTTGCACCATGAAGTGGCACTTCTCCCAATTGAGAACGAGGTTCGTCTCTTCGCACCTTTGAAGCACCGTGGCAAGATTCTCCAAGCATTGATCAAAAGAAGAACCAAAAACTAAAAAGTCGTCCATGAATACCTCCATTATGTTCTCGATCAATCCATAGAAGATGGCCATCATGCACCGTTGAAAATTAGCCGGTGCGTTGCATAACCCGAACGGCATCCTCCGATAACCGAAGACTCCATATGGACAAGTGAATGCCGTCTTGTGTTGGTCCTCCGGAGCGATGGCGATTTGGTTGTAGCCGGAGTATCCATCGAGAAAGCAATAGTACTCGTGTCCGGCCAATCGATCGAGCATTTGATCTACGAACGGGAGGGGGAAGTGATCCTTCCTAGTTGCTGCGTTGAAAAGACGATAATCGATGCAAACTCGCCATCCCGTGACAAGCCTTGTCGCAATTAGATCCCCCTTCTCATCATTGATGACCGTCATGCCTCCTTTCTTCGACACCACTTGAGTAGGGCTCACCCACTCACTATCCGAAATAGCATAGATCATGCCGGCATCGAGCAACTTCAACACCTCCTTCCTCACAACTTCTTGCATAGCCGGATTCAATCGCCTTTGAGGTTGGACTCTTGGGCGATGACCTTCCTCGAGCAATATCATATGCATGCAAATCGAAGGACTAATACCTTTGATGTCGGCAATCGTCCATCCAATCGCAGATTTGTGCTTCCTTAGGACCCTCAATAACTTGTTCGTATTCGCCTCTGTGAGATGAGAAGAAACGATCACCGGGTACGTCTCTTCTTCTCCTAAGAACTTGTACTTGAGATGCTCGGGTAGTGGCTTCAACTCCACCTTAGGGGTTGCATCCTTCTTCTCTTCCTCTTCGAGAACTCCATCATCCACCTTCTTGTTGATATCGAGGTATGAAACTTCCTTGTCAGACGTGGTGGTTGATTTGCCTCCAATTGATTGAGATATTAGAGAATCTCGTCACAAGATTCATCCAACTCCTCGTAGGCATAAAGAGAGTTTGAGATGCAGTGGTTAAGTGCCTCCTCCGAAGTAGGTGGTATCAATGTCTCAATGGAGAAGATATCCTCACGTTGATCGTCGGGTCTCTTCATAGCTTCGTAAATAGTAATTTTCAGCTCTTCCCCGTTGACTCGAAAGGTGAGGTCTCCATCTTGAACATCGATAAATGCTCTCCCCCTGGCTAAGAATGGCCGTCCTAAGATCAAAGGTTGATTTGCATCCTCGGGCATATCCAAAACTACAAAGTCCGCCGGGAAGACAAGGTTGTGCACTTGAACAAGAACGTCTTCGACTATCCCCCTTCGATAAGAAACCGATCGGTCCGCCATGAGTAGAGAGATGGTGGTTGGCTTCATCCTCCCGATCTTGAGCCGGTTGAAAATAGAGAGGGGCATCAAATTGATGCTAGCACCGAGATCGCAAAGGACGTTTTGGAATACTTGATCACCGATCTTGCATGCTAACATGAACCTCCCGGGATCCTTTTGTTTCAACGGGAGCTTCTTTTGGATCACCGCGACACTCCTCCGTGGGGTTGATCGTCTCGAACTTCGCCCACTTCTTCTTCCCCGACACCGCATCCTTGATGAACTTCATGTGGTTTGGCATGTCTCGGAGGGCATCGAGAAGCGGGATGATGATGTTGACCTTTTTAAGTATCTCGAAGAACCTCTGATACTTCTCATCTTGCTTGGTATTCGCCAATCGTTGCGGAAACGGAGCCTTGGGAATCGATTCGTGCGTTGGGGTAAGAACGGGATCGGCGTGGGCGTCGGCTCGGCCGAGCACCTGGCCGCGCGCATCATGACGGGCTTGACGGGATTTAGCTCGGCCACCGGCTAGGCCGAGTGCGTGGCCGAGCGGACTGTTCCACCGGCTTGGCCTGTGGCTCGGCCGAGCGCCTGGCCGAGCGAACCCTGGGCGTCTTTTTCTCCTTCGGCTCGGCCGAGCGCCTCTCCTTCCGGGCCTTCGTCCTTCGTCTCGTCCGTTTCTGCCTCCGAATTGCTTCCATCACCCAAATCTTCGACTCTACCTTCAACTTCGTCTTCCAAAGATGGATTTGTGTAACGAGTGCCACTCGTAAGCTCAATAGCGTGAACTTGATGGTTGTTCTTCGGGTTTTGCTCGGTGTTGCTTGGGAAGTGGCCGGGCTTGTGGACTCCTCCTTGAGCATTGGCTATTTGACTCATTTGCGTCTCCAACATTTGCATTTGCTTGGTTAAGGCGTTGATGCTACTCCCCAAATTGTTGCTCAAGGTGTTTTGAGTAAGCTCCAACGTCCTCAATTTTGCATCTTGTTGTGTCATCCTCATCTCCTATTGAGCCATGTATTGTCGAATCAAGTCGTCGGTTGACATCTCCTTCTTCGGCTCTTGAATGACTCTTTTCTCAACATGGAAGTCGGGAGGTGGTTGCAAGGCGTTGTTCGGGTTGGCATACGAGAAGTTCGGATGGTTGCGGTTGTTTGGAACGTAAGGTTTCTTGTAGCCTCCTTGGTAGTTCGAACCTCCTTGGCCTCCTTATCCTCCTTGCCACTTGTTTCCTTGATTTGATTTCCACTTGCCACCTTGTTGCACAAAATTGGCATCCTCTTCTTCAGTTGGGGGTGCTTGTTCATCAACTATAGCATCGCACCGAAGCACTCCTTTCTTGATAGTATCCAACTCATTCGCTGTTTTCGTGTACTTCTCCATCAAGTCTTCGTAAGCATCGATCCCAATGTTGGCAACTCTCCTTCTTCCAACCCATCGGTCAGTAGCCTCTTCATAACTCGAATTCACGGTGAGCTCAATAATCTCCATGGCCACATCGTACTCGTTGTTCAAGAATCCTCCTTTGGAAGCATAGTCGAGCTCCTTCCTACACATCTTGTTCAAACCACGATAGAAACACGTGATTTGATCCTCCTTGCTAATTCCATGGTTCGGGCATGCTCTCAATAGCTTCTTGAATCTTCCCCACGCCTCGTAGAAGTGCTCATCCTCATATTGTTGAAATTGGTTGATCTCGTTGATGAGCTTCTGAGCCCTCGAAGGTGGAAAGAACTTGTTCAAAAATCTGGTGCACATCTCGGCCCATGTCCTTATCTCGGTCTTGTCCAATCCATCGAGCCACTCCCTCGCATCATCCTTGAGAGACCACACGAACAAACTGAGCTTGAGGTAGTCCGATGAAACTCCATTGGCCTTGTATGTAGCACATATGTCCAAGAATTGCTTCAAGTGAGCATTTGGATCCTCCATGGGTGTGCCTCTATATTGGTTGGATTGCACCATGTTGATGAGGGACGTCTTGATCTCATAGTTGTTTGTGTTCGTGATCCCCCATCCTCCTTGCTGAAATTGATCAACGACCGGCTTGAAACGATCTTTCAAAGTCCTCCTCGCCGCTTGATCCCCCATTGAATCGAAACTCCATGGTGAATCGGGTGGTGAAGAGAGTGGTGTATCAATCTTGCTTGCCTCCTTCTCTCGTCTTAATGCCCTTAGTGAGCGCGCTCCAACTCCAAGTCTATCGGAATAAGATTTATCCCTTTAGCCCTTGTGGTCATGCACTACCTAAAATCAAAGAGAAGAGAAAGAAGAAGTTAGATCAATAAACCGAAAAATAGAAAATTAAAGCGCCTAAATCACCTATTAATTCTATTTCAAAATATGTATGTGAAATCTAATCAATCCCCGGCAACGGTGCCAAATTTTGATCGCACTATTTTCTACCACGCAAAATAGGTATAGTATACGAAAGTACGAGTATCGTATCCACATGGATTGATGTGTCGAAATCACATACAGTACCTCTACTTTAGAATTAAACTGATGTTTAAGCTTTTAAGAATTTAGAGGTTGTGGTATTTATAGCTAGGCAAATAAATAAAGAACTCAATTAAAAAAATAAGGAAATAAATAAATAAGGAAGCAATTAAACAAATAAGGTAAGTAAACAAATAAGGATAAAACTCAATATGGTAAAATCAAATAAGGAAAAGTGTTGATTCTAGGGAAGCCTACCTAATCAAATATATGCAAGCAATTAATGAGTACAATTAACCAATTTAATCCAATCTAGATGTGATACAACAAAAATAACCTAACACTCCAATTAAGGCAATGCAAGTCATCACCTAATATGATCCTAATCTCCTCTCGGATTCATAGAAATCAAATCAAGTGCAAAATAGAACAAGTATCAATAATAAAATCAACTAGGTTCAATTATGACACCTAAATCAACTATATACGAACATATGATAATTCAACCTCGACTAAGATAATCAAATCATCATACCATGCATTCATGAGATCTATTATGCAATTATCCAACTGAGGCATAAAAACATAATTATGCATACACAATTAGTGGCCAATTAATAATGCATGAGAATAAGCACCATGAAACATGTACCTAGATTGGAAGGCTAATTGTAAACAAAAACACTCACATAAATTCAATTAGGCATTCAATCCCTAAAATCAACTAAGGAATTTAACTAGACATAATTAAAGCAAACATAAACACAATATATTGAATGAACATAATTAAAAAGTAGAGTAAGAAAAACTTGGAATTGAATCTTGAACACGCGAAGAACTTCGAATCTTGAATAAACTTGAATAAAACTCCAATGTTGAACAATTATAAAAGCTGGAAATTTAAAGAGAATTATGAAAAACTAAAGAGTACTAATGAGAATTAGGGTTCACAATGCTAAACCTAAGGTATTTATAGAGTTGAAATTTACAAGGAAACATAAGTGTACAAGGAATCAAAATAAGTCGAAAAAGCCCGCGAATTAAACAAGGCCCGTGTCCCGGCTCGGATGGACTGCACGGCCACTGGCTCGGCCGAGCGCGTGTCCGCGCGTGTGAGAGAGAGCTGGCTCGGCCGAGTGCCTTAATCAGTGGGTCTGGCTCGGCCACTGGCTCGGCCGAGCGGTTGGCCGAGCCACCTCCTCGAACTCCGTTCATTGGCTCTTCGACACTCCGTTTCTTGGCTTTCTCGATCCTCGTTTCAACTTGGGTTATTTCCACACGAAAAGTACCTAAAAACACGACAAAATACCCAAAGCGTAATATAGTTCGAAATGATATAAAATGATACAAATCACGAACTAAATCACGAAATGAGACCTAAAAACGACTCCTAAACACTTATAAAAACAAGTAAATTTCTAGTCTATCACAGTGCTTCCTCTGTAGTTGCCAATCCCTCATAACACACGAGCTAGCTTTATGTTTTTGCAATTTTTAACGGAATTTTAAACTCACCAATTACGAAAGATGAACTGAATGCGTTCTAGGATTGCTGCAATTTCGATTCAACTTTCCTTCAAATTCTTCACAACCTTCAAACTCAACAGATAAAACAGTTCAGTTATCATCATTTATATTATGAGGAAAACGTGACCTCAAGATCGCCTCCAATTCCTCGACTCAACATCATGAACAATTCAGCTGAAATCAATTCACAGTATGCATACTCAAGTTTCCTAAGAAGACCACTGAACTAACATCCAATATACGTTCATTCTAACATCCCTCTTTCGGGCATCTCTTGCACAAGGAAAATAACAGAGCAAATTCATAACCATATTATCACAACCAGCTAGAATTTCAGTGACATCGAAGAGATTAACACTTCAGATTCAAAAAGCTTCAACCATATTGCAAATAACAAGCTAAGAATCCGCATATAAGAAAGGAAATCAACGTCTTAAACTCAAAATTTCCCACAGACGGCGCCAGTTGATAGATCCGGGTTGAAGATCTACAACAATTTAGGTGATTATTCATCATATTTTAGAGATCAAGGAGTAATATTCATGCGCGGAGAATCACAAATGGAAATCAGTAAAGGATTCGTGCGATTTATGGGCGTTAGTAGCCCGTTTTTCATATAGCGTCTCTTTTTAGGCATAATGTAAAGAATTGAGGCAAACGTAGAATGATGAAGCTTTTAACCACACAACTAGTTAAATCCTTAGAGCGCGGAGCTCGTTTAGGAGGGAAAATGGAGTAAAAAAGACGAGGATGAAGCAGAGAATGCGCGTCGCTCTCATGCTTCGTCCTCCATCAGTAGCGAGAATTATACCTTAGGCTCGAAATGGTGGGGGTGTTTCTTCCAGTGACGAGAATGGAGGTGAGGATGATGATGTGTGAGGTTTCGCAGGAGAAGGCCTCGAGTGCTTCGGTCGTTCTAGCTCAAGAGAGCTCGATGTGGAACATGAAAGTGAATGGAATAGTACGCAGAGTGCGTGTATGAAGAGTTGAGTTGGATGAAGTGGTGTGATCACTCGATATTTATAGGTGTAGAAGGGACGAAAAAGATGGGTGTACATACACATGAGGGATGAAAAAGGAATTTCTAGGGAGACAAGATTCTTTTTTGCTATTAATTTAGTGGTCCTCACCCTAGAGTGTGTAGAGTCACGCGGACAACGTGCTAGCCAGAACCTTGGGCCTCGGAAGATGCCTAGGGATCTGGTAGTACTTCTTATGCCGAAGCCAGTGCTGAGCAGATCCCAGCATTTTCTATCGTACGCGGAGCATCTGTTCCCTTCCTGGCATCTGTTGCCTTCATAGCTTACTTTTATCTATCAATGGAAGATGTCATACAGTAAAGCTGATACTTAGTCCCTATCACCATGCATGATTCTTCTTCCTTCTACGAATATAATAATATATAATAATAATATATTATTCTTGATACATGCACTCCAATCAAAAGCAACGCAGCAGAAGTCTCAACATTAAAATGCCAATTCAAATATGAAGTGCATGCAGCGCATGCACTAACAACAACATTTGTTTGCTTTGATTTCACTGAATCGAATCTTCCATTTCATTGACTATTGTATCAATAGATGATTGTTGATGTGTTAAAAAATATTTTTAAAATTAGCAATTGTTAAAAAGTTTTATAAAACAAAAATACTGGTTTGAAAATATTTTGACAATTTGACACATTACAACCATCCGTCAATACAATAAAAAATACAAAACGAAATGCGCAGTCTTACACGACGATCTCCAATACTCTCCAAACATCACCACGCCCCAAAATGTGCTAACTAGTGGCAGTGCCTGAACACAATCTGCTGCTGCATATCCAGCAGCTTGGCCCCCCACGAACTGGAGGCCGTTGCCAAGCCCGAAGAGCAAACTGGCTAAAAACGCGCACCATCTTCCGTCCCAATCTCTGAGGTACGCCACCATCGAGGATCTAGGCAAGTTGAGAACGGAGCGATATAGAAAGACTTGTTTATGATAGTTGCAACGATGAAGAACTAGAGCGAGAAGTAGAAGAAGGCGGTGTAGACGACGAGGTTCGGAACACCCTGTTTCAACAAGTGCCACTGGTTATTGGTTGCTAAGTTGAATGCAGGGGAGAAGAGAGCATAGCATACGCCGGCGAAAAAAGTTATGCCCAAACCTAACCATATGCTCTTTCCAAAAACCTGTATGCATGCATGGAAAATTTATTGCATTATTTATGATAGATGAAGATTCTTCTTAATTACATGCCAAATACAACTAACCCACCTTAATCGCTCTATCGTTCTCGAGTTCTCTTAGATGTTGTGCTGATCCCATTCTTGATTTACCCTCTTCACTCTTTCCACGTTCCACGTCTTTTAAGCCATCTGTCGTATACAAATCTATGTTATAATCAGTGGCGTTTACAGTATTTTTGATCGAAGGGTTTCAAAAATTAAAAAAAAAAAAATAGCTATAAGGGTAAAAAATTCAATTAAAAAAAATAAAATAAAATATAAGGTGAAAAAAATCATTTTTGTACGAGAAGGTGGTGCTGGAGCTTCCCCCGACTCCCCCCTAGATCCGCCCCTGGTTATAATGCGTGTTGTGTAAGTAAGAGTGAGCGGACAATATTCTCTGTTTCGATTTCATGTACCAACCATGTCACAAATAACTTATTTTAAAAAAATTATTACTATATTAACTAATACAATAAATCATTTACACTTATAATTAAATATCGACATTTTAATAACTTTTACAGTCTATTTTTGAATGATCAACCTCAGTACGTATAATTTAAATATTTTAATTGAATTAGTGAATCATAGCCAATACTTATAAAATTATTAAACTAAATTCTAAAATATAGGGAAAGAGAGAGAGTGGTAGATAGAGGATTATGTACCTTTGTATTGGTTTGCCAATGTTTCTAGGCCATTAGGTGCCATCACTTCCCTGGTAAATTGATGATAATTATCATAACTTATTCTGTGTAAAACGTTGAGACAGAACAATAGCTAGGATGACAAGTACATAAGAGGGTAAAATGCATAGGCATAAAATGGTTGTACCATCGAACATTACCGTGAACCATCTTTGCTATTATCATAATCGGACAAGCGTTCGAGTTTTGCAGCGTTGTCAGCTGCGTTGGAGGAATGAACAGCCGATCCGAGGCAAACTGCGATTAGGAAACATCCGACTCCAGGAAAAAGTATTTCCGCCCTATTGATTTTATCATCAAGAAAATAGTTCATAGTTGTGCCTGTAGTCACATTTTGATCCCGACACATGAATATATATTGCAAGATACATGCATATTAGGAGAAGAAGAAAAATATATATGTTGATGTGTTGAGATTAATAGTGCTACATACCTAAGACAACAGCTAAGCTTGAAGTGATGACCTCAGTTAGTGAGAGGCCTACGAAGGCCCAAGCATATTGTGTGGCCAAGTTGCCTAATCCTAGAAACACTCCTCCAGCCATGGCAATCAAGACGCAAGGCCAGTTATACTGCATTGCAATATGCAACCGGAATGGTCACAACAGGATCATTATAAGAAAAACTGCTTCTAGTGACGATCATAATTCTAACAATACAAACTGATCCCGTTATCTCAATGAAGGTATAATACTCCTTATACATATGCTATTTCTCATGAGTATATAATTCTCTTACACCTTTCTAATTAAAAGAAAAAATCAATAATTGCAATTGCGTTGTTGCGAAATTACTTGCTAAGAGAACCACTTCATCCTCTTCTAATATTCAACAACCTTACTTTTTATTTACTTTAATTTCAGCAATTTTACAACTCCCCGGTCCGGTCCCATTTAGGATGTTATGTTTACTTTTGGTCACAAGAATTTAAAGATGTGTGTTTTGTGGTTGGAATGTATTGTTTAAGTGGGCTCCCATGTAATTGTAGTGTTTGTTTGCGCATGAGTATTAAATGAGGAAACATATCTTGAATGAGCTTAAAAAAGGGAATAGTAGTATTTTCAAACGGAACAGGGGAAGTACTATACACTACCAACTGCTATAACAAATTTTACTTACTCTTCATAGCAGGTGAAATTTTATATATATACATGGGATAGAAGAAGTATCTAATATTATCTCAAAATCGTGCAAACTGCTCCTTTATATATCTAGTTTCTTTATCCTTATGCATACACAAATTGGTTTTACAATTCTACTTCTTCCTTCCCCTTAATAGCATTGTATCTCTTTTAAGCATAATAAAAGAGGAAAACAAGACACTATTAACAAGACAGGGAGTACTTCTTTATGCATAAAATTATATTTTCTTATTAATTAATCAAAAAAATTCATTACATAACGCGGACGACTATAAAAAAATTTAATTGTTCAGATCGATTTCTAACTATTATGCACATAGGGAAAAAAAAAAAATACCTGACAGAGTTGAGTGAGGAAATTGGGCGTGCTGGGCTTGGCATCGCCGATCTGACCAAGCGTTAAAGCAATAAGAATAGCAGTTACGAAATTGGTGAAGGAATAATCAAGATAAGTGTGCTGAGGGAGGCGGCCGCGCCGCTCCAACTTCGCCAAAATCGCCGGCCACGTACCCAGAAACACGAGTGCAACCAGCATGCACCCTATTGCTCCAGTCTTACTCTCTACCGAGTACATCTTTAATTTTCACTGTCAACCAAACGAACTCAACAAAACAGTACGTATTAATTAGTAAATATAACATGAAAACTCATGAGGAAATTCGATCCATATTTATATATAAGCTAGAGTAAGGAATGTTTAGATCTCGTCGGATGAAGTTGATGAGTATTATATTATAGATATTGTATGGTTCCATTTCTGCCGCTAATTGTGTGTTACAAATACGCTAGCTAGAAGTATATATCGCATAATATATTCAAGACTATAAACTATTAAAATAATTCATCGTGAAAAAAAAGTAATATTTTATATTAGTCGGTATTTAAAATATCCAAGATAGTAGGCATATAAGTTATGTAGTACAGTAATATACAGGTTGCATCATCTAAATAGTACGACGCATATTCTTTTTCGGATCGTCCAATTATGGACAATATGTTTGCTTATATGGTAATAATTAGGGCTAATTAAAAAAATTAAAACATTTTGTTTAAATATAATTCAAATTACAAAACTTAAAATTATCGGATAAAAGAACGCTAACGTCGTAAAACTTTGCAACAACAAACATGTTTGATTCTGTTCTAAAACAATGGACAAAAATCCAATAATCTATTTTATTATGGGTAAAGGGTAAAAATACCCACTTGTAAATACGATTCAACTCTCTTCATGTGTCAGAAACGGTCCCCTATCTACCGTGGACAGGGGCGGAGGGAGGGGGTGGCAGTGGGGTCAAGTGACCCCACTGGAATTAAAAAAAAAAAAAGAGGGGTATTTTTGTAATTTCATAATTTTATTATTAAAAATATTAAAAAATTATTAATATTCTAAAATTTCATTCTTCCCCCAATTCAGAAACTAACGCCTGTAACCCAATCACTCAATCTAATATTTCTCACTTACGCCATGTCGCCACGCCATCGCCGTCCGTGGTCGCCATCTCCATCTTGCGTGGTTGTAGATCGTCGATTATGAGGCCTCTTTAAATCCTCGCTCTCTCTCTATCTTTGTTTCTCTCGTTTCTAGGCGAATTTCAGAGTTTAGTGCAGTCTGCCGCCACCGTGACCTCTAATTCGCCGGGAGTCGTCGCCATCTCTTCGGGTACAGACTTATTAGTGATTGGGTTGGGTGGTTATTAAGTAAAAGGATAAATGATGAGATGGAGATGGAGATGGAAATGGATAAACCCGCTTTGTTTTTATTTTGGATTTCGTGACTGGGATTGATTTTTTATTTACTAACTATGAGATGAAAATGATGGGTGATGTCTGAATCTTCAAGTTTGCAATAGCTTGAGAATGAGAAGTCATAAGACTCGTAACGGAACTTGTAATTGATTGTTTGTTGTTTACCATAAGTATTTGAGAAGCTATGTTCTGATTTCTCTCTCTCTTGTGGGGGTGGGGGTTGTTTCAGGATTACGATGCTTTGTTCTAGTTGCTAGACTTGGAATTGTTGTTATTAAGAGGTAACTAGCACCATTAATCAGATAGCAAGAGTTGGTATGTTCTGGTTTAGTTAGCAAAATTTGAGAAGGCTGAAATATGATTAGTTCAATTCATCTCTTTCATCACAGAACAATCCGGATGCTACGTTCTTGATGCTTTAATAATTGTTCCCTAGTTTTGGATGTTTTATGGCTATTTTGGGGATAACATCTGCTAAGGGTGGTGGAGTTGACGAACTGTATTATCTGCCTAGTTTTGGAGGTTTTATGGCTATTTTTGTATTAATTTTTAGTTTGTAAACTTATTTTGTAATTTCAGTACACTGACATTTCTATTGAAAATGATTAACAGTATTTCCTTACTTTGATTTTTTTTTTTAATGTATATTTTTTGTAAAGTGCAAATAATGTGACCCCCCTGCCAGCGAAGTCTGGCTCCGCCCCTGACCGTAGACATTGTTAATGTGTCCGATGTCAATATGACAATGCTATAATTTTCTCTTTTTTATACATTAAAGTATATATTTACATCTTTTATTCAATAATAATATATCAGGTCATCTATAGACATATTAACAATATCTACAGTGGGTCGAAAAGCATTCCATGCGTAGGCCGATTGCCAAATGTTAGAAATTTGGTAACCGATAGAAAGCTGGCATTCAAACTCCTCAATTTAATTCCACCGATTTTTGTTGAGATGATAGATTAATGACTTTGTTTTTATTTTTATTTTTATTTATCGGTTATAGATAATTATATATTTAAGTTTCTAGAGTTAAGGGGAAAAGGGTGCTGCATATAAAACCAAAAATCAGGTCTTATTCCAGTCGGTTTAGAGGTGGATACTTAAGGTTCTGCTGAGGATTTTCAACCACAGCTGGCGACGCTGCCGTCGAATGACTGACACAAACCTATCGACTAATCAAATTTTCTCTTCATCTTAATTTTACTATGAGTCAATAAAATTAGTTGCGCACCTTTTTATTAATGGCGAGGGGTTTACAGTCGTGTGTTTATACTTGTGTTCTTTAATTTATTAAAATGGATAATTGGCGAAGTGTAGGTTTACACATACCTTTAAAATCTGCCTATTAATATGCTCCTTCCTCCTCCACGTCCGCACTTCACAAAATTCGACACGGTTTTTAATTTTATAATAAGTGTGTTTATAGTAGAGTTTGGCTCACCTTTTGTAGTATGTTTTGTGCATATAGTGATGTTTGAGTAATAATTTTGTAAGTTTGTGTATAAGTTTTTTAGTCCACGTTTTAAAATGGACAAAACACATACTTGAGGGCGGCCAGAAACGGTAATAAAGGCATAAATTTAAGGGACAGATGAAGTATAACATTTTAATTGCGTAAGATTTTGCACGACATTAATTCTTCCTCTATATTGTTAGATTTCATATTGATATGAAAGTTGAATTTGTCTTATACATATTGTTGGAAATTATTGACATTTGATCAATAATATGGAGTGGATATTTAACTCGTTTGTGAGATAAAATGTCGTAGTATTAATCTTCTCGATGAGTAGATTGATGTGATATAATTATATGCTCAAATCCAATATATATATGGTGAGTGGGATATATTATATCAAAGTGTTGGTGGAGTGACTTCATTAAATTATGAAGTGTTGTTGTCCCATATTGGAGAATTAACATTCTCTAATCTTGTTTAAAAATAACTAAACAAGTGGACTTATTGATAAGTGGGTTAAGTAAATAAAGACGGGCCCTCACATGTTTGGGCCTAGCCTTGAGTCTCATTAACTTTCATTTTGGGTCAAGGAAGCAAAACGTCAATGGGTCGAGTAAGTAGCCCAACGTGTGATCAAGTTGATGAAACAGCGTCCGCGTCTGGCGTGCAACGGAATGATCCAGCCGTTGTAACCGCCTTCGTGCCAGGCGTTGTAACGGCCACTGTGTTAACTACTTCGATTGTAACAACCCACGAATCTCAGGTATAACAACCCACCTATCTAGGAGAGACGTTTGTAACCGTCTCCTACTCCATCTGATGGGCCTTGATGACCAAGACTCCACAAAACCCTAGAGTTTGATATGTCTATATATAGGAGCATGAAAGAGCATTCATTCACACGTTGAATAGACGATTTTAGACGAGTAGATACACGCATATCACTCATACACTAGCATCTCTCTTTTGCATCCTTTTGTCATTCATGAGTTCAGTCTTCGCCTCACTCTAGTTCGCCGGAGCTCCGAGGGCTTGTGGTGCTACTACTGAGGAGACGAAGCCGTTTTATCTTTGGGGGCGATACGCCAAAACCGAGAGCACTACCGGGGCGTATCTCGTCTTGCAGAAAGAGGATCTTTCCTTGACTCGGCTATTTCATTCCTTTGTGTCACACCCCGATTCCCGAAGGAAGGCGCACGTGCCAAGGGCGTGACTACGGGTTGGAATAAAGAAGCGGGGATAGAAAGAGGATCATTACTATTCAACAATTTAATGATGTTTCTGAAAAGTTGGGCAACATCTTGTTCATAAAAGGGGAATAAGCCGGAATGAAATCAAGCGGCAAATAAACCCAACATAACATTAATATCATTCATCATAGGATCGCATAAGATTCGATGGCTCGACGAATCAACATAAGACAATCATTACAAAATAATGAGTTCAAGTTCTCGATAGTAGATAGCGAATAAGTCCAGAATACGATATTCTTAACAAAAGAAGTACGAATAGTGGAAGCTTAGTAGAAGATAAACATTGCCTCAGCTCCGCCTCGTCATCACAATTTCATCAACCTGAAACATTTTTTTTTTTCTAAACATTTTTAGGCTAAGTACTAATACTCAGTGGGCTACGCATTTTGTCAATAGTTGGGAAACATAGCATATTATCCATCATTATAAGCATGACTTAGAAGATTTTGGAAAACAAGTATATCTAAGCATGCTAAATTATTTCATTTTGGGGCGCCCTTATGTCGCACTCTATAGTTACTCTTACTTTGATCTCGGACCTCTAGCCACCATCGGATGCATTCTCAGACTTCGGGTCGAAACCCAAGAGTCCCATTTAAACATGTCAATTCCGGGTCGAAACCCACGAAATTCCATTGAAATAAAATGCGAGAGAGATCAACCTCCGCATTACTACCAGGGGTGTGTACACAATTCAAAGCTAGTGTGTTAGACAAGCAATGAACCTCGATCGATTAACTTCAGAGCATTTAACATGTAGATGACACATTAAACATTTATGGATAATAAGTTTTTCATTTTTGTAACCATTGAGCATACGTGACTCATATACTTTTGGAAAATTGTTGGGGTTGTTGTATATCTAAAGCAAAACCAGTTGTTTTAGTGGTTACGACACCGATCCACTGTTAACAATCCCTATCTGGAAGAATATGTATAAGCAAGAATAAAGCCCATTATCTCATGTTTTAGACCACGTGTCGATCTGAGTTCGGAGGGGATCACGAAGGTCGTTGACAATGATGAGATATAAATGTATCACAGTCGAGATAGCTTGGGCTGAGCTATCGGTCTAGACTGCAGCTTAATGGTAGTGATGAGTCATAATCACTAATTATGCTGGTATGGTGGGACGTATTGAGGATCAAGGGAGATAATGCTCTTCTAATACTGACCCTGTATCAAAGGTGATATAGGTGAAGAGCTACAGATCTCAGGCTTTAGTAGCTCGATCTTAACCTTGGTAAACTGTTAGATGTATATGTATTCTTCGATGTTACTTTGATTTACGAAGATATGAACTTCTCGTTAGTTCATCTAAATCATGTTGTACTTCGGGTAACACGAAGATGCATAGTATGTCTAATGAGTGTTATCAATAAGCCGTGTCCTACGTGAGTGTAGGTTGACATTATCCCCTCAGGGAGTTCACAAGGTTCATTATACCAAGTCATACATGCTGATTAAGTTCAGGTATAATAATAAGGTGTGAACGGGTACTACCTGAGGAATAAGAGATTAATTAATTAGGAGCAGTCATGGTAGCTCTAATTAATTAATGGATATGGAAGGTCTTAAACACGGGGTCGAACTAAACAAAATACCAGCCCCAATCTACATAATTGGGACAGAGCGGTGAATCAGTTATGACACTTTAGTGGAGTGCGTCATAGCTCTAATGAGATACATGTTCAGGGGTGGACATGGAAAATATATCGAATTAGATAAGGCCCAACTCTGTCTGGTATCCGATCCCTAGGATGGCCCAAACAGACCTCGGGAATCGATCTAAATTGTATTATTGAGTTTGGACTCAATAATTGTACTCAGGCCCAGTATATGATATATATTGGATTTATATCCGGTGAATGGATATTAAATATAATTAATTAAGATTTATATCCTGTGGGATAAGATTAAATTTAATTAGTTATTATTTAATTATTCAAGGATAAGATTAAATCTAATAAGATAAGATTTATTCATTTAAATCTTATGGGGATAAATATCATATAAATAAATATATTTAATATATATTTATTTATTTATTTATTCTTCTACTAGTGTTAGGATTAATTCTATTTGTTAAAATTAATTCCGGATATACAGTTGCATAACGAAACAAATTAATTCCTAATTAATCTTGTATTAATTATGGGAATAAGATTTGTAGTTATGGAAAAAGAATAAATAAGGGATTGGCATAGATATGGTTAGAGATAAATAAGGAATCATATCTTCTTATTTATGTACCATATAAATACTCTAAGTCTCTCATCAAAAACCCTAGTTCTCCAGTTGTTGTCTCTGTGTGATTTCACGCGAAACCCTAGGAGACGAGAGAGAGAGTGCCGCCAATACTGAGAGAGCAGATCGAGGTTCCAGTGATCTCGAGATGCCCACCAAGTCTCAGATCTAGAGGTGTGGGATCACATCCTAGAAGATCAGAACCGTAGATCGATCAGAATCGTCTCAAATCCTCCGTCTGCAATAATCATAAGGTATGTACTCGGACTTTGTATGAACTTATGTGCACGATCAAATCACCGCATCCAATCTAAGATCTGGGATTCGGGCGGCTTTCAAGTAGCCGTTCCAACAAAAATAAGCCCACCTCTTGAAGCGTAGAATATGGCCGGTCTTGATAGGCAAACAACGTCAGAAACCTTGTCGAGTCGTGCCTATTTATAAAGGTATAATAAGAATCTAAATTCTTATAATAAAAACTGTCTAAGGAAAATAATCGTCTAGTATATTTTCCTAATCTTATAAATCTGTTAGCGTTAATAGATTGATTTAAATCCTTAAAATCTTTTATGAAGAATAATCTTTTATCATTTAAAATCCATTTTTTTCCTTACTCCAGACCTTTTAAATAATTTCCAAAATTATGTAAAATTTTCAGAACATATTTTAAAGCTAAGTATAGCTTAATAATTAATTAAATCTTAATTAATTAATATTCATGACTTAATAACCTTAATCTTTGTAATTAAAATCTTAAACAAAGGGCCCGTTTGGCTAAGCTTATTTTGAAATGCTTATAAGCTCTAAGTGCTTATAAGATGTTTAAGAGCTTATAAGATGTATGAGGGTAAGAGCTTATAAGTTGTTGAAGTGTTTGGATAAAAGAGCTTATAAGCTTGAGTAGATAATAAAAAAAATAAAATCTGAAAATTAAAAAAAAAAATTATATATATATTTTTTTGAAATCATAATGTTGTAACATCAAATGGAAGTGTATATAATATAAATATTAAAATAAAATAGAATTATAGTGGTAAATAAGCAAAATTAATAAAAATTAAGTTGGGGTGGAGGAGCTTATTTTTTGGAGTGCTTATAAGCATTTTTTGCTTATTTTTGCATCTTATAAGCTCTTAAGGAGCTTATTTTGCCAAACACATTTGGAGTGCTTATAAACAGTCAAACATCTTATAAGCTAGCTTATAAGCTTAGCCAAACACCCTCTAATTTTAATATTTTGGGTCGGTCTTATAAATTATTCGTCCCGACAATCGAGCCCGTTTATTTAATTCACGGCCCAACAGGATTGGACATGAGCCCATACCAATTAATTCATGGCCCAATCATCAAGGCCCAATTCCAATTTAATTATAATCCACTCTCTCCATCTTCATGCCCCGTCGACGCCACCTCCCTCCCTCACTCTTCTCCGTCGCCCGCCGCCGCCGTTGTCTCCATCGCTCTTAGTCGCCGTCTTCGTTGTTGGGAGCCCTCACCGCTGACTCCGCCACTGCCGCCAAGACCGTAGTAGGGCAGGGGCGTCTCCTCTGCCCCCACTGCCGCGCCACGTCGCTCGGCAGTCCGTCGACTTCGACCCCAAACTACAGTGAGGTAGTCCTCCCCTTTTCCTCAAAACTTTCGTTCGATGTTCAACGTATTATTTCCATTCGATTCGAGTGTAGTATAGATTATGCTAGGTTGTGAATTGGCGTCCGTCGAAAAATTTATGTCATCATTTGTAGAAATCGAGAGGAGAGGGAGAAAAATATCTTCATTTTCATGTATTCTGCAAAATGAATACTGTATCTCATTCTCAAAAATACAGTTAGTACTGTATATATACAGTACTAACTAACCGAGTACAAAGTCGTAATACAAACACTAAAAGAAGCGTTACACGCTTTTAGCTACTCTTAACATCTAATCTGCGCTGTTGATCAGAAACAGATCAACGGCTATTATTATATACTCACTACACTACAGGGATCGAGTCCCTTTAACAACAAAAAATAGAAACTTTACTGCTGTGTCTTCATCTTCTTCATATGAACTGCATCCTCATCACCTTCATCAACAACTGCATGTATTTCCTCCATCACTTCATCCACGCTCATTTCTTGCATACTTCTACATCATTTAACGAAGATAATGTAAGTTCGGGTGTTATGGTTCTTCTTGTACCTTGTATTTTCAGAATCGTGGCCATGGTTTAGCATGAGTTTTGCATATTTATCAACATATGAGTACATTTTCAGTCTCTTGTTAGCATCTAGATTTCATTCTTTGGTTTAGCATATAGGGATGGTTCTTACGTTATATGAAAAGTAATATTATGTTCTTGTTCGTGTCATTTGGGTTTATATTCTTCTTAAGAGGAATGACAAGAAACTTACGAGCTATTGTCGGGATGTTGTTGGTTGAGGGACTGCGGTTTGGAAAGGCTGGGTGAGCTGCAAATCCTTCTCCCTTCGTGTTACGTTTCTTCCTTCGGCCTTCTTCACCTTCTACCTATAACTCAGTTTGTTTGGTGTTTTGGTGTTGTGCAAGGATGGAATGAGAATGAAGTGAAGAAGACAGTGACGAAGGGATGGATTTAAAGGCAGGGTTTGGTGGTGAATTTTGTTGTCCTGCTCCGTTCTACTTTTCGATTTTTGTGGAAATAAATCTGCCTCTTCTTGCTGCACCGCCTTGGTGCTACATAATCTTCAAATTTTTGATTTTATAGAAATTTGTTTCCTGCTGCGCTGCTTCTGCATTTTCTATTGATTCTTGATCTTTTATTTTATGTGGTAATATTTTTGTATACCCCTTTTAAAAACACCCATTTAAAAAATACCCCCCAAAAAAAACATACACAAACTACCCCTTTTACCATTTTACAATTATGTTTATTGTATAAATTGAATTTTCCTTTAATTTTTTTACATCACTCACTCCTAGGTGAGTGATGATAGAGATGTGACAATTAATTGTTGTCCTTTGCTTTTTTTCTCAGTCGACAAATTTTTCAGTGATAAACCGTATAGAGATGCATTATTACTGAATGTGCATTCAATTTTGTCCAGTGATGAACAGTAAAGGATGATATCCTATGTGAAATTATTCAATATATAGCTGTTGATTGAAGCTCAATTCTCATTCGTAAAAATTTATTGTATTCGATTCCGCCCCAAATAATCGGAAACAGTTTCGTGAAGGAGAAAATACAAGGAAAAGGCGACGAACATCCAATACTCAATGGTTTGTAACTAATCATTAGAATGAAAATTGTAATACCAGTATACCTTGCCGGTGTGATTTATTTTCCGGCCAACTTTCTCCGGCGTGAAATTGGTCCAATTTAGTTTTTTTGTTTTTTTTTTTTTGTTTTTTTTTTTTTTGTTTTGTTTTGTTTTGTTTTTTGTTTTTTTTTTTTCATGTTTTATAGTACATAGTTTCATATCATGATGAATTTGAGACCTATGAATGATTTATGTATAATGAATTTATTTTTATGTATATTAATAGTTAAAATTTTTAATTTTTGCACTGTATGTGTGCAAATAAAACGAGACCATAGAATTATATGAAGGAAAATTTTTAAATGAGAGTACTGTAATATTTCACGCCGGAGATAGGTCGCCGGAAAGCATATCACGCCGGCTACAATCACGCCGGCGTGATATGCTTTCCGGCGACCTATCTCCGGCGTGAAAAAAGGTAAAATAAAGGAAAAATTTTGTTGGTTCATATTGTATAGTACAACGTTTCATTTAATGAATTATTTGAGACATATGAATTAATTATAGAGAATTAATTATTTTTGATGTATTTTAAGAGTTCATATTATATTTGTACGCTTTGTGTGAGTAAATTAAACCAAATTACAGCATAATATGAAGCAAAAAAATAAAGCAAGAAAAATGCTTCATTACACGCCGGACTAAGTTCGCCGGAAAGCTAAAAACGCCGGTGTTAATCACGCCGGCGTGTTTTAGTTTCCGGCCAACTTTTTCCGGCGTGAAATTTTCCAGTACCCTTATTTTATTATTCCGTGGTTCTTTTTACATTATATGTTCTCATAAATTGATTGTGTCTTCGCCGTATGATTAAGTTGAGTTTCATTTGTATATTGTAGATGGATTCCGTAAACATCAAAGCTTATTACGGAGGTCAATGGAACGAGAGAATGTACGAGAATGGCAACGAGGTCGAATTTCGTGGGCCGAAAGTGATCTCACATATTATGTGTTGAGATATATGGTAGCTCGGATTTCGATATGTTCTATTTTTCGATATCCGAGCGCACAGGACGTACTAGGAAATCGAAGTTAAAGTCGGACGAGCAAGTGGTTGAGCTATGCACTAAGCACATTAGCCCAGAAGTGTACGTGATTACCAAAAATCGAGGCTCGTCTTCACATGTTGGTGCTTCGTCTTCACATGTCGGTGCTTCGTCTTCACATGTTGGTGCTTCTTCTTCGTATATCCCCCAATTCGACCCGTCGTACCAGGAGCCGTCTTCGTTCGAATTTGGCAGCACATATGGCAACACGGAGGATTTATATTCACAGCTTGATCACATCGTAGAGAACATCAATTCCACAGATTGGGTGAGCTGGTGCATCAAGTCCACAACCTCGGAGGCAGTTCGTCTCATCGTGCCGCAGATGCTCGTGACGATCAAATACCCGACCTGAATTATACATCAGGAAGGGATGAGCAGGATGATCCGAACAAAGATGATTTTTTGCGCGATGACGATGACGATGAGGATGAATATGAGCCGTCGCTGGACGTCTCCACCGAGGACAACGACCAGTCGAACGTGTGGGCGAGTGAAGGTCGACAGATTCCTAGGGCCCTGATGGCCGAGTGGACAGCCTGGATAGCTGAAGAAGGCGGGTTCAACAGACTGTTGGCTATGATGTTTCCAGACCTGCACGGTAGGAGCCAACCACCTCTGGATACTGATACGGAGCACATGAGGAACTGGTTAGTGCCTGTGGTCCCACTCCGGGCTACAGAATCTGCAGTGTTCAACGAGGAAGACGCAAGTAACCTCGATTTGCGGTATGGTGCATATTTCAAAAGCAAGGAGGATCTGTATACTGCCGTCGGTTTGTGGCAGATGGAGAGTTGAAAAACTTATACGCCAATAAGTCGGATAAGAAGAGGTTGGTCTTTAGATGAACGGCGGACGAAAAGTGCCTCTTCAACGTTCGTGCCGTTGGCTCCGGCGGGAATTGGGTCATTTCAGTCTTTGAACCCCAAACACTCGTGCTGGCCCAACCTTGGGACAGTCGATCGAAAGAAGGTCCGATCTAAAGTTATTGCGTCGTACTTTGCAAAGAGGATCCTACGCGACTCGGCGATAATGAAGCCTAGGATCATTCAGAACGAGCTGCTCTCGTCGTTCGGCATTAAGGCGAGTTACAACGTCTGCTTGAGGGGGAGGAATCAGACCGTGGAGATTATCTACGGGAAACACAAAGAGTCGTTCCAAGATCTGCCCGCCTACCTCCATGCCCTCGAGACTTCAAACGCCGGCACAGTCACCGATCTCGACATAGACGAAGAGTGCCAATTTCGACAGGTGTTCGTTGCCCTAGCTGCCTGTATAGCGGCGTACAAATACGGGCATATTAGGCCAGTTATATCCGTCGACGCCACTCACCTGAAGGGCAAGAACAGCGGCGTCATGTTCGTAGCTGTAGCGAAGGATGCGAACGAGCAACTATTTCCCTTGGCATACGGCGTAGGGCGTAAGAAGAATCATCATTCATGGACTTGGTTCATGAGGGGTCTGAGGAGGGCTTACGGGAACTTGACTGACATGCTGATTGAATCTGATCAGCACGTATCGATTGAGTATGCCATATCTCAAGTTTTCCCGGAGGCGCACCATGGGTTGTGTTACTACCACCTGAGTCAGCACATGACATACGGCCTGGTTATCGGTGCCATGTTCCAAAGAGCTGCGTACACGTACGATCGGAATTAATTCCACAGCATCATGGCATCGATGCTCAACACCAACCCCGCTGCGTACCAGAAGGCTATGGACAACGGACCCGCTAGGTGGGCTCGCAGCATGTGCCCCGTTCGCCGGTTCAGTACCCTGACCTCGAACGCCGCAGAGTCTTTCAACAATACCCTCCTCTGGGCACGTCGACTGCCTATAGTTGCTTGCCTCGATGCTGCGAAGCTCGTTATCGAAAAGTGGTTTGATGAGAGAAGACTCAGGTATCGCAACGACACCCACCCCATATGTGAAGAGGCGCGGCGAAAAATTGGAGTCCAGTTGGAAAGAACATGTTGTGTGACTGCAACAGATGGCAATTCGATTGCATACCGTGTGCACACTCGATCGCAGCAATGATGTAAGTTATATTTTTGTAAACTCAATTACTTAATATTTCGTTTACGACTGACATTTATTTATATTAATAGGGAAAATGGTCAGGCGGTAGATCAGTACATTGCGCACTACTACAGAAGGGATACCTATGGCAAGATTTACAACCGTCAAATATTTCCAGTTCCCAAAAAAGAAGAGTGGACGGTGTCAGGGGCCTACGTCGGTGTACAAATTCTACCCAATCCGTACGAACGGCAACCAGGGAGACCACCGGAACGTAGACGGAGGGGGGGCACGAGAAAGGACAATCAGGCGTGCCCCTCGGAGATGTCGTCAATGCGGCGAACAGCACGGTGCAAGGCAACCTTGTGCAAACCCATACGATTGAGTAGCACCTATTAGTGGAATGTTTAATCTAAAACTCGTTGTTTCAATGTTTATACAAAGTTTTTGTGTGTCGTTTTAATATTTATGTGATATTAAAAAAATTAATTAACATAATAAATAAAACTTCAATATTAGATTAAAAACGGAAATAACGCCGGAGACATCACGCCGGAAACTAAAACACGCCGGCGTGATATTCCCCCGGCGTTATTTAATTTCCGGAGGGTTTTGTCCGGCGTGAGTTTTGTCATATGATTCTATTCTTTTTTTTCGTTTTTTTAATTTATAATTTTAAGTATAATGTAAATGAGTTACACGATTATTCATTTCAGTTCTACACATTTTACGAAGATGGAATTCGATTTGAAACGTGCAATCAAATTCTAAGAATTTGCAAAGAAGTCAAATCCACGTCAATTTAAACAGAAGCATATCTAAAAATTCTACAAGCATACAAATTCCTATACTTGCAACAGTGGTTCGTTGCGGTCTCTACGGCTGGACTCCCGCTAAATGCACGCTCGATGTTCAAGCACGTAACCACGACACTGCATTTTGGATGCTCACTCCCAATTAGCAGATTTGTCTTCCTAAAGAACAGCTTAAATCTTGCCTCGTCAGGTACTGGAGCCTTAAGGTTGTAGACGTTATTTTCGTAATAACCGCCGACAATTAACCAATACGGTAGGAGTATCATCAATGCACCTAAATCCTTTTGCACTTGTGTCTTCCCGGCATGGTCCAAGTTGTGGTACAATGGATCCAGCAAAGAAATCTGCTTGTATGGTATGTTAATAAGAACCGCAACATAACGCTTTTGAACCTCCCAAGGCAAAAGAACCTAAACAAAAATAGAACGAGACATTAATGATTATACGAACAAACACTTATAAAAATTCGAATATTGTGGTACTATTGTTTCGTTCATACCACTTGTGTCCGCCATCAGTTCGTTGTTTCGTATGTCGGTTCCCGGTTATGCATCAAATTGGATAAGTACGCCGTCGGTACCCAATTTTGCAATATCCAATGGAACCTCACTGCATTATCGTCACCAAGTCTCCGGAATGAGCCGTCTTCCATCAGGCGTTCAAAGCTCCCCTTCAGATCCACCTTAAATACCATTTAAACACACGAATAAAACACGGCAATAATAATTTAAACGTAAAGGAGGGCTACGGATCAAAATCACGCCGGACAAACACGCCCGGGAAGAAATACACGCCGGGACTCATTCACTCCGGCGTGATTTACTTCCGACCAACATTCTCCGGCGTGATTTTAATCCCCGGGTCTATTATCCGACGTTTAATTCATATTTATATATTCAATCCAAAATGCAATTCCACATTAGGGTCAAGATGAACATAACATAACTTGCGTATTGCATATAGACGTGCATGGGCTCGGAGGCCCGCCGGTTCGGGCCCGGAACCGGCCCGGAAGTCAACGGGCTTAGCCCGGACCGCCGGTCAACGGGCCTGGACCGGACCGGGACCGTCAATACGTCGTGACGGGCTCGGGCTCCTTCCCCTCGAACCGTAGCCCGGCGGTTAACCGGCGGGCCGGGACCGCCAGGCTCAAAGAGCCGTTGGGGACCGCCGGGCCCAACCCCACCTCCTAGCCGTTTTTTTGGCTCCACACCACCTCCTAGCCGTTGGCCAACGGCTAGTAGCCGTTGGACCACCCCACCCCACCCATTCAAGCCCCAAAACCACCCCTATACACTCTCAACTATATATACTACACTCTTATACAACATAATTCACCCAAATTACTCTCAATCTCTCTCAATCTCTCTCAATCTCTCTATCTATACATTCTACACTACTTACTCTCAACTCTCAACTCAAGCTCTTGTCTCAATCTCTCTATCTTTCAAGCTTACACTTACATACACTCTTACTTACTTACACTCACTTTCCCAATGGATAAGTTATCAAGAATGTTGGGTAAGGGTAAGGGTAAGGCCATTGTCACTCAAAGCGAAGGTGAATCTCGACCGAAAGCGAAATCGAGGTCCAAGGCGGAAAGGGCGGCAATGGCGGAGGAGATTGATAGGCTAATGGCCGAGCGTCTTCAACAAGAAGAGGATTCGAGATTTTATGCGATGGTTCATGAAATGGAGGAGCACAATTACGAATACCATGGCTCCACCAACGACGTCGATGATGATGAAGGCGACGACGAGGGCAACGACGAGGGCAACGACGAAGGCGACGACGAAGTCATGCCTCCTCCGCCTCCGAAGACGGCCTCGTCCCACATCTTCCTCAAACACTTTAAAAAAGTGGAGGTCGTTCTTGCCGAAGGTCTTGCTCCCTATCCCGATCCACGAAAGAGATACGTGGCGTATTGCAACTATTGCTCATCTTCCTTCAAATGGATCGAAGGGGGAGGCTATGGCACGTTGTCAAGGCACATGGAAAGAGTTCATCCTTTCGAGGCCGGAATATCAACCTCTCAAACTCAAATCCGAGGTACCGCCTCTTCGACTACGGATTACCCGGGTACGTCTCCTTTATTTAAATTTGACAAAAATCGATATGAAGATAGGATTGCTAGATTTGTTGCTATGGATAAACAACCTTTTAATTTTGCGGATAGGATAGCGTATGAAGATAATTTTAAAGAGGGATTAAGTCCCAATGTTAATAAAGTCACTAGGTCAAATGTTCTTAAAAGGATTAGGAGACAATACATGGAAAAAAAGGTTGATTTGATGAATTATTTGACTCGTTTGGGGCATAAAGTTTCTGTTTGTGCCGATGTTTGGACCGATAATTATAATAGGAATAGTTTTATGGGAATTACTTGTCATTGGATTGATACAAAATGGAAAGTTAAAAAACGTTTGATTGCATTTAGGGAGTTCGAGGAGCCTCATTCGGCTCAAAATATTGCTCTACTTATTATTACCGTTTTAAATGAGTATCATTTGGTTAACAAAGTATTTTCGGTTGGTTTTGATAATGCATTGTCCAACATTGATGCATGTTCACCTTCTTTTCAAGGAAAATATTTTCATTCTAGATGCATTTGTCATATTTTAAATTTATGTGTTCAAGATGCGCTTAGTATTCTAGATGAAACCGTTTCTCCTATTCGGAATGCCATTAAAATATTGCATTCAAAAAAAGCCGTGGGAAAGAAATGGCAAAAGTATTGTCGTCAAAAGAATCTTGTGTATACGTGTTTTAGACTTGACGTCTCACATCGTTGGAATTCTACGTATGAAATGCTTAATGGTACTATGGAGTATAAGGGGCATTTATGTGATTTTTTTAGAAAGGAGTTTAGGGACGTTCAATTAGTTCTTACCGAGTCTCATTGGGATGCTTGCATGGAGGTTTTTGGATTGTTTAAAGTTTTTTATAATGCTACTAAACAATTATCGGGTGTTTACTATCCTACTTCGGTTGATGTTTTGGAACATTGCACGTATATTGCTTTGTCTTTTAAAAGTTATTTTCAAAAGCCACACTTGACGGGTGTGATTTATTTTATGGTTCAAAAGTGGCTCAAGTATTTTAGGGAGATCCCGGAAGTGTTCTTGCTTGCTAAGTGTTTAGATCCTAAATGGAGAAATGATGGTGTTTGTCAAATGTTGACTCTTTATTATGATGTTTTTAAACAAATGGACATGAGTGGTTTTGTAATTGATGGTGAACAAATCTTCTTTGATCTTCCGGATGTTGATTTAATCAAGGTTAGGCTAAATAGGAGTTTGAGAACTCTTTTTGATGAATATTATTCGTTGCATGGTTGTAGAGACGATTCTTCTAGCAACTCTAGGGCTTCTAATTTTTCTATGACATCTTCTTCATTTGCTTTACCTCCTTTTATGGATCCAATGGATCCCTTAGTTCAACAAATGCAAGGTATGTACAATACTAGAACCTATGAAAATCCAATGCCCAAGGTAATGGTGAATTGGATATATTTTTGCAATCTCGTTTTATTTATGGTGTTGAAGATAGTGCTCCATCGATCGATGTGTTGCGATGGTGGTCGAAGAGAACGGAGTTCCCCATACTCTCTATCATGGCGAAGGAGTTATTCGCCGTCCCGGCATCTACCGTGTCCGTTGAACAAGCCTTTAGCACGGGAGGACTCATGCTAGATCAAAGAAGATCAACCATGAAGGCGGAAAACATTGAAGCTACAATGTTGCTAGATGATTGGTGTAGGGCCGACACTAGAACTCAAGAACCGGAGTGGGATGATCGAAATGAGAGCGACACGGAAGCCTTCACGGAATCGGATCGTGGTAAATCCGGATCCGGTAGAGAGTAGAAATCATTCCAATGTAATCGAACTACGTGGACTTTGATTCCTCTTAAAGGATACGTAGGCAACTCAATTTTTTAAATAAATTGAGCTTAAGTCCCTTAATAAAATTTATTTTTCATTTCAATGTCAACAACTCAACATCTACTTATTTAGTGTCAAATTTCTTAAATTAAAGTTAAGTTATTTGTTCTAAATTATCAATGAAAAATTCTAAGTAAAGTTAGTGAATTACTCAAAATTTTACTACAATTCAATGAATTCTTTTAACTTTAGAAAAATAAAAAAACTCAAAATTTAAATATAAAAGTTAACATTTTCTATTTATAAGATTATTAGAATAATAAAAATTATAATTACAAATTTTTACAAGCAAGAGAAAAAAAAAAAAAAAAAAAATTGAGGAAAAGCCGTAGCTATATGAAAACAGGGGAGGACTTCCCCTGTTTTTGCCCCCCAATTCTCCCAACCCCCCCAACCCCATGCATGCATGACTGCCGGGCCTAGGGCCGGCCCGGGTAGCCCGCCGGGCTTGAACCGGCCCGGGACCGGCGGGCCCAAGCCCGGCCCGGAACCGTCTTCTTCCTCTACCGGTCCGGGCCCGGTCCTCCCGACTTCAGGACCGCGGCCTGGCGGGCCGGGCCCGAAACCGGCGGGCCCAGGCCCGATTACACGTCTAATTGCATATCATCACTACACCACCCGCGTATGAAGGGAGAACTCGAACACCTTCTTGAAGTTGTTTCCGCAGAGTCATGAGAGCCAAATCAAGCATCTGTAACAACATTAAAATTAATGATTGTATATTAAGTATAAAACCATAGCTCGACAAGATTTTATTTAAAACAACGTACCATTGGGTCCCACGCTATCTTGTCACGTATCATTGCCTTTAGGTCTCCGGCGGTCACCGCGGCGAGTTGATCAGGGACATTAATCAACGTTCTCGATACAGACCAATAAATACACGCCTAATTTCGATATAATACCTGACCACGTTCGAGCTGCGAAGTCGATGAACATCATGAACGAGCTGGATCACGGATGGTAACATTTGGCGCCGTCGACGTAGAATAATCAGCGCTAGAGATGTTCTCCGGAAGTGAAAATCGGCCCGGCTGATAATCTTGGTACGTGGCCGGAGGCGTGTACTGCGCCGAGAACAGAGGGATGTATGTCGACGACTACAAAATTGTATGTCAAATTTATATGAAATTTACATTTAAAGCATAATGTCAGCGCTAATTCGTAATCTTAAACACACGTTTCATTCAAACATAGGCAGGATAACATGAAATTTTAATTAATAGATTATATAATAAGGTTGAAAAAATAAAAAAAAAATACATTATAGTGAATTTCACGCCGGAGAACAGTCGCCGGCGACCAAATCACGCCGGCGATACCTTAGCGGCGTGATATCATCTCCGGTGACATGTCTCCGGCGTGAACAAAAATAAAACCTCCCAAATTATTTTTTAAGTCTATTCTGGTACATAAATGATAACAAAAATAAACAGTCTCTATCACGACTTTGGAAACGGAAATTATTTCCGAACAGATTTTACCTGTCCCGTAAATGCAGTCCATGCATCCCCATACGAAGCATCCTGGTACATCCCGAGCGTAGTGGAGGGCTCAGAGGGCCCACTGTCTGTGTACAACGGGAGGGTCGTGTCCCGACGGTCCCCCACTTCGGTCGTCACGTACTGTAAGCCGGAGCTGCGAGAACCTCCTGCTCCGGTAGTCGCGGTGCCCGAAGGGCGTGCTGAAGAAGCCCGACCCGAAGAGACAATAGGAGGACGACCAGTACCACGACCGCCACGGCCGCCACGACTTGGCTGTGAGACCGAACGTGGAATACTATTAGACTTGCAACTGAACAAGGCCTTCACCTCCTCGAAGTATGATTTCACCTTGTCCATGGGAGTCGCGTATCGGGGGATATCGCCCTTACGTCCTCGGGAGTCGCGTATCGGGGGATATCGTGACCCCTGCTCCCGCTAGAAGTAGATGCCTTCCTCGGCCGTTTCCCGGGATCGCGTCTGCTCCTAGATCCCCGGGCGGAAGTCTGCTCCTCCTCACCCATGTATGCCCGGCTCTGGGTGCTCCTCCTCGTACGTCCTCCAGTACCGTTGAGTATGTCATCCGGGTCGTGCATCGGTCGACGTGGACGCGCCTCGGGCTGAAAATGAGCAGGATCGCCGGTCACGGGTACCGGCACGTAGAAAGGTACCTCCAAGGGGTTCGGGACCAGGGACGATCGAAAATACTCGAGCCCATACTCCCACTGGGTCGGCTGCATATTACATATCGGAAACCGTATGTCGTCGACTATCAGAAAGAACCGCTCCTTAGTCATCTCCTCCCGCGGGCTCTTGCCGAACTTCCATCTCAAGCACCTTGGGTATGCGTGCTCGTCTTCAAGTACTCCAACGTATGCACTAATACCTCCGATCACCTCATATCCCTAGACTATCAAGGCCCAGGCCGACCCGTAAAAGTGGTAGACGGAGGAGTCGTTGGCGTGCTCGACGTAACACCTAAGGGTGAGGAAACTGTATGCACCCCAAGGAAACCGGTTGAACTTCTCCGGATCATCGGCAAGATGCCACAACCAGGCGAAAGGGGCGTTCTTGATATCGTGCCCGAGAATGAAGGTATTGGCAATCAACAGGTTTGCCAGTGAGAGTAGAGTATCAGTATCCTGATCGTTTTCAAAGCGGCGGGCATCCGTGTTGATCAGACCCAATAGTTCCCTCCCCTTAGTCAAACCCTTGCGACACAGCCTATTGTGGAGTCGAGACTCATTCGGATTCAAATGATCGTTGGGATCCCACGAGCTCTCGCCAAAATGCAATCCAGTCACCAGGGCAAAGTCCGGGCAGTAAATTCAATGCATTGTCCTTTTACATGGAAAAACATGCCTCCATTCATCTGAACAGCTCGACTAAGGATACTGTGCAGTACTTGGGCATACGACTGGCCCGGGCGCCACCCCAAAAAATGCCTGAAAGGCCCTTCCCTGAATCGACAGATCAGTGGTTCTCCCCCTGCCGTATGTAAAGCTGTAGCGACATCCTTCAGTAATTGAGGCCTATGGTAGAGGTTCAACGTTTGAACTTTTTTGTTAAAATGATTCGGTCGACGTAGCTCAACGACGTTCGCGCTCAGAGCCTACAAAAATAAATTTAAGAAACACGAAATCAGATTATAATTAGAAATAAATTCGGAAAATGTAGAATGAAACAATAATGTACATTCTGCCCAAAATCACGCCGGAAATAGACTGCCGGAAACCAAAAAACGCCGGCCACATATCACGCCGGCGTGATTTTTTTTTCCGGCAGCTTATCTCCGGCGTGTTTTAAAACTGTAAATGATAAAATATTTTAACCTAATAAAATATTTATAACACGTATATTATGAGTATTACATACCTAATAAACATATATATTACATGCCTAATAAACAAATATCATACTAAAACCTCTTTATTTTACCTAAAAATTATTTATAATAACATAAAAAGATGAGAAAAATATAATGAAGATTCGGGGAAAAAACACGCTGGAGAAACACGTCGGAGTACAAATCACGCCGGCGTGATATGTTTTCCGGCGACGATTCTCCGGCGTGTTTTTTCCTCGAATCTTCATTATATTTTTTCTAAGCAACTACGTATACATATATTTTTAAATACTATTATTGAGATTTTTTAGTAAACACTTTTAAAAACAATAGAGAAAACATTATATTACATGCAAAAATATCATAAAAAACTATATAAACGTACATTTAAAATACATAATGATGGAAAATAAAAAAATTAGATGAATTACAACATACCATTTTAGGTTGTTATGGAATTCGTACGACTTCGTCTCCGACTTTGTCTCCGGTGTGAACACTATTTTTTCCGGCCTCGTTTCCCGTCTACAAACCCTTCAAATAAGTTTGTACAAATTGATTAGCACTCACATATATATAATAAATTTAACAAATTCATTAGCACTCTCATAATTGAAAAATTCAAATTTAAAATTCAATTCACAAATCATTGAAAATCTATTAATTGGCACAAATCTTTGAATCTAATATAGTGCATATCCCTACTTCAAACATAATTTTACACAAATCTTTAATTCAAATATTCGATTTAAAATTGAATGATATTTAACAAAAAAAATTATATGTTACACTCGAAATAAATTAACTAAGCTTATTCGTTTCTTATAAAATTAAAACAATTACATTAGACTAACTAGAAAAAAAATCTGGACTTTTTGGCCCAACTCACGCCCGAGAAGTACTGCCGAGATCATAATCACGCCGGCGTGATATGGATTCCGGCGATACTTCTCCGGCGTTAGTTTGGCCAAAAAATCCAGATTTTTTTTTCTACTTCGAATAGTGCAATTATGTGAAATTACCTAATTTTTTTCGAGCTTCGACGAGATTAAACTTGTTCTCCGGTGTGGGCCGCCTTGCCGGCGTGGTGGCTGCTTGCCGGAGAGGCCATGGGGGTTGAGAGAGAGAGACAAAAATTCAATTATGCACGACGGAGAATTGCCGGAGGAGCAATTCCGGCAAAGAGAGAGGGATGGGAGAGACTAGAGAGTTGCGAGAGAGAGTGTGTTGGTGTGGGTTGGGGTGCCGGAAAGGGTGGGGGTAACGTTAATAAAGGGGCCACCTTGGGGTTTTGGGGTTGTGGGGAGGGTATATATATATTTTTTTTGTCTACTAGTGTTTGATTTGAGAATAAATTCCCTCATTTCCCTCCTATCGAGATAGTAAAAAAAACATGCACTCACTCCAATAAAATCTTTGCATTATTGATTTAAAAAAATATAAAAAAATGGGACCCACATGTATTAAAATATAAAAAAGGTATTTTGTGTATGCTTTTTCAAAGAGGGGTATTTTGTGAATGGATGATTTTAAAAGGGGTATTGGAATTTTCACCCTTATTTTATTTTATTTTCTTATTTCTTTTCTTTTATTGCTGATAATGTAATTATCTTTGGGCTATTGGGCTGTCAACGGCTCCATTTTGTTATACATGTGCTTGACTTTTATTTCATTATGTGGATATTGTAATGGCTTGGCCCAATGACTCTTAAATACAGTACAATGTTGGCCTTTTTATTATGTTCCTTGAATTTAATAATAAGTTTTGTGATTAATCGCTTTAGTCTTCATATTGATCGTAATAACATACGACAGTTCGATTGTCCTTATTACGTGATTTAATATCACGAGATATAATATATTATCTATATTCTGCAATTTAAATTGCAACCTCACATAACTTAAATAAGTAGTCCTTTTATATATTCGACTAAAAATGAAACTACGATATATGTATAGGGATTGGATCATATGAGAACCTATTAATTAAGGACTAGGAACTAATCATATCCATTAATCATAACGCATCTAACGGCTATCATTTAGTAGGAAACAAATTTTTTTCAGTTAATGTAATTAAGCTGGGGATATTATAGTAAATTACATTAAATCTTTATCTTCTCTCTTCCAATAATCAAGGGATTATATATGTCAACCGACTTACGTCAGAAACCGTTTAAAATGATATCAAAATAATATAAAATTCTATTTAATATCTATAATTAGAATATTATAATCTAATTAACTATGTAATTTGAAGTGCTTATTTTCTTATCGAAACATTTGAAGTGCTTATTTAAATTTTCATCCATGCTTTCACCTCTTATACAACATGCATTCTGCATTATTTATTTTTTTTGTGAAAAAAGCACTTCCAAATTTTATAATTTCTTCTCAGTTATATCTATATACTATATAAAAGCCAAGTACGGAGGGTATTTTAGTAATTTCACTTCTATTTTTTAATTTTAATTTTTCCAATTTTTTCAAAACATATGGAAATAAAAAATTGTACTCGAATATTGAAAAGACACAACCATTAAAATAAACGTTTAAAAATTAAAATGGCATGAAATGGCGAAGAGACACAACCATGTAAATTTTTTTAAAAAAAAAGTTAGAATTGAAAACTGAAAATATAAATAAAAAATCAGTTATAAATTTCTTTAGAATTGAAATAATATATGCGGCATCCGAAAACTGCTTCCATTCGTGAACCAATCTGACACCGCTTCATGGTCTTCTCCATTCCACAATCCCTTAACAGAGCCATTGATACTGACAATTTGAAATTCTCAGATCTTTGAACGTTTTATCCCATTATGCAGTATGAATGAGGATCGACGTGAACCAAATCGCGTTTCTGTAACAGTTTGGACCGATCATCGCCATAATTCGATCGAGCATTGCTTCTGAATCTTCTGGTGCATATAAATAAATCAAAATTATCGCTGATATATACAGATATTTTTTTCCCTTCTTTTAATCAGGTAAACAAAAAGCACTCACGCACACGCACCCAAGAGGTCATTCGAACCCCGTCCTTTTGGTTGGAGTGGAAGCATCTGCGTGGCGCACAGTTGTCGATACAAGTCCGATTTAAGAGCCGGATTGATGAATTTTTATGCTTGATATGCATGTATGTCTGATGCTGTTGGATTTCTTTGTTCAATGAATCATCATCGAACTTTTAAAATTAGTACTTGTACATAATTTCTAATTTCATATTGAATTTTTGTGAAGTTCTTTTCACGCAATTTTCTTCCATGTCGCGAAGGACTTCCTGTGCAATTGTATCGATCCTCTAACCGGTGCAACTAGGCCAATTGATATGTGCATTCGCGCATGAAGGCCCCTGAGCGGCAGTCAAACGGGGTCATGAATGCGAGATGCCAAGGGAATGATTGGCCAGACAAAGGCTAGGGTTGTTTCCTTCCCAGTACCGCGTTCTTCCTTGTGCGTCGAAGATATAAAACGAGTGCACCGGAAAAGAATGGGAACCGGCCGGGTTGATCTATTCTATGGCGAAGTATACGAAGCATAACTGCAACGCTGCTATCATATCCTTAAATTTCCATTGTTTGCTTACAATTAGAGGTACAAAGATATCCATATATATGCTCTCTTTTTTCTCCATATACATGATTTCTTTAGATTTCTGTGTGCAGGGACTTCTATATGACTATATGCTCACTCTATGATGCGTCATAATCTCTCCATTCTTCTACACCACCAAAGTGATGATTTTTATGCTTAATTTTTGCACTTAAAAAAGATAACTTGTGGTAAAGTATTTATTGAAGAAGAAAATTTCAATTCAGAATAGATCTAAATGTTATTTACACGTAATCCCGTACTGATATAATATTATTGAAAGTATTAATTTGGAGGAGAATTGAAACTGTAAAATAAATATAGAATTACTTCCGATTCCATTTGCAATTGTACTCAAATATTCTAACCGTCCCACTGAACAACAAATGTCACTATATTCAATACCCTTACATATATTTAACAGTGTTCTAAAAAACGGCCTAGGCGGCGCCTAGGTGCTAGGCGGCGCCGTGCCGTCCTGTTTTTTGGCTAGGCGGCCCGGGCTAGGCGGCTGCAAGCTAGGCGCCGCCTAGGCGGCCAAGTCGGGCTAGGCGGACGCCTAGGCGCCCAAGTCGGGCTAGGCGGCCGCCTAGGCGCCCAAGTCGGGCTAGGCGGGTTGGGTTGTCTAGGCGGGCTGGGGAAAAAGTTAGGGTGTATTACAAATTTACAATTATATTTAAAAATTAAAAATAAACTCTCATTCATCCATCTTGTGTATTACGGAGTACAAATTATAAGAATGACGAAATTGAAGATTAGATTACATGTAATAGACTAATTTATCGATTTTATGTTTAAATTTGTGGTAAAGTTTCGACTATACATTTTAATTGAATGACTATTGATTTATGAATTTTGAACCATATTAATTTGCAATTATATATTTGCATTGTTGAGATGAAATTAGATAATATGTACTTTGGATAGTGAAAATTTTAATATTTTTATTTGGGAATATTAAGAAAATAATAATAAATAAGTATAAAATACGAATCCGCCTAGGCGGCTAGGCGCTAGTCGGCCCTTCGCCACCCGACTAGCGCCTAGCGTTTTTTAGAACACTGATATTTAAAAAACTTCTTCGGTGAGAAATGAAGTAGATATTTATTTTGAAGATTATATGTCCAACCCACATACTTTGCATGCACTTGCCTATGTATCTAATTAAAATTCCTTATTTGCATCGTCCTTTTCTTATTCAATTGTTTTTCACTATGTTTTCACTCTTACTGCTAATTTTGATCAATTATTGAATTAAGGAATTGCTATAATTTTTGAGTATCCAATTTTCTAACATATGTTTTCATATAAACTCCGCATAACAAATAATTTACTTATATATTGCTGCATGTAAAACTCAATTAGTTTATAATTAAGTTCTAAGAGAATTGGCATTAATTACTATTTGCACTACTAATTTTATGTCTGAACTTTCTACAACTAAAATTACTTTGCATTGTGAGTGTGGTATACTATTACACTAATAAACATATCTATAATATTAAATATCAATTATGTAGTTAAGTAGCTACTATTATTTTTATAATAAATAAATTACTACTCCTATTAGTAAAGTGAGACAACATAAATAGGACGGAGGGAGTAGTAGATAGTTTCAAATTTAACACGAAACATAACCAATTCTTTTTTGACATTTTCCAATTTATTTTCTTCACAATAAACACAATATATATTTAATCATAATTTAGGATACAATATATATTCCCGTGCAAAGCACGGGAAAACATTCTAGTTTTCTTAATAACCCATTATCCAAACTCCCTTTTCATTAATCTTTTTTCAATGGTCTTATTAAATTCTTAAAATAATTATTTAATTTTTCCTAAATGCTTAGAGTTTATTAGTTAGTGTTTTTTTTTCATTATCCTGCTTACAATTACATAAACCCATAAACACTAAATAAAAAAAATAAGAATTAATTAAGGTTGAGAATTTAAGGTCTTGCCATTCAAGCATCCTACAATATCTATTTAAGCGTTACTATAACGTTATTTATAGACGTTATACTTGTAATATTATGATGTTTGTCATTTATTTGTGCTTCGATCAAATTTTTTAAAGCATATTATAAAAATAATTTAAGCATCACAATACAATTTTACATAGAGATAATAGACTAATTATATTAGCATAAATTACTTTTAAGTGTCGATTAGTAACTACTTAAATAACCATTGTTTAGTCATTATTTAAGCACGTTGTTGAATACTAAACCCTCTCTAGAAAAATTAAGCCCTAGGGGGAAAAAGTGAAACCTTTAGAGGAAAAATAAGCCCTAGGGTTTATAAAATAAAGATAGAGAAGAAATAAATGAGTTTGATGTTATTTTAAGCAAGAAATACAGTAAAGGCGCCTTTTTTGGAAGAGTATAATCAAAATTCGAGGAAGAAATGTAATTCACTCGCATGGCGCCTTTTCTCTAAACCAAAAAATCCCAATTCAAACAAAAGCCATTCTTCCCGCGGCGCCGGCGCCGGCGCTGCCCACTACCCTCTAGTCCTCTACTCACTACCCACGTCTACCGCTTATACACTACCCTCTGCGCTTGCTTACTGCATTTCCTTAAACCAGATCTGTAAAATTGATGCTCAAAATCGAGAAATGCCCAAGAATCGAAAACCCCCAGTTGCCGGAAGCCATGATTCAACACATACAATCTTACTTGAGCCGAAAAGAAGCTGCTCGAACCACAGTTCTCTCCAAATCGTGGCACAGCGCCTGGTTAACTCGTCCCACCCTCGTCTTCGATGAACGCGACTTCGAAAATCGCGACCCGGACGCCTTCGAGGAGTTCGCAGTGAAGACGATTCAAAGGTATCAACACTTGAATCTGAAGATTGAGGGTTTCACGATGCATATGCAGAGTTTTCGAAGTGCTAATTTTGGGCCTCTCGCCTGTAAATTGACTGTGGACGCCTTGAAACTGGGTGCTACTCAACTGAATCTCGAACTGCGCGCATTTTTTCCGGAAGAGGTACTCAATTCCAAAACCCTTCTCCGATTATCTCTAAAAGAATGTGAAATCGATGGAACCGTAGACTGTGCGATGCTCAAATCGCTCAGCTTAGAAAAAGTGTTTTTCATGAAGGATGATATGATTAGCAATATAATTTCCTGCTGCGTTTCGATTGAGGAACTTTCGCTTTCAAATCTCACCAGTTCTATGGGTAGAAAGTTAGGTTTGAGTGGGAAGAATTAGTACGAGCTTCGTAAGCTTAAGCGTTTGTATCTTGAGATGGTGAATGTTGATGACTCGTGTTTTGAAAACTTCGGTTCTAGATTCCCTTGCTTGAATGATCTGAGTTAACTGCAATGGCTAAAAAGAAATACGAATTTCTGGCGCTTCACTCCAACATATAAGCCTAGTGCAGAGCAGGGCATTGAGGGCAGAGCTTGATGTTCCAAATCTTGCTAAGTTTAGCTATTCGGGTAAAAGCATACCATCTCTTAGTATTGAAGCAATGGAATGGGAATCTTCTATATCCATAACATGCAATCGCTCTCACACCTATGTTTGGTACATAAGACTGCTAAGGATGCTGAATAAGTGGTGCCAGTCCAGAATCTATCTCTCTCTAAGCTTTGCCTTTGGTCAGTATTGGAACACGCCCGATGACGAAAAGGATTTTGAACTCTCATCCAAATCGGTTGTAGTGGAGAATTTGACAATCGAAGCACCAGTTAGTTCAAGACATGATCAGTTTCTTGCTGGTTTATTTTGGATCTGTCACCCCAAATTCTTAACTCTCTACTGGCTTCCTCGTGATTCTTGCGAACATTGGGTGGAAAACAATGAGTCCCTTAATCATGTGTGTGAACACATGTCCCAGGAAACGATGAGTATATACAATCGAGATTATAGTATGTTTGGAAGGTTTGATATCGAAGAAGCAAGTGTGGAAGTGTACGAAGAGGTTCTTACGGAGTGGAGTCCTCTTTTGCTGAAGGAACCTCTTGATGCACTCATAGCTCCACCAAACAAGAGAAAGGTTTGTTTTGGATTGAAATGGGGGAAAACGGGATTCGCATTCTCTCGAATGTAATGTTTTGCTAGACTTATTTCTGGACTCTTTTTGTTGGTATGGTATGTTTCATGTGTGTCTGAGTAGGTTTGGAACTGAAAAGTTTTTGTCTCTCATTGTGCTCAGAACTCAGAAGTTTCATTTTCGGATTTAACACTTGTTGGCTTGTTTCTTGTCAATAATTCCAGTGAATCATTTTCATATTTTGTCTCAAGTTCTTCTGAGTTAGAATTCATAAACTTGACTAGATTCTAGGTTTTTCTGAATGACTGGAATCTAAGGATTTTCTTGAGGACTAGCCATGAAAGTATGGATTTTGTTCGATTGCTTCATGTTTCAATGGCTAAAGATGCTGACTAAGTTGAGCTCATCAAGAATCTCTCTCTAAATTATCCCATCGGTATGTGTTGGAACACCATTGACGACAAAGTGGATTTTGAGCTTCCATCCAAGCATGTAGCAGTGGAGAATCTGACAATCGAAGCACTGATTGTGTTTAGAAGTCCTTTTGGATTCAAGTTGCTGATTAAACATTACTATCACTTTTAAATATTATGGCATTTCTACATGAAATTGTCACTTTTGATCCAAAGAGCACAGTTTTCACCCAAATTTGTGTGATGAGGCATACCCCTCATTCATGGACTATCCTTGTTATCTTGTGGCTTTTTAAAATTGTTGAAAATTCTCACTTGTTTCAAGATACTAGTCACTTTTTAAATTGCTGAAATTAATCTCACTTTCTGAATATGTTAAAGTTATTGTTATTTTATTAAAAAAGATTATCACGTTTTGAAATTATTGAGAATTGTCACTTTTTCATCAGGATAATTTTGCATGTTCATAAATGTATGTTAGCTAACAAAACTCACTCGATAATTTTAATTTTAAACTCCGTTTATCTCTTTATTTGCAAAAAAATCACTTATGGTATGACTCACAAGATTCAATCACAGCTTTATTTACAAAAATAACGACACATGTGCTATGTATCTTACTCCAACTCAACAAGCATCCACAATTTTTTTATATTAAAACCCGGCTTCTCTAGATATAGTTTTTCGTGAACTATGAGGATGGGTCACTTTTTCATTACTATAATTCTCACTATTTATATTGTTGACACTTCACACATTATCATGATTATTTAAGGTAGCTGTCAATTTTTTTAGTGATAATTTGCGGTTTTAAATTTTGTGACTTTTATTTACAATTATTATCAACTTCTTCGTCATGATTGTGGTCTTTTTAAGATAATGATTACAACGATTCTTTCCGATTATTATCATTTTTATGGATTATTTTATTTTTAGAATAAATTGTGTTATTTTGAGTAGGGGTGATTCATTGATGCGTGTTGGGATGTTATTGCACTATATTAAGTCCGCATCTAACAAGATTTGTTATAAATATAATTGACCCCGACATGAATAAGATAAGCTTAATCAAACTTGGACTTGAACTAGTTTTTTTTTTTTTTTTTTTTAAATGTATTTCCATTTTAGTTTTATTAAAATCGAATATTATTACGAATAAAAATAGGTAAGAAATAAAGGGATTGGAAGAATTAAAAAAAAAAAAAAAAAAAATCGAAATTCGAGGAAAAAATGCTATTCACAGCGTCTTTCGCGATTCTCCAAACCTAAAAAATCCCAAATTCAAACGAATACCATTCTTCCCGCGCTCGCCCGCCGCTGCTACCTACATCTACCCCTTTTACAGAACTCTCTGCGCTTGTTTGCTGCATTTCTCAAAACCAAATCCACAACGTTCGATACTTTAAAATGGAGAAATGCAAAAGAACCGAAACCCAGTTGCCGGAAGCCATGATTCAACAAATACAATCTTATCTGAGTGGAAAAGAAGCCGCTCGAACCACCCTTCTCTCCAAATCATGGCACAGCGCCTGGTTAACTCGTCCCACCCTCGTCTTCGATGAACGCGACTTCGAAAATCGCGACCCAGAAGCCTTCGAGGAGTTCGCAGCGAAGACCATTCAAAGGTATCAAGTCTTGAATTTGAAGATCGAGAGCTTCACACTGCATATTCAAAGTTCTAGAAGTGATTCTTTTAGGGTTCTCGCCGCTAAATTGACTGTCGATGCCTTGAAATTGGGAGCCACTGATCTCAATCTCGACCTGCACTCGTCCACATTCTGCCTTCCTCAAGAGGTACTCAATTCCAAAACCCTTCTCCGATTATCTCTTAAAGGATGCCAAATCGATGGAAGCGTAGAATGTGCGATGCTAGAATCACTCAGTTTAGATGAAGTTACTTTGATGGAAGATGATATGATTAGCGATATAATTTCCTGCTGCGTTTCGATTGAGGAACTTTCGCTTTCGAATCTCGGTGATTGGTATGCAAAGATAGATTTGAGTGGAGAGAATGAGTACGAGCTTCATAAGCTTAAGCGTTTGTACCTTGAGATGGTGGATGTTGATAACTCGTTTTTTGAAAACTTTGGTTCTAGATTTCCTTGCTTGAGTGATCTGAGCCTTGTTAACTGCGGTGGCTACAAAAGATTAGATATTTCTAGCACTTCACTCCAACGCATAAGCCTTGTGCAGGGGAAGGCATTGAGGGGAGTGTTTGATGTTCCAAATCTTGCTCATTTTAGCTATGGGGGAAAGGCCATACCATCTCTTACTATTGAAGCAAAGAAATGGGATTCTTCCATATCCATAAAATGCAATCGCGCTCACGCCTCTGCTTGGTACCTTAGGCTGCTGAAGCTGTTGACTCAGTTGAGGTCATCAAGAATCTCCCTCTCTCTAAATTATGCCATTGGTATGTGTTGGAACACGATTGATGACGAAGTAGATTTTGAGTTTCCATCCAAACCGGTAGCGGTGGAGAATCTGATAATCGGAGCACCGTTTGATTGCAGCCATTTTCTTTTGGCTGGTTTGTTTTGGATATGTCAGCCAAAGTTTGTTACTCACTACTGGCTTCCTCAAGACTCTTGCGAGCATTGGTTGAAAAACAACGAGTCCCTTAATCATGTGTGCCAGAACATGTCGCAGGAAGTGATCGCCATGGGTGGCTATGATCCTATAGATAATTTGTTTGGGAGATTTGATATAGAGGAAGTAAATGTGGAAGTGTTCGAAGAGGTTCTTACAGAGTGGAAGCCTCTTATGTCGAAGGAACCGATAGATGCTCTCATAGCTCCACCAAACAAGAGAAAGGTTCGTTTTGGATTGAAATGGACAAAGGGAATCGCTTTTCAACGTATGTAGTAATGTTTTGTTATGGTTTATTTCTGCGAAAAAGAAAGACTTGTAGTCTTTTGGTTGGGATCTTGTGTTTCATGTATGCCTTCTCTTTGGATTCAATTGGAAGCATTATCACTTTTAAATATTGTGGCATTTCTTCATGAAATTGTCACTTTTGATCCAAGAGCTCATTTTCTTCATGATAATTATAAGTTCTAGTATTGTCACTTTTACACACTGCGATTATCAACTTCTTCATAATGATTGTAGCTTTTTTAAAATAATGAATGTGACTATTCAATCTTATTATTATCATTTTTAATCAGATTGCATACTTCGTGGTTGCACAAAGCCTCATCTCAGTTGTTATTATGAATAGGATTGTTAAGTTCTAACCCGAATAAGTTCTATCAAACTTAAACATGAATAGAACATGATAGTGACATGATTTAGTTTGTATCCAAGAGTGCGACACAAGATAGTGACATAATATAACATGACACAATTACGACGTAATTTAACAATACGCAACCTCCCCGATACATTCCACCACAGGAAACGGAAACGGCCCATAATATTTTTTTGCTAATTTATTAAAACCCCTTCGAACCACCGATTGTTGTCGATACGGCTGTAATTTCACAAACACCAATTCTCCAATTTGATACTCAACATCGCGGCGTTTGCGATTGGCTTGTTGCTCCATACGATGTTGGGCCCGTAACAGATTAATTTTCAGCTCCTGTAGCACTTGATCTCTCATCAAAAGTCTTTCTTCCAAGGATTGAACACGAGTTCCTCCATGATGATATGCAAGAATATTGATTGGAGGTCTTCCATACAGAGCTTGATAAGGAGCCATTAGCAGTCCACTATGAAAACTGGTATTATAACTATATTCTGCCCAACACAAATATTCTCCCCAAGAATTAGGACGATCGGATGCAAACGCTCGCAAATACTGACCCAACCCTCGATTCACAACCTCTTTTTGCCCATCCGTTTGAGGATGATATGCACTACTATGCAGCAAAGTAGTACCGCTTAAAGCAAACATTTCCGTCCAGAATTGGCTAAGAAATACTGAATCTCGGTCGGAAACTATAGTCTTCGGAAATCCATGTAATTTAACCACAATCTCAACAAATACACTAGCAACCTTGGATGCCGTATATTGAGTAGGTAGCATGGAAAAATGAGCATATTTAGATAAATGATCCACCACAACATAAATGACAGTGTTACCTCGGAAGCTCGGAAGTGCCGTGATAAAATGCATCGAAATATCTTCCCAGACATGATTGGGAATCGGAAGAGGTTGAATTAATCCAGCCGGTGGTTGAGTTGAAGATTTAACCTGCTGACAAACCACACACTCAGATACAAATCGCTCTACATCCTTGCGTAGCCCTGGCCATAAAAATTCGCTGATATTCGAACTAATGTTTTTTTTATTCCACCATGGCCGGCCATAGGAGAAGAATGACATTCACTCAATATGCGTTGACGTAGAGAAGACTGAGGACTAAGATAAAAACGATTTTTGTACATTAGCAATCCCTCTCGCACGGCAAAATCAGGACCCAACTGTCGATCTTCAAATTTGGCATGAAGCTGGACTAATTCATCTATCTTCTTATTCTCCAAGCGTAATTCTTCCAAAAAAGTCATAATAGGAGAAGAGACAGACAATTCTAACATTGTTGCATTCTTCGGCCCTTCCTGAGCTTCCTCATCACGACGCGACAACGCATCTGCAACCTTATTTGCACTGCCCATTTTACACTCAATCGAAAAATCGAACCCCAACAATTTTCTCACATGATTTTGCTGTTCAGGCGTCAGAATTGTCTGCTGCAATAAATCTTTTATGCTTTTTTGATCAGTTCTTACGATAAAGGGTCGTCCCAACAAATATTGCCTCCATTTCTGCACCGCTTCTGTAATAGCATACAATTCCTTATTGTATGTAGAAGAATTTATCATTCGAGGTCCCAACTTTTTACTAAACTATGCTATAGGCCTTCCCTCTTGCATGAGTACAGCTCCAATTCTTGTACCACAAGCATCAGATTCAATAATAAAAGGCAGCTCAAAGTTTGGTAAACGCAAAACTGGAGCACTCGTCATTGCCTCCTTCAATTTCGCAAAAGCCTCGGCTGCAGTTTCAGTCCAACTAAAAGCGTCTTTTCTTAAGAGATCCGTTAAAAGGCGCTGCAATGCTTGCATAATTTTCCACAAAACGGCGATAATACCCTGTCAGACCGAGAAACCCTCTTAATTGCTTGATAGTCCTTGGAACGGGCCACTGGATCATTGCTGCTATTTTTTTAGGATCAAGATGAATTCCTTTCGAATCAACAACATGTCTGAGATACTCTATGGTAAGCTGACAGAAGGTGCACTTAGAAAGTTTAACCAGAAAATTATTCTCGTCCAAACACTTTAATACCCTCCTTAGATGTTCCGCGTGCGCCTCTTGAGTCTCGCTGTAAATGAGAATATCGTCAAAGAACACCACCACAAATTTACGCAAAAATGAAGCCAAAGTATAGTTCATGATTGCTTGAAAAGTAGATGGCGCATTCGTGAGACCAAACGGCATGACTAAGAACTCATAGTGACCTACACGAGTTCTAAAAGCTGTCTTATGAATGTCATCAGCATGTAAACGGATTTGATGATAGCCCGCACGAAGATCCAATTTCGTAAAGTACTTAGCCTTTCCAAGTTCGTCAAATAATTCGTCTATGGTCGGTATTGGAAATTTATCTCTGATGGTGATGGCATTCAAAGCTCTATAATTCCACGCAAAAGCGATAAGTTCCATCTTTCTTTCGAACCAATAAGACTGGCGATGAATAAGGATAAGGACGGACATTCACCGATAAGGACGGACATTCACCGGTTTGCTATGTGGGTTCAGATCAATGGCGACGCGAGAGTGGGGCAATGGGGGTACAGCTGTACCCTAAAAAAAAAAAATTGTTACTAGTATTTTCTCGCGTTCCACCGAATAATGTTCGTTTTTATATTTTATGTCTCATATATATTTAAGAAATGCTCACTATTCAATAGTATGAAGGACATATATATTAATTTTTGCTCATTAAGTTGATATTGATTCTTTCGGTAGCTACTACAAGTGTCGAGAGAGAGTTTTTCGAAATGACCTGATGCTAGATAATTTTTTTTGCACCCCAGAATTATAATTTCTGGAGTCGCCACTGGTGATCAAATAATCGGTGCGGAGGAAGCCCTTCGGGATCCTTGAAAATTCGATCGAATTCCTGCAACGTCTTGGTAATAGCTTCTGGTAAATTTGCAGCGATCTCCATCGTCTTGCTCGTCGCCTCCGTATCTGTGTTCTGTTGCCAAGTGAGTTCATAAAACTCGTGTACTTTTTCACGTTTTACCATCCCCTGCAACTGATTAAAAGTAACTTTCCTACCGCTCAACTCACTATCACCCTTCAATTTGACCTTCTTAGTTTTCCATGTAAACTCCATTATCATGTTCTTGTAGTCATGAATTACATGTCCGAGCTCCTAAAGCCAGGGAATTCCCAACACCATATCAGGCCCTTGAATGGGTAATATGAACAAATCTATTTCGAAAATAACTTCTTGCAGTGTCAGCTTGACGCGAGGACAACAACCATTGCAAGACATGGATTCCCCATTGCCAATGTATACTCGGAATGATGTCAAAGCCTCAACCTCTAGCCCCAGCTTTGCAGCTGTTGGGGTTGTTGTATATCTAAAGCAAAACCGGTTGTTTTAGTGGTTACGCACCGGTCCACTGTTAACAATCCCTATCTGGAAAAATATGTATAAGCAAGAATAAAGCCCATTATCTCATGTTTTAGACCACGTGTCGATCTGAGTTCGGAGAGGATCATGAAAGTCGTTAAATAGTGATGAGATATAAACAATTCACAGTCGAGATAGCTTGGGATGAGCTATCGGTCTAGACTGCAGCTTAATGGTAGTGATGAGTCATAATCACTAATTATGCTAGTACGGTGGAACGTATTGAGGATCAATAGAGATAATGCTCTTCTGATACTGACCCTGTATCAAAGGTGATATAGGTGAAGAGCTACACATCTCAGGCTTTAGCTCGATCTTAACCTTGGTAAACTATTAGATGTATATGTATTCTCCGATGTTACTTTGATTTACGAAGATATGAACTTCTCATTAGTTCATCTCAATCATGTCGTACTTTGGGTAACACGGAGATGCATAGTATGTCTAATAAGTGTTATCAATAAGCCGTGTCCTATGTGAGTGTAGGTTGACGTTATCCCCTCAGGGAGTTCACAAGGATTATTATACCAAGTCATGCATGCTGATTAAGTTCAGGTATATAATAAGGTGTGAACGGGTACTACCTGAGGAATAAGAGATTGATTAATTAGGAGCAGTCATGGTAGCTCTAATTAATTAATGGATATGGAAGGTCTTAAACACGGGGGTCAAACTAAACAAAATACCAACCCCAATCTACATAATTGGGACAGAGCGGTGAATCAGTTATGACACTTTAGTGGAGTGCGTTATAGCTCTAATGAAATACATGTTCAGGGGTGGACATGGAAATATCGAGTTAGATAAGGCCCAACTCTTGTTGGTCCCGGGAAAGAGTAATTGGTGTATGGGGGGGGGGGGGGGGGGGGGGGGGGGGAATACACCAATAACCAACCGTTTTTGACTTTTATAAAATCAGGTCGATCAAAGGTCGATTGTCAAGGTCGATCCTTATCAGAGACAGGTTGATCTATCAAGCTCGTTTGGGAACAAGCTTGATTTATCAAACTGTGCTTATACGGAAGTTGGTGGAGGTTGATTTACTCTTTGAAAAATCTAAGGTCGATACAGAAATGCAGGTTGATGCTTGATATGCAGGTTGATGCTCGTCAGTTTGATAATAAAATGAAAGGGCGATAAATAAAGAGAGAGAGAGAGAGAGAGAGAGACACCGCAATTTAGCGTGGTTCGGAGAAACCCTCCTACGTCCATGTCAGGTCGACTCGACCTGAGAAACCCTTTACCTTTGGATCCAACCTCTCTCTTATTTATACTGACTGAGTATCAGTTCTAAATACACACTAACTTGAATATATCTAGACACGAGTTTTGGGTCGTGACCCTTACAACCTTTCGTACAAAACGTACAAACAACCTTTCACACACTACAGAGCTTGACTAACTCTACAATGGTGAAACACACACAAACTTTCTAACTTCGAACGAGTCGAAGAAGAAGTTGTTGAATCAACGACAAGCAGCAGTGAACGCTTCGTCGTTGGGCTTTTATCGGAGTCGAAAATCTCTCTTTGTCAAGTGTTTGGGAAACTAGTGGAATTTCGAACACTTGAATGGATGAGAACTTTGAGAGAGATTTTTGCAGAGTTTGGCGTTGATAGCTTGAGTTTCCCGTGCTTGAATCCGATAGTGGCTGAAGTATATATAGGCAGTTTTGAAAAACTAGCCGTTGGAGTCAGGATGACGTGGCACTAGCCGTTGGAGGCTGACTCACTTCTAGCCGTTGGGGAAGTTCGTCCTTGCTGGCACACCACGTGGCAAGGATCAGGTCGTGTTGCTCCATGAAGGTGGAGCATCGACCTTGATATAGAAATCCAGCACTTGAAATCTTCTAAGTCGAAGCAGGCTGGAAGCTTGAAAAGGGAGGTCGATAGACAGGAAGATATGCCAGCTCGATCCGAATGAGGCAGGTCGATAAACGACCTTTCTCTTACAGAGTGGATCAAACTTGCATTAAACTATAGAGAGCATTGACCTGCACTAACAGGTAGCAGGTCGATCTATCGGCCTTGACCCTAAACAAGTAAAATATGCCTAAGTGTGGTTTCGATAAACATCATTAAAATCAAACTGCAAAGGGTTCCCAACAATTTCCCCCTTTTTGATGATGTCGAAACCATACACTTTACAAATAATTCCTAAGATATAAAACAATGAAAGATCGATTAACCATTAAGGTTGATAAGGAATTATAAGAAAGGCAGATAATAAAACATAAAGTAAATAAAGCAGTAAAGGCAGATTGCCTGGACAAAGAGGTATTGTCGTCAGGTCGAATAGATGATTTTTGCTTCATTCAGCTCGATCGCAAATATACAGAGAATTTACAAGACAGGCTGAGCATAAATGAATATAAAAAAATTACACAAAATCATCTACTCTACTTCTTCTGCTGGGCACGGGCTGCTATACGCTCTTCCTGGATCTGCTCCCTGGACTTGGCCTTCATACTTGCGTAAATTCCATCCCTGATTTGGCAATAGTCGGGATCGGAATTTGAGACGTTGACATTCAGGCCGATGGCGGTCAGTGCGATGTACCGGTCGATTCGGGAGTAATCCAAAAATCCCAAATCACCGATCAATAAGGGCGTGAAATATTGCTTGCAGGGAGCCCTTATTGTCGCACCGGCCTCTGCAGCCTTCTTTCGCAGCTCACCAATGAAGTCTTGGTGAGGGAATTTGAGCATATAGGTTGCATAGGCGTCGTCAGCGTCTTCAGGGAGAGAGGGGTCTTGGATCCAGTAGAACAGGAGGATGAAGCAGCTGTTGAGCTCCCTCAGCAGGGCGTTCTGATTTTCATCAAGCCATTCAACGGCCTGCTGTTGGACTCCCGCTTCCAAAATCAGCTCGGAAGCTGACTGGCTGATCCAGTCCGCTTCAGCCTTCTTCCTCGCTTCGGCAGCCCGGCGCTCCGCAATAAAGCGCCTTTGCTCATTTGGATTTACAGCCTGCTCCGGAGTTGCTCCAGCCAGATGCATGGCAGCGATCAGCTCGGCCTCTTTTGCCAAACGAGCTTTGGCGGCTGCGGCCTCGGAATCGGCCTGGGAGGCGGCGGCCTGGGAGACAGACTTGGAGGCAGCGGCCTGGGAGGCAGACTCCTTTTGAGGCGGAGGCGGAGGAGGAGGGGGAGGAGCCAAAGAAGATGAAGGGGTTTTGGATTTTGAGGACCTCTTCTTCTTGGTGGCGGCGACGGCTCTTTCTTCTTCCCCCTTTTCGACATCATCAGAAAGGGTCTTGATGAGGGAGAGAAGTGAAGCGTCCTCCTCCTACAGCTTGCCAACGGCCTCTCGCAGCTGCTGGTGCCCATTCAGCAGGCTGGTGAGAGTATCCAGGATGCCGTTGATTTGCGTGTTGGAGGCCGATGCCAAATTGGTGATTGATGTAGTCAGGTCGGTCACACGGTGATCGACCTTGGCCACGTCCTCCAACACATCCCCAATCAGGTCGCGGGACGCCATGTTGAGTGCCTCGAGCTGGGCCGGCAGAAGTTTGTCAGTATATTCCTTCAAATTATCGACAGCAAACTTCGTCACCCGCTCCCTGGCAGCATCATCGGCCTGGGTCATGGCCTCCTTCAAAATGTCAACCCGGGCCTCCGCAATCGCTTGCTTGATCTGCTCCGGTACGCTGAGGGCGAGGGACTCGAGCTTGGCAGAGAGTGTATTAAGCTCGGCCTCAACATCAAACTTTGAGAGGGGGGATGGAGCAGCATCAGCAGCGGTCAGAGCTTGATCACCACCTTCATTCCTTGGTGGCGATTGCTCCGAAGTTTGAATCGCGTCAAACTCATCTCCAACATCGGCGGCGGAGTTGTAGAGAGCGCGAGAGTGAGTGTAGAGGGGGCGAAGGTCGATGCCCAAAATCTTGGCCTCGACCTTCATGCGCCGCAGCACAAGAGATTTGAAATTGGCGGCCGCATCCTCCACACTGTAGAAGCCGAACTCTCGCTCTAGCACCAATTCCTCGATCTTGAGCTGTTCGAGGGAGGCAACTTGCAGCAGGGCCTCGAAAACAAAGTAATAACTCGACTTACAAACCAGATAGAACTGGAGGCGAGTAGCAAGGTCGAGGGACTTGGGGAGTTGATTAATCCCCGGCATCAGGTCGATTACCTTCAGCCTGGCCTCTGCCTTCATGGAAGCCACCTGGGAGTGAGCAGCAGACACGGCCTGCTCGGAGAATGGCTGGATCGGTAGAACGACGTCTTCCTCCATGGCCACATGCCGGAAGGGGGAAGGCTGGGGATCATCCTCCGTGAGATCCTCGATCTCCACGGAGCCAGCACGTCGAGCTGCGGGGGACCTCGCAGGAGAGGGAATTACAACGACCTGCGGGGAGGGAGATGCAGGTCGATGCTGCGAGGCTGACGGCTCGATGGCGGAACGGACTGGAGAGGGAGTCCGTTCGGCTGAGGAGGAGGGCGATGGGGCGGGTGATGGCTCCCTGCGAGGTGCATTCTCCTCGAACTCCACGGGGAGAATCCGATGCAACGGCCTGACCGGATCTGTGGAGGTCGATTGCGTCTTTCGAGGGGACGACTTCTTGGCAGGGGGAGTCCTCTTTACAGGGCGAGAGGGCACCGGGTCAACATCGGCCTTTCTCTTCTTTTGTACAGGTCGAACCGGAATCCTCCAACCGACCTTTGATTCCCAGGTTTTAGTGAGGTGCGCCCTCACATGGTCTGGCGACCCATAGTAAATCTGCGGCGCAACACCCAACGCCATCTCCATTTGGTGGAGGTCTTTTGGAATAAAGAGATGGGGAAAGGTCGGCTCATCAGACGACTTCCTATTTTTGAAAAAGGAAGTGATGATGCAGGTAGCCTTTGTTCCAAGGCGAATCGGCCTCTTGTCATTGTGGAGTCGAACTCCCACCACGGCCTCACCATCCATTGTGCACTCGATCTGCCTGGCCTCTTCCCATAGCAGAGAGACCACCATCTTTGCCCAACTGACGGGCAGGTCGAGAATCACAGCCGCCATTATCTGAAACTTCAGCGGCGTGACCTGGTCGTAATTCCCAATATGCCCTAGGAAGCACCTCTGAACAAAGTCCAGCAAGAGGCAGAATTTGGGGCGGAGCTCGTTCCTCTTGAAAGAGGTTGCCACGTACGGCCTTTGCTCCATAAGGACACGGTCTGCAACCAGCTGCAGTTGATCCTTTTTGATATCGGAGAGTTGCATTTCTCCACCATCCCCAATGCCGAAGGCAGCTTTCACGGCGTCGAGGACGTTGATGGTGATAACGGCCTTCTGGGTTCTAAGGGAGACGGTGTGGTCGGAGATGGTGTCGCCCTTATTCCAGTTGTAGAAAAAGGTGCACACAATCTTAGAGAGTTGCTTCGGCGGCTGGGTGGAGATAATCTGGTGGAACGGAAGGCACGCCTCCACCAGCGCGAACATAGAATCCAGATCGCGGAAGCCGAAGTTCTCACGAACCATATATGGTTCGTACTTGATACGAGACTTCAAGAAGTCTTCGATTTCCTCCCACTGCATTTTCTTCAACTGTGTAGATTTGCCTGCCATTGATGTTGATTTTCCTGAAATTTTATGAGATAGATTAGAAACAACAAACTTGACGGAAAATGGAATTAAAAACGGCGAAAAGGCACAAACCACGGTCGGTGTTTTTGTGCAGAGAGTGAGAAGTAGAGAGTGAAGAAATAGCAGTGAATGTAAAATCACGACGGCGGCTGTTGTTTTTGCAGAGAATGGAAAATTTAGGTTTTGCAGAAAAAAGTGATGAGAGAAGAGAGTAAGTAACGTTTCGAGTGAAAACTGCATGAATTATATAGACAATTTGAACGGTAGGGATCATTCGAATTTGAAAAGTTTAAAGTTACAATATTAATCCTCATCCGCACGATTGAGAGCGCGTGGAATGTGAAACGGTTCACATCCGCGCGTGAGATAGAAGAAACGTGCGTATAATGCACTTTTCAGAAAGTGGGCAGGGAATTAAATGCAACATTGGTCAATGTGTCAATATTTGACACTTGACTGGATGTTTTGCAAAAATAGCAATCATTATTCCCTTTTTCCTTATTTTCTGCAACACAACAGACTCTTAAATAATGTAACACATTGAGAAATAAATAACTATAATAAATAGAGAATTCAATGCGTATTTAAGAAGTTAAGAGTCAAAAGGGTGATACTGCCCTTTTGATTCTCCCTTTGATTAATGCGGGTAGCATTCAGGTTGATATCGAACTTGTGATATCGGCCTTGTAATATCGGCCTTGTGGCAGATATCGGCCTGATGAAGTTAGAACGCCTGGACTTGTGATATCGGCCTGGCGAAGTGAACGGCCTGGACTTGTGATATCGGCCTGGCGAAAGACATCAGCCTTTGTTCCCCCTCAAATGATGGATCATTTGGGCAAATGTTCCCCCTCAATTTGAGGAACACAGGTTGATCTGTTGATTTAGACGACGGCCTGTTGATGGGGAACGGTCTGTCATTTGATTATCGGCCTGTCGAAAGGATGACGGCCTGTTTTGAGAGAAACAGCCTGTTGGTCCGCGAACGGCCTGTTGACTGAGGCAGTCTGTTCAAATGGTAACAGCCTGTAGGTTCGCGAACGGCCTGTTGAATTATGAACGGCCTGATGACTCAACATTTAATAAACCTAACTTCCCACACAACATTTTGAATCTTTCTTCGGCTAGGGGTTTGGTTAGGATATCAGCCCGTTGAATATCAGTGTGTATCTTCTCAATAACCACGTTCTTTTTTTCCACGTGATCACGAATAAAGTGATGTCGAATATCCACGTGTTTGCATCTTGAATGGAGAACTGGATTTTGAGTAATGGCGATAACACTCGAACTGTTGCAGAATATAGGCACTTCACTGACTTCAACTTCATAATCTTTGAGTTGTTGTTTGATCCACAAGATTTGTGCACAACAACTCCCTGCGGCCATGTACTCGGCCTCTGTGGTGGAGGTGGCTACTGAAGTTTGTTTCTTTGAAAACCATGATATCAGCTTGTTTCCGAGAAAGTGGCAAGTACCCGAGGTAGATTTCCTATCGAGCTTGCACCCTGCATGATCAGAATCTGAATAACCTGTAAGCTGCAAATTATCATCACAAGGATACCAAAGACCTAAATTTGTGGTTCCTTTGATGTATCGAAGAATTTTCTTTGCTGCTTCCAAGTGAGATTCCTTCGGATTAGCTTGATATCGAGCACACACTCCAACTGCAAAAGTGATATCAGGTCGACTCGCAGTTAGATAAAGTAATGAACCAATTATACCCCTGTACTGTGTTATGTTGGCAGGTTTTCCTTCGGGATCCGAGTCGATCTTCCCACCAGAGAGCATCGGTATTTTGATAGGCTTGCTGTCTTTGACACCAAACTTGTCGACCAGCTCGTGTGCGTACTTTGTTTGGCTAATGAAGATCCCTTCATCGGACTGCATGACCTGCAACCCTAGAAAGAAATTCATTTCCCCCATCATAGACATTTTATATTTTTCTGTCATGAGGTTACCAAATTTTTTGCATAAAATGGGAGATTTAGATCCAAAAATAATGTCATCAACATAAATTTGTACTAAAAGGATATGTTCATTCACTTTGATGGTGAATAGCGTTTTGTCGACTGAACCACGCTTGAATCCCGATTCGATGAGAAAGGATGATAGCGTCTCATACCAAGCTCGAGGAGCTTGCTTAAGACCGTAGACGGCCTTGTGAAGTTTGTAGACTTTGCTTGAATCACCCTCCTCGAATCCAGGAGGTTGTTCCACATAGACTTCTTCTTCGAGAACGCCATTGAGGAACGCACTTTTAACATCCATCTGGTAGACTTTGAATCTTTGATGAGCGGCATAAGCTAGAAACAGCCTTATAGCTTCTAATCTTGCGACGGGGGCAAACGTCTCATCATAGTCGATTCCTTCTTGTTGACAGTAACCCTTTGCTACCAGTCGGGCTTTATTTCTGACAACTTCTCCAGATTCATCTCTCTTGTTTTTGTAAACCCATTTGACTCCAATGACGCCCTGATGATAAGGACGATCAACTAGAGACCATACTTCATTTCTCTTGAATTCATTGAGCTCTTCTTGCATGGCTTGAATCCAGTCAGCATCCCGAAGAGCTTCAATAGCATCTTTGGGTTCAATTCGAGAGAGATAGCAACTTAATAGTGCACTTTCTCCAATCGTTCTTCTTGTTCGCACTCCTTGGTTTGGGTTCCCAACAATGAGTTCTTTTGGATGAGCATCAATCCAACGTCTGCGTCGAGCTCTTTCTTCGTTTGAAATGATTGGATCGGGCTCATTAATGGGTTCGTCAAACTCCGGGTGACTTGAAGGTTGATCAGTGAGAACGTGCTGTTGATCGGGCTGTTGATCTGGCTGCTGATCGGTCTGGATGTTGAGTTGCTCCATTGTGCTATCGAGCTGCTCGATTTGGGATGTAAGGTCGTGAACAGCATCACTCTGGGGGACTGAGAATGGGGGATCAGCCTGGTTAAGTCCGGCTGATGTATTACAGCTCGAAGTATGAACATTACTTGCATCACTTCCCCCTAGATGTGTGACCTTTGGATCAGATTGATCCTCTTTCTCTAGAACATTTGGAGTCCATACTAGCAGGTCGTCGATGGGGGAGTTAGACGGCCTGTTAGTAGCGGACTGATCTGGACCTGTACTTGACTCTCTGTACAGACAAGTAGATTCATCAAACACAACATGAGGTGTTACCTCCACAACTAGGGTTTTCTTATTAAAAACTCTATAAGCTTTGCTAACCTCCGAGTATCCTAAAAATACTCCTGGATCGGCCTTGCTATCAAAAGTTTTTAATTGAGATTTCCCATTGTTATGAATGTAACACAAGCACCCAAAAGCTTTAAAATACTTTAACCTGGGGAGCTTGTTGTTCCACAGCTCGTAAGGAGTCTTTCCATGTCGGGTAGTGATGATCGACCTGTTTTGGGTATAGCAGGCAGTGTTAACGGCCTCTGCCCAAAACTTCTTTGGAAGGTTGGTTTCATCCAACATGGTACGAGCTGCTTCCTTCAGCGACCTGTTACGGCGTTCTACTACGCCGTTTTGTTGAGGTGTACGAGCTGCTGAGGTTTGATGATGAATTCCACTTTTTGTGCAATATTCTTCGATCATTGCATTGATAAATTCGGTGCCTCTATCAGATCGAATGGAGATGATGGATTTCTCCTTTTGATTGCACAATTTGCTCAGCAACGCGGGTAGCTTCTCCAATGTCTCCTTCTTTTTGTACATGAAAATAACCCACGTAAATCTAGAATAATCATCTATAATAACGAGAGCGTATTTTCTACCGTTTATACTCAAGGGAGTGACTGGACCAAAGAGGTCGAGATGGAGAAGTTCAAGAATTCGATTTGAAGCTTGTGCCGTCACACTTGGAAAGGATGATCTTGTTTGCTTTCCAGCTTGACAGGCTTTACAAATGTGATCACGATCGAAAACTTGATCTGGCAGGTCGTTCACCAGTTTGTTGCATGCGAGCTTGTTGATGGCCTTGAAGTTCAAGTGACTCAACCTCTTGTGCCATAGCCAGCTTGTCTCGGAATCAGCCTTTGTGATCAGGCAGGTCTCTATCCAATCAGTCCATTGAACTATGTAGAGTCTATCCTGCAAAATTCCGGTAAGAAGTATTTCTCCTTCCTCATTTTTCACGAGACATTTGTTAGCATTGAATTCTACTCGTTTACCACTCGAGCAGAATTGTGACACAGAGAATAAGTTATGATTGAGACCTTCAACATACGAGACGTTAGAAATAGTTGTTTTACCAACTTTTAGATCGCCCTGGCCTCTTGTGAGACCCTTTGAATTTCCTCCAAAGGTTACAAGTGGCCCGTCTCGTTCTTGATAGTTTGATAGTAGCGTTTTGTCACACGTCATGTGCTTGGAGCATCCACTATCAATGATCCATACAGCTCCACGAGCTGCTTGGCTCCTTCTTTGAGCCTTCCCAACCTGCAATTAGTTAAACTTAGCAACCCATTTGAGATTGGGTGCTACATCGGTTGCGGGAACGGCCTTTGGGACCCAGATTTGTTTCGTCGGTCTGCTTCTATCCGAGGCTGAGGACGAGGCAGTGGCAGTCTTGGGCTTGGGAGCCTTGGATTTCTTTGAGCGAGGGCGACGAGGCTGATAATACTGCTCTTCATAAAAGCCAGGTTGATACTGCCTGTCTTGATAGTTTGACCGTTGAGGATAGTGGCAGTGATAACCTTGATGAGCAGGGTAGAAAAACTGAGGGTGATACGGCCTTTGATAGTACTGGCCTTCATATCGCCCTTGATGAACAGCCTGTTTTTGATAGGTGGGGGCAGGTCGACGTTGCTGGGCAGGTCGACTCTCTTTCTTTTGAGGAACAGGCTGTTCCTTCTTGTGTTGTTTTAAAAGAATGGCTTGGGGCTGTCGAACTGGATTCTTTAGCTTGACCATGTTATCAGACAGAGCTTGATGAGCTTTCCGAACACTCTTTGATTTTGACTGCGCCTTCACGAATTTGATCTCGCAGTCTTTGTTCTTGCTTTCCTTGGATTTTCCATTAAATCCAATACCAATCGCGCGGATTGCGTTGCATGGATTGGACTTCTTCCAATTTCTTTCCGCTTTTCTTTAACTGACTTAAGGTGAGTTGAAGCTTTCCTTCTTTTTCCACGAGGAGCTCGTGTCGAACAACCAAGTCAGCCAACTTTGATGTAAGGCTGTGAATTTCGGCATCTTTGGTTTTGAGGGACTCGTCCTTCTCGAGCTCCCTGGTATCGAACTCCTTTGCACGTAAAGTCAATTCTTCAATCTTTGACTTTAGGGCTTCTATCTCCCTTTCCTTTTCCTCATCATAGGGAGAGAATCTTTCTTCTAATGCTAGCTTGTATTTTTCATTTTTGTTCATCAGCTCAGCATTATCTTCAACGACCTCTTTGAGTGTATCCACGAGATCGGCATAATCATCGAGCTGTTTCTTGATTTCTTCCCAAGACACAGCCTCGGATAGTTCTTCACTTTCTTCTGCACATTCATTGTCAGAAAAAGAAAGTGAAATAGGTTGAGGAACTACCTTCGAAGATCCCTCAGTTTGTTGGAGTTCTCCAACAAAGCACTCTTCATCATCACTTTCATCGAAAGCGATGTAGCCTTCGTCATCACTTGACGAGCTGTCAGAGAGGTGAGCTTCCTTTGTTTCTTCGGCGATCATGGCAGCTAGTTGTTCCTTGAGCTTCTTATCACGCTTTGCACGGAGCTCGTCTCTCTCGGCCTTTGTCAGATCCGGGCAATCGGTTTTATAGTGACCCGGCCTGCCACAACCAAAACATCCACCCTCGGGTGTGTTAGAAGAATTGAAGGTTGAGGTTTTACCTTCTCCCTTTTTATCAGGGCGGTCATGGTTGCGGTTTGAGAAGTTGCGCTTGTTGTCACGGTAGAATTTCTTGTATTTGACAACCTTTCCTAGGAGCTTCTCATTTCTCCTAGCAGCTAGAGCATAGTCGAGAGTCATCTTATCGAACTTTTTGACGATGGATTCGTCAATCGAGCTTGGGGTAGCAGCAGAGGCTGAGTCGGCCTTGAAAGCTACCTCCTTGTCGTTCTTTTCATCGGCCTTCTTGCTGGTGGAAGGCTGTGCTGATCCGTAGATGCGGATCATTTCATATTCATTTCCGACAAGAATGTCGAAAAGATCTTCAGTGGAGAGAGAGTTGAAGTCGGGGCGAGCTGGATGCATGGCGGTGTATACGTGCCAATTTGCAGGTAGGGCACGCATCACTTTAAGATTCTTCTCGCGCTGCGTATATTTGAGAGGATTGATTGCAACGATTTCGAGAATTATTTCGGTGAAGCGAATCTTCATTGCTTCAATGGTTTCACCCGAAATCATCTTGAAGTCATCGAACTTGCTGCACGCCATGGACAGCTTGTTCTCTTTCATCTCTTCTGAACCCAGGCTGATGGACCGGAGGGTGTCCCACATCTCTTTGGCTGTTTCAAGATTTCGAATCTTGGCAAGGTAGACGCCCTTCACGGTGCTAGAGATGAGTCCCTTTGCGTAGTCATCGAGACTGGCCTCCTTTCTATCCTCGGTTGTGTAGTCGCGAGGATTTTTGAGGACCTTTTCGTATGTGGCCTTCCCGGGGGATGTTCCATCCACGATGATCTTCGCTGCATAAATGGGGGAGGGGCCTTTTTCGATGATCTCCCACATAAGGACGTGATGTGCCTTGAGACACATCTTGATTCGGAAGCTCCAGTCTTCATAGCCTTGGATGGAGAAGTCTTCACAAACCCTGTGAAAAGAAGCCTCCATTGCAAAATAATATGATATGCGTGTATGAAAAGATTTTCAAAAGGATCGGTTCAAAATGACCAAAAGTATGATAAAAAAAACTTTTAGTATGCAAAGCAGTGGTCAAAAGAACCACTGCTCTGATACCACTTGTTGGTCCTAGGAAAGAGTAATTGGTGTATGGGGGGGGGGGGGGGAATACACCAATAACCAACCATTTTTGACTTTTATAAAATCAGGTCGATCAAAGGTCGATTGTCAAGGTCGATCCTTATCAGAGACAGGTTGATCAATCAAGCTCGTTTGGGAACAAGCTTGATTTATCAAACTGTGCTTATGCGGAAGTTGGTGGAGGTTGATTTACTCTTTGAAAAATCTAAGGTCGATACAGAAATGCAGGTTGATGCTTGATATGCAGGTTGATGCTCGTCAGTTTGATAATAAAATGAAAGGGCGATAAATAAAGAGAGAGAGAGAGAGAGAGAGAGAGAGAGACCGCAATTTAGCGTGGTTCGGAGAAACCCTCCTACGTCCACGTCAGGTCGACTCGACCTGAGAAACCCTTTACCTTTGGATCCAACCTCTCTCTTATTTATACTGACTGAGTATCAGTTCTAAATACACTCTAACTTGAATATATCTAGACACGAGTTTTGGGTCGTGACCCTTACAACCTTTCGTACAAAACGTACAAACAACCTTTCACACACTACAAAGCTTGACTAACTCTACAATGGTGAAACACACACAAACTTTCTAACTTCGAATGAGTCGGAGAAGAAGTTGTTGAATCAACGACAAGCAGCAGTGAACGCTTCGTCGTTGGGCTTTTATCGGAGTCGAAAATCTCTCTTTGTCAAGTGTTTGGGAAACTAGTGGAATTTCGAACACTTGAATGGATGAGAACTTTGAGAGAGATTTTTGCAGAGTTTGGCATTGATAGCTTGAGTTTCCCGTGCTTGAATCCGATAATGGCTGAAGTATATATAGGCAGTTTTGAAAAACTAGCCGTTGGAGTCAGGATGACGTGGCACTAGCCGTTGGAGGCTGACTCACTTCTAGCCGTTGGGGAAGTTCGTCCTTGCTGGCACACCACGTGGCAAGGATCAGGTCGTGTTGCTCCATGAAGGTGGAGCATCGACCTTGATATAGAAATCCAACACTTGAAATCTTCTAAGTCAAAGCAGGCTGGAAGCTTGAAAAGGGAGGTCGATAGACAGGAAGATATGCCAGCTCGATCCGAATGAGGCAGGTCGATAAACGACCTTTCTCTTACAGAGTGGATCAAACTTGCATTAAACTATAGAGAGCATCGACCTGCACTAACAGGTAACAGGTCGATCTATCGGCCTTGACCCTAAACAAGTAAAATATGCCTAAGTGTGGTTTCGATAAACATCATCAAAATCAAACTGCAAAGGGTTCCCAACAACTCTGTTTGGTATCCGATCCCTAGGATGGCCCAAACAGACCTCGGGAATCGATCTAAATTGTATTATTGAGTTTGGACTCAATAATTGTACTCAGGCCCAGTATATGATATATATTGGATTTATATCCGGTGAATGGATATTAAATATAATTAATTAAGATTTATATCCTATGGGATAAGATTAAATCTAATTAGTTACTCCTTCCGTCCCGCCAAAGACGTTACATTTCTTTTTGTCAATTTCTGGCACGTTTTTCCACGCTTCTTGATGAAGTGTTTTAAAATAGATTTTTGAAGAATTTTTTCTTTTGCGGGATAATACAACTATCATAGTATCCCGTAAAAGAAAAAAAAATTCTTCAAAAATCTATTTTAAAACGCATCATCAAGAAGCGTGGAAAAATGTGCCAGAAATTGACAAAAAGAAATGTAACGTCTTTGGCGGGACGGAGGTAGTATTATTTAATTATTCAAGGATAAGATTAAATCTAATAAGATAAGATTTATTTATTCAAATCTTATGGGGATGAATATCATATAAATAAATATATTTGATATATATTTATTTATTTATTTATTCTTCTACTAGTATTAGGATTAATTCTATTTGTTAGAATTAATTCCGGATATACAGTTGCATAACAGAACAAATTAATTCCTAATTAATCTTGTATTAATTATGGGAATAGGATTTGTAGGTATGGAAAAAGAATAAATATGGGATTGGCATAGATATGGTTAGAGATAAATAAGGATTCATATCTCCTTATTTATGAACCATATAAATACTCTCAAGTCTCTCATCTAAACCCTAGTTCTCTAGAGTTGTCAGATTAGGTTTTACGTGAAAACCTAGGCGAGAGAGAGGGAGCGGCCGCCGGGTACGAGTGAAGGAGATCGAGGTTCCAGGGATCTCAAGACGTCCACCAAGTCTCAGATCTAGAGGTGTGGGATCACATCCTAGAAGATCAGAATCGTAGATCGATCAGACATGACTCAATTCCTCGTCTTTCATAATCATAAGGTATGTACTCGTGCCCTTGCATGAACTTGTGTGCATGATCGAATCGATGCACCCAATCCAAGATCTGGGTTTCGGGCGGCTTTCATGCAGCCGTCCCAACAAGTGGTATCAGAGCTCGAGGTTTTGGATCTGCTCTGTGTTGATTCGAATTTAATGTTCATGCATTCGAGTCATTATGATTATGTGTGCATGTTGCTGTCCGGGAAAAATTATGTGCATTGTTTTATCGTTTCTCGTGTTATTCGTTGTTCGTTTTTTTTAAATCGGCGAGATAATAAGGTGTCGATTAGATAATGATTCGTTTTTCGTTGTATTTTTCGATTTTGAATTGTATTGTTGCTGGATATCGAAGAATTGTTGGAGGAACGAGGTCCAAAGACGAATAGGAGGACGAGACGATGACCGCAGACGGCGGCGCGTCGGGACGCACGGCGGCAATGGGGGTGTAGTCTGCCGCATTTTCGCGCGGCTGCCCCTTCGTCGTTCACGACGGCTGAACCTATAGGGTTCATCCTAGGGTTCAGGCGACGCCGGAACGAAGGCCGGCAGTGGCAGAAACGGCAGCGGACGGCGGGACGGGCTGGTGCAGCGCGGCGGCGAGAAACCCTAGGTTTCTCAAGCCTGCCGGCGCTGCTGTAGGCCTGAACCGCGGCTGCCCGGCAGGTCCGGTGCCTGGCTCGACGTCGGAGATGGAGCAGGGCGACGGCGGACAGCGCGGCGACGGCGGGGTGGCGGCGAGAAACGGCCACAGCGGCCGTAACCCTAAGGGTTTTGGCTCACGGGCTGTTCAGCCCACCACGGGCCCATCGTGGTCTGCCGGCTGGTTCGATGGCGAGGGCGGCTCGGACAGAGGCGGACAGGAGGCCCGGTGGTCCCCTGACCACCGCCGGCGGCGGCTGTGGGGTTTTCGGTGGCAGCAGCGGCGGCTAGGGTTTTACCCAGTGCGCGCGCCGCTGCCGGACGTCCCTACGGCGGCTGAGGCTCGAACCTAGCACCTCCGGTGGTGCTGGGGACGCCGGCGAGCTAGTGGGAGCGTCCGGTGGCGTTCCAGCCACCGGCGGCGGCTCGCGGCGGCGGCGCTGCTTTGTTCAGCGGATAACGGCGACGGCGTTTCAGGCGACGGCGACGAGCAGTGGTTCGGGTTGGGCTGCAACGGACGCACCCAGCCCGGACCTAGCCACGTCAGGCTCGTCGTGAGCCGAGACGGCAGCCCCGGTGCGCGTCGCGGCGGCGCGTGGCCGGTTATTTCGAACGAGGTCGGGCCATTACACTGACGATGGCTAGGGTTTTCCGAAACCTTGGCATGATCGTCGACGGCTAGGGTTTTCATACCCTAGTTCGTTCGAAATTAAATCGCTTTCCGTTTTTGGAAATTAGGGTTTTCCGCACCCTAGTTATTTCGAGCAGTTGCTAATTTTGGAAGGTGGACTTGAAGACCGGGGTCGACTTCCAATTGAAGATTGAAGACCGGAGCTTGTTCGGGGTTTTTATGTTAATTAAATGTAATAGATAGGGCTTTCTATTCCCGGTCGGCAACCTATTTATTTATTTTTAATTATTATGCATGCTATCGATGATTTAAATTACGCAATGAGATGATTAGCATGTCTTTGCATGTTATAGTTGCTTTTCATTATTTGCGTAATAAAAATAACATGCATAGGGGTCATAGCATGTCGGTTTTATGATTTCAATGCGAGCATGTTTTATTACTTGCGCTTAGAAATCATGTGATAGGACTTAATTTTCTATGTGCTACGTTTGTCACACAAACCCTTAAAAAGACTAAGCGGTAAAGTTAATTGATTATCTGTTAATTGATTTAAAGGACCTCCATATTTGGTTTAAAAATGAAATAAGTAGCATTCGCGTTGACAATGAGTCTTCCTCCCTATAGGAGATGCTAGTTATGGATTTCATTGGTTTAGACTTCATTAAAGGATAATTTGATTTAAAATGAAATAATTAGTATTCGCGTTGACAATGAGTCTTCCTCCCTATAGGAGATACTAATTATAGAATTCATTGGTTAATTCAAATATTGATAATATAGGAAAAATTATTTTATAAAGGTAATTCCTCCTTTCGGTAGGGTTGCTCTTAATAGAATTAATTTTTCAAAATATTAAAATATGGTTGTAGCTTAGTTGCTTATTGATGAATCCTCCTATAGAGGTCACTTCTCGAATTAGCAGGGTCCTGAGGCACGGGTTATTATTTCTTTGTTTCACAAAGGTCCATGTGATGGGATAGGAAATAAAATAGACTGCGGTCATGGTCGATAATTTTATAGGTAGCATCCACCTATAGTGGACTATTTATAAATAGTATCGGGCTACTCGTTTGTTGGTTCAATGTTATTTTTGGGTTTTTTAACATTGATAACATAAATTATTTTTGCTTACGAGTTGTTTATTTACTTGTTATTTATTTCAGATATGTCTATTGTTTCTATTCGCACGAAGATTTGTCGTTTAGCTTATTCCGATGATGTTCCGGGTTCCTTTCGGTTCCGACTACTTAGCTTCCTAGCCCGGAAAGAGATGGATTTTATGGACTTTGATGATTTCCCTAACACGAGGGCATATCTCAAGAGGTTCAAAAATCTCTTTACTTAGTATGAGATGTATGGTGGATACATGACGGAAAGGGGAAAGTGCGAGATTATTCTTGCATCTCTACCGGGATGGTACCAAGCATTCAGAAATGGGGTTGTCAAGAACCAAGTAGACCATGAGCATGTTTCTACTCTTGAAAACGAGTTGCTCGAGGTTGAAAAGGTTAGGGATAACATGATCTGGCATGCTCGCCAGTGGCAGAAAGAGCTAGATTTTGATCGACTCGTTCGGAAAGTCAAAAAGGCTGTAAGGGCTAAAAGTAAGAGTAGACTTCCAATAGTGAAGGTCTATGAGAGGAGGAACAAGAAGTTGAAGATAGATGGAGGTATGTCAGACTCTTGTAACAAGAAAAACCAAATTATACTAGTTCAGTCCTCGCGGACGGATTTAACTGGTGGATATTAATTATGGTTTGTTGCAATCTTTGTAGGTTCAGCTACGAGGAAAGAGTAGGACGACTTCAAGTTCTTGAGCTCGACAAGCGTCATTCCGATGATGCAGTTGTCCAAAAGACTTGAGGATTTCTCATCTTATTTTTATCTTGGTTTTTGGATATTAGATTTGGTTTATTACTTGTTCACTACATTAGTTGCCTTATTTTGGCGGATACTTATGTTTTTGGATATTGATGGATGATAGATTTCTTACATTGTATTAGAGATTTATTTCTTTAATACTGGTTGTTTTGATATATCATTCGTAGTGGGAGTAATAATTTTGAATCTTGAGAGATATTCCAAAATGTGTTATGATAAATGTTGCACTTCTTGTTCAAAATTGTCTTTTAATAAAGTACTACTTCACTATGTCTAAATCTATTTCTTCTCCTTATTTGAAATGAAATGATTAGCATTCAAGTTGATCATAGATTTCATTGTGATTTAAAATGAATTAATTAGCACATATGATGACTTCGGGTCTTCCTCCCTACGGAGAAGCTAATTATAGATTTCATTGGTTAAATCTGTTCGAAAATAAGGATAATTGGCACACGAAGTGTCGCTAGTTTAATGTTAGATTTAGTGACTAGTTGGATAAGTAGTCATTTTTTCAAGAAAAGACAAGCATTTATTCTTGATTAACGTCCAAGAATAGAAGGAACTTATGGATTGGAACATTATAAGGCCGGAAGTACAAGACAGATAACCAAAAGGATCTGCACAAGATTATTTTAAGGATCCTTGTCACAGTGGGAGTATTTTCGGGTGTGTCTCGAAAATTGTGAATTGTTCATCAAGAAATCTAATTTCTTGGACAATGAACAGACCAAGTTGATTGTTAAGGATAAGTTAGATGAAAAATGGTTGCATATCATTGATTAGTCTATGAGTTTAACACTCGGAAGACTTGCAAGTTGTATGCTCATATTCGTTGAGGACATACATAAGGGGAAATGGATGTAGTTTGAGAAAAGTATGCCTTTCTCTCAAAAGTTCCATGTTTCGGGGCAAACACATTGAAATGTGTAGTTCAATGATTTAAAACATTCATTTGTCAGATAACACATATAAATTCGTTTATGAAATGTGTTGACAAATGGTACATCTTTCATCTACAAAAGACGTTGAATTGGTTGTCTTGTACATTGTGTGATAATATTACTAGCACTTGGAGACAATGTGAAAGTATTATCTGACACAATAGGTGGTGATTATCCAAACAGTTTAGAATGAAGGTTAGGAGTAATGTTAGATATATCTACGGATAGTATAACATTATTCAAGTACTCGTCATAGACTACTGTTATGGCAAAGTTTGCAATACACTTGGATGTTGCATAAAAAGCCATATATATGTTAATGCTTAGTGCATGGTAACGGATATAGTCTATCATTCTTAATCGTTTGAGGACACGGATAATCGAATGGTAGCTAGGAACGACATCATCGACCTTTTACTATGGATTCACGTAGAAAGCAGAATTGTCTTGAGGATTCTCACGCAGTGAAATGCTGAGAGGGAGCTCGATAATTCAGGGCTTGGCTTGGTGAATTGGCAGTAATCTCAAATTTGCTAGAATTCTTACACCCCGTGGAAGAATTTTAAGTGCAGTGGCAAATTTATGGGATTTAGAAATGCCGGTAACAACATAATGAGTACCGAATATTAAGGCGATATCGCGGAAAAATAGAAACACTAGAGGAATGTACTATGACGGTTCCTTTACTAAGTGTAACATGTCAGGTATACCGTAGCACGTGGCTGACATTGTCTTAGTGAGCCTCCCACAAGTAAGGTAAAATCTTTGAGTATAAGTGGGAGAAAGTGTATGATGGTTGTTAACGATTGCGATTGTTAACATTGTACATAGATGTAGTCATATGGTTTCCTGTAGACGCGTTGGTATACTAAAAGGTTTTACTTTAGTATAAGTGGGAGATTGTTGGGGTTGTTGTATATCTAAAGCAAAACCGGTTGTTTTAGTGGTTACGACACCGGTCCACTGTTAACAATCCCAATCTGGAAGAATATGTATAAGCAAGAATAAAGCTCATTATCTTATGTTTTAGACCACGTGTCGATCTTAGTTCGAAGAGGATCACGAAAGTCGTTAATAATGATGAGATATAACTAGTTCACAGTCGAGATAGCTTGGGCTGAGCTATCGGTCTAGACTGCAGCTTAATGGAAGTGATGAGTCCTAATCACTAATTATGCTGGTACGGTGGAACGTATTGAGGATCAATAGAGATAATGCTCTTCTGATACTGACCCTGTATCAAAGGTGATATAGGTGAAGAGCTACACATCTCAGGCTTTAGCTCGATCTTAACCTTGGTAAACTATTAGATGTATATGTATTCATCAATGTTACTTTGATTTACGAAGATATGAACTTCTCGTTAGTTCATCTCAATCATGTCGTACTTTGGGTAACACAGAGATGCATAGTATGTCGAATAAGTGTTATCAATAAGCCGTGTCCTATGTGAGTGTAGGTTGACGTTATCCCCTCAGGGAGTTCACAAGGATTATTATACCAAGTCATGCATGCTGATTAAGTTCAGGTATATAATAAGGTGTGAACGGGTACCACTTGAGGAATAAGAGATTGATTAATTAGGAGCAGTCATGGTAGCTCTAATTAATTAATGGATATGGAAGGTCTTAAACACGGGGGTCGAACTAAATAAAATACCAACCCCAATCTACATAATTGGGACAGAGCGGTGAATCAGTTATGATACTTTAGTGGAGTGTGATTGGTGTTTAGATGTTAGGACTTTCGTAGTGTTTTCGAGTCCGTTTTCGTTATGTTTTCGTGTCTTTGTGTGTGTTTATGGCTATGATTTGGTTGTTTGGAGTTTTTGGTACTTGTAGGTGGTTATGGATGAAAAGGAGCGGAAACGGGACGAAAAAGGAGGAAAAGACGATGTTCGGACGTTGGAGGGCAGATTGGAGATCTGGACGCCGTCCAACTTGATCTGGACGCCGTCCAACTTCACGTCCAAGAAAGCTGGACGGGCATCCAGCGTGTTCGAGCCGTTTTTGAGCAGTTTCAAGTTCTGGACGCCGTCCAACTTGACTTGGACGCCGTCCAACTCCGGCGGCCAGGCTGTTTTTCCTTATTTATCTAGGTTTTTACCTAGTATATATATTACATCCTTGTGCACGAATTCTAGACATCTTTTAGCATATTTTAGCTTTAATTTTCAGCACTTAAACACTTTAGATTAGTTTTACTTTGTTCGGATCCGTATTCGTTGTTCGTGCAATTCAATTCAAGACTTTTCTTTTACTTTGTGTTCTTCGTTCTTCGTTTAATTCTCGTAAGTTATTTTTTGCTTTCGTTTACTTGTCTTAATTGCTTTACTTTGTTTTATATTCGATTTCTTAGTTGCTTCTTTTAATTTCCTTAGTTTAATTTCGTTCTTTCGATTCTAGTTTAAAGTTTAGATTCGTTTTTCCTACGATTTCAACTCTCTCATTTTTAAAGCTTTCAAAGTTAGATTTATTTTCCTTTAAATTTCCAGATTTCATTCATTATGTCTAAGGTAGTTTATGCTTTCTTCGTTGCTTTCTTTATTGCTTTCTTTTCGATTCTTGCCTAGGTAGATTAATCGTTTTACATAGTTTAATACTTAGATTTATTTGCTTGTTCTTAGATTAGTTATTTACTTGCTTTTATTTATTGCTTTGATTTATTTTATTTGCCTAGGATTTAAAACCAAAAACCCAAAAATCTTATTTACTTGCTTTCCTAGATTTAGGCTAGATTAGGATTTACTACATAATTAATTGCCCTGTTAAGTTTTCCTTAAGATTCGATACTTAGGTTTTACTTGCTAGTGCTACGATAGGATTTCGTTCTATTGCGAACACTTTTTGGTGAAACAAATTTTGGCGCCGTTGCCGGGGAAAACTTTAGGCGATTTAATTGTGTAGTATTTTTATTTGTTTTATTTTTATTTGTGTTATTTCGATTTCTTGTTTCTCCTACTCGGTGCGTTTAACCCGTTTGTTGAGTGTTGTGTATGCATGGTCGCCGAAGTCTTCAAAGGAATTTGGTGCCCTACTTCGACAACATCCATCAAAGGAAAGCGATATTTGCCGCGAAGGAGAAGGAAGATATTGATTCCCAAGACTTCTCTTTGGTCTTGTTATTTGCAGAGCCCGAAGCCATGGCAGCTAGAGTCGTCATGGGCGATTTTGCTCGCCCCACATTCACAGCCACCAATTCGGCGATTGTCCTGACGGAAGCGGTCAGGAATCATGAGCTTAAACCTCATCACATGGCGTTGCTCCCATCCTACCTAGGGCTTCCCAACGAGGATGCTTTGACGTTCATCCGAGAGTTCTGCACAGTGGTGCAAACTTTCCCACTCTCGGGACTCACGGAGGATAACTCGAAGATGAAGTGTTTCCCGTACACCCTCAAGGATCGAGCAAAGTCATGGTATTTGGCGCTCCCGACCAACTCTCTCACCACATGGAATGCGGTGTGTGAGAAATTCATGCTCAAGTACTACCCGAACCGCAAGACGCAAGAAGTGCGATCGGAGATCATGAATTTTTCACAAGACCACGATGAGCCGTTTCACGAAGCATGGGAGAGGTTCCAAGAGCTACTTCAACAATGCCCTCATCATCAAATGGCATCGGAGTTGCTTTGGCAATATTTCTACGACGCCCTCAACCAAAATTGTCAGTTCATGGGAGATAGTTCGGCCGGAGGCAACATAGCGGTCAAGACAGCTGACGAGTTGAAGGATATTTTCGAGACGCTCGCTGCGAGTTCTCAACAAAAATCAGCTAGACCAAGGAAAGTGGAGGCGAGTGCAGTTTCGATGAGCCCCGATTTGAAGAAGCAAATGGCCGACATGTTAAGGGATCTCGAAAACTTGAAGATGAAGCAAAGTGCACCGGCCACGAAGGAGGAAGAGAGGAAGCCGGACCGATGCGAGATTTGTGGAGAGCTTGGACACATCAAGGAGGTGTGCCACAACATGGGGGAGTTTCCATACGAAGGAGGAGACGAGGTGTACGCCGCTCAAGGATACCCACCTCAAATGCCTTCACCTCAAGGATATCAAGGGGGATACAATGGACTCTACCAAAATCCGAGGCCGACACAAGGGCAAGGTAACCCTCCTACCTATCCAAATAGGCATCATCCACCATATAATAACTCCTATCCTCCTCCACCAAATCCCTACTACTCTCAACCTCCACCATATTACCCACCTCCACAATATCCTCCCAATCCATATTATCCACCACCTCCATACTACCCCCCTCAATCTACTCCTACACCACCCCCGATATACCCAAATTCTCGTCCCCAAAGACCTCCACAAAAGCCTCCCGTCGATGAGAGCCTCTCTACATTCCTTCATGAGGCTAAATTGGCTCGAGAGGCTCAAGATGCTAACATTAAGAGGCTCGAGATGGCCATTGGCCAAATTTCTGGATCCATGCACTTGATGCAACAACCGAGGCGAATTCTGAGTCAAGGGATTCAACCACAACAAGCCAATGAGGTGCAAGCCCCATATCCCCCGTACGTTCCTCCTTTTCCACCTCATCAAGCTCAAGCAGTTTCGGTGTTGCGGAGCGGAAGACAGGTGGACAACGGTGTTAATATGCCACCTCAAGGGCATTCAAGTGATAGATGGAGCCCGAGCAAGCATTGGAGCGACGACAGAAATCCGGCAGTCCAAGGATCTGGACGGCGTCCAACTTCGGGTTGGACGGCGTCCAACTCTGGACGGCCGTCCACCCCTTCTGGACGGGCACCCAACGTGCAACTCCAACATCCAACAGTGTCAGGATCTAGACGACATCCAGATTCGGGTTGGACGGTGTCCAACCCCGAAGTTCCGAATCCAACAGCTCCCGAAGTTGGACGTCCGTCCAACCCCTCCGACGAGAAACGCACGGAGCCCGAGGAGCCTAAGAAGGAGCCCGAGAAAGAGTCCCAACCTCTACACAAGACTTCCAATCCTTATGTTCCTCCCATTCCTTATCCAAGTCGTGTGAAGAACAAGAAGCGTGATCAACAATTCATGGATTTATACAAGCTTCTTTCAAAGGTGGACGTTGTTGGTCCCGGAAAAGAGTAATTGGTGTATGGGGGGGGGGGGGGGGAATACACCAATAACCAACCGTTTTTGACTTTTTAAAGTTCAGGTCAATCTGCAGGTCGATTGTCAAGGTCGACCTTATCAGAGGCAGTTTGATCTATCAAGCTCGTATGGTATCAAGCTTGACTTATCAAACTGTTAATGCGGAAGTTGGTGGAGGTTGATTACTCTTTGAAAAATCTTAGGCTGAATATGGATGGCAGGTTGATTCGTGTAATGCAGGTTGATGCTCGTTAGTTAGATAATAAAATGTAAGTGCAATAAATAGAGAGAGAGAGAGAAACACCGCGATGTAGCGTGGTTCGGAGAAATCCTCCTACGTCCACGTCAGGTCGACTCGACCTGAGAATCCCTTTTCTTTTGGATCCACCTCTCTCTTATTTATACTGACTGAGTATCAGTTCTAGATACAATCTAACTTGAGAGTAACTAGACACGAGTTTTGGGTCGTGACCCTTACAACCTTCGTACTAAACCGTACAAACAACCTTACGCTTTTACAGAGCTTGACTAACTCTATAATGGCGAAAATAATAACAAGCTTTCTAACTTCGAACAAGTTCGGAGAAGAAGTTGTTTGAACAATCGACAAGCAGCAGTGAATGCTTCGTCGTTGTGGTGTTTTTCGGACTCGGAAACCTCTCTTCGTCAAGTGTTTGGGAAACTAATCGGATTTCGAACACTTGAATGGATTTGAGCTTTGAGAGAGATTTGGGCAGAGATATGGCGTTGATAGCATGTGTTTCCCGTACTTGAATCCGAAAATGGCTGAAGTATTTATAGGTAGTTTTGAAAAACTAGCCGTTGGAGTCGGGCTGACGTGGCACTAGCCGTTGGATGCTGACTCACTTCTAGCCGTTGGGAATATTCGTCCTTGCTGGCACTCGACGTGGCAAGGATCAGGTCGTGACGCTCCATGAAGGCGGAGCATCGACCTTGATTGACAATCCAGCTCTTGAAATCTTCTAAGGCAATGCCAGCTGGAAGCTTGATAGGGGAGGTCGATAGACAGGCGGATAAAGCCAGCTCGATCCTATCGAGGCAGGTCGATAAACGACCTTCCTCTTACATTGTGAATCGAACTTGCATCAGAACATAAAGAGCATCGACCTGCACTAACAGGTAGCAGGTCGATCTATCGGCCTTGACCCTAAACAAAGAAAATATGTCTAAGTGTGGTTTCGATAAACATCATCAAAATCAAACTGCAGAGGGTTCCCAACAATTTCCCCCTTTTTGATGATGTCGAAACCAAACACTTTACAAATAATTCCTAAGATGAAACACTGAAAGAATGGTATCAGAGCTTCCCTTAATTTTTCAATTATGAAGATTGATAAGGAATTAAATGAAAGACAGATAATAAAGCATAATAAAGCAGTAAGGCAGATGCCTGGACAAAGAGGTATTGTCATCAGGACGAAAGATGATTTTGTTTCATTAAGCTCGATAGCAGAATACATGAAGAATTTACATCGGGCTGAGAGCATAAATGAAAAACAAAATATTACAAAATCATCTACATAGCCTGGATCTTGGCACGGGCTGCTGTGCGCTCTTCTTGGATCTGCTCCCTTGACAACGTCTGCATGCTTGCGTAGATTCCATCCCTGATACGACGATAGTCGGGATCGAAATTCGATACGTTGACGCCTAGGCCGATGGCAGTTTGGGCGATGTACTGGTCGATTCGAGAGTAATCCAAATACTCCGAAGCACCAAGACGTAAGGGCGCGAAATATTGCTGAGCAGGGGCCCTTATCGTCACACCAGCCTCTGCAGCCTTTTTCTGTAGATCACCAATGAATTTTTGGTATGGAAACTTGCGCATATAGGCTGCATACGCTTCATCGGCATCGGCAGGCAGGGAGGGATCCTTGATGAAGTAGTGCAGCAGGATGAAGCAAGAATTGAGCTCCCGCAGCAGGTTGTTCTGAGATTCATCAAGCCAATCAACAACCTGCTGCGATCCTCCTGCATTCAGAACAAGAGCGGACTGGCTGATCCAGTCCAACTCTCTCTTCCTCCTAGCTTCAGCAGCTCGGCGCTCGGCCTTGAAACGCTGCTGCTCCTCTCGATTTGCAGCCTGCTCCGGCGTAGCACCAGCCAGCACCATGGCGGAAATGAGATCGGCCTCGGCTGCCAATCGAGCTTTGGCGGCAGCAGCCTGCTCCGCACCAAGCTGAGAGATAGGATCGGCATGAGAGGCAGCGGCCTTGGGTGCAACGGCCTGGGAGGGCTTCTTTTGAGAAGGAGGAGGAGCCACGGAAGTTGAAGCAGATTTGGTTTTGATGGGCTTCTTCTTCTTCGCGGAGGTGGCAGCTCGCTCTTCTTCCCCCTTTTCGACATCATCAGAAAGGGTTTTAATAAGGGAAAGAAGAGTAGCATCCTCCTGCTGCAGCTTTGTCACGGCATCCTTCAACTCCTGCTGGCCATTGAGAAGGGAGGAGATGGTGCCGTGAATTGCGTTGATCTGTTCGTTGGAGGTCGATGCCGAGTTTGAGATAGAAGAAGCCAGTTCGGTTACTCGCTCATCGACCTTCTCCACATCCTCCAATACTTCCGCGATTTGGTCGCGGGATGCCATGTTGAGCTCATCAAGCTGACCAGGTAGGAGCTTGTCAGTATATTCCTTCAAAAGCCTCACTGCAAAATCAGTGACACGCTCCTTGGCAACTTCATCGGCCTGGGCCTTGGCTTCATTAATAATATCGGCCCGGACCTCGGCTACGGCCTGCTTGATTTGGTTGGGGAGGCTGGTGATGATGGACTCGAGCTTGGCAGAAATATCATCCAGCGCAGCCTCCACATCGACCCTTGGAGACGGAGCAGCAGCAACTAGAGGCTGATCATCACCCTCAATCCTGGGTGATGATTGCTCCGGAGTCTGAATCCGATCAAACTCGTCTCCGGCTTCGGCGGCGGAGTTGTACAGGGCGCGAGAGTGCGCGTATAGGGGGCGAAGGTCGATGCCCAAAATTTTGGCTTCGACCTTCATGCGGCGAAGCACCAGCTGGCGAAAATTGGAGGCCGCATCCCCCACGGTGTAGAAACCGAACTCCGCTTCAAGAGCCAGCTCCTCGACCTTCAGGTCGTCGAGAGTGACGACCTGCAGCAGCGCCTCGAAAACATAATAATAACTCGACTTACAATCCAGGTAGAACTGGAGGCGAGTGGCGAGGTCGAGGGATTTGGGGAGTTGGGCTATCCCCGGCATCAGGTCGATGACCTTCAGCCTGGCCTCCGCCTTCTTGGCAGCGACCTGGGAGTGAGCAGCAGAAATTGGCTGCTCAACGAACGGCTGGACCTCCAGCACGACGTCCTCCTCCACAGGTGCATCTCGAACTGGGGAAGGCAGGGATTCATCAGCAGTCAGATCCTGGATCTCAACAGATCCAGCACGTTGAACTGGGGGAGGCCTCTGGGGAGAGGGGGCAACGACCTGCTGAGAGGATGCAGGGCGTTGCTGCGAGGCGGACGGCTCGCCAGTGGAACGGACTGGAGACGGAGTCCGTTCGGCTGATGGAGAGCGCGTTGGAGAGCGCGAAGTCTCCGTGCGAGCTGCAGGCTCATCGAGCTGCACGGGAAGGACTTTATGCATCGGCCTGGGAGGGTCACCGGAGGCCGACTGCGTCTTGTGAGGGGGAGTCCTCTTCACGGGCTGGCCCTTCTTGACAGGGCGAGAGGGGACCAGATCGACATCGGCCTTCCTTTTCTTTTGAAGGGGTCGAACTGGGATCCTCCAACCAACTTTGGAATGGCCCGTCTTGGCAATGTGCAACCTGACATCGTCAGAGGAGTTGTGATAGATCTGTGCCGAAACCCCTATCGCCATCTCCAGCTGGTGGAGATCCTTTGGAATAAACAGAGGGGGGAAGTCCGGATCTTTGGACCACGTCCTCTGCTTGAAGTGGGAGATGATGATGGAGGTCACCTTCGTCCCTAGGCGAAGCGGCTTGTCGTTGTGGAGAGACACTTTTACAACGGCCTCTCCCTCCGTCTCGCAGATGATCATCCTGGCTTCATCCCAAAGCAGGGAGACCAACAATTTGGCCCAACAGACGGGCAGGTCGAGCACTACGGCCGCCAAGATCTGGAATTTGAAAGGGGTGACCTGGTCGTAGTTCCCGAGAAGCCCCAGAAAACACTTCTGCACGAAGTCCATCAAGAGGCGATATTTAGGGCGGAGTTCGTTCCTCTTGAAAGCGACTGGCACGAACTGCCTCTGCTCGATTAGGACACGATCTGCAACCTGCTGCAGTTGGTCCCTAGAAATGTCCGCGAGCTGCATTGTTCCCTCCTCATCAATGTCGAAGGCCGCTTTCACAGCATTAAGAACGTTGATGGTGGCCACGGACTTCGTGGTTCCAATAGAGACGGTGTGGGTGGATACGGAATCTCCTTCATTCCAATTGTAGAAGAAGGCACCCACAAGCCTGGGAAGATTCTTCGCCGGCCGGGTGGTGATGATCTGATGGAATGAACGGCACTTCTCCACCATGGCGAACATGGAGTCGAGATCGTGAAAACCGAAGTTTTCACGCACCATGTAGGGCTCAAACTTGATGCGAGCCGTCAAGAACTCTTCTACTTCCGACCACAGCATTTCTTTACGACCAGAGGGTAAGATTTTTGCTGCCATTGTTGTTTTCTGCAAATTTTCGAAAGAGATTAGAAAGAGAACCAATCGTTTTTCGAGAGAAACACAGTGAAGAACTTGACAGGAAATTAAAAGCATAAATGATAAAAAGAGCACAAACCACTGCGAGTGATTCGATGCAGAGAGTGAAGAAGCAGAGAAACGATGATCACGACGGCGGCAGTTTAAAATTTTGCAGAGAAAATTAGGTTTTAGTAGATGAAGATGATAAGAGTAAGTAAAGTTTTTGAGAGAAAAGTGCATGACATATATAGATTTTTCGAACGGTTGAGATCGTTCGAATTTGAAAAGGTTAAAGATGCAGTATTAATCCTCAACCGCACGATCGTGGGCGCGTGGAATGTGTAACGTTTCACATCCGCGCGTGAAGAGGTTGGAACGTGCGTAATTATGCACTTTTACAGAAAAATGGCAGGGAATTAAATGTAGCCTCGGTCAACGTGTCAAAACTTGACACTTGACTAGATGTGTTGTAAAAATGGTAATCATTACTCCCTTTTTCCTCATTTTCTGCAAATTAGCAGTCCCTTAAATAATGAAACACATTGAGAAATAAATAACATTAATAAATGAAAAATTCAATGCGTATTAAAGAAGTTATAAGACAAAAGGGTGATACTGCCCCTTTGATTCTTCCTTCATAAATGCAGTTGCATTCAGGTTGATATCGGTCTGATGATATCGGCCTGGTGATGGAGAACGATCTGTCGAAATGAACGGCCTGTATTTGTGATATCGGCCGGGACATATGACATCGACCTGGCAAGGTGGAACTGCCTGGACTTAAGACGTCGGCCTGGCGAAATAAACGCCCTGGAGATGGACATCGGCCTTTGTTCCCCCTCAAATGATGGATCACTTTGGCTAAGTGTTCCCCCTCAATTTGAGGAATGCAGGTCGATCTATTGAATAGTCGACGGCCTGATGATGGACACGGCCTGTTGACAGACGGCCTGCTTGTTGGTCCCGATTGTTGGTCCCACAAGCTTTTGAGAAATTTGGCAGGTCGATGAGGAGATAACGGCCTGTAGACTTACGATCGGCCTGATGTCTCAACATTTAGTAACCCCAGCTTTCCACATAGCATTTTGAATCTTTCTTCGGCTAGGGGTTTGGTTAGAATATCAGCTCGTTGAATGTCAGTGTGTATCTTCTCTATAACCACGTTCTTCTTTTCCACGTGATCACGAATAAAGTGATGTCGAATATCCACGTGCTTGCATCTAGAGTGAAGAACTGGATTTTGAGTAATGGCGATGGCACTCGAGCTGTCGCAGAATATAGGCACTTCACTGACTTCAACTTCATAATCCTTAAGTTGTTGCTTGATCCACAAGATTTGTGCACAACAACTTCCTGCGGCCATGTACTCGGCCTCTGTGGTGGAGGTGGCTACTGAAGTTTGCTTCTTTGAAAACCAAGAAATCAGCTTGTTTCCGAGAAAATGGCAAGTACCCGATGTAGATTTCCTATCGAGCTTGCACCCAGCATGATCTGAATCTGAAAAACCTGTAAGCTGCAAGTTATCATCACAAGGATACCAAAGACCTAAATTTGTGGTTCCTTTGATATAACGTAGAATTTTCTTTGCTGCTTCCAAGTGAGATTCCTTCGGATTAGCTTGAAATCTAGCACACACTCCAACTGCAAAAGTGATATCAGGTCGACTAGCAGTTAAATAAAGTAATGAACCAATAATACCCCTGTACTGTGTTATGTTGGCAGGTTTTCCTTGGGGATCCGGGTCGATCTTCCCACCAGAGAGCATTGGTATTTTGACAGGCTTGCTGTCTTTGACACCAAACTTGTCGACCAGCTCGTGTGCATACTTTGTTTGGCTAATGAAGATTCCTTCATCGGACTGCTTTACCTGCAACCCTAGAAAGAAATTCATTTCCCCCATCATAGACATTTTATATTTTTCGGTCATGAGGTTACCAAATTTTTCACACAAAATGGGAGATTTAGATCCAAAAATGATATCATCAACATAAACTTGTACTAAAAGGATATGTTCATTCACTTTGATAGTGAATAGCGTCTTGTCGACTGAACCACGCTTGAATCCTGATTCGATGAGAAAGGATGACAGCGTCTCATACCAAGCTCGAGGAGCTTGCTTAAGACCGTAGACGGCCTTGTGCAGTTTGTAGACTTTGCTTGAATCACCCTCCTCGAATCCAGGAGGCTGTTCCACATAGACTTCCTCTTCGAGAACGCCATTGAGGAACGCACTTTTAACGTCCATCTGGTAGACTTTGAATCGTTGATGAGCGGCATAAGCTAGAAACAGCCTTATAGCTTCTAATCTTGCAACGGGGGCAAACGTCTCATCATAGTCGATTCCTTCTTGTTGACAGTAACCCTTTGCAACCAATCGGGCTTTATTTCTGACAACTCAGATTCATCTCTTTTGTTCTTGTAAACCCATTTGACTCCAATGACGCCCTGATGATAAGGACGATCAACTAGAGACCATACTTTATTTCTTTTGAATTCATTGAGTTCTTCTTGCATAGCTTCAATCCAATCAGCATCTTGAAGAGCTTCAATGGCATCTTTGGGTTCTATGCGAGAGAGATAGCAACTTAATAGCGCACTTTCACCAATCGTCCTTCTTGTTCGCACTCCTTGGTTTGGGTTCCCAACAATGAGCTCTTTCGGATGATCATCGATCCATCGTCTGCGTCGTGATCTTTCTTCATTTGAAATGATTGGCTCGGGCTCATTAATGGGTTCATCAAACTCCGGATGAGTTGAAGGTTGATCAGTGGGCACATGCTGTTGCTCGGGCGGTTGATCAGGCTGCTGTTCGGCCTGGATGTTGAGCTGCTCCATTGTGTTGTCGAGCTGCTCGATATGTGATGTAAGGTCGTGAACAGCATCAGTCTTGGGGACTGAGGGAGGGGGATCAGCTTGGTTAAGTCCGGCTGATGTATTATAGCTCGTATTAGTATTTGCATCACTTCCCCCTTGCTGTGTGACCTTAGGATCAGATTGATCCTCTTCCTCCAAATCATTTGGAGTCCATACTAGCAGGTCGTCAATGGGGGAGTTAGACGGCCTGTTAGCAGCGGGCTGATCTGAACCTGTACTTGACTCTCTGTACAGACAAGTAGACTCATCAAATACAACATGAGGTGTTACCTCCACAACTAGGGTTTTCTTATTAAAAACTCTATAAGCTTTGCTAACCTCCGAGTATCCTAAAAATACTCCTGGATCAGCCTTGCTATCAAAAGTTTTCAATTGGGATTTCCCATTGTTATGAATGTAACACAAACACCCAAAAGCTTTAAAATACTTTAACCTGGGGAGCTTGTTGTTCCACAGCTCGTATGGAGTCTTTCCATGTCGGGTCGTGATGATCGACCTGTTTTGGGTATAGCAGGCTGTGTTGACGGCCTCTGCCCAAAACTTCTTTGGAAGATTGGTTTCATCCAACATGGTACGAGCTGCTTCTTTCAGCGATCTGTTACGACGTTCCACCACGCCGTTTTGTTGAGGTGTACGTGCGGCTGAAGTTTGATGATGAATCCCACTCTTTGTGCAATATTCTTCGATCATCGCATTGATAAATTCAGTGCCTCGATCTGATCGAATGGAGATGATGGATTTCTCCTTTTGATTGCATAGCTTGCTCAGCAACGCGGGTAGCTTCTCCAATGTCTCCTTCTTTTTGAACATGAAAATAACCCACGTAAATCTAGAATAATCATCTATAATAACGAGAGCATATTTTCTACCGTTTATACTCAAGGGAGTGACTGGACCGAAGAGGTCGAGATGGAGAAGCTCAAGAATTCGATTCGATGAATGAGCCGTCACGCTTGGAAATGATGATCTTGTCTGCTTTCCAGCTTGACATGCTCTGCAGATGTGATCACGATCGAAGACTTGGTCTGGCAGGTCGTTCACCAGCTTGTTGCGTGCGAGCTTGTTGATGGCCTTGAAGTTTAAGTGACTCAACCTCTTGTGCCATAGCCAGCTTGTCTCAGAATCGGCCTTTGTGACCAGGCAGGTCTCTATCCAATCTGTCCATTGTACAATGTAGAGTCTATCCTGCAAAATTCCGGTAAGAAGAATTTCTCCTTCCTCTTTTTTCACGAGACACTTGTTAGCGGTGAATTCTACTCGTTTACCATTCGAGCAGAATTGCGACACAGAGAATAGATTATGATTAAGACCTTCAACATAAGAGACGTTAGAAATAGTTGTTTTACCAACTCTTAGATCGCCCTGGCCTCTCGTAAATCCCTTAGAATTTCCTCCAAAGGTTACAAGTGGCCCGTCTCGTTCTTGGTAATTTGAAAGTGGCGTTTTGTCACACGTCATGTGCTTTGAGCATCCACTATCAATGATCCATACAGCTCCGTGAGCTGCTTGGCTCCTTCTTTGAGCCTTCCCAACCTGCAATTAGTTAAACTTAGCAACCCACTTGAGATTGGGTGCTACATCGGTTGCGGGAACGGCCTTGGGGACCCAAATTTGTTTCGCCGGTTTGCTTCTATCCGAGGCTGAGGACGAGGCAGTGGCGGTCTTGGACTTGGGAGCCTTGGATTTCTTCGAGCGAGGGCGACGAGGCTGATAATATTGTTCTTCGTAAAGCCCAGGTTGATACTGCCAGTCTTGAAAATTTGATTGTTGATAATGGCAGTAGCATCCTTGATAATCCGGGTGGAAGAACTCAGGGTGATACGGCCTTTGATAGTGCTGGCCTTGGTATCGCCCTTGATGAACAGCCTTATTTTGATGGTAGGGGGCAGGTCGACGTTGCTGGGCAGGTCGATTCTCCTTCTTTTGAGGAGCGAACTGTTCTTTCTTTCGTTGCTTTATGAGGATGGCCTGGGGCTGTCGAGCTGGATTCTTCAGCTTGACCATCTTATCAGGGAGAGCTTGATTAGCTTTCCGAACATTCTTTGATTTAGGCTGCGCTTTCACGAACGTGATCTCGCAGTCTTTGTTCTTGCCTTTCTTGGGTTCTCCATTAAATCCAATCCCAGAGTGATCGCGCAGATTGCGTTGCATGGATTGGACCTCTTCCAGCTTCTTTCCACTTTTCTTCAACTGACTCAATGTGAGTTGAAGTTTTTCTTCCTTTTTCACGAGGAGTTCGTGTCGAATTACCAAGTCAGCCAGCTTTGAGGTAAGGCTGTGTATTTCGGCATCTTTGGTCTTGAGGGACTCGTTCTTCTCGAGCTCCCTGGTATCGAACTCCTTGACCCGTAAAGTTAATTCGTCAACCTTTGACTTTAGGGTTTCGATCTCCCTTTCTTTTTCTTCATCGTAGGGAGAGAATCTTTCTTCCAATGCTAGCTTGTATTTTTCATTTTTATCCAATAGCTCAGCATTGTCTTCAACGACCTCTTTGAGTGTATCCACGAGATCGGCATAGTCGTCGAGATGTTTCTTGATTTCTTCCCAAGACACAGCCTCGGATAGGTCTTCATCACCTTCTTCTGCACAATCATCGTCAGAAAAAGAAGGTGAAATGGGTTGAAGATCTACCTTTGAAGATCCCTCGTTTTGTTGATGCTCTCCAACGAAGCATTCTTCATCATCACTTTCATCGAAAGCGATGTATCCTTCGTCATCACTTGATGAGCTATCCGAGAGGTGAGCTTCCTTTGTTTCTTCGGCAATCATTGCAGCTCGTTGATCTTTGAGCTTCTTATCACGCTTTGCACGGAGCTCGTCTCTCTCGGCCCTGGTAAGATCCGGGCAGTCCGTCTTGTAATGACCTGGCCTGCCACAGTTGAAACAACCACCCTCGGGCGTGTTAGAAGAATTGAAGGTTGAGGGTTTACCTTCTCCCTTTTTGTCAGGGCGGTCGTGGTTGCGGTTTGAGAAGTTTCGTTTGTTGTCACGGTAGAATTTCTTGTATTTGACAACCTTCCCTAGGAGCTTCTCATTTCTCCTAGCGGCTAGAGCATAGTCGAGGGTCATCTTCTCGAACTTCTTGACGATGGATTCGTCGATCGGGCTTGGGGTAGCAGCTGAGGCTGAGTCGGCCTTGAAGGCTACCTCCTTGTTCTTTTCATCAACCTTCTTGCTGGTGGTAGGCTGGGTTGATCCATGGATGCGGATCATCTCATACTCATTTCCGACAAGAATGTCGAAAAGATCTTAAGTGGTGAGGGAGTTGAAATCCGCTCGAGCTGGATGCATGGCGGCGTATACGTGCCAATTTGCAGGGAGGGCACGTATCACTTTAAGATTCTTCTCGCGCTGCGTATACTTGTATGGGTTGATGGCAGCCACTTCGAGAATAATCTCGGTGAAACGAATTTTCATCGCTTCAATGGTTTCTCCCGAAACCATCTTGAAGTCATCGAACTTGCTGCACGCCATAGACAGCTTGTTCTCCTTCATCTCCTCTGAGCCAAGGCTGATGGACCGGAGGGTGTCCCACATTTCTTTGGCCGTTTCGAGATTTCTGATCTTGGCCAAGTAGACGCCCTTCACGGTGCTGGAGATGAGTCCCTTTGCGTAATCATCGAGACCGGCCTCTTTCCTTTCCTCGGTTGAGTAGTCGCGAGGGTTTTTGAGAACCTTCTCGTATGTGGCCTCCCCGGGGGATGTTCCATCCACAATGATCTTCGCTGCATATATGGGGGAGGGGCCATTCTCAATGATATCCCACATGAGGACGTGATGCGCCTTGAGACACATCTTGATTCGAAAGCTCCAGTCTTCATAGCCTTGAATAGAGAAGTCTTCACATACCCTGAGAAGAGAAGCCTCCATAGCAAAATAATATGATATGAATGAATGAAAAAGATTTTTCTAAGGATCGGTTCAAAATGACCAAAAGTTTGATAAAAGAACTTTTAGTATGCAAAGCAGCGGTCAAAAGAACCACTGCTCTGATACCACTTGTTGGTCCCGGAAAAGAGTAATTGGTGTATGGGGGGGGGGGAATACACCAATAACCAACCGTTTTTGACTTTTTAAAGTTCAGGTCAATCTGCAGGTCGATTGTCAAGGTCGGCCTTATCAGAGGCAGTTTGATCTATCAAGCTCGTATGGTATCAAGCTTGACTTATCAAACTGTTAATGCGGAAGTTGGTGGAGGTTGATTACTCTTTGAAAAATCTTAGGCTGAATATGGATGGCAGGTTGATTCGTGTAATGCAGGTTGATGCTCGTTAGTTAGATAATAAAATGTAAGTGCAATAAATAGAGAGAGAGAGAGAGAAACACCGCGATGTAGCGTGGTTCGGAGAAATCCTCCTACGTCCACGTCAGGTCGACTCGACCTGAGAATCCCTTTTCTTTTGGATCCACCTCTCTCTTATTTATACTGACTGAGTATCAGTTCTAGATACAATCTAACTTGAGAGTAACTAGACACGGGTTTTGGGTCGTGACCCTTACAACCTTCGTACTAAACCGTACAAACAACCTTACGCTTTTACAGAGCTTGACTAACTCTAAAATGGCGAAAATAATAACAAGCTTTCTAACTTCGAACAAGTTCGGAGAAGAAGTTGTTTGAACAATCGACAAGCAGCAGTGAATGCTTCGTCGTTGTGGTGTTTTTCGGACTCGGAAACCTCTCTTCGTCAAGTGTTTGGGAAACTAATCGGATTTCGAACACTTGAATGGATTTGAGCTTTGAGAGAGATTTGGGCAGAGATATGGCGTTGATAGCATGTGTTTCCCGTACTTGAATCCGAAAATGGCTGAAGTATTTATAGGTAGTTTTGAAAAACTAGCCGTTGGAGTCGGGCTGCGTGGCACTAGCCGTTGGATGCTGACTCACTTCTAGCCGTTGGGAATATTCGTCCTTGCTGGCACTCGACGTGGCAAGGATCAGGTCGTGACGCTCCATGAAGGCGGAGCATCGACCTTGATTGACAATCCAGCTCTTGAAATCTTCTAAGGCAATGCCAGCTGGAAGCTTGATAGGGGAGGTCGATAGACAGGCGGATAAAGCCAGCTCGATCCTATCGAGGCAGGTCGATAAACGACCTTCCTCTTACATTGTGAATCGAACTTGCATCAGAACATAAAGAGCATCGACCTGCACTAACAGGTAGCAGGTCGATCTATCGGCCTTGACCCTAAACAAAGAAAATATGTCTAAGTGTGGTTTCGATAAACATCATCAAAATCAAACTGCAGAGGGTTCCCAACAGACGTGAACTTGCCTCTCCTTGATGTTATTCGCAACGTGCCACCGTTTGTGAGGTTCGTGAAGGAGCTGACATCGAGGAAGAAGCCGTTCGATGAGATGGAGAAAATTGCGGTATCGGAGGTGGCGACATCCATTATGCAACACCCTCTTCCACCTAAGCAACGAGATCCAGGTTCTTTCGTTATCACTATCTCTTTAGGTAATGGTAAGGAAGCATGTGGTATGTTAGACTTAGGTGCCGGTATTAATCTCATGCCTTATTCTATCTTTAAGCAATTAGAGTTAGGAGAACTTAAACCCACTCGCATGAGCCTTCAATTGGCGGATAGGTCTATTAGGTACCCTAGAGGTATTATTGAGGATATTCTTGTTCGTGTAGGGGGTTTGATTGTTCCCGTTGATTTTGTGGTTCTAGAGATAGGTTAGGTCCAAGAGAATGGTATTGAGCACACACTTTTGCTAGGTCGTCCTTTCATGGCTACTACTAACACTTTGATTGATGTGAAGAGTGGTGTGATTAAGATGTCGGTTTTAGGAGAGGATGTCTCGTTTTCTGTGCATAAGAGTCGACCTATGTCATCGGTCAATTTAATTGATAATTGTTCTTTCATCGATAAGGTTGATGCCTTGGCCGAGTGCTCTTTTGTGCAGGATTTTGACACCGAGGAAGTGTACACATGTGTTGGGGATCCGGAGATCAAATGGAATGGGAGCGAATGGAGAGAGACATCGAGATCAAACTCCCGTTTCCCCCTCAAGACCTCGAGCCCGGCTCGAAGATTCCGGAGCCGTTGGAGTTGAAAGAGCTGCCATCGCATTTGAAATATGTGTTTTTAGAGGGAGGAAATCAAAAACCCGTAATAATCTCTTCTTCTTTGTCTCTTGCAGAGGAATGAGCTTTGGTGGGCATACTCAAGGAGAACAAGCTCGCTTTTGGATGGAGCTTGGCGGATATTTGAGGTATTAGCCTGGCCACGTGCATGCATCGCATCAATCTCGAAGAAGGCGCTCGCCCCAAACGAGATGGACAAAGGAGGCTCAACCCAATGCTCATGGAGGTCGTGCGCAAGGAAATCTACAAGCTATTGGCGGAGGGTATTATCTATGCCATCGCCGATAGTGAGTGGGTTAGCCTGGTGCACGTCGTTCCAAAGAAGGGAGGAATTACGGTGTCAAAGAACGAGAAGGACGAGTTGGTCGCCTCGCGCCCGGTTACCGGTTGGAGGATGTGCATCGATTATAGGAAGCTCAATGCTTCCACCAATAAGGACCCCTTTCCTCTCCCTTTTATTGATCAAATGCTAGATAAGTTAGCCGGGCAGGAATTTTATTGTTTTCTTGATGGCTTGTCAGGTTACTACCAAATTGCGATAGCTCCGGAGGATCAAGCAAAGACGGCCTTCACAAGCCCTTTTGGGACCTACGCTTATAGGAGGATGCCATTTGGTCTCTGCAATGCACCGGGTACGTTCCAAAGATGCATGATGTCTATTTTCTCGAAATTTATAGGTGACTTTGTAGAGATTTTATGGATGATTTTTCTGTTTTTGGGTCGTCTTTTCATGATTGCTTGATGAAAATAGAGAGAGTCCTTAAGAGATGCATTGAGAGTGGTCTTACTTTGAGTTGGGAAAAGAGTCATTTTATGGTTAGAAGTGGAATTGTTTTAGGCCATGTAGTCTCGAGTAAGGGTGTAGAGGTAGACAAAGCGAAAGTGGAGGTAATTGAAAAATTGCCACCACCTAGTGATGTCAAAGGTATTAGGAGTTTCCTTGGTCATGCGGGCTTTTATAGACGATTTATTAAGGATTTTTCTAAAATTAGCCAACCTCTTTGTCGTTTACTTGCTCAAGATGTGCCTTTCCACTTTGATGATTCTTGTATGCATGCTTTTCTCACTTTAAAAGAAAAACTCATCTCTGCTCCCGTTGTAGTTGGTCCCGATTGGTCATTGCCTTTTGAAATTATGTGTGATGCTTCTAATAATGCTGTAGGGGCTGTTTGGGTCAAAGAGTCGATAAGATGCTTCGTGTGATTTACTATGCTAGTTTAACTCTTAATCTGGCTCAAGTGAATTACACCACCACCGAACAAGAGATGCTTGCCGTTGTTTTTGCCTTAGATAAATTTAGATCTTACATCATAGGGTCTAAGGTGATTATTTATAGTGATCATGGTGCTCTTAAACATCTTTTGACTAAAGCCCAAGCAAAACCTAGGTTGATTAGATAGGTCTTATTATTGCAAGAATTTGATATTGAGATTCTTGATAGAAAAGGTAGTGATAATCTTGTGGCCGACCACCTATCTCGTCTCGATTCACCTCCCCCTTATGCTTCTCTTGATGATATTTGTGATTCTTTCCCTTTTGAGAATGTTAATGAAGTGGATGTTACTCCTTGGTTTGCCGATATTGCTAATTACTTGGCCGATAAAGACACTAAACCCGTCCTTAACGCTCAAGAAGAGAAAAGGTTTCTTCGTTTGTGTAGGCAATACTATTGGGAGGACCCTCACTTATTCAAGCTTGGGAAGGACGAGGTGATTCGAAGGTGCGTCCCCGACCACGAGCAAGCCGAGGTGTTACGACATTGTCACGAGGAACCGAGTGGAGACCATTTTGGTGGGCAAAAGACTGCACATAAGGTACTTCAAAGTGGGCTATATTGGCCCACTCTTTTTAAGGATGCCCAAGCCTTCTACCTTTCTTGTGATCGTTGTCAACGTGTTGGCTCAATTAGTCGACGCAATGAGATGCCTTTGAATCATATCTTGGTGGTTGAGGTATTTGATGTGTGGGGAATTGATTTTATGGGTCCTTTTCCCAAGTCTCATGGATTCGAATATATTTTGCTTGCCGTTGATTACGTGTCTAAGTGGGTAGAAGCCATACCCACGAAGACATGTGATTCTCACGTTGTCTTGAAGTTTGTGCAGGAAAATATATTGTGTAGGTTTGGTTTCCCTCGTGTGATCATTAGTGATGGGGGAAAGCATTTTTGCAACAAATTGTTCGCCAAGCTTATGAAGAAGAACGCCATCACTCACAAGGTGGCGACTCCTTATCATCCACAAACTTCGGGACAAGCGGAGACGAGCAATCGACAAATCAAAGGGATCCTCGAGAAGACAGTGAAACCATCAAGGAAGGATTGGGCCGACAAGTTGAACGACGCTCTTTGGGCATATCGCACGGCTTACAAAGGCGTGCTTGGGATGAGTCCCTATAGGCTCGTCTATGGTAAGTCGTGTCAGAAGCCCGTTGAGATTGAGTTCAAGGCATATTGGGCTCTCAAGCGCATCAACTTCGACCTCGACGATGCACATGATCGAAGAATTTTGCAAATGGAGGAGCTTGACGAGCTTAGGAATGAAGCCTACGACAATGCCAAGATCTACAAGGACAAGGTGAAACGTCTACATGATAGACGCATATAGCCTACAAGGAGTTCAAACCCGGAATGAAGGTACTTCTCTTTCACTCTCGTCTTCGTTTATTTCCGGGTAAGCTTAAGTCTAGGTGGGGAGGTCCATACACGGTGGTGTAAGTTTTTCCCCATGGTGCGGTAGAGATCAAGAACGAGGATTCGGGATATATCTTCTCGGTCAACGGGCAACGATTGAAGCCGTACATCGAAGTGTCAACGTTGCCTCAAACGGTGGAGACGATTCTCATCTCTGACCCCCCACTTTCCGAATGAGTTTTTGGTACGTCAAACTAATGACATTAAACAAGCGCTTGGTGGGAGACAACCCACGTAAAAAATAATAATAATAAATTTTGTAGTATAAGTTTCATTTTTCTTGTTATTTTGTGTGTTTTCGTTGTTTTCTTTTTGGTTTTTCGTGCAGGGAGTAATACACAAAAGTTGGCGTGGAGAGAGGTCGAAACGAGGAGAAAATGTCGAGATTTGAGCAGTTTCACGAGTTGGAAGCCGTCCAACCCATGTTGGACGGCCGTCCAACTCCACACGACCCAGCTCAGTTCCGCGAGTTGGACGGCGTCCAACACCTTAGGCACCAACTCAGTTTAGGAAGTTGGACGCCGTCCAACTCAAGTTGGACGGCCGTCCAACACTGAACGGGCTTTCAAATTTTTTGCCAACTTTGAATTTCCTCTTCTTAAACCTAATTGCATCCCACTCTTCTCTCTCACGTCTCTATATCTCTCTCTCAACTGCAGAATTTCCAACCACCGTCAATTTCCCCGTCGCCGGTCGCCGTCGTTCAGCCTTCCGTCAAGCCACCGCTGCCGCCTGTGTTGCTGCTGCCGCCGCCCAGATTTGCTGCTGCCGCCGCCCAGCTTTGCTGCACCGCCGCCGCACCTACCGCCGACATCCCTCAGTCACGCACGCTGCTACACGTCGTTGTCACCCAGCGCCGTCGCTGCCCTTTGCCGTCAGCCCATCCGCCGCCGTCCATGTTCCCTCGGAAAAGCCAGCCGCCCAGTTTTGAGTTAGACGCCGTCCAGCATACTTTGGACGCCGTCTAGATTCCCCTGCTGTCCAGGCGTGAGTTGTGCCCGTTTTCTCCCGTTCTCATCCCGAATTCATTCCCCAGCCTTCTACTTGTAATGCGTTCAACAACGCCCGGATCGACCGTCTCGAGGCCAATCGTCCCACCGGAGCCACACTGCAGCAACTAGGTATGCTACGAGGGGTCCCGTTTCCCACTGAACGGGTCGCTACTACCCACCTTTATCTTTGTTTACGTGATTTGGATATTAGACCTCCTAGACATTATCGTATGAATTTTTTCGTAATTTGCCTGTGTGGAATACACTTATAGGTTATCTGAATTGTTTAGGATTGCCTACTTTGGTTTCGAATGAGTGGGAGGGCCATAATAGCCTTTGTTTGGAGATGTGCTGTAGTTTTAGGCTTGAGTTGAATGAGGGAGGGGAGTTATGCATGTTTTCTACTTTTAATGGTGAATTGGTAGAGATCACTAGGGCTGTTATGAATGAGGTTTTTGGATTCCATGTTGGTGATGATTTGGTTGAATTTGTGCCTTCAAACATTGATGTGGCTGCTGCTTGGTATGAATTGTCGGGGGTAGCGAATTATAAGACTTCGGGGGTCCCGAGTGCATTTATTCGTGATGATGCTTTAGTTATCCTTCACCGTTTCTTGTCTTGCATGATTACTGCTAAGAAGGAACATAGTAAAGTAAACGGTGTTGAGATTTATTTGCTTACTTGTGCTCGAGATAATATTCGTGTTGGTTTGGCCCCTTTTATTTGGGCTCAGTTGGCTAACGTGCAAAACAAGAGGGGTGCACACCCTACTTTGAGTTACATTGCCACAGGTCTAGCTCGCCACTTAGGAGTCGACGTTGCACAGTGTGAAGGGCTAACCCCGAGCCAAGAAATCACCCCTTCCGACTTCATCAAGGCCCATCTCATGATTACTCCGACCGAGTTCGTCCCTGTGCAAGAGCGCCCCTCGGTGAAAGCTCATTACAGAAATCTTAGGCGACGAGGGATTGAGGAAGCACAAGCCGAGGAGGAGCAAGCCTACGAGGCCGGAGGCGATAATGAAGACGAGCAGCCAGAGCAGCAAGAAGAGCAGCCAGAGGAGCACCAAGAGGTCCCGACCGATGACGTCCTTCTAGCTCACTACTACCATCGCCACGATTGTGTTCGAGGCCGTCGAGCCATGGAGGCCGAGACTCCCCCGTATTGGGCTGAGTTTCGAGATGATTTTACACACTTTCAACAAGGTGTGTTTGATTGTTTTGACTCATTGACTACCCAAATGACGGGCTTGTCTACCCAAGTGTCGGGCTTGGATAGGAGGGTGTCCAACATCGAGAGCCACTTGATACGATACACCGATTTCTCGATTGGCTCTACCTCCGCTCCTCCGGACCCGAACGATCCCCGCTATTGGTCTCCTCTCGATCCCCGATGGAATGACCCACGGTTCGGAGGTCCTTTTAACTGAATTTAGCCTTGTTTTTGTGTCTTTTCATTTGGTTTTATGTCTTTTATTTTGTTCTCTTTATTTTGTTCGGTTTTACGCTTTTGTGTTTTGTTTTGTGTTTGTTTTGTAGGTGTTACTTGGAGTCTCTCGGGATTGCAAGTGTTTTGGTTGGCTTCTTGCGATAAGTTTCTCCTATCCCTTCTCTATTTTATTTTCTCGCAATGATTGCTAGATTTTAAGTGTGGGGGGTGGGGTGGGGGGGGGGGGTTGAAACTTTTGGCATGAAGTGTTTGTGTTTGTGTCTTGATCGAGTCTTATTTGGTTTGATTGAGTCTAGTTGACCGAGTCTTCATGTTCCATCACTTAGGAATTTGTTTGATTTTGAGCCCTATAAGCATGTAACTTAGGATCAATGTGAATGATTCAACGATGGAATCTTTAGTTGTTGGAATTGATTTGAGCATAAATTAGGTTGGTTTAATCTTGAGCTGTTGTTGATTATGATTCGATGAGTTTTGGGGCACGAATTGATATGAGTATTGAGGAAAATGATTTATGATTTTTGGTTGAGTGATAAATCTAGATTGTTGCGACTTGGATTGCTAGTTTACTTTCCCCTTAGGAAAAAAAAAAGTTGTGTTGATGTGAATAAAAGAGTTGATAGGATTTTGCTCCTCTTACTTGTAACGTATGAAAATACTAGAGTAATGAGCATGGGAAACCACATGAAAAGGCTTCGAGGGACCCTCGAATGATCACATTTCATGACCTATGTCCTAGATGATACTCGTGTATATTAGAATAATGTGTTCGTAGGCATTCTACCCCTCTTGACAATGGGTACGGGAAACCGCACTATGAGGCTCGATGTGACCCATCGATGATTAAACCTAGTGAATTATGTGCCAAAAACCTTCACGTGTTAAAAAAAAAAAAAAAAAAAGAGTTGTTTATGTATTGAATAAAAAGGGGAAGTAGGCTAGACGTCTAAAGTTGTGGTGATCTAGATATTTGTGAGATGTGTGTATCATTGCTTTTCCTCTTGCTTGGGTTGATTCATAAGCCACATAGTTCGTTGATGATGATTGATCGTAACTTGGGATTAAAGTGACCTCGTTTGAGTTTGTCGATTCCGATGATTAAATGCTCTATGATTTGAATTGTTTGGATTGAATCTAAGTTGTATGTTTATATTGCTTGAGGACAAGCAAAGGTCTAAGTGTGGGGGATTTTGATTGGTGTTTAGATGTTTTTTCGTAGTGTTTTCGAGTCCGTTTTCATTATGTTTTCGTGTCTTTGTGTGTGTTTATGGCTATGATTTGGTTGTTTGGAGTTTTTGGTACTTGTAGGTGGTTATGGATGAAAAGGAGCGGAAACGGGACGAAAAAGGAGGAAAAGACGATGTTCGGACGTCGGAGGGCAGATTGGAGATCTGGACGCCGTCCAACTTGATCTGGACGCCGTCCAACTTCACGTCCAAGAAGGCTGGACGGGCGTCCAGCGTGTTCGAGCCGTTTTTGAGCAGTTTCAAGTTCTGGACGCCGTCCAACTTGACTTGGACGCCGTCCAACTTGAGTTGGACGCCGTCCAACTCCGGCGGCCAGGCTGTTTTTCCTTATTTATCTAGGTTTTTACCTAGTATATATATTACATCCTTGTGCACGAATTCTAGACATCTTTTAGCATATTTTAGCTTTAGTTTTCAGCACTTAAACACTTTAGATTAGTTTTACTTTGTTCGGATCCGGATTCGTTGTTCGTGCAATTCAATTCAAGACTTTTCTTTTACTTTGTGTTCTTCGTTCTTCGTTTAATTCTTGTAAGTTATTTATTGCTTTCGTTTACTTGTCTTAATTGCTTTACTTAGTTTTAGATTCGATTTCTTAATTGCTTCTTTTAATTTCCTTAGTTTAATTTCGTTCTTTCGATTTCTAGATTAAAGATTAGATTCGTTTTTCCTACGATTTCAACTCTCTCGTTTTTAAAGCTTTCAAAGTTAGTTTATTTTCCTTTAAATTTCCAGATTTCATTCATTATGTCTAAGGTAGTTTATGCTTTCTTCGTTGCTTTCTTTATTGCTTTCTTTTCGATTCTTGCCTAGGTAGATTAATCGTTTTACTTAGTTTAATACTTAGATTTATTTGCTTGTTCTTAGATTAGTTATTTACTTGCTTTTATTTATTGCTTTGATTTATTTTATTTGCCTAGGATTTAAAACCAAAAACCCAAAAATCTTATTTACTGCTTTCCTAGATTTAGGCTAGATTAGGATTTACTACATAATTAATTGCCCTGTTAAGTTTTCCTTGAGATTCGATACTTAGGTTTTACTTGCTAGTGCTACGATAAGATTTCGTTCTATTGCGAACACTTTTTGGTGAAACAGATTGCGTCATAGCTCTAATGAGATACATGTTCAGGGGTGGACATGGAAATATCGAGTTAGATAAGGCCCAACTCTGTCTGGTATCCGATCCCTAGGATGGCCAAAACAGACCTCGGGAATCGATCTAAATTGTATTATTGAGTTTGGACTCAATAATTGTAGTCAGGCCCAGTATATGATATATATTGGATTTATATCCGGTGAATGGATATTAAATATAATTAATTAAGATTTATATCCTATGGGATAAGATTAAATATAATTAGTTATTATTTAATTATTCAAGGATAAGATTAAATCTAATAAGATAAGATTTATTTATTTATTCTTCTACTAGTATTAGGATTAATTCTATTTGTTAGAATTAATTCCGGATATACAGTTGCATAACGGAACAAATTAATTCCTAATTAATCTTGTATTAATTATGGGAATAGGATTTGTAGGTATAGAAAAAGAATAAATATGGGATTGGCATAGATATGGTTAGAGATAAATAAGGAATCATATCTCCTTATTTATGAACCATATAAATACTCTCAAGTCTCTCATCTAAACCCTAGTTCTCTAGAGTTGTCAGATTAGGTTTTACGTGAAAACCTAGGCGAGAGAGAGGGAGCGGCCGCCGGGTACGAGTGAAGGAGATCGAGGTTCCAGGGATCTCGAGACGTCCACCAAGTCTCAGATCTAGAGGTGTGGGATCACATCCTAGAAGATTAGAACCGTAGATCGATCAGACACGACTCAATTCCTCGTCTTTCATAATCATAAGGTATGTACTCGTGCCTTTGCATGAACTTGTGTGCACGATCGAATCGACGCACCCAATCCAAGATCTTGGATTCGGGCGGCTTTCAAGCAGCCGTCCCAACAGCAGCTACGTCGGGATGAACAAAGTTGTGAGTACTGCCACTACACCAATACATGAACCAAATGGTTTTCTATTCGTCCCCACATCCTCAACGATCTCAAGGTCCCGGTTCCTGAAAGCTAGTTCAAACTTGAAACATCTCCAAGGATTAATTCTTCATCTTCATTGTTTGCTTCGTTATCCTCATCATCATCATCCTCCGCTAACAACAACAAGGCTTTTCCGCCACAACGGTGAGTCACACTCCACTTTTCATCACAATTGAAACACTTTCCTTGTGCTCGTTTGGCTATCATCTCCGCCGAAGTGAATCTGCGGAAAGGAGTCTTTGATGGATCCATTCGTTGAGTCTGGCCTAATACTGTGTTTTCACCTTGAGGAAAATTGATTGTTGATGCCTCGATCTCGGTTGTTCCATCTAGCTACTAACCTCATATCACTTTGGCGATCCTCGTTGCGAGATTCAAATAATCTCGCCAAATTAAAGGCCTCTACCAGGCTCCCTGGCTTAAATATCTTCAGTTCTCTTTGCACATCCTTCCGCAATCCAGCAATGAATATAGAAAGTAAAACGGCTTCGGACATATCCACTACAAGAAAATAGGTTATAGACAACAGAACATAGACAACGGATTTTGTATTGTCTTTAGCAATATAGACAACGGCTTAAATTAAAACTGTTGTCTTTAATTTTAATTTTCTGTTGCTTTCATTGACAACAACAGAAAATGTGTGGTCTATATCATTATAGACAACGGGTAAAATAAGTCGTTGTGTATTAGCGCTTTAATTTTGTTGGTCCCGGTTTGCTATAGGAAAAATACGTAGAGGGGGGGGGGGGGGGGTGAATACGTATTTTGAAGTTTTTCAACTTCAATTCCTTAACTCAGAGTATAAAGTAAAGTGCTCTTTGAAAATACTAAGACCTAGCCGAGGGCTAGATCTAAAGCAATCACGAATCTCTTGACCTAAGCTTAGAGCTTGATCAAGAGTGAGACTTTACTCTTTGTGCGGAATTTGGTGAGCTATAATCTTTCCTAAGTATTTGAAATTTCCAGATTAAGTTGTTTAGATGCACGTGCAATGGATAAACAAAAAAGAGTTTAGGGTTAGAGAGATACGACACAGAGATTTATAGTGGTTCGGAGATAACGCTCCTACGTCCACTTTGTTGCACGACGGCAACCATTCTTTTCACTCAAGAACTTGAAGGTTACGGGTCCTTCAAAAACCTTATCGAGATCGGGCTTCACTCGCCTGGATCTGACGAACAGTGCAGTGATTACGGGTTCACTACTAAGACCTAAACTGGACACGAAGCTTCACTCGCTTCTGTCCGAACAACATGGAGATTTCGGGCTCTCCTTACAGCCTAGCTTCGAGCGAGCTTTTACACAAACGATGTAAGTGCAAGCTTGGATCTAGACTCTATGATCGAGGTTTCTTCAATCGATGGAAGAAGAACCTTGGATCTGGACAACCTAACAACGACACTCAAAAACCTAACAGACAAAGTATAGGGTTTTTGGTTGACGACACACTATGAAGAACTCTTTACAGTAGATGCAAAGATTGGCTAGAGTTCTTCTTCTAAGCTTGGATATTTGAAGTGGGCTTAGATTCTAAGTGTGAGGGTTGTGAAGACGAGTTCCGATGTACTGGAAACTCGGAGAACACTTGAAACAAAAACTCGAAGATTGCTATGAAAGCTTGGGAGTGTTTGTTTGCTGTATGCGCTCGAATGCTCAAGTAGTGTTCTGCTTCTTCACATTGTGATCCTTCACTATTTATAGGCGGAGGGTTGGCTGAGATCCGTTGCTTGGTTGGTGGCCTTGTCCCTCCTCCTCTCGACAGTACTTGCACAGGCTGGCTACTTTTCAGATGCGCAGTTTTGGATTTTTGCCAAATCTGGCTAAACTCCAACTTCAACAGTAACTGGAGCGAGCCAGTAGTGTAGCGGCGCCTTGTCGGCCTGGCAGTCAACTCCTCTGCTCCTCTCTTGAGTCGACACGTGGAGATCTCATAATAAATGCGAAGATCTCCAGTTGACTGGAGTTCAAATTCGGAGCGGGAATTTGTGCTGTCGCTTTCTGGTAGGTAGTGGCTCGCTTTGCTTTGAAGTTGTAGCGGCCGCTCTGAAGTGAGTCGCTTCACAGTCATATTTGTAGTGAGTCACTTGAGAAATAAATTTCCCGTGACGCTACTTAATTAAGTGTTGACTCGTATTGACTCGCTTCGGCTTTTCTTTGTAGCGCACGCTTCGCTTCGCTTTAGTGGGTTCACTTGATTCCACTGTAGCGCTCGCTTCGCTTCGCTTCGCTTTGAACTGTAGCGCTCGCTTCGCTTCGCTTTGGCAGACTCACTTTGAATCTACTGTAGCGATCGCTTCGCTTCGCTATTCTTCGGCACGCTTCACTTCAGTTTGCCTGGCTTGCTTCGCTTTGAAAAACACACTCAAACGAGTGGCCTTCACTTGAACTTTTGAAGCCTAATCTAAGCAAAATAAAAGAGCCATCCTAACAGAGTAGGCTTAGAAAAATTCTAACCTATTAACTACATCAAAATGGGTCGCTTGGGAATAGGACACTTGGGGTTTTGGGATCTAATCAAAACAAATGACTTCATTTATCAAATATCCCATGTAGTTCCCCCTTAACAATTTAGTCCTTAACAATTCCCAACAATTTCCCCCTTTTTGATGATGCCAAAACCCATATGACTTAGATAAAAAATAAATCTAGTCTATCTAACCGTGAAGGGAACTCCAAGCGACTGCTTCCTTTGCAGTTTCGTTTGTAATTTTCTTTTAAGTTCCTTTCCCTTTTTTTTTTCGGTTAAATTAATGAGTTTGTAGCAAAAATGTAAAGTCATTCACAAAGCGAGTAAATGACACAGAAGAGACAGAAATAAAAGTGGGATAAATGAACAAGCAGTTCACAAAAAGAAATACTAGGAAGCTTGAAACTCAAAGGTTTCCTGCAGCTTCATCCTCCTTCTCCTTCTCCTTTCCTTCTTCCTCCTCCTTCTTCTCTTCTTCAATAGCAGCAGTATCCACGTAAGCTGATAGAATTCTCGATTCCATAGAGTCTACTGTGTGGATACTAGGTCTTCTCCATGCACTCTCCAGCCTGAAGGCTTCAGTCACTTCCTCATCAATTATTCCTCTATCTGGAATATCCGTGCCTGGATGATAAGGCATGGGGAATTCTTTTATAGCAGGAACCTTGACAACAATTGGCATGGGTTGAGTTTGTTCAGCCAGAGTGAAGATTTTCCTCCGCAGTCTGTCATCATAGGTAGCGAGGAAATTGCTGAGGGCACTTATTCTAGAGCATTGATCTTGCAGCGGCACTACCTCCCAGTAATAATAGGCCTTGATGAACAAGTCCTTGTAGTATAGCCACAGCTCAAGCAGATCTCGGAATAAACGCCTCAATCTCCCTTGCATCAGGGTGTTCGCCCCTTCGCTTGGCCAACTCCTCTTCTGACCTCTTTGACAGTTCAGCCATGGTCGCTTTGAACTTCTTTCCTGATTCACCACTCCACAAAGGACGCTTTTCATTGAGTCGCTTCCGTATGTAGTTTTGTTCATCCTTGCGTGGGTAGCGACCAGACTCAACCATTTCCTTAGTCGCTACGTCGCATGCATCGGCTATGGCTTGAGCTTCGCAAGCTTCGGACTCATCAGGCATGTGAGGAATAAAGGCACTGCGCACCAAAGAATATTGGATAAGTAATACTTCATTGAAGTATTCCTCAATCCGTGCGTCAATCACTTGGAGTCGCCTGTCATTTGACCTCCTCTTCCTCTCGTCTTCGCTCCTTCCTCCTTCTATTTCCTTCCTCTTTTTCTCCTCCTTTTCAGCTCTAGAAGCAACTGCATGTTTGACCTTTTGGCGCTTGGCCTCGGGGTCATCTTTCTTAGAATCTGGGGCAGCTCTCTTCAATGGCAGCTTCGGTGGTGGGGGAGGCGGCATATCCTTCTTCGTAGCGGTACTAGAGGGGACGACTGCGGATGAAGCGAGTGCGGCAGTTGGAGCTAGTGCGGCTGTTGAAGCTGGCGTGGCGGCTGAAGCGGGCGCTCTGGGTAAAGCAGTCGCTTTGGAACTAGACGAAGCACCTGCACCAACAGAAAGTTTTGTTAGTTGCTCCATCTCCCACGCCATGGCAGCATCCTTCTCCACCTGCTTCCGCTTTTCCTCCTTTGTCAACACGGTCACTGGAGGGTGTTTTGCAATTGAAGCGGCAAGCACCTTCTCCGTGAGCTTCGTCTTGCCAAGAGCCCTCGCTTCATCTACTACCTCCTTCACACCTCCATCACTACTGCCTCCCTCCAACATTCTTTCAATTCCAACTCTACTTCCCCCTGAACCTCCAACTCCTCCTCCGTGAAGCTGTCCTTCCCCTCCTAGCTTCACTTGTCCTTCTCTTATTTGTCCTTCCCCCTTTTTGGCATCATCACTGCCAGGGGTTAGGATGATAGACTTTCCAGAAAAGGATTGTTGAAGAGAGTTGATTGTATTGAAGATAGCTTGAAGCATCTGCTGGGTTTTATCCATGGAGGGCGCCACTAGTTCAGCAGTCTTGATGCTTATTTCTTCAAGCAGATATTCGCACTGCCTCTCTCTCTCAACAACTGACGCCATCATACTCTCTAATGGCTCTACCTCTCTGAATCGAGCCTCCAGCTCCGCTTCTACAGCTTTGGTGATTTTCTTTGTTTCTTCTTGAAGTGTGAGTTCCAAGTGTTCCTTGGAAGCTTCAAGTTCTGCTTTCATCATGGCAAGCCTCCTCTCCCTCCGATTGAGAGAGTTGTGAAATTCGGCATCTGCAGTGATCCTTACTGTGAGAGTTTCTTTCAGTCTCTTGACTTTCTGCAGTAGGATTGTCAGTTCAGCATTCTTCAAGTCAAGAGCCTATGCACTCCTCCTCAGACTCTCCAGTTCTCTCTTGTCAATGGCACTTTCTTCTTTGACTTCCTTCAATTGAGTTTGAAGTGAGTCAAGAGTCTTCTTGGTACTGAGTAGTTCGAATCCCTTCATCACCAATTCTCCCTCCTTATTCTCCACTTTTTCCTTCAGCTTCTTCACTTCCTTCTCCAGCTCCACTTTCTCCTTGCCAATAGTGATGAGCTTGGCATTAACTTCCCTCAAGCGGCTTCTTTCAGCATCAAGCAAGCCCTTGAGTTCAGTGATTGTTTTGGTGTTGTCATCCACTAGCTTCACTTGCGCCTCCAGTGCCTTTTCCTTCTCTTCTAACAACCTCTCCTTCTCCTCCACCTTTTCCTCCAAATCCTTCTTCTTTCTGTCAAAGTCTTCTCTAAGACTGATGACCTCCCCCGCCTTCCTCTCCATTTCATCACTCTTCTTCGTAATCTCGCTTTGGAGACTAGCGATCTCCGCATCCTTCAACTCCAGCTCCTCCTTAAACTCCCTGATGAGCTTCCTCTCATGGGATGAGGGCACTCGCTTCGGAACTGTGGTGAGTGGATATGATTCTTTCACCTTAGCATCCAACTTCTCCCAGAAGCTGGTCCCTTCAAGGAAGGCATGGAAGCCACTTACGTCCATGAAGTTTAGTAGCTTGGCTTCCATTTGAATCAGCTCCTCTTCTGTGAAGGCTTTGAGGAGCCTGAAGATTTTGAAGTACTCCGTTCCACGGTAGGTGATGTACGTCAGGAAGTCGACGACATTGGTGTAGAACACGTCGCTCCATGCAACGTTCGCGGAGCGAAGATTGTAGCGAAGGTTGATCGTCTCAGCGGCTTGCTCTCTGTCTAGGACATAGCGTTCGAGAGCCCGCTTGTGTATGGTGAGGGTAGGGGTTATGAATTGAGGGATGATGGGAAGTTCTCCGACAGTTTGGGCGGTATCGGCTGTAGCTGCCGATGTCGAGAGGGATTGGGTAGGTGATGAGGTTTCTTGGGTTTCGGAAATCTGGATGGCTTCAGTGGGTGGTGGTTGGATAGTTTCGGTGGGTGGTAGTTGTATTGGCTGGGATTGAAGTGAGGTGAATGTAGTGTAGGCAGCAGCTTCATCTGTGCTGAGGAATGGAACAGTGGGAATGTGAAAAGAAGATGCTGATTCTTCTTCCTGGGGTGAGAGGGGTTTCGTCTGTGTGAATGGTTGTTGGGTTGATGAAACTTGGGGTTCTGGTATTTGGGTGATTTGGAGTTGTGGGGATTGGGCTTTGGTTGGTGAAGGCTGGGGTTGGGTTACTTCGATGTCCTCAAGCGGCTTCTCCACCGCCTCGCTTTCTTGGACAAGCGAAGTGACTCGCTTCATCTTTTTGCTTCGCTTTGATCTGGCTCGCTTCACGGGTGAAGCGACCTGCCTCGCTTGGCCTTCTTCAGCTTGCCTTTCGGCAACTGGTCTTGCAATGGGCACTTCAACTTCCAGAAGTCCCAGATCCATCAAAATCTTGGTTTTCCTCCACGAATCGTAGAAGATTGTCTGCTTGTTGTATATGGTCGTGTCGGAATCCGGCCATATTTTCTCTGGAAACTTCATCTCCAGTGCGACAGACAGTCTTGAAAAGAATTTCAATTTTCCCTTGCGAAGAATCTTATTCGCAGTTCCTGGAACGAACGCGAAATCTTCAGCAGCCTCGTAGATTTGCTTGAGGAACCACCCGTGCCAGTTAAACTTCGTTCCAGCGAGGCTGTCGACGATCATGGTGGTGCCGATCAGTTTCGTCTCCGACAGCGTATCGAGGGATCCGACATAGCATGCGATACTCTTCGTAAAGAGTTCGCAGATGAGATTGAAGGGTTCCTTCAAACTTTTGCGAATGTTGGCTTCCTTGAAATTCGGATCTGCTCCGGCGGCTGCAAATCGACCATACTGCACCCCGGCTGAAAGACCCAAATCTAACAGTGAGTCTCCTCCTTCTCTCGGCAGATCGAACACACTGATTAAATCGTTCAAATCCACCTCCACTGGCTTCTTGGACTTAGGATCTGTAAATGATGAAGTATTTTGTTCCTTCTTCAAGTTCAGTAAGATTTCTGCCACTGCTTTCGCCAGAATCTTCGTTGGCATCAACGTTATAAACTTCCATAGACCGGCCGTGGTCACGGCTCTACGGAAGAAACCATGTCTTTCAATGACAATAGGGTCGAGATGGGGCTCGACGTTGATGTGCTCGCCAACATTTGTCATGAACTGCTCCATCGTCTCTGTATTCTTTTTCTTGCCCATGGTGGATTATGAAAGAGATTTGAGCAGAGTTTTAAAAAGAAAGGGTTGAGACTCGTGAGTTGCAGAATAATTGCAGATCTAGCACGAGAATGGCAATTTTAGAAGGCTGTGAAAGTTTCTGCAGTTCTGCCTCGTCCATATATATAGAGTTAGGTTTTGGCTGACGTGGCAGGGGTAGGACGGTAATAACGCCGAAAATCCTGTAGGTAGGCGGCGGACGTGCGGTGATGGATCTGACGTGTCCGGCGTCATCACAGTAAAAGTGAACCGCCACTTGCTCGGCGTCGCCACGTGGCCTTCTATGGTTGGCTTGTCGTATACGGCGCCAGATTGGGGGCTGTTGAGATTCGACGGCTGGATCTTCTCCGCCTTTTCCCGTTTCAAATTTAAACGTGTGAACACGCGCCCGTTATTTTCGTCGTTCCTGTACCTGCATTAAATGCACAGCAGAAAGTAAAATTGCACTCGAGTGCAGACAGCTCATACTCGCTTCATGCCCGCTCGCTTTGAGTTGGGCCGCTACGCCTTGACTCGCTTGAGAGGCATTCGCTTGAGTGACTGTTCCGCACTCGCTTGCGATGGCTAGCTTTGAGTGACGAAGCACTCGCTTGGCCATCTGAAGCGACTGGAATAAGAAATTGAATTTCTTTGCTTAATTTTAAAATGTTTCTGACTTACATACTTCGAGGATAAACAAGAATGTTTTCCTCTTTGTATTTGTGTCAGATTCACTTTATATTTTCCACGTAGTGAGTGAAGGTTTCTAGCACGCTTCAGCTCACTTGGTGTACTTAAAATTGAAACACTTACCAGTCAATCTCACTTCGTAGGAGATTGATACCACAAATTCAAGACTTCATGTTGAATTAGATATCACTTGTTGAATGCTACACGTTGAATTAGATCTTCATGGCATTCATCTTCATGGCATTCATCTTCCTCTACAAATTAGAGAGTCCTCCATCAAAGTGAATGAGGGAGAAAATGAATATTGTACACAAGCTTACTACAACCCGAAGGGAGCATCACGTAAGTGTACTTATTCACGACGAATGGGGGATGAGTACAAGTCCTTATCTCAGAACAGAAATGGACAGGATGACAATGAGAATGCTCTGACAAGACAATCTCGTATTTTACGCAGAAGCATGTCACCAGCCCTGCAACCTTTTGTATAAAAAGGTAAACCTTCAAGCTTTCCTACATTCTAGAGAGTGAATCTGTAGTCGACTTGCTTTGACCCAATCTAGGGCAAATTGAAGCGATGCAGAATTCAAGATAGCAGCATTCTTTGCTCGCTTTGGAAGTAGCTTGCTCCGAGAGTAAGCATTAGTTCCCCCTTAACCATATACTTAACAATTCCAATAAGTTGGTAGGGAACTTCTTCCAATACTCCACCTTTCTCCACCTTACTTCATTTTCCTTCAAGCGAGTGAGATTTTGAGATGGCTCGCTTGAGTTGGTGAAGATCCGAAGCGAGTGACGCACAAGAGAACACGCGAACACTCCTTCGTGCATCCTGGAACTAGCATTCTTCACCAGGGTCTAATAACCCTAATTCCATGCATAGCTGATTGAATCGAGACTCAGCCAGAGGCTTGGTGAGGATATCTGCTCGCTGGAGATCGGTATGGATTTTCTCGAGCTTGATATCCTTCTTCTCGACATGATCACGAATGAAATGGTGTCGAATTTCCATATGCTTGCATCTAGTGTGAAGCACTGGATTCTGTTGTTGTCGCAGAAGATTGGAATTTCATTCGCTTCAACTTTGTAGTCCTTCAACTGCTGACGAAGCCATAGGATTTGAGAATCCTGCGGCCATATATTCAGCTTCAGTTGTTGAAGTGGCTACGCTTGTTTGCTTCTTTGAGAACCACGAGATTAGCTTGCTTCCCAAGAACTGACACGTGCCCGACGTTGATTTCCTATCAACTCGGCACCCTCCATAGTCAGCATCGGAATATCCAGTGAGCTCCAAATTGTCCTCCGCTGGATACCACAGCCCCATATTGACAGTGCCCTTCAAATATCGAAGAATCCTTTTGGCAGCTTCAAGATGGCTGTGCTTGGGATTGCTTTGGAAGCGAGCGCAGACTCCGACTGCAAAAGCAATATCTGGCCTGCTTGCAGTGAGATAGAGAAGTGACCCAATTAGGGCACGATAATCCGTAGGATCTACAGATTTTCCTCCTTCGTCTGGCTCCATCTTCCAGTTGGTATTCATAGGGATCTTCACCGCTTTAGCATGCTGAACACCAAACTTGGCAAGCATATCTCTAGTGTACTTCGCTTGGTTGATGAAAATTCCATTATCCTGCTGCTTCACTTGAAGACCTAGAAAGCAGCTCATCAAGCCAATCATCGACATTTCATATTTGGTCTTCATTAGCTCTCCAAACTTCTCGCTAAGCGACTGGTTTGGTGACCCAAATATGATGTCATCCACGTAGATCTGGACCCAAAGCATATCTTCTCCATGATTGATGGTGAAGAGAGTCCGATCTATCTTTCCCTTTTGGAATCCATTTTCCACTAGGAATTGAGATAATGTATCGTACCAAGCTCTGGTAGCTTGCTTCAACCCATACAGGGCTTTCTTCAAGCGATACACTTTATCTCCCTGCTCGAAACCCGGTGGCTGCTCCACATACACTTCTTCCTTGAGTTCACCGTTGAGGAATGCGCTCTTCACATCCATTTGATAGACTTTGAACTTCTTGGCTGCTGCATAGGCTAGAAACAATCTGATAGCTTCAAGCCGTGCCACTGGAGCGAAGGTCTCGTCAAAGTCGATTCCTTCCTCTTGGCAGTAGCCTTTGGCAACAAGTCGCGCCTTGTTCCTCACTACGTTGTGGTCCTCGTCCGTCTTGTTCTTGAACACCCATTTGGTGCCAATAACGTGCTGGAATTTGGGACGATCCACGAGGTACCATACGTCATTCCTGGTGAATTGGTTGAGCTCTTCTTGCATGGCTATCACCCAGTTAGAGTCGGCTAGGGCTTCCTCCACGCTTGATGGCTCAATGTTTGAGAGAAAGCAACTGAACATGGCACTTTCTCCGAACACTTGACTTCTGGTCACTACACCCTTGGATGGATCTCCAATGATTTGGCTTGGTGAGTGATCTTTGAGCCATGCACGCTTGGATCCGCTAGCTTCATCTTCGACTTCTTCCTTGACGCTCGCTTCACCATCTGAAGCGACTGGATTGGGTGCTTGGCATGCACTAGCTTCAGTAATCTTGGGGGTAGCTTCGACTTCTCCTTTGGGATCTTGCTCGCTTGAGTCCTTGATCTCATCATCTTCATCGAGCACGTCCCAAGTGAGTTGATTTGAGGGTTCCTTGCTTTGATCCTTTTCATTCGCTTGGGCCTGTTCCTGTGGAAGACTTAAAGAAGATTCATCAAATACGACATGGGGTGATTCCTCCACAATTAGGGTTTTACAGTTGAATACTCTGTAGGCTTTGCTAGACGTAGAGTATCCTAAGAATACTCCTTCATCTGCTTTGCTTTCAAAAGCTTTCAACTGCGACTTCCCATTGTTGTGAATGAAGACCCTACAACCAAAAATATGGAAATAAGATATGTTAGGAATTCTCCCTGTCCATATTTCATATGGTTTTTTGTCGTGCCGTTTGTTGAGAAGCGTCCGATTCTGTGTGTAGCACGCCGTGTTGGCAGCTTCAGCCCAATACTTCATCGGAAGCTTCGAGTCAGCAATCATGGTGCGAACGGCTTCTTTGATGATTCGATTCCTTCTTTCAGCAACTCCATTCTGCTGAGGAGTGCGTGCTGAGGATGTCTGATGTGATATTCCATGCTCCGTGCAGTAAGCTTCAATGGTTGAGTTCAAGAATTCTGTGCCTTTGTCGGAGCGGATGGTCACAATAGCTTGATTCTTTTCTACAGCCAATCGCTTGAGTAGTTGTGGCAGTTTGGTCAGTGTCTCCTTCTTGCTGTAGAGAAATACGACCCAAGTGTAGCGAGAGAAGTCGTCGACTACAACTAGAGTGTATTTCCTTCCATTCACACTAACTGGAGTAACTGGACCAAACAGATCCATGTGAAGCAGCTCGAGCACTCGCTTTGATGAGGCTTCTTCAAGACTGGCGAAGTGCTTCTTCGTCTGCTTCCCTCGTTGGCATGGTGAACATGGATGGTCTTTGATGAAGACTTCATTCGGTATGCCTTGCACCAAACCTTTTCGAGCTAAGCGATTGATAGCTTTGAAATTGAGGTGGTTCAAGCGTCTGTGCCATAGCCATCCAATTTCTGTAGTACTTCTTGCAACTAGGCAAGTTTCCTCTTTGCAGCTATCCCATTGTGCTATGTAGACGTTCCTTTGCCTAATTCCAGTGAGCACAATCTGAGACGTAAGTTTGCTCTTCACAATGCACTTGTTGGAGATGAACTCCACCCTGTATCCTTTGTCACAAAACTGTGAGATGGATAACAAGTTGTGCTTGAGTCCTTCCACGTAGGAGACTTCTTCAATCGTGAGCTTTCCAACTTTTAGTGCGCCGTATCCCCTGGTGCTTCCTCGAGAGTTGTCACCAAAGGTTACGTGTGGACCCTTCTTCTCTATGTAATCTAGAAGTAGAGCTTTCATGCCGGTCATGTGTCTTGAACATCCACTGTCCAAGTACCATACTTGATGACCCTCACTTGGCATGGAATCAACGGCGCTCACCTGCAATTAGACAGATTTTGGTACCCAAATCAGTTTGGGTCCTTGCAGGTTAGTTCCCTTAGGTACCCACACTTGCTTCACTCTCTTTTGAGATGAAGCTTGTGTCTTGGGCTTCTCGACCTTCGAAAACTTGGTGTACTGCCTTGAAGCAGCTTCACACGTGCAACAGTGTGTGCAAGAGGGGTAGCGGCTCGCTTCAGTCCTACCTATGCTCTTCCCATTTTGCTTATATCCTGAAGCGACTCGCTTTGGATTAGCTTTGGGTTTAGAGACTGACTTAGGGTTTCTAGTCTGTCGAAGCGGCTCGCTTGGTTTCCTCGAAGCGGTCCAACTAGGGTTCCGACCCTGACTCGCTTGAGAAACCTTGGGAATCTGAAGCGACCCAGTGGAAGCTTCAAAATCTTCCCCCTCAACGTTAGTCCGATTGGACCATCTCCAGTCCGGATAACGTGACACATAGACATTACTCCTCTTTTTAGGAGGTAGATCCTTTGTCTCTCGTGTCTTGGCTTGAGACTTAGAAGCTTCAACAGTTTTCCCTTTGCCCTTGGATTGGTAAGACTTAGCATGTTGAGTGCTAGGGACTGTTGAACTTTGCTTGCCCTTAGGATCTGCCCTTAAAGATATGGACATCTTCATAGGCTTCCTTTTAGGGTTCTCAGCCATTTCGCCTTTATCTTTGTTGGTGGTCGCTTTGGATGCAGTGGGCATTTCCAAAGTGACTGATTGTTTAGTGTGAGATGCACCAACAAAGACAGTCGGCTTGGGAGGTCCACCCTCATATCCAAGGCCAGCTTTCCTACCAAAAGGTAGAAGCGACCCCTCTAGTGCCTACCTAGCATATGATGCTTTGTTCAAGTTGGCAACTAGAGTGGACTGGGTTTCATACCTTCCCTCCAAGCTTTGATGTCTAGCGAAGAGATCCTCGAACTTACTAGTCATAGCCCTTAAATTAAGTTTGACTTCGTCAAGTTCACGGGCTAGCTTTCGGTTCTCCTTCTCGCTTTGAGACAAAGCTTGTTTTACCACTTCGTGGTCGCTTGACAATTTCTGGTGTTTGTCACACAACTCACTCCATGAAGAGGATTGTTCTTCCTCATTGACAGTGTGTGCTAGTGTAATTGAAGTGATTGAAGGATAGAAGAATACCTCTCCTGTTTCTTCGTCGGTGAGCGCCATAAATCCAAGATCCTCACCATCACTGGAATTTGGATCGGTGAATGCATCTGAGTCGCTTGGCGGATCTTCAGTTGTAGCGACCGGCACTTCACTCGCTACGAGCGCTCGCCTTGGAGCATCCCTCTTGGCCTTCAATTCTTCGCGCTCTTTAGCACTTAGCTTTGGGCAATCGGATTTGTAGTGGCCCATCTTGTGGCAGTGATAGCACTCTACATCCATCATGTCTCGCGGGATCGGCTTGGTCGTCTCTTCTCTCTTTCCCTTTCCTTCTCGAGCATCAGTGCTCCTCCCTTTGTACTGCTTGTAGAATCTTTTGTACTTGCCCACTCGAGAGTTCATCTTGTTGAAGTTCTTGGATAAGAACGCAATGTGTTCTTCCAACTCTTCCCTTGTCATCTTGGCTAGCGACTGCTCGCTTGGCCCTTCGGCAACTTTGAATGCTACTCCTTTTGACGTAGTGGGCACTTCATCCTCGTCGTCGAGGCTCATTCGATTCAGATCAAACTCGTGAGCCTTGAGCTCGGAGAACAGCACTTCTGGCGTGAGCTTCGTTAGATCCTTGGTAGCTAGATATAGCTCCTTCATAGTCTGCCACTTCCTTGTGAGAGCACGGACTATTTTCAGGTTTACTTCCTTGTCTGTGAGTTCCTTCCCAAGCGAGTTGAGAGTTGCAGTGATGTTGGTAACTCTCAGCTCGAAGGCGTCGATGGACTCTCCTGACTTCATCACCAGATTTTCAAATTCCCGCATTTGTACGGCGAGCTTGTTTTCTTTGATCTTGTCTGTGCCTTGAGAAATGAGGGCAAGGGTTTCCCACATTTCCTTTGCCATTGCACATTTCCGTATTCGTGGTAGATAGGCGTCCGACACGGTGCTCTGCATCGTGTGGCGTGCAATCTTGTCAAGATTGGCAACTTTGAAGTCATTTGGAGTATACTCATCCTTATCCTTCTCCACGTATTGTTGACGAACGTGGGCTGGACGACCTTCAGCGGCTGGAACATCCACAGATATGGCTTTCTTGATTTCGATTGGTCCGTCCTCAATGACTTCCCACATCCGGTCGTGGATTGAGCATAGGAAGCTTTCGACACGGAAACTCCATATCTCGTATCCTTCGATCGAGAACTGTGGAAGATTTGATGCACTGTATGTAGACATAGCAAACTATCAGCAGTAAATGCAATATGCGTGGGTGAGGTTTTGATGCACTTAGGAAAAAAAGGATCCGGTTCAGTGAGACAACGTGAAGCGAGTGGGGACTCACTTAGGATATGCAAAGCAGAGGCTCGAAAGAACCGCTGCTCTGATACCACTTGTTGGTCCCGGTTTGCTATAGGAAAAATACGTAGAGGGGGGGGGGGGTGAATACGTATTTTGAAGTTTTTCAACTTCAATTCCTTAACTCAGAGTATAAAGTAAAGTGCTCTTTGAAAATACTAAGACCTAGCCGAGGGCAGATCTAAAGCAATCACGAATCTCTTGACCTAAGCTTAGAGCTTGATCAAGAGTGAGACTTTACTCTTTGTGCGGAATTTGGTGAGCTATAATCTTTCCTAAGTATTTGAAATTTCCAGATTAAGTTGTTTAGATGCACGTGCAATGGATAAACAAAAAAGAGTTTAGGGTTAGAGAGATACGACACAGAGATTTATAGTGGTTCGGAGATAACGCTCCTACGTCCACTTTGTTGCACGATGGCAACCGTTCTTTTCACTCAAGAACTTGAAGGTTACGGGTCCTTCAAAAACCTTATCGAGATCGGGCTTCACTCGCCTGGATCTGACGAACAGTGCAGTGATTACGGGTTCACTACTAAGACCTAAACTGGACACGAAGCTTCACTCGCTTCTGTCCGAACAACAAGGAGATTCCGGGCTCTCCTTACAGCCTAGCTTCGATCGAGCTTTTACACAAACGATGTAAGTGCAAGCTTGGATCTAGACTCTATGATCGAGGTTTCTTCAATCGATGAAAGAAGAACCTTGGATCTGGACAACCTAACAACGACACTCAAAAACCTAACAGACAAATTATAGGGTTTTTGGTTGACGACACACTATGAAGAACTCTTTACAGTAGATGCAAAGATTGGCTAGAGTTCTTCTTCTAAGCTTGGATATTTGAAGTGGGCTTAGATTCTAAGTGTGAGGGTTGTGAAGACGAGTTCCGATGTACTGGAAACTCGGAGAACACTTGAAACAAAAACTCGAAGATTGCTATGAAAGCTTGGGAGTGTTTGTTTGCTGTATGCGCTCGAATGCTCAAGTAGTGTTCTGCTTCTTCACGTTGTGATCCTTCACTATTTATAGGCGGAGGGTTGGCTGAGATCCGTTGCTTGGTAGGTGGCCTTGTCCCTCCTCCTCTCGACAGTACTTGCACAGGCTGGCTACTTTTCAGATGCGCAGTTTTGGATTTTTGCCAAATCTGGCTAAACTCCAACTTCAACAGTAACTGGAGCGAGCCAGTACTGTAGCGGCGCCTTGTCGGCCTGGCAGTCAACTCCTCTGCTCCTCTCTTGAGTCGACACGTGGAGATCTCGTAATAAATGCGAAGATCTCCAGTTGAATGGAGTTCAAATTCGGAGCGGGAATTTGTGCTGTCGCTTTCTGGTAGTAGTGGCTCGCTTTGCTTTGAAGTTGTAGCGGCCGCTCTGAAGTGAGTCGCTTCACAGTCATATTTGTAGTGAGTCACTTGAGAAATAAATTTCCCGTGACGCTACTTAATTAAGTGTTGACTCGTATTGACTCGCTTCGGCTTTTCTTTGTAGCGCACGCTTCGCTTCGCTTTAGTGGGTTCACTTGATTCCACTGTAGCGCTCGCTTCGCTTCGCTTAGCTTTGAACTGTAGCGCTCGCTTCGCTTCGCTTTGGCAGACTCACTTTGAATCTACTGTAGCGATCGCTTCGCTTCGCTACTCTTCGGCACGCTTCACTTCAGTTTGCCTGGCTTGCTTCGCTTTGAAAAACACACTCAAGCGAGTGGCCTTCACTTGAACTTTTGAAGCCTAATCTAAGCAAAATAAAAGAGTCATCCTAACAGAGTAGGCTTAGAAAAATTCTAACCTATTAACTACATCAAAATGGGTCGCTTGGGAATATGACACTTGGGGTTTTGGGATCTAATCAAAACAAATGACTTCATTTATCAAATATCCCATGTAGTTCCCCCTTAACAATTTAGTCCTTAACAATTCCCAACAAATTTTATATAGACTATGGATTTTCTGAGCTGTTGTCTTTAACCGTATATTTCTTTTAATTGACAACGGGCAGTATTTACGAAGACAACAAAATCCTCCACCATTGTCTAAACAAGGAACAAATCCCAAATTTTCAAAAACCCCTCTTTTGCAATTTAGCGCAAACCTACAGTCACCATCCGCCTTAGCACGCCGTTGAAGCTTCATTGCTCGGAGAAGCTTCGTCCCCCGATGAATTTCCATCTATTCGCCGCTGTTGAAGCTTCACTGCTCGGAGAAGCTTCGTCCCCCGCTGAATTTCCATCTCTTCGCCGCTGTTGAAGTTTAAATCTTCCTCAATTAACCTCTCCCTTCCTTCTCAATCCCTCGAACTGGTCCATCGTCTCCGACATCTTCTGCAGTTTCCCAGTGGCGAGGGTCGAGTCGAGCGATTTGACGATGCTGGACATCTGCTCGTTGCGCTTATGGAGTTCTCGGCGTAGATCCGTGCGCCATCTATGTTCCCCTTCTCGATCTACAAGTAAAGGTACAAATCCCCAATCTCTCTCTCCTCGCCGATTTTCATGTAATCGAATCAGTAACTTTCTCTCTCTAGGCAACAATAAGGTTTCCCCCATTTCTTTCCTCTGATTTCTTTCCTCTCTGATTTCTTTCCTTACTCCTTCTGTTTGAGTTAATGGATTTTATCGCCATAATTTTTCGTTGAAGCATTTTGTCGAGCAAGTAGTGGGGAATGTATGAATGAACTGTTAAGGCTTTAGATCTGTTTGAATGTGCTGAGTAAAGTTATGAAATGAAATGGATATTAGGTGCTATGTTTATGGTAAAAGTTTCAATTCGTTTATTGTTAGTAATTTGCTAATGTCCGAACCTGGATGAACTGTGTTGAAGTAAGTCAATGCTGATTGAACTCTTAATTTCTATTTTTCTATATATCCTGTCATCTTTTTTTTGCAGCTGTGGTGGGGTGCACTGTAAGCACACCTATACACAAGCTCTCTCTCTCTCTCTCTCTCTCTCTCTCTCTCTCTCTCTCTCTCTCTCTCTCTCTCTCTCTCTCTCTCTCTCTCTCTCTCTCTCTCCAGCTTATAAAAGCAGCTAGCCCCCATTCTCACTCTTTCTTAATCCTTGGCAGGTTTTGAGTCCTAATTACTCAAATTAGTTGAAAAGGCAGCCATGAATCAAGTGATGATGAAGAGTTGTGTTTTGTGTTCAGTTTTGATGTTTGTGTTGTTGAATAATGCAGGTGATGAATGAATCTGTACATATCATGAATTAACAGAAGTAGTACTTTGATTTTGAACCAAGATTGTTGTTTTGTGTAGGTACCATTAATGGTGCAAACACCTTTCCCTCTCATCACAAGGTAAGATACGACACTCTCACCCTCCCAAACGAAACGCACCCCTTCTCTATTTCGTTTGGGATGGAAACCGTATACTATGTTTGTAATGGCACATCTTAATATTGTAAGTGATAAAAATTCTACAGATAAAAGGGCATGCAAATTCAAGAAAGGTTCTGGAGTTGCACATTGTGCTAGACTGATATCATTAGGGAGATGCTTGAAATAATGATTTTATCACAATATATGATGTGAGTTTTTCTCTATTTTATAATCTTAATTAGTTGCTACTCATCTTGGCTGTTGTTTGATGTGATGAAATTTTATTTAAATGAAAGTGAAATTCATCTTGTTAATGGAGTTGTGAAGGAGACATATTCTTATATTAATGGAGTTTTTCTATTTATCCTGTCATTAGTTATGTAATTTGTATGTGGTGGTTCTAGTAGGAAAGACCTGTATGTACCAGCTTCTTATAATTGTTATCATTCTGTTTTTAGGAGTTTAGGAGATTGGTGAATTTCATTTTGATTTTGGTCAAAAGAATTCTCAATTTGCTGTTTGTTGTTCTTAGTGTTTTGTAGGTTAAGTCCCTCTTGTCGAAGCTGACCGAAGAGAAAAAACCTGTTGTTCAGCAAAATACCAGGCTTCAGCAAGAACTGGTAATAATTTTATATGGCATATATGCCTCTGATCTCTGTGACTTTTTGATAATCTCTGTGACTTTCTGGTACAGTTAGCAAAATTGATGATCGGTTCTGATGTATTTTTAGCGAGAAATTTATGTACTACTGTATCATTTAGATAGCAGGAAATCATTTGAACCTGGATGATTATCACCTTCCTTTCATGGATATTTTGATTAAAATCATTGAATGAATCTTCAGAGGACGTTGTCTATTGAATTTGCTTATTGAATATCGACGTTTTGTTTCTGTAGGATCAGCTTGACTGCATTCGATGGGGTTCGCCTCTTCTGTCAAACGACAACGTTTCGTTGGATTTAAAAATGAAGATACAAGGTTATTTGCTTATGGAGATTTTTCTTATAATTCTTTTTGTTATGTAACATTGTTAGAAACATTTTTTTCCCTTTCCGTTTCATTTTTTGTTTGGATAAGTATATATTAATTTTCTATCATTTTATATATTATCAAAAAGTTGTATTTTGTATTGAACTTGTGAGATTGTTATATGAAATAAAGTATTAATTACGTCCTTTGATGTTTGTTCCTATTTTTTTTTTTATTAAAAAAAAGATGATTAAGCATAAATAATTAATATAGAAAAATAATGCATAAAAAAATTAATGAGAATATTTTTTATCTACTTAATAATAGACAACGGTGCTAAATTATGTGGTGTATGTATTGTTGTCTATCTCATTATAGACAATGGGGAACTTGTGTTGTCTATATGGATCTTTCAGTTGTCTATCTTGTAATAGACCACGGGGAATAACTGTTGTCTATAGCCGCCCCTAATAGACAACAGGGCCATAGACAACACCATAATTTGATATAGACAACAGGTTTTGGCTGTTGTCTATTGGCAAAATTCTTGTAGTGATCATTCACCTTATTCATCAGACTCTCGAACTCAGATTGATATTCCGCCATTGTTCCTTTCTGCATTAATTTGGCCAACTGGCCTGTATAATCCTCAAATTCAGACGGTCCAAAACGCTCCTTTAACTCGTTGAAGAAAGTTTTGCCAAGTTGATAATTTTTTATTTGTCTTCAACCATTGATACCATTCAGATGCTTTTCCTTCCATATTAAATGCTGCAATTCGTAAATGTTGGGCATCTGGGGTTTCATGGAAATCAAAATTTTCTTGAATTCGAAAAGATCCATCCTTGAGCATCGGTCCCATCAAAACGTGGTAATTCTAGCTTCATGCTACGCGGCTTAAAATTAGTACCTGATTGTTCCGGATTGTCGACAACTGGTTTCTCCCTCCCCTTCAAGATCAGTTTGATCTCATCAATCAAATCTTTAAGCCCTTGATATTTTTGATGCTGAGAAACTGTCAGTTTGTCAAAGTGATCCTGCATCTCCGCAATAGCCAATCCCAATTCCGTCCCTTCTACCATGTTGATTGTTGGAGAGCTGCTCCCCGAAAGATACCTTCACCGGAGTTCGCTCCGATCTCTCAATGAAAGCACCAATGATACAACCTTGTTCCAAGATTATATCTCCGCGATATCCTTGCTCCAAGTAATATTGAAAATTGCCGTAGCAAAAGAAAATATTTATTCTGATAAAAATAAACAAGATACTGCTTAGACTATTTGTAAGTCTTCACAGAACTAATCCTAAGCCAACTAGAATCAGAAATAAAAGGAGTCCTAAATCAACTAAACTAAGAAAATAACAAAAGAAAATTAAACTAAAGAAATAATAAAGAAACAACTAAGTCACTCCCGGAGCTTCCAAGAAGGCTTCCTAATTCTACTTGATCTTCTCAATGTCTCAGACTTCTTCTTCGACTCTATCTTCTGCTTCTCTTCTGAATCATCATCTCCACTCATATCCAACGTATCATAATCCATCAAAATTTTTTGCAAGTTTTAATAATGTGAGCGAACTAGGTTAACATATGACCCTATCTTGGAAATAAATAAAATATTATTAATAAATAAGAATAGAGAAGCTTTCAAAAAAATAGAGAAAAAAATAAAGAGATTGTTTCATAAGGAATAATGTATTTCCATTTTAGTTTTATTTATTAAATCAAATTTTATTATAAATAAAAGGGAGAATACCCAAAATTAGCCAATTTCATAAGACAAAAGTCTTTTTTTAGCCACATATAATAAAAAGGTCTTTTTCTAGTCACTTTACATATTTTGTGACAATTATACCCTTAATGAAATATTGACAAAATTAAAATCTGAAATAATATGTTGACGGTTACACGAATTCAGAATTACTCGTGTTCGTGTGCACGAACGGATATTCACGACATTTTTGTTCGTATTCGTGTGCACGACCGAGTATTCACGACGGTTTCGCTCGTGTTCGTGTGCACGAATTGAATACTTGCGATGGTTTAGTTCGTGTTCGTGTACACAACCAGTATACTACGCTTCTTCTCCGATTTGCTGGAGAGGTTTCAGATGGAGCTCTGACTTTGTCCGATAATGACGACGGCGACGGCTATGTGACAATGACAACGTGCTTAGCGGCGGCTACGCAACATCAATGGGAGAAGAGAGAGAAAGAGAGAGAGAGTGAGAAAGAGTACACCAATGGTGCCGACGACGATGTTCTCGACGACAGTGACGGCTGCTATGGCAGTGCCGGTGGAAGGAGAGGGAGAAGAGAGAGAGTATGGTGGTGACGACGATGTGTTTGGTGGCGTCGCCGGCGGAAGAAGAGGGAGGAGATAGAGTATGGCGGTGACTATTGACGACAATGCGGTGGTGGGGAGAAAAGAGGGAGGAGAGAGAAGGGGGTTGGACAGAGAGAGAGAGGGAGGGGAGAGAGAGAGAGAGCAGATGAAGAAGGTGAGGAGGGAGGGAGAGAGAAAGAGAGTCGGGGGGGTGAGGGAATTGGGGGTTAGGGTTTTTCATTTATTTTTTATTTCAAATATTTCTTTAATTTTAGGTAGTAAGGGTATAATGGGTAGTTTAGGTCTAAAATGGTTAGAAAAAGACTTTTTTATTATATGTGGCTAAAAAAGACTTTTTTATTATGAAAGTGGTTAATTTTGTCTTTGCCCCTAAATAAAAATAGGAAAAAAATAAAGAGATTTTCTTAAGCAAGAAATAAAGGGTTTGGAAGAGTAAAATAATCAAAATTGGTGGAAGAAATGCAATCCACTCGCATGGCGCCTTTTCTCCAAACCTTAAAAATCCCATATTCAAACAAAAACCTTTCTTCCCGCGGCGCCCACTACCCACTACCGACTACCACTACCCACGTATCTACCGCTTATACACTACCCTCTGCGCTTCTTTAATTTGCTGCATTTCCTCAAACCCTAGAGTCTCAAAACTCGATCCTCAAAAATGGAGAAACGCAAAAGAATCGAAAACCCCCACTTGCCGGAACCCATGATCCAACACATACAATCCTACTTGACTCAAAAAGATGCTGCTCGAACCACCCTTCTCTCCAAATCATGGCTCGTCGCCTGGTTAACTCGTCTCGACCTCGTTTTCGACGAGCGCGACTTCGAAAATCGCGATCCAAACGCCTTCGAGGAGTTCGCGGTGAAGACGATTCAAAGGTATAAACACTTGAATCTGAAGATCGATAGCTTCGCACTGCAAACGCAGACTACTCGGAGTATGAGTTTTAGGCCTCTCGCCTGCAAATTGACTGTGGAGGCCTTGAAACTCGGAGCTACTCATCTCAATCTCAAGCTTCGCCACCCTGCGTTCGTTCCCGAAGAGGTACTCAATTCCAAAACCCTTCTCAGTTTATCTCTAAAAGAATGTGAATTCAATGGAGATGGAAGTGTATACTGTCCGCTTCTCAAATCGCTTAGGTTAGAGAATGTGGTTTTGGTGAATAAAGATATGATTAGTGATATAATTTCGTGCTGCGTTTTGATGGAGGAGCTTTCGCTTTCGAATACGAGTATTCCTATACCTGGAAACATAAGTTTTGCAAAACCTACTCATTCTAAGTCTAGAAGGATAGGTTTGAGTGGGAAGAATCACTACGAGCTTTGTAAGCTCAAGCGTTTGTATCTTGAGATGGTGAATGTTGATGACTCGTTTCTCGAAAACTTCGGTTCTAGATTCCCTTGCTTGAATGATCTGAGCCTTGTTAACTGCAATGGCTACAAAGAAATACGTATTTCTAGCGCTTCACTCCGACGTATAAGCCTTGTGCAGAGTAGGGCATTGAGGGCAAAGCTTGATGTTCCAAATCTTGCTAAGTTTAGCTATTCGGGTAAAAGCATACCATCTCTTAGTATTGAAGCAATGGAATGGGAATCTTCTATATCCATAACATGCAATCGCTCTCACACCTATGTTTGGTACATAAGACTGCTAAGGATGCTGAATAAGTTGAGCCAATCCAGAATCTATCTCTCTCTAAGCTTTGCCTTTGGTCAGTATTGGAACACGCCCGATGGCGAAAAGGATTTTGAACTCTCACCCAAGCCGGTAGTAGTGGAGAATTTGACAATCGAAGCACCAGTTAGTTCAAGACATGATCAGTTTCTTGTTGGTTTATTTTGGATCTGTCACCCAAAATTCTTAACTCTCTACTGGCTTCCTCGGGATTCTTGCAAAAATTGGGTGGAAAACAATGAGTCCCTTAATCATGTGTGCAAGCACATGTCCCGGGAAAAAATGAGTATATATGATCGAGACCGTAGTATGCTTGGGAGGTTTGATATTGAAGAAGCAAGCGTGGAAGTGTACGAAGAGGTTCTTACGGAGTGGAAGCCTCTTTTGATGAAGGAGCCTCTTGATGCTCTCATGGCTCCACCAAACAAGAGAAAGGTTTGTTTCGGATTGAAATGGGGGAAAACGGGATTCGCATTCTCTCGAATGTAATGTTTTGTTAGGCTTATTCTTAGACTCTTTTTGTTGGTATGTTATGTTTCATGTGTGTCTGAGTAGGTTTGGAACTGAGATGTTTTTGTCTCTCATTGTGCTTAGAAGTTTTTTTTTGGATTTAACACTTGTTGCTTGTCTAATTCCAGTGAATCAGTTTTATATTTTGTCTCAAGTTCTTCTGAGTTAGAATTTATTAACTTGAACTAGATTCTAGGGTTTTCTGAAAGATTGGAATCTTAGGATTTTCTTGACTAGCCATGTAAATTAGGAAATATGGATTTTGTTCGATAGCTTCATGTATCATTATGCTTAAAACTGTATGTGTTGGTGTGAAGGTTTGTTTCCAATTAAAGCGGTGCATGATGACCATATGAATGTTAGTTTTTTTTTTTTTTTTTTTTTTTTTTTTTTTTTTTTTTTTTTTTAATTATTTTTTTAATATCATTGATGCACAAAAAAATATTACTCCCTCCCTCCCATTATATTAGTCTCATTTGCCATTTTAGTTTGTCACACCTATTAGTCCCATTTCCTAAAATGGCAAAGAATACTTGACCACAATTCACTTTCTCTCATCAGGATTAATAACAACCACACATTTTTCACTCACTCTCCACTCACTTGGTTCATGTGCCGAAAGAAATGGGACTAATATAATGGGACGGAGGGAGTATTATATTTTTTTGAAAGGAAAAATTATTATTATTGTTTTTTATTTTATTTATTTTATTTTATTTTTCATTTTTTAAAAGAGGTTGTTTGTTATATTTCTTTTGCCCTCAATCTTTATATTACATCCGTCCCACCTTATTAGTCTCTTTTGACTTTAGATTTTTCAGGCACGCGTTTTCACCGAAACCTTGTATGGCTTTTAAAATATAAATTTGATTTTTTTTCTTTACGGGATACTACAAGTATCGGGCTATTCTGTAAAAAAAATAATTTAAAATTATATTTTAAAATCCGTACTAGATTTTGGTGGAAACACGTGCCAGAAATTTCAAAAGTCAATAGAGACTAATAAGATGGGTAACCTATACCCTGCCTGCTGAGGCATTGCCTCAGGCCGCTACGATTATGACACGTGGCAACTCAATAAAAAAAATTAAAAAATAAAATTTCCATTTTTAATCAATTTATATGTATTTCAAAAAATACGTATTTTCATTTTTTCTTTAGAGAGTGACGATTGCTGGGTCCCATCAATGTTCCCCTGTGGGTCCCCTTCCGGCATCGAAAGGTCGGCCGCCCGGTGTCGGAGTCGGCTGTACGCCGGCCAATTGTTGTCGGAGTTGGTTCCTTTGTACCCTATCTTCCGATGCGGTTCCGATGATGTAGTCGGCGCCCCGTTTTGGTATTTCGTGAACGAGAGAAGAACAATCCCTGGCATTCGATTTTCGCGCGCGATGAGGCTTCTTGAAGAAGATTACCAAAACCTCAAAATTTAATCTGAAAATGCACGCCTCTTGAACTCTCGCTCTCTCTCTCAAGCGATTCAACACAGTAATCTCAAACCTCCGCTTTTCCTCCGTCGACTGCTCCGGCTGCCGTCTCCGATCGCATTTTCACCGTCGTTCTATCTTGAACAATCTCAAGCTCAGGTGAGCTCCTAAATCTTTCTTTAAAATCGTATTTTTTGGTTCCCCTCTTTCATTCGCCTATTTACGTTGCTCATGTTCTCTGTCTTTTATGTTTTCCTCCATCGCTAGTATTTTTGTGCAATTAGTTCGTTGTAGCATTTTTACAAACAATTGATGGGCATGGGCTGTACAATTATATCAAAGAAGATTTTCTTCTGTTATATTCCTTCATTTTTAACGTTGTTCTCTTTATGTGGGTTTAGATTTTTGTACTCTAATAGGAGTTGTGTGATTAACGTATTGAATTTTATTAGCACCATAATTGTGAGAATTGAGTTAAAGTAGCATATTTCATTCTATGAGCAAGTTCAACCTATCGAATTGAATAATTTGGACAAATGCAGCAAACAAGCCATTTCGTACTGATTTTCCAGAAATTTCAAGCAATTCTTTTGCATATTTCATTTCTAGTCCTCTTATATCCCTGTGATTTGCTTTTCTAAGTAAGATAAAATAATTTGTTGGTAGGTTCTTTTACTGCTATATTTTGATTTTATCAAACCACTTGTTCTTGCGGTATTGATGTCTCAAATGCAATTACTTGCTATGTGGTTCGAGTTTCCCAGTCAAAGTTTACTTTCTTATTTTCTATACCGTTATAGTTTACTTTCATAATTGTTTACTTTCTTATTTGCTAACTGTCTTATGATTTTGAGGTGGTTGTTGGTTTGGGCAATATTCAATATTTTGTGCTTTATATTGTGATTAGTGGGGTGTTTTAATTCTTATGAGTTAGGTCGGGCAATTATGAACTCTCGATTTAGTCAAAGTAATTTTGCGGATGTTAGTGTTGCTTGTGTTTTATAGTGATTTGGTTTCAAAATGATATTGTACACAAATTTTAGCAAAACACAATTAACACTTCAGCTATTGCTCTTTAGGCATTTACAAACTTCTATGGGTGGTTGTGATGATGGATCTCCTTACATTCATACTGCTCATTCATTACCATTATGTCGGCTACAAGAACTTGCACTTTTGAGACCAATCTTCCACCCTCACCTTTGGACCAAATATTAGTGAGACAAATACATTTAGTTGAAGGATTCCTTCACTTGTTGCCTCGTATAAGCACTTTTGTTTGAAATTTTAATGCCAAACTGTAGTCATGGACTCGATTGTTGAAGTGTTTTGTGGCAGATTTGACAACACCCCGTACAACATGTAACGAAGATTATCAGTTTTTAGAAGACATCAACAAAACTAAACAACGATGCAATGAAATATGGACTTGTCGTTGTTGTCATAAATAAAGCAGTAGATGCGACTGTGAATGGTGAGGAATATAGCCATTATCCTACACTATGTATTTTTACTTCTAGGAGGAAGGTCCGTGCTGCACGGGGATTGTCATGGTCTAGTTATGTTAGTTCTATTCTGTTCATGTCAAGAGATGATGAAATTCTTCTTGATGATTCGAATTAGAAGTGTTTTGCAGGTCGTCTTCGGTCCTCATCTACAGGTGGTGTCACTGAGCGTGTAATCACTAGATATGTGATATATGGTTTCTGATTTCATGTCGAAATAGATATCAATTATTTATGTATGAGGCAATTTATTTGCTTAAACATGCAGTCCACTCATTTAACATTGATTTCCAGCATTTAACTTGAAATGTATTATTTAATTTTAGCTACGGTATTACCATTTACTGAAGTTTTAATTATTTCTTTGAACACTTTAGCATGTTATATATATATATATATATATATATATATATATATATATATATATATATATATATATAGCGGAGAGATCACATACAAAAGACAAGTTCTGTAAGAAATGAGAAATGATCTGGACCATTGATCTGTGTGATCTACGGTGTAGATTAACTTGTGCATTATGATTTTACTAAAATGCATTATGATTGTATAGATAATGCATTATAATGCACTGTGCATTATAATTATGTGCATCATGCATTATAATTATATGCATAAAATGCATCATTTTTTATTTTTTACGATAATCCTATTTTGTACAGGATCTCACCCCTATATATATATATATATATATATATATATATAGCGGAGAGATCACATACAAAAGACAGGTTCTGTAAGAAATGATAAATGATCTGGACCATTGATCTCTGTGATCTACGGTGTAGATTAACTGATGCATTATGATTTTACTAAAATGCATTATGATTGTATAGCTAGATAATGCATTATAATGCATTGTGCATTATAATTATGTGCATCATGCATTATAATTATATGCATGAAATGCATCATTTTTTATTTTTTACGATAATCCTATTTTGTACAGGATCTCACCCATATATATATATATATATATATATATATATATATATATATATATATATATATATATATATATATATATATATTTATTTATTTATTTATGTTTGATTTATGATTTAATTTGATAGTATTTCATGAAATTTTAGTGCAGTGCATGCCAGATTTCAACTAAATCACTAAAAAATCGAGTCATTTTGGTCGTAATTATCTACCATTGGCTATACTATAAAGATGAATGATATATCACACCCCTAACTGTGAATATTTCCCGGTGGGATGATAACATTTCAACTCGATATATTCGTAATCGTTTTCTAATTTTGAATGTAGTTAGTTTATGTCAAAATTCAACGTAAATCACTTTATAGTATGACATATTTGTGGATTGCTACGTAAAAAATAAACATACGCAAAGCTGAGAGTAACGTTAAATCGTGAGTTGATACTAACGACTAACATACATCGGAAGATTAATTCACACAACTGTTGGGAACCCCTTTGCAGTTCGATTTTGATGATGTTTATCGAAACCACACTTAGGCATATTTTACTTGTTTAGGGTCAAGGCCGATAGATCGACCTGCTACCTGTTAGTGCAGGTCGATGCTCTCTAAATGTTTTAATGCAAGTTCGATCCACCCTGTAAGAGAAAGGTCGATGTAACGACCTGCCTCATTCGGATCGAGCTGGCTATCTACCTGTCTATCGACCTTCCTTATCAAGCTTCCAGCCTGCATTGCCTTAGAAGATTTCAAGAGCTGGATTTCAATATCAAGGTCGATGCTCCGCCTTCATGGAGCATCACGACCTGATCCTTGCCACGTGGTGTGCCAGCAAGGACGAATCTTCCCAACGGCTAGAAGTGAGTCAGCTTCCAACGGCTAGTGCCACGTCAGCCTGACTCCAACGGCTAGTTTTTCAAAACTGCCTATAAATACTTCAAGCCATATCGGATTCAAGCAAGGGAAACTCAAGCTATCAACGCCATATCTCTGCCCAAAACCTCTCTCAAGTTCATATCCATTCAAGTGTTCGAAATTCGATTAGTTTCCCAAACACTTGATGAAGAGAGGTTTCCGATTCCGATAAACACCACAACGACGAAGCGTTCACTGCTGCTTGTCGTTGGTTCAACAACTTCTTCTCCGACTAGTTCGAAGTTAGAAAGTTTTTTTGTGTTCTTCGCCATTATAGAGTTTAGTCAAGCTCTGTAATTAGCGTAAGGTTGTCTGTACGTTTCAGTACGAAAGGTTGTAAGGGTCACGACCCAAAACTCGTGTCTAGATATTTTCAGGTTAGATTGTATCTAGAACTGATACTCAGTCAGTATAAATAAGAGAGAGGTTGAATCCAAAGGTAAAGGGATTCTTAGGTCGAGTCGACCTAACGTGGACGTAGGAGGGTTTCTCCGAACCACGCTATATCGCGGTGTCTCTCTCTCTCTCTCTTTATTTATCGCCCTTATATTTTCTTATCAAACTGACGAGCATCAACCTGCATATCACGCATCAACCTTCTATCTGTTTTCAGCCTTAAGATTTTTCAAAGAGTAAATCAACCTCCACCAAATTCCGCATTAACAACAGTTTGATAAATCAAGCTTGATACCATACGAGCTTGATAGATCAAACTGCCTCTGATAAAGATCAACCTTGACAATCGACCTTTAGATCGACCTGATTTTCAAAAGTCAAAAACGGTTGGTTATTGGTGTATTCCCCCCCCCCCCCCCCCCATACACCAATTACTCTTTCCCGGGACCAACAAGTGGTATTAGAGCAGTGGTTCTTTTGACCGCTGCTTTGCATACTAAAAGTTCTTTATCAAACTTTTGGTCATTTTGAACCGATCCTTTAGAAAAATCTTTTTCATTCACGCATATCATATTATTCTGCAATGGAAGCTTCTCTTCTCAGGGTATGTGAAGACTTCTCCATTCAAGGCTATGAAGACTGGAGTTTCCGAATCAAGATGTGTCTCAAGGCACATCACGTCCTCATGTGGGATATCATCGAGAATGGACCCTCCCCCATTTATGCAGCGAAGATTATTGTGGATGGAACATCCCTCGGGGAGGCTACATACGAGAAAGTCCTCAAAAATCCTCGCGACTACACAACCGAGGAAAGGAAGGAGGCCAGCCTCGATGATTATGCAAAGGGACTCATCTCCAGCACCGTGAAGGGCGTCTACCTGGCCAAGATCCGAAATCTTGAAACGGCCAAAGAAATGTGGGACACCCTCCGGTCCATCAGCCTTGGCTCAGAGGAAATGAAGGAGAACAAGCTGTCTATGGCGTGCAGCAAGTTCGATGACTTCAAAATGGTTTCGGGAGAAACCATAGAAGCAATGAAAATTCGCTTCACCGAGATTATTCTCGAAGTCGCTGCAATCAACCCATACAAATATACGCAGCGCGAGAAGAATCTTAAAGTGATACGTGCCCTTCTCGCATATTGGCACGTATACGCCGCCATGCATCCAGCCCGATCGGATTTCAACTCCCTCACCACTGAAGATCTTTTCGACATTCTTGTCGGAAATGAATATGAGATGATCCGCATCCATGGATCAACACAGCCTTCCACCAGCAAGAAGGCTGATGAAAAGAACAAGGAGGTAGCTTTCAAGGCCGACTCAGCCTCAGCTGCTACCCCAAGTCCGATTGACGAATCCATCGTCAAGAAGTTCGAGAAGATGACTCTCGACTATGCTCTAGCTGCTAGGAGAAATGAGAAGCTCCAAGGGAAGGTTGTCAAATACAAAAAGTTCTATCGTGACAACAAACGAAACTTCTCAAACTGCAACCACGACCGCCCTGACAAAAAGGGAGAAGGTAAACCCTCAACCTTCAATTCTTCTAACACACCCGAGGGTGGTTGTTTTAATTGTGGCAGGCCAGGTCACTACAAGACCGACTGCCCGGATCTTACCAAGGCCGAGAGAGACGAGCTCCGTGCAAAGCGCGATAAGAAGCTCAAAGATCAACGAGCTGCAATGATCGCCGAAGAAACAAAGGAAGCTCACCTCTCTGACAGCTCGTCAAGTGATGACGAAGGTTACATCGCTTTCGACGAAAGTGATGATGAAGAATGTTTCGTTGGAGAGCACCAACAAAAAACGAGGGATCTTCAAAGGTAGATCTTCAACCCATTTCACTTTCTTTTTCTGACGATGATTGTGCAGAAGATGGTGATGAAGACCTATCCGAGGCTGTGTCTTGGGAAGAAATCAAGAAACAGCTGGATGACTATGCCGACCTTGTGGAAACACTCAAAGAGGTCGTTGAAGATAATGCTGAGCTTATGGACAAAAATGAAAAATACAAGCTAGCATTAGAAGAAAGATTCTCTCCCTACGATGAAGAAAAGGAAAGGAGATTGATGCCCTAAAGTCAAAGGTTGAAGAATTGACTTTACGGGTCAAGGAGTTCGATACCAGGGAGCTCGAGAAGGACGAGTCCCTCAAGACCAAAGATGCCGAAATACACAGCCTTACCTCAAAATTGGTTGACTTGGTAATTCGACACGAACTCCTCGTGAAAAAGGAAGAAAAACTTCAACTCACCTTGAGTCAGTTGAAGAAAAGCGGAAAGAAATTAGAAGAGGTCCAATCCATGCAACGCAATCCGCACGATCACTCTGGTATTGGATTTAAGGGAAAACCCAAGGAAAGCAAGGACAAAGACTGCGAGATCACGTTCGTGAAAGCGCAGTCGAAGTCAAAGAGTGTTCGGAAAGCTCATCAAGCTCTTCCAGATAAGATGGTCCAGCTGAAGAATCCAGTTCGACAGCCCCAAGCCATCCTTGTAAAGCAACACAAGAAGGAACAGCCTGTTCCTCAAAAGAAACATCGTCGACCTGCCCCCTCACATCAAAAGCAGGTTGTCCATCCAGGGCGATACCAAGGCCAATACTATCAAAGGCCGTATCACCCTCAGTTCTTCTATCCTGCTCATCAAGGTTGTCACTGCCACTATTCTCAACAGTCGAACTTCCAAGACTGGCAGTATCAATCTGGCTTTCATGATGAGCAGTTCTATCAGCCTCGCCATTCACGCTCAAAGAAATCCAAGGCTCCCAAGCCCAAGACTGCCACTGCCTCGTCCTCAGCCTCGGATAGAAGCAGACCGGCAAAACAAATTTGGGTCCCAAAGGCCGTTCCCGCAACCGATGTAGCACCCAATCTCAAGTGGGTTGCTAAGTTTAACTAATTGCAGGTCGGGAAGGCTCAAAGAAGGAGCCAAGCAGCTCGTGGAGATGTATGGATCATTGATAGTGGATGCTCAAAGCACATGACGTGTGACAAAACGCTACTATCAAACTATCAAGAACGAGACGGGCCACTTGTGACCTTTGGAGGAAATTCTAAGGGACTAACAAGAGGCCAGGGCGATCTAAAAGTTGGTAAAACAACTATTTCTAACGTCTCTTATGTTGAAGGTCTTAATCATAACCTATTCTCTGTGTCGCAATTCTGCTCGAGTGGTAAACGAGTAGAATTCACCGCTAACAAATGTCTCGTGAAAAATGAGGAAGGAGAAACACTTCTTACCGGAATTTTGCAGGATAGACTCTATATTGTTCAATGGACAGATTGGATAGAGACCTGCCTGGTTACAAAGGCTGATTCCGAGACAAGCTGGCTATGGCACAAGAGGTTGAGTCACTTGAACTTCAAGGCCATCAACAAGCTCGCACGCAACAAGCTGGTGAACGACCTGCCAGATCAAGTCTTCGATCTTGATCATATTTGCAAAGTCTATCAAGCTGGAAAGCAAACAAGATCATCCTTTCCAAGTGTGACGGCTCAAGCTTCAAATCGAATTCTTGAGCTTCTCCATCTCGACCTCTTTGGTCCAGTCACTCCCTTGAGTATAAACGGTAGAAAATAGGCTCTCGTTATTATAGATGATTATTCTAGATTTGCGTGGGTTATTTTCATGTACAAAAAGAAGGAGACATTGGAGAAGCTACCTGCGTTGCTGAGCAAACTGTGCAATCAAAAGGAGAAATCCATTATCTCCATTCGATCTGATTGAGGCACCGAATTTATCAATGCGATGATCGAAGAATATTGCACAAAGAGTGGAATTCATCATCAAACTTCAGCTGCACGCACACCTCAACAAAACGGCGTAGTGGAACGCCGTAACAGGTCGCTGAAGGAAGCAGCTCGTACCATGTTGGATGAAACCAACCTTCCAAAGAAGTTTTGGGCAGAGGCCGTTAACACTGCCTGCTATACCCAAAACAGGTCGATCATCACTACCCGACATGGAAAGACTCCATACGAGCTGTGGAACAACAAGCTCCCCAGGTTAAAGTATTTTAAAGCTTTTGGGTGCTTGTGTTACATTCATAACCATGGGAAATCTCAATTAAAGACTTTGATAGCAAGGCCGATCCAGGAGTATTTTTAGGATACTCAGAGGTTAGCAAAGCTTATAAAGTTTTTAATAAGAAAACCCTAGTTGTGGAGGTAACACCTCATGTTGTGTTTGATGAATCTACTTGTCTGTACAAAGAAATAAGTACAGGTCCAGAACAGCCCACTGCTACCAGGCCGTCTAACTCCCCCATTGACGACCTGCTAGTATGGACCCCAAATGATTTGGAGGAAGAGAATCAATCTGATCCGAAGGTCACACAGCAAGGGGGAAGTGATGCAAATGATACTTCGAGCTGTAATACATCAGCCGGACTTAACCAGGCTGATCCCCCTCCCTCAGTCCCCCAGACTGATACTGTCCACGACCTTACATCCCAAATCGAGCAGCTCGATAGCACTATGGAGCAGCTCAACATCCAGGCCGAACAGTAGCTTGATCAACAGCCCGAGCAACAGCACGTGCCCACTGATCAACCTTCATCTCATCCGGAGTTTGATGAACCCATTAATGAGCCCGAGCCAATCATTTCAAATGAAGAAAGAGCTCGACGCAGACGTTGGATCGATGCTCATCCAAAAGAACTCATTGTTGGGAACCCAAACCAAGGAGTGCGTACAAGAAGGACGATTGGTGAAAGCACGCTACTAAGCTGCTATCTCTCTCGAATTGAGCCCAAAGATGCAATTGAAGCTCTTCGTGATGCTGACTGGATTCAAGCCATGCAAGAAGAACTCAATGAATTCAAGAGAAATGAAGTATGGTCTCTAGTTGATCGTCCTTATCATCAGGGCGTCATTGGAGTCAAATGGGTCTACAAAAACAAGAGAGATGAATCTGGAGAAGTTGTCAGGAATAAAGCCCGATTGGTAGCAAAGGGTTACTGTCAACAAGAGGGAATCGACTATGATGAGACGTTTGCCCCCGTTGCAAGATTAGAAGCTATAAGGCTGTTTCTAGCTTATGCCGCTCATCAACGATTCAAAGTCTACCAGATGGATGTTAAAAGTGCGTTCCTCAACGGCGTTCTCGAAGAGGAAGTCTATGTGGAACAGCCTCCTGGATTCGAGGAGGGTGATTCAAGCAAAGTCTACAAACTGCACAAGGCCGTCTACGGTCTTAAGCAAGCTCCTCGAGCTTGGTATGAGACGCTATCATCCTTCCTCATCGAATCAGGATTCAAGCGTGGTTCAGTCGACAAGACGCTATTCACTATCAAAGTGAATGAACATATCCTTTTAGTACAAATTTATGTTGATGATATTATTTTTGGATCTAAATCTCCCATTTTGTGCGAAAAATTTGGTAACCTCATGACCGAAAAATATAAAATGTCTATGATGGGGGAAATGAATTTCTTTCTAGGGTTGCAGGTCAAGCAGTCCGATGAAGGAATCTTCATTAGCCAAACAAAGTACGCACACGAGCTGGTCGACAAGTTTGGTGTAAAAGACAGCAAGCCTGTTAAAATACCGATGCTCTCTGGTGGGAAGATCGACCCCGATCCCGAAGGAAAACCTGCCAACATAACTCAGTACAGGGGTATCATTGGTTCATTACTTTATTTAACTGCTAGTCGACCTAATATCACTTTTGCAGTTGGAGTGTGTGCTCGATTTCAAGCTAATCCGAAGGAATCCCACTTGGAAGCAGCCAAGAAAATTCTTCGTTACATCAAAGGAACCACAAATTTAGGTCTTTGGTATCCTTGTGATGATAATTTGCAGCTTACAGGTTATTCAGATTCTGATCATGCAGGGTGCAAGCTCGATAGGAAATCTACCTCGGGTACTTGCCATTTTCTCGGAAACAAGCTGATTTCTTGGTTTTCAAAGAAACAAACTTCAGTAGCCACCTCCACCACAGAGGCCGAGTACATGGCCGCAGGGAGTTGTTGTGCACAAATCTTGTGGATCAAACAACAACTTAAGGATTATGAAGTTGAAGTCAGTGAAGTGCCTATATTCTGCGACAGCTCGAGTGCCATCGCCATTACTCAGAATCCAGTTCTTCATTCAAGATGCAAACACGTGGATATTCGACATCACTTTATTCGTGATCACGTGGAAAAGAAGAACGTGGTTATTGAGAAGATACACACTGACATTCAACGAGCTGATATTCTAACCAAACCCCTAGCCGAAGAAAGATTCAAAATGCTATGTGGAAAGCTAGGGTTATTGAATGTTGAGTCATCAGGCCGATCGTAAGCCTACAGGCCGTCATTCCCTCAACAGCCTGCCACCTCCTTCAAAAGTTTGTTCGGAATCAACAATCCGGACGAACAGGCCGATATTAAGGGGGAACAGGCCGTCAACTACTCAACAGGCCGTTACCATTTGAACAGGGAGTTACTATTTGAACAGGTCGTTTGTCAGGCCGTTACCTTCAAACAGGCCGATCGCGACGACGACTTGCCATGTTCCGATGCAGCTTTGTAGAGTTGCCGTTCGTGATGTAGAGATGGCAAATAGTAACAGCCTTTTTCAAAATAGATGAGTCAGCCATCGCCTTGTATCCCTTCCTACAGGCCGATTCAAATGACAGACCGTTCTCGATCAACAGGCCGTGTCCGTCAACAGGCCGTTTCCATCAACAGGCCGTCGACTTTTCAACAGATCGACCTGTGTTCCTCAATTGAGGGGGAACACTTGCCCAAAATGATCCATCATTTGAGGGGGAACAAAGGCCGATATAATAAGTCCAGGCCGTTTATTTCGCCAGGCCGATATCACATGTCCAGGGCCTTTATTTCGCTAGGCCGATGTCTTCCCCCAGGCCGTCAACTTCGACAGGCCGTTCACTGCCACAAGGCCGATATCATCAGGCCGATATCAACCTGAATGCAACTGCATTTATGAAGGAAGAATCAAAAGGGCAGTATCACCCTTTTGTCTTATGACTTCTTTAATACGCATTGAATTCTTCATTTATTGTTGATATTTATTTCTCAATGCTTTACATTATTTAAGGGTCTGCTAATTTGCAGAAAATAAGGAAAAAGGGAGTAATGATTACCATTTTTGCAACACATCTAGTCAAGTGTCAAGTTTTGACACATTGACCGAGATTTCATTTAATTCCCTGCTGTCACTCTGAAAAAGTGCAGTTATTCGCACGTTCTATTTCAACTCACGCGCGGATGTGAACCGCTTCACATTCCACGCGCTTAAATCGTGCGGACGTGATGAAATTTGAAAACTTTAACCCTTTCCAATTCGAACGATCTCAACCGTTTGAATTTTCTATATATATCATGCAGTTTCTTCACGAAAACATTACTTACCTTCTTCATACTTCTCTGCAAAACCTAGTTTTCATTTTCTGCAAAAACTAAACTGCCGCAGTCGTGTTATTTGTTTTTCTGCTTTCTCACTCTCTGCATCAAATCACACGCCGTGGTTTGTGTTCTTTTCACCGATTATGCTTTAATTTTCTGTCAAGTTCTTCACTGTTTTTATTTTCTAATCTTTCTCGAAAACTTGCAGGAAAAACAACAATGGCAGAAAAAGTTTCAACCTCCGGTCGAAAGGAATTGCAGTGGTCAGAAATTGAGGACTACTTGACCGCTCGCATCAAATTCGAGCCTTACATGGTGCGCGAAAACTACGGTTTTCGCGATCTTGATTCCATGTTCGCCCTGGTGGAGACGTGCTTTCCCTTCCATCAGATTATCTCCCACCGGCCGGCGAAGAGTCTTCCCAAGCTAGTGGGTGCCTTCTTCTACAACTGGAACGAGGGCGAGTCCGTGTCTTCCCACACCGTCTCCCTCGGAACCCAGAAGGCCATGGTTGTTTCACTAAAAAGTGTTCGCAATAGACGAAATCTATCGTAGCACTAGCAAGTAAAACCTAAGTATCGAATCTCAAGGAAAACTTAACAGGGCAATTAATTATGTAGTAAAAATCTAATCTAAGAAAGCAAGTAAAGAATATTTTGGGGTTTTTGTTTTTAAATCCTAGGCAAATAAAATAAATCAAAGCAAGTAAATAAAAGCAAGTAAATAACTAATCTAGAACTCAAGAAATAAATCTAAGAATTAAACTAGAAGAAAGCAATAAATCTACCTAGGCAAGAATCGAAAAGAAAGCAATAAAGAAAGCAACGAAGGAATCGAAAGCAAAGAAAGAAGCATAAATAAATCTAGACATGATGAATTGAAATCTGGAAATTAAAAGCAAATTAATCTAACTTGAAAACTTTGAAAAACGAAAGAGAATTGAAAGCAAGAAAACGAATCTAAACTTTAAACTTGAAATCGAAAGAACGAAATTAAACTAAGGAATGTAAACGGAGCAATTAAGAAAACGAATCTAAAACGAAAGCAAGCAATTAAAACGAATAAACGAAAGCAATAAAAGAACTTACGAAAATTGAGACGAAGAACGAAGAACTTGAATTAAATAAACGTCTTGAATTAAATTGCAATAAACGAAGAACGAATCCGGATCCGAACAATAGAAAGCTAAACTAAAGTATTTGAATCTGAAAACTAAAGCTAAACAATGATAAAAGATGATACAAATTCGTGTACAAGGATGATATATATATACTAGGTAAAAACCTAGATAAATAAGGAAAGGATAGCTGGCCGGAGCGTTGGACGGTCGTCCAACGTACGTTGGACGCTCGTCCAACGTCGCACTCGCTCGCTTCTTCAATTTCTACTCTGGACGCTCGTCCACAGCATCAGCGCGCTCATCCAGAGTACTCTGGACGGTCGTCCAGAGCCTTGGACGATCGTCCAGCGTCGTGCTCGTTCCAAACTTGATATTTCCTCAATTTTTCACCTTTTTCAAGCCGTTTCCTTCCGTTTCTTCCACCTAACGATCCTACACGAACCAAACTCCAAACAACCAAATCATAGCAAAATACAAACGAAAGAGACGCAAAACATAATGAAACGGACTCGAAAACACTACGAAAATCCTAACATTTACACACCAATCAATGGTCACCATCAACGCAGTGAAGGCTGCTTTTGGCATTGGGGAAGGAGGGGCGATGCAGCTCTTGGAAATTTCTCGAGACCAACTGCAGCAGGTTGCAGACCGTGTCTTGATTGAGCAAAGGCAGTACGTATCGATATCCTTCAAGAGGAACGAGCTGCGCCCCAAATACCGCCTTCTGATGGACTTCGTGCAGAAGTGCTTTTTAGGGCACATCGGGAATTACGACCAGGTCACCCCATTCAAATTTCAATTAATGGAGGCCGTAATCCTCGACCTGCCCATTATTTGGGCCAAATTGTTGGTCTCCCTGCTCTGGGAAGAAGCCAGGCAGATAGTCTGCGAGTCAGAGGGAGAGGCCGTAGTGAAAGTGTCTCTCCACAACGAGAAAAGGCCGATTCGCCTTGGGTCGAAGGCCACCTGCATTATCATTTCCTACTTCAAGAACAGGAAATGGTCCAATGAGCCGGCCTTCCCCCCTCTGTTTATTCCAAAAGATCTCCACCAACTGGAGATGGCGATTGGGGTTGCGCCACAAAATTATTACAACTCCCCAGACAGCGTCAGGGTGCACCTCGCCAAGACCGGCGAATCCAAGGTCGGTTGGAGGATTCCAGATCGACCCGTTCAAAAGAAGAGGAAGGCCGATGTCGACCTGGTTCCCTCTCGCCCTGCCAAGAAGGCACCACCTGTGAAGAAGACTCCTCCACGGAGGTCGCAGTCGGCCTCCGGTGATCCGCCCAGGCCGCTTCACAAGATTCTCCCTCTGGATTTCGAGGTATCTACACCTCCTCACAGGGAGCCTTCACCCTCTCCATCGCCCTCTCATTCAGCCGAACGGACTCCATCTCCAGTCCGTTCCGCCGCCGAGCCATCCGCCTCGAAGCAACGCCCTGCATCTTCTCAGCAGGTCGTTCCCTCCCCAGTGAGGTCCCCCCCAGTCCAACGAGCTGGATCTGTTGAGATCCAGGATCTCACTGCTGAAGATTCTCAGTCTTCCCCCCTTCGGGATGTGCCCGTGGAGGAAGACGTCGTGCTGCCGATCCAGCCATTCTTTGAGCAGCCGATGTCTGCTGCTCACTCCCAGGTCGCCGCCATGAAGGCCGAGGCCAGGCTGAAGGTCATCGACCTGATGCCGGGGATAGCTCAACTCCCGAAGTCCCTCGACCTCGCTACTCGCCTCCAGTTCTATCTGGTTTGTAAGTCGAGTTATTATTTCGTTTTTGAGGCCTTGCTACAGGTCGTTACCCTTAACGACCTGAAGGTCGAGGAGTTGGCGCTGGAAGCGGAGTTTGGCTTCTACAGTGTGGAGGATGCGGCTTCAAATTTTCAATCTCTAGTGCTGCGCCGCATGAAGGTCGAGGCCAAGGTTCTGGGTATCGACCTTCGCCCTCTCTACACTGTCTCTCGCGCCTCTCGCGCCCTATTCAACTCCGCTGCCGATGTTGGAGACGAGTTTGAGGTGATTCAAACTCCGGAGCAATCGCCACCCAGGAATGAGGGTGGTGATCAGCTTCTTGAGGCTGCTGCTCCGTCTCCCAAAATTTCGAAGGTTGATGTGGAGGTGGTACTCGATACCATATCTGCCAAGCTCGAGTCCATCATCATCAGCCTTCCCGAGCAAATCAAGCAGGCCGTAGCAGAGGCCCGGGTCAATATTTTGAACGATGCCAAGACCCAGGCCGATGAAGCTGCCAGGGAGCGAGTCACGGACTTCGCTGTCAATCTCTTGAAGGAGTATACTGACAAGCTCCTACCGGCCCAGCTCATTGCAAATAGGATGGCGTCCCTCGATGAGATCGGGGAAGTAAAGGAGGACATTGCCAAGGTTGATCAGCGTGTGTCTTCCTTGACCTCGTCAATCTCAACCTCGGCATCGGCCTCCAACGATCAAATCAACGCCATCCACGGCACTCTCTCCTCTCTTCTCAATGGCCAACAGGAGTTGAGGGATGCCGTGTCCAAGCTGCAAGAGGAGGATGCAACTCTTCTTTCCCTAATCAAAGCCCTGACTGATGATGTCGAAAAGGGGGAAGAAGAAAGAGCAGCCGCTGCCGCTTCAAGGAAGAAGAGAACAGGCAAACCGAAATCTTCTTCATCTTCCTTGGCTCCTCCTCCTCCGCCGCCGCCCAAATCTCAAGTTCTCAAGGCCGCCGCCTCCAAGGCCGTCTCCTCCCAGGACGACCCCATGGCTTCTGCCTCTGCTGCCCAGGCCGCCGCCTCCAAAGCTCGTCTGGCAAGAGAGGCTGCGCTTATTGAAGCCATGCTTTTGGCCGGTGTGACCCCGGATCAGTCCGTTGATCCTGAAGAGCAGAAGCGCTTCGTTGCCAAGCGCCGGGCTGATGAAGCAAGGAAGAAGAGGGAGATGGACTGGATCAGCCTGTCCACCCTCGTTTTGAATGCTGAAGTCCAGCAGTAGGCCGTCGAGTGGCTCGACGAAAGGCAGAACAACCTGCTGCGGGAGCTCAATAGTTGCTTCATCCTCCTGCACTACTGGATCCAGGACCCCTCCCTCCCTGCCGACGCCGATGACGCCTATGCAGCTTACATGCTCAAATTCCCTTACCAAGACTTCATTGGTGAGCTTCGGAAGAAAGCTGCAGAGGCCGGTGCGATGATAAGGGTCCCAGCAAAGCAATACTTTACGCCCTTGTTTCTTGGTGATTCGGGGTACTTGGATTACTCCCGAGTCGACCAATACATCGCACAGACCGCCATCGGACTGAATGTCAACGTGTCAAATTCCGATCCCGACTATTGCCGAATTAGGGATGGAATTTACGCGAGTATGAAGTCGAAGTCAAGGGAGCAGGTCCAGGAGGAGAGAATTGCAGCCCGTGCCAAGCTGCAGCAGATGTAGTTAGATGATTTTGTAATTTTGTTATTCATTTATGCTCTCAGCCTGTTTTGTAAATTCTCCATGTATTTTGCTATCGAGCTTAATGAAGCAAAAATCATCTTTCGTCCTGACGACAATATCTCTTTGTCCAGGCATCTGCCTTTACTGCTTTATTTACTTTGCTTTATTATCTGCCTCTTATAATTCCTTATCAACCTCCATGGTTATCGATCTTTCATTGTTTTAAATCTTAGGAATTATTTGTAAAGTGTTGGGTTTCAACATCATCAAAAAGGGGGAAATTGTTGGGAACCCCTTTGCAGTTCGATTTTGATGATGTTTATCGAAACCACACTTAGGCATATTTTACTTGTTTAGGGTCAAGGCCGATAGATCGACCTGCTACCTGTTAGTGCAGGTCGATGCTCTCTAAATGTTTTAATGCAAGTTCGATCCACCCTGTAAGAGAAAGGTCGATGTATCGACCTGCCTCATTCGGATCGAGCTGGCTATCTACCTGTCTATCGACCTTCCTTATCAAGCTTCCAGCCTGCATTGCCTTAGAAGATTTCAAGAGCTGGATTTCAATATCAAGGTCGATGCTCCGCCTTCATGGAGCATCACGACCTGATCCTTGCCACGTGGTGTGCCAGCAAGGACGAATCTTCCCAACGGCTAGAAGTGAGTCAGCTTCCAACGGCTAGTGCCACGTCAGCCTGACTCCAACGGCTAGTTTTTCAAAACTGCCTATAAATACTTCAAGCCATATCGGATTCAAGCAAGGGAAACTCAAGCTATCAACGCCATATCTCTGCCCAAAACCTCTCTCAAGTTCATATCCATTCAAGTGTTCGAAATTCGATTAGTTTCCCAAACACTTGACGAAGAGAGGTTTCCGATTCCGATAAACACCACAACGACGAAGCGTTCACTGCTGCTTGTCGTTGGTTCAACAACTTCTTCTCCGACTAGTTCGAAGTTAGAAAGTTTGTTTGTGTTCTTCGCCATTATAGAGTTTAGTCAAGCTCTGTAATTAGCGTAAGGTTGTCTGTACGTTTCAGTACGAAAGGTTGTAAGGGTCACGACCCAAAACTCGTGTCTAGATATTTTCAGGTTAGATTGTATCTAGAACTGATACTCAGTTATAAATAAGAGAGAGGTTGAATCCAAAGGTAAAGGGATTCTCAGGTCGAGTCGACCTGACGTGTACGTAGGAGGGTTTCTCCGAACCACGCTATATCGCGGTGTCTCTCTCTCTCTCTCTCTTTATTTATCGCCCTTATATTTTCTTATCAAACTGACGAGCATCAACCTGCATATCACGCATCAACCTTCTATCTGTTTTCAGCCTTAAGATTTTTCAAAGAGTAAATCAACCTCCACCAACTTCCGCATTAACAACAGTTTGATAAATCAAGCTTGATACCATACGAGCTTGATAGATCAAACTGCCTCTGATAAAGATCGACCTTGACAATCGACCTTTAGATCGACCTGATTTTCAAAAGTCAAAAACGGTTGGTTATTGGTGTATTCCCCCCCCCCCCCCCCCCCATACACCAATTACTCTTTCCCGGGACCAACAACAACCGTTATAATTTTTCACAAGTAAAAACTTATGTGTGCCTCACGGCTCAAAATGTTTGAACTACAATCCCCAACCCATTTCTCCTAGAACGAAATCGAGAAACATATATAAATTTGTCCTAAACTACATGTTGACTCATGTAAGCTACAAAAGAACGCAGATCAATCGGTTTATACGATTGATCAACATATGTTGTCTGTTTTCACACTCGCCTATCTAGCATTAGACATTGGTGGTACTTCACTTTGACACATTATTCAAATTTCAACTAGGTAGAGTAATAATTAGAATAATACTTATCTATATTTATTATCTATTATAAAAGTGTCTTGTGTGACAAATTTTAGTTTACCTATTTTATCCCTATAATAAAGTTTAGTTTAAGGTCAATATTGTAATATCATATTATTATACATGGATTTAAAGATAAAGTATAAATTAGTAAAAACTGATAATATAATAATTCTAATATTCAATTGACTTCGTGTAAGTAATATTAGAAGTACATATATACTAAGACAACTTCAATTCTACTTCTAATCAAATTTCCTAAAAAAATAAATTATTTTCCTTAGAAAGATTACAATATAAAATACTATATATACTACTCATTTGCTTAATTTTCTTCCATTCTTTTCTTCTTAAAATGAAAAATACAAGTTCGGTGGATAAAAAAAGATACAATAAAAATTTGAAGATTAAATATATTATTATTTACCGATTCATATTAACTTAGTTAATCATTGTAAAAGTAATTTAAAATAAATCTTATTCAGGAAAGTGCTCCTCTACTTACCGTGCGCACATTAAGAATGTTCACCGCCATGACATTGTCACCTTAACAATTTTTTTGGGTTTAGTTTTTATCGTTTAGGTTTATAGTGTTTTAGGTAGATATTATTTTTATAAAATGTATTAATTACATTATTGACACATCAACCGTAGATATATTAAAATGGTCACGGCGGGTAGAGGAGCAATATTCTTATTCATTCAAACAATCGGACAATATTATATTTATTTCGCTAAAAAAAGTTTTCTAAAACTATATATTGAGATTAATGATAGTGATACCAACGTAATAACAATGTATAATACTAATTAATTTACTCGGGAATTAATAGATAGTTTGTCTTTTGAATAACAATAGATGGTTTACTTAGAATCATTCGAAAAATTATTTTTTTTATGAGCCTTTGCGTAAGAGTTTATAATATTATAACAAATTAATTGATTTTATTGGAGCTTATAGTACTACTTACTTTAATAAAATATGAAAAAGATTGATCATGTTCAAATTTATACATACCAGATTTTCGGACATATAAAATTTCATAACTATATTTAACATATATTCTTGAAAGAGCTATACACAAATAAATTTTATTACTACGTTCAAAATAAATAGAGCTACAAACAAATAAATTAATATTTTTGATTTCTTATTATTCTTCTTAACTTAGTAATAAACATATGAATTTATGTAAAAATTTATAACCATTGATTCAAAGGAAAGTTTAAATTGCAATGTTAAGATTTATGTGGTATTCCAAAATAAATTATACTCCCTTTGTCCCACTGATAAATGAGCCTTTTTTTCGACATTAAAATTAAGACGTAAAAGAAATTAAATGGTGAGTTAAAGTGATATCCCTTTATAAGTGAGACGAATGAAGTATCAATTATTATCACAAATTATAAGAAGATAGAGATCTCACCAATTAATTTGATTGTTAATTCTACCAATTTAAACGAAACATAGTATACTAAGTTATCAAAACATATCATCATGATTATTGGTTAATATTTTATTTTTTATATAATAACCTGCTAAGTTGATTTAATTAAGTTTGTTGCGGCAATATCTTTCAAGAAGCCTCATCGCGCGCGAAAGTCGAATGCCAGGGATTGTTCTTCTCTCGTTCACGAAATATCAAAACGGGGCGCCGACTACATCATCGGAACCGCATTGGAAGATAGGGTACAAAGGAGCCAACTCCGACAACAATTGGCCGGCGTACGGCCGACTCCGACACTGGGCGGCCGACCTTTCGACGCCGGAAGGGGACCCACAGGGGAACATCGATGGGACCCAGCAATCGTCACTCTCTAAAGAAAAATTGAAAATACTTATTTTTTGAAATACATATAAATTCATTAAAAATGGAAATTTTATTTTTTAAAATTTTTAGTGAGTTGCCACGTGTCACGATCGTAGCAGCCTGAGGCAATGCCTCAGCAGGCAGGGTATAGGTTACCAATAAGATGGGACGGATGAAGTAATTAATAATTTCGTGAAACGAACGCGACCAATGATAGTATATGTAGAAAAAAGAATAGTCAAATTTTAAGTGAACATTCAAATTTTAGTTTGGGGCACACTCATGTCAGCCCGGCCTCACCGTGAGGCCGAATCACGATTGACACTGTTGTTTATAAAGATTGGCCCTTTTGAACATTGACACTTTTATTCATAATAATTGGCACTTTTACGAAAAATACGTTAATAATGAATATTAATTTTATCTTGTGGAAATAACTAATATGTATATATATATATAATGATATAAATCATAATATCAAAACATTATAATAACAAGTTGATAAAAAAAAATATAAAACATTATAATAACAATTGGCACTTTTATTCAGGAAGATTGACACTTTTGCTGGAGAATTATATATCTTATGTTTCAATTAATAAAACCATATTTTACCTTATAAATTTGAAATTAAATACTAACAAATAATTATAAAATCATAAATTGATATGTGAACCCTATAATGTAATTGTAAAATAACATCACATATAAAAAAATACATATAAATTTGCATGTACAAGATTGACACTTTTATTCATAAAGATTAGCACTTTTATTAATAAAGATTGACACTTTACCTAAACGGGTCGGGTTAACCCAAACTGGGTCAAGTTGACCCGACCCAAAATCGGGTCAACCAGGTCGGGTTGACCACAGTTGGGCCGGGTTGGGTCGGGCGGATCCGGCCGCATGGTGCGGCCGGCCGCATAGAAGTCTTTGTCTTATAAAGAATGGTTTAAAAACACTAAAACCACACCATGATTGATTACAATATTTTCAATGTACTCCCTTTGTTTTCAAATGTGAATTTTTCTTTCGAATGTACAATATATTGTGTTATGGAGTATTTATTTGTTTTTTTACTTTCGCGCCCCTTCTCAAATGGAACAACCCCAATCGAGCGGCGCCACCGTTACTCTGCCGCCACCAAGTTCATTGAACTCCCACATTTCCACCATCTATATATTGCCCCTTTCTTCCATTTCTCATAACCAAATCCATAAACACCATCGCCTCTCGAAATGGAGAAACGCAAACGAATCGAAACTCAGTTGCCGGAGGCCATGATCCAACACATAGAGTCCTTTATGACCGGAAAAGAAGCTGCTCGAACCACCCTCCTTTCACACTCATGGCACAATGTTTGGTTAACTCGCCCCACACTCGTTCTCGACCAGCGCGACTTTAAAAATCGCCACCAGCACGAGTTCGCCAAGGTCGCCACGAAGGCAATCCAAAGGTACAAGGTCTCGAAGATGAAGATCGAGAGCTTCACGATGCTGAGGCAGAGCGCTAGGAAGGGGATCGACCATCTCGCCGAGAAATTGATTCTCGACGCCATGGAAATCGGAGCTAAGGAGCTCAATTTCGAATTCCGCCCCTCCACTTTCATCTTGCCGCGAGAGGTACTCCGATCCCAAACCGTAATTCGATTATCTGTAAAAGGCTGCGAAATCGATGGACATGTTAGCTGCTCGAATCTGAGATCTCTGAGGTTAGACAGAGTGCGATTGAGAAATGGGGATATGCGTTTGCTTAGGGATTTGATTTCCTGCTGTGTTTTGATTGAGGAATTATCTCTTTTGAATTCCCTTGAATCGATTTACACCACGAATTTATCGTTGATAGGGATGAATTTACATCATTTCCATAAGCTTCGGCGTCTGTATCTAGAGTTTGTGGTTGTTGATAGCTCGTTTTTTAACGACTCCGATTCTCGATTTCCTTGCTTGGAGGAATGACCCTTGTTCGCTGCCATGGCTACAGAGCTATAAAGATGGCTAGCCCTTCACTCAAACGCATAACCATTGTCCAGACGAAGTTGAGGGCATTCTTGTTGGTGATTTTGGTCAGTGACTCTGTTTCTACTCATTTCGTGAAATAGTCGATGACAACTATTAGAAATTGTAGCTGTCTGGGTGCCTTCTCGAAGGGACCAACTATATCAATTCCTCACTGCGCAAAGGGCCATGGACTTTGCATGCTGGCGAGGTCATTCTGAGGTAGCCTTGTGACGTTGGCGTGGATTTGACATTTTTCACACCTCTATATGAGCTCGGTGCAGTCTCGGAGCATTGTGGACCAGTAATAGCCCCACCGCATGATTTTCATTGATAACACCCGAGGTCCAATATGACTTCCGCACGCCCCCTCATGTACCTCGCGCATAACATAATTGGCCGCATTTTGCCCACACACCAAAGTAAAGGCTGAGGATAAGACTTTCTGTGAAAAATACCTTCAATAACGATATAGCGTAGCGACTTGATGAGAAGCTCCCCATTCGTTTTACCCTAGATGAGGTGCTAAATCATTACTCCAAAACAGAAGATATAAAAAGATTGTAAAACTATATACTCCCTCCGTCCCATTATATTAGTCCCAATTCTTTCGGCACATGAACCAAGTGAGTGGAGAGTGAGTGAAAAATGTGTGGTTGTAATTAATCCTGAGGAGAGAGAGTGAATTGTGGCTAATTATTTTTTGCCATTTTAGGAAATGAGACTAATAGGTGAGACAAACTAAAATGACAAATGAGACTAATAAAATGGAACGGAGGGAGTATGATGTGTATTACATGTGCTATTGGAAAGTTTCATTATATATATAGGCATAGAAATGCATAAAATAGGAAAGTGAATAATAATATTAATTTGATGGCATAAATTTTGCATTGTAACATTTAGAATTAATTATTGATTATAGACCATTGATACACAATTATGACATGCTATTAATTTGTAAAAATTATTTTCATAAATTAAATATTAAATTACCAATAAATATAAGTTAATTACTAATTATAGATTTATACGTTACTAATTATTATAGATTTATAGTTTAAATATTGCATTATATAAATAAAAATAATAATTTCAATTTCAAAAGAACAATAAAATTATAGAAAAAATATATTAAAAAATGAAAAGAAATTAACAATTTGCAATACATATCATCAATACATTATATTATAGTTTAAATATTGCATTATATAAATAAAAATAATAATTTCAATTTAAAAGAACAATTAAATTATAGACAAAAAAAATATTCAGAAATGAAAAGAAATTAATAATTTGCAATACTATTATCAATACACTTGTTTCAAAAAAAGTTAAAATTAAAAATAATACAAAATAAAAGTTACTACTTATAGAATAGAAGACTTACTATAAACGGCAGACCGATACTGCTATTAGTATATAGATATAAAATAATCTGTAATTTTAAAAACTAAAACCCCCAAGAAAATACTCACTTTATTCTAAAAATTGAGTCACACATATTGAATAGTTACATAAATTTTCGTTTTGTTTTAATATATTACTAGTATATTAGTCCGCGAAATGCACGACAATAATTATATCAACTCAAACATATACTCTCTCCGTCCCTTCTAAGACATTACCTTTCATTTTGTCAATTTCAGGCGGAGGAAGTATGACTTAACAAATTAAATATTACAAAAGTTAATATCATTAACTTTTGAGTATTTCATGTTATGTAGTAACATTATTTTGAAATGAAAAGGAAAAAAAAAAATAGTTTATGCCATAAACACATAGGATACAACTTATAATATTAACATTTCACAGAATCATATTTTTATTCATAGTAATTCTTAAAAAGTAAAACATTAAGTTGTGTATAAATTTTGATAGCATATTTGAATATTCAATTAAACGCCGATACACAACCGAACTAAATAGAAATAGCAAAAACATATGAAACAATGATAATGCAAGTGTATATATAAGTCAAATCAACCAATAATAATAAAATTTACATTCAATTAAAACTTTGTATCTAAATTTCAAATCTTCATTATGGTGAGGCTAGTTTAAAGCTATGTTGCATGGGTGCGGGGATACGGGTGCGGGGGCGATATGATTCGGATACGGGGATACGGATTTTAAAAAAAAGTTAGGATACGATTCGTGAAGGATACGTGTATATATTTATATTTTATAATATATATGACACTTATTTATAAAAATAAAAAGTATAAATAGAAAAGTATATTGTGTAAATATCCCTTAAAATGAAATCTTCGATTAAACCCCATAATTTAAATATTACAATAATTCTATTAATTGTTTAAATTCTAGGCATTGTATATAAAAATAAAAGAGGCAAAAAATAACCTATCTATCTAGCTTAAGAGAAACAAAAATTTGTTCAAAACTTAACAAAACACAAAACCTATCCAATTTTGATGTGAACTACCCAAATTGCCCCCCAACACCACCTCCCCACCCCACCCCACCCTACCCCACCCCATGTGCACTTGTCCTTTCACTTTATTTTGAATTTTGAATTCAACTTTTCACCACCCCTCACCCCACCCACCCCATGTGCACTTGTCCTTTCACTTTATTTTGAATTTTGAATTCAACTTTTGAATTTTGAATTCAACTTTTCACCACCCCCCACCCCACCCCACCCCATGTGCACTTGTCCTTTCACTTTATTTTGAATTTTGAATTCAACTTTTCACATTCATTAAAAAAAAAAAAAAAAAAAAACACTAAATTGACAAAAATATTTTTTTTAATTTTCCATTTTCATTTTATTCTCTTAATTCGACTTTTTATTTTATTATTATTATTATTTTTGATACAACTTACTAAATATCATAGAATTTCTTACCAATATTTTTTATATATACGAATTTAAGATATTCTAACCATCATCCTGTCGTAATAAGTAAGAATTCAAAAATTATAACCAGACATTAAGTCCACCCGTTAGAAATACCAACTTTTCTACGTTATAATCGTATTTCCCGAGTTAGAATATAGTACTCCCTCCGTCCACCTATTTCTGACACGGTTTCCTTTTTGGGCCGTCCACCTATTTCTGACACGTTTCTTTTTTTGGAAAGAATTAGCCACTAAGTAGTACAATTAGTAAATCCCTTATTACACTTAACATTCCATACTTAAATCTCATCCACTCATTTTTTCTGCACGTAGTTCAATATAATTTAAATTTCAAAAGTTTAAATTATTATAACTTGCTCGTTTGTTATCGGATTTTTATGATTTTTATATCAAATTAAAGGTCTTTATACGATCTTTCATTTAAGATCAGACAAGAACATGTTTTTATGCATATATGATGCTTTGTTTCTAAAATATGTTTATTCCCTACAAAATACACTTTATACACTACATCCATAAACACAATACACTTTACACACTAATCACTTCCGTCTTAAATCCCGTGCAAAAAGCAAACGTGTCAGAAATAGGTGGACGGAGGGAGTATATTTTAACCTGTGTCGTGGCATTCCCAACAGGTTCAGTCCACCTGTTTGAAATACCAACTTTCCTACGTTATAATCGCATATCGTGAGTTAGAATGTAGTATATGCTAACCTTAGTCGTGGCATTCCCAACAGGTTCAGTCCACCCGTTAGAAATACCAACTTTCCTATGTTATAATTGCATATCAATGGTTAGAATTTAGTATATTCTGACCTTAGTCGTGACATTATCAACAGTTTCAATCCACCTGTTAGAAACACCAACTTTCTTACGTTATGATCGCATATCTCGAGTTAGAATTTATTATTTTCTAACCTGTGTCGTGGCATTCCCAACAGGTTCAGTCCACCCGTTAGCAATACCAACTTTCCTACGTTATAATCGCATATCAATGGTTAGAATTTAGTATATTATAACCTTAGTCGTGGCATTCCCAACAGGTTCAATCCACCCGTTAGAAATACCAAATTTCTTACTTTATGATCGCATATCGCCCCACCCCACGTGCACTTGTCCTTTCACTTTTTTTTTTTTTTTTTTTTTTTTTTTTTTTTGAATTCACCTTTTAACATTCACTTAAAAAAAATTAAAAAATAAAAAATAAAAAAAAACCCTAAATTGACAAAATATATTTTTTTTAATTTTCCATTTTCATTTTATTCTCTTAATTCGAGTTTTTATTTTATTATTATTATTTTTGATACAACTTACTAAAATATCATAGAATTTATTACCCATATTTGTTATATATATGAATTTAAGATATTCTAACCATTTTCCTGTCGTAATAAGTAAGAATTCATACATTCTAACCAGCCATTAAGTCCACCAGTTAGAAATTCCAACTTTCCTACGTTATAATCGTATATCCCAAGTTAGAATATAGTATATTCTAACCTGTGTCGTGGCATTCCCAACAAGTTCAGTCCACCCGTTTGAAATACCAACTTTCCTACGTTATAATCGCATATCGTGAGTTAGAATGTAGTATATTCTAACCTGTGTCGTGGCATTCCCAACAGGTTCAGTCCACCCGTTAGAAATACAAACTTTCCTACGTTATAATCGCATATCAATGGTTAGAATTTAGTATATTCTAACTTTAGTCGTGGCATTCCCAACACGTTCAATCCACCCGTTAGAAATACCAAATTTCTTATGTTATGATCGCATATTGCGAGTTAGAATTTATTATTTTCTAACCTGTGTCGTGACATTCCCAACAGGTTCAGTCCCCCCGTTAGAAATACCAACTTTCCTACGTTATAATCGCATATCGTGAGTTATAATGTAGTATATTCTAACCTGTGTCGTGACATTCCCAACAGGTTCAGTCCACCCGTTAGAAAATACCAACTTTACTACGTTATAATCACATATCCCGAGTTAGAATTTTGTATATTCTAACCTTTTGTCGTGGCATTCCCAACAGGTTCACTCCACCCGTTAGAAAATACCAACTTTCTTACAATACTCTGTCTAGAGTTAGTAAGAGTTAACACATTATAATCAACTATTTCTGGTTGCGATGTACATGTTGCATGTATACGAATTTAATAAGTAAGAATTCATAAATTCTACCAACCCAATGAATTTTGTATAACGCGATTAGTTAGAATTAGTGATTTATTATTTTGGTGAGAATTTGTTATTTTGGCCAAATCACGATAGAGTGTGATTTTCGTGTTTCGCTCTCGTATTTCATTACCGAAACAAGATCGAACAAATTTATACACAAACTCAAGCCTCATCAATTCAAACTTGATTTAATTTAATTATGTTTGTTGCAAATTACTTCAGATTTATTTGAATAATTGAGATTATGGTGTATAAACAAAAGATTTTCCAGTAAACATCCAAAATTGAGAGGAAAATTTGAATTCAGCATCAACAAAATCTGCATATAATTTCACTAGATGATTACAACACTAAAAAATTCAACAAAAATCTCGAAGCAAAATCGAGAAACTTCAACGAAGAAAGGCAAACAAATCGACGAGAAATTGGGGGGGAAATTAGGGTAAAAAATTTCTCCGTTCATTTCTTCTGATGTTGTACTTGAGCTTCATCCAATTGACGCCGACGGTTGCCCCCTCCTTCACCTTCTTCGCCGCCACCTTCGTCTTCTCGAACCGAAATTAGTTTGAATCGTAAACTGAAGAAATCACCGATTAAGAACTATATGAAAAACAGAGACGAGGAGAAGGATGGATTTGAATATGAGCAAATTATGCAGGAGATTTGAAGGATCGAACAAATTACCAGTATCTGTGATTTCTGAGGAGAAATCTTCATCAACTACCTTGCCTCCGCCATTTTCATTGCTCACCAAACAACTCCCCTGATTATTCTCTTCCTGCTTCTCTTTCTCACCGATCGCCGCCGCATTCGCCGCTTCCTCAAGCTTCTTCACCTCCGCCTCATTCTCCGATCTCTTCTTCTCCACCACCTTCTTCAGCTCCAGCGTCACGTCGGCAATGGAGATGACCGGGATTGCCTGCGCTTGAACCAGCGTCGGAGCTTCGAACTCCAGCGTCGGAGCTTCGAACCACCGTCTCCGCAGCTTCGAACGCCACCGTCTCCGCCGCCGTCGGACCTTTGAGCTGGTCGCAGAGCAGAGAGAGGAGAGAAAAAGAGAGAGAGAGAGAAGTGAGAGAAGGGAGAGAGAGATGCATATGTTGGAAGAAAGATGAATAGTGGTTAGGGGGTATTTTTGTCCACTAACTTGAAACTTAGATAGATTTTAAGTTTTTTTTAAGTTTTGAACAAGTATTATTTTCTCTTAAGCTAGTTAGACAAGGGGGTATATTTTCTCTAAAGATAATTACAAAAAAACCCCAAAAAAATAAAATTATTACAAAAATAACCCTAAACGCACCGGATTCTCGAGGTGGATGCACCCGATTCGCGTATCCCTCCTTTTTTTTTTTTTTTTTTTTTTTTTTTTTTTTTTGCTGGATTCGCCACGTGGCGTATCCGGTGCGTATCCCACGCGAATCGCACCCGCACCCGTATCCTACGCGTATCCGATGCTGCAATATGATATTTTTTGAAGAATCCGTGCATTATAGGTTTAAAGTGATGACAGTCAATGCAACCATCTGATGCACTTGCCCTTCCATTTCTTCACATTCAAATGCAGGAAGCCTAATACTACCCGGAATTCACAGAGACACCGCACAAACCTTAATAGGATTCGTGATTGGCCATTTGATCAAAACATACCAGATTGATTTTAAAAAAAAGAAAAAAAAAAGAAAAGAAAAACTAAAAAATCAAACTTTTCACGACCGAAGCTTCAAGGATTGAATCAATACCGTGCCTTCGATATCACCGATTAAAATTGGCAGCAGAAAAAGGGGGTGTATGGACAGTTTTCTTTGCTTCATGGGGGTGCAAGACTGCGAACATATCTATGTAAATGCCCCAAAACATTGTTGACTGGTATTGATTGCATTGGTTTATAATATTGCCATTATTGATCGAAGAGAGATTAGGGAGAGATAGAGAAACTGATCGTTCGAGGAAAAAAAAGAAACTTGAACTTTTTGCCGAAGAAAACTGCTGGATGAAAATTTAGGGAGGTGGGCAGTTAATAGTAAAATAATAACTTCTTTTTTTTGCCGGGAAAAAGTAACTGCATTTCCGTTTTGTTTTAATATATTATAGATAGATAGGTTCGACATACATTAAATATTTTGATAAAAGAAATGGAACACTTTTGAAATATGGATTGTTTATTTTAGTCGACGCATTTACTAAGAGTTATCATGTTTGTTCAAAGCTTAACTCATGTTCTAAGTATTATATTTTTACTTGTTATGTGATTGACTCCTTGTTTTGTTTTGAACAATTTCTAGTAAAAAGAGAGGTTATTTGAAAGTGAGAATAAGTCCCCGTTGAAGTTTGGCTCGATAGGAGTTCGTAGCAAAACGTGGATCAAGAATTAAAGTTTGGACAAAAGAGAATGAGGAATCATCGTGAGACCGAGCAAAGCAGTGCGAAAATGATGACCCATGCACATTTCATTCGTCAGAAAATGCACAACAAAACCGCAGCCCACCGGGCGATAGCCGGATCAGCTCGTTGTGCGCCGCGGTCTGCCCTTTTTAGGGTCCAGCGGTGACCGAAACGGATGTTCCCATTCCTTTCAGGTGCCGGATTTTGACTTTAAACGACGATCGACCATTTCAGTTGCAGTTTTGGGCCAAGATTTAAGGTGGATTTTTTTGTGTTTCTGATGTCTTAGATTGAAACTATAAATTGTTTTCTTGGGTGCTTTCTTCGGGAAGTCTTTCACTCCCAACGCACCTACAACCCTACACACTTAGATACTTTTCATTTTTGGGATTTTAAAATCTTGTTGGAGATTTAAGGTGAAAATTGAAGATCCAAGTTAACAATTCTTCCTCAATTTACCTTAGTTTGATTTTTGAATTTCGTTTATTTTGGTTTTATTTTATCTTTGATCATGGATAGCTTGACCCTTTTAGATTCCAATTGTATGAATAAAGATCATGGATTTGTATTATTGATTGTGATATAACCTTCATATTCACATTTTGTAGCGTTTAGTGATTTACATGTGTGAGTGTTCGTTAATAGTATAAGTTTATGAAAGGTGTTTGATCAAATGTTTTAGGAGTGTAATTAATTTTTCAATTGAACTCAAAATACCATAATAATTGGTAAATTCTTGCTCGTATGAGATCTAAGATCTTCAAGAGCTGTTAGAAGTTGATATTTACACCTTAAAACTTAGTCGGAGATAGGTGAGTTACTAGTTATATTTGTCAATATCATAGGAGATTGATTAATGATTAAATGTTTGTTTCTCCGTATGAATTTGGATTAATTTGGTAATCACGTCAATAGTTCTAAGTCTGTTATAAATATTTATATATTGTGGACATTACTTATTAGTTAAGGTTTTATATCTAGTATATATATCTCATTGTACTCTATTTGTAAGATACGGCAGAATATGAGATTAATGAGAAACCCCTATTTCCTGCGCCTCCATCTTCTTCTCTCGTTTCTTTTCTTCTCGTATTCTCTGTTCTACAATTTACTTTACAACACGTTATCAGCACGAGTCTCTAATCAACTGAGCAATTTGGTGGAGGCTTATTATTAGCAACCGATTACATCAACAGAAATTCGAATCCTATTTAATATTGGAGGTATGTTGTAGTTCTTGTCTTCACGGTGAGGTAATACCCTAAACATTGATCTACTTTTTTATAAGAATTATGTGAACCCAATTGGGTGACGAGATTCACGATTTTGCTGAATTATATATTGCATATACATATATATTATAATTATTTTGCTCTAAAATTGTTGTGGCTTTATGTGCGATGAAATTGCTATGATCACTGGGACTTATTTTTTTTTTCTCCCTTGATTGATCCTTGATTTAAGGAGTACTGATTCAATTATTCCTGATGCAATTTACTGAAAAAGAATAGGGAGATATTAGGATGCTTATTCTGTAGAAATTTTTCATTATATTTGCTTCCTTTATGTTGCCAGTTTATAAGCAACTACATTCCTTTAATTGTAGTTTTGTACTTTCATACTTTTTGATGGACTTCTGTTGTGTTGGGAAGCGACTGTACTATTTGCTACTATATCTTCAATCCATGATATTGATAAGTATATATGTACAGCATATGGATTATGTCGTAATGAGTATGTGACTGCATTTGATATAAATTTAGCATCGGACTGTTACTTTGATTGAATGAAGCCTAATATTATGTATGAGTTATTTTGATAGATTTTATGGCTTGGTGGATTGTATTTACAATTTAATTTAGTCCATATTCACGAATATTTTTTATATCATGACCTTGGATTATATACTAATAAAATTATAATTAAAGAGATGGCATAATAACAAAAAGCTCACATAGTTCTCCCTTAAGTAGTATAATTATTAGATTGTGTATTCCTGAAGTAATACATAGTTAAATAAAATGTATACATGGTTTTTGATTATCTTCACTTTCATTAGAAGTTAATTGCGGTCAAGTGATGCCTGAAGCACACTACTACTTATTGAAATACTCAAGGGAATGGTGATAAAAAAATTTCTAATATAGTTGAAGGGGAGTGAGCTAATCAGGTCATGAATATATTTATAGTCCATAAATGTTAAGATATTAATTGCAACTATTTGTTTGCCTGAACCAAACTTAATATTCTCCTACACAAAATCCGGAATATTATGAATTATATTGATTAGTTTGACTGCAGCAAACGTATGCTATATAAAATTAGAGCATTAAAAAGAGGGAGAGAATATTAATTTTGTAACTCTTTCTAAAAAGAGGGGGAGAACTTCAAGAATTCATATAACAATCCCAATTGTCATCTCTAGAAGAGCTATATTCCCTATTGAAAAACACATTACTTTTCCTTCACGGGATAGTAATCTGTCGATAATCATGTTGCGAATAAATTGATATTTGAAAATACCCAAATTATTTTCAATTATCTATAGCATGAGTATTTGGGTTCCCCACATATAATTAGTGCGTGATAATATAAATCATCATTTCCCCATCTGCTATCTCTTCTATAGCCACCAAAGCGTACCTATAATGGCTCTACGAAAAGTTATATGCATACTCCGTCGAATTTATTTAATAGAGACAAATATTGGGGATCATTTTTATTAATTGGTACGTTGTATTAATAATCCAACTAATCATTTCACGGCATTAGGGGAGATATGAATGAAAGAATGCCGATAAATTCTTGTTGGATTGAATATTAATTTATGCGCTACATAAAATGAACTAAAAGTTCAAATTAAATATTAACTGCCAATGGAGTGAATAAATTATATATACTTGCAGTATATATACACCATAGTAAAATGAAGTTCTTTGAGAACTCAACTAATTATTTGATGCTCTTATACGCCTGAAGCGTAAACATTATATTGGTGCTAAAGAGAAAATCCGTTGTAATTATTATAAAATTAAATATATGCTATCACTCCATAGAACCTCCTGAAGAGGATCGCCCCGCAGACGAGAATTCCAGTTACTAAATATAACCTCCCGAAGAGGATCGTCTTGTAGACGAGTTTGCACGTGCACTAATTAATCATAACATTGGGATTACGGAACAGCCTGATTAAAATATATTCTTGGGAAATGATGAATAATCTGGTTTTATTTTGAATGAGAAACATATAATTGAAGTATCATAAATGTCGACACTTTCACCTCAATCATTACCGGTATACATTGAGTGATGATCTAGATCTAGAACAAATTTGATATTTTAGTGCTAGAAGCACTTGGTGAAATATAGTATTATAGTGCCAGAAGCACTTGAGGTTGAGGTGGAGCTTAACTCGCTACATAGACGATAAGTTCTATTTCCTCAGTAATATATTCTATAGTGAATGTTGTCCCAGCAGGACACAGTGATTATTTTTATTGAGGAAATAAATCAAAGAGGTGGTGAAAAGTAAAGCGAGTGGCTCGAGGGCTTTTCGCAGAGAGACCCTCAGTATAATTCAATTATCATGTTATATATGTTCCGCTATTCAAAATATCTGGCAGTATGTATAGATATCTTATGATTTATCGTGACCGCATTTGTGTAAGCCCTAAATCGGATATCTATGTAATATATAAGTCTCTGTCGGACTTAAGTTTTTCCTCTATAAGGGAAAATAAAATCGCAACATAAATTACTATAATAGTTTATACTCCAGAAGTAAGGATATGTTACTGATTATATATATTCTTGTGTGTTTACTCATTATGGCATTTGAATGATTTTTGTTACACATTATATTGATGTAATAAATAGTACACGCATAGAATTTGAGAAAGTAAACTCATGCTTAATGACGGAGTTTTTAGTATGAAAGACTTAAGTCTAAATATTATCTCGGCCAGCAGTTCGAGTGTCTCCTAGAAGGAGTATTATACCAGTCAGTTTGTTTTATAAGAAATTTTAGTTGTGTTAATTTAGTAAATTGCATCTGTTCAGTATCTCAATGTTTGTTTTATCACTTGAAGTGAAAAGGATAACGAATAAATTATGAACTAGAAGTTCATTATCTTAAGTACCAGAAGTACTACTCTATCAGGCCTGATACATCGTATGAAATCAACATGCTAGCAATACTTAAATTGCTCCCAGAAGGAGATATGTTTGTATGATGGTAATCATATTATTTGTTATCTTCAAGGTATACGAAACCTTGATTATCTTCTTCAAGATTTTGAGATTCTCCTAGAAGGAGGTATATTGAATGATGTTGAACACTATATTGGATATCTTTAAAGATATACACCTTTGTTCATTGTTACTCCCGGGAGGAGATCTATTTATATGATGTTCATCATATTCTTTGTTATCTTCAAGGTTCGCTAAAACCTTGATATATATATTACGTATTGAGATACTAATTGAGATTGATGTTGGTTGATTTTGGATGCTTGTTACTTATTTTGATTGATCCCCACAACGTATTTTTGAGACTGATATATTATTAAAATCCCCAATATCCTATATAAGGATATATAATGTTGTTATTGTGTTGCATACATGAGTTCTAGAAGAACCATTGTTATAGATATATAATAAGCGATAATCCTTCAGATTATTCACTAAACCTCCTCTTATATTTATGCACGAGAAATAGATAATGTGAAAGATTGTTGTCTTGAGGGGGAGTAACAAATTTTAAATTATTTTGAAGAATAGGTCTTGAAGATCGAAATATATAATCCCGAAGAATATGCCCTGAAGGCTTAATAAGTACTCTTTTCCCCTTACTAAGTTTTTTTTCCCATTGGGTTTTCTTAGTGAAGGTTTTTAATGAGACAACTAATGCAACACATGAATAAACGTATGTTATGTACTCTTTTCCTCTACCGAATTTTTCCCACGTGGTTTTTACGAAGAGGTTTTTAACAAGGCATGAACATCATGTCGTAATGTCGAAGGGGGAGTGTTATAAATATTTATATATTGTGGACATTACTTATAGTTAAGGTTTTATATCTAGTATATATATCTCATTGTACTCTATTTGTAAGATAGGGCAAAATATGAGATTAATGAGAAACCCTATTTCCTGCGCCTCCATCTTCTTCTCTCGTTTCTTTTCTTCTCGTATTCTCTGTTCTACAATTTACTTTACAACAAAGTCAATAGTTGTGGTTATTATTAAAATGTTTTGAATCATGTTTCCTATTAGATATCTCTTTACTATACTCTCTCCGTTTTTTTTTTTTTTTTTTTTTTTTTTTAATATATGTAAGGGGTTTTTAGTTCAGGCATAATTAATAAAAACTTAATGACTATTATTTTATGTTCATCTTTTTTTTTTCGTAAGTCGCATTTTTCATGTAAAAATAGATGAAATTATTTTGGAAGAAGAAATAAATATTAATTGTGATGAATGAAGATAATGAAAACAAGAGAAAAAAAAATGAATGGAATCGGTCAATCGAAGCTATTTTGAGCTCCGGAGTCAACCGATGGTCGAACGACCTTGAATTCAAATTGATCATCGTAAATAACCTCTAATCCAACACAAGATATCAATCGGTTGAAGTACGTACATGAATTATTGAGTTTTAAGTCAGTTTTAATGGTTTTCTTACGATTAAGCATAAGAGACTAATATAAGAAACGAAGCAATCAAGCATGCTAATGGCTTAGAAAGCACAATTAGAACCATCGATACCAAAGAATGTAAGGTAATCGATCAACCGAAGCTATATTGAGCTTCCGGAGTCAACGGATGGTCGAACGACCTATAATTCAAAGCGATCTTCATACATTACCTCTGATCCATACAAGATATCAATCGGTTGAAGTTCGTACGGGAATCATTGAGTTTTAAGTCAGCTATAATGGTTTTCTTCTCCATTAACCAAAAGAGACTTCACTTGAGGTAATGAGCTCAAATGCTCTTGAAATCAACGAGTAAGCTTCAATTTAACAATCTAATATAAGAAATGAAACAATCGAGCATGCTAATTGTTTTGAAAACACGGTTAGAACGGTTAAAACGGTTAGAACCATCAAAACTGAAGAAAGTAATATAATCGGGGTTCTTGCTTCATAGTCCTCGTGCTGCGGGAAGACCTTGATCGCTAAGGTTGTAGCCAATGAAGCAGGTGATGGATTTGTATACTAGAAAGCAGGCCTTTTAGCTTGTATGCATGTGCTGTCCATAACCACTAACGATCTCCTATCTGACTAAGTATGAATTGTCATCCATGCATCAAACATCTATCCATTATCTCAAAGTTGTAGGCTTTATGGTGTGTTGTAGATCACAGAAGACCATAGTTGTCAGTTCTTCAAGATATATAAAAGGGTATCACAGTTGAGACAGTTCTGGATATAACTGTCGGTTTAGGCTGTAGTATAGGCTGCATAGGTAGCTTGTCTTGGCTACTTGTCTATGCTAGTACGTGCGTGCACTGATAGGATCACGGTGAGGTGTATTCTTCTATTCTGACCGATGTAGAAAGAATCAAGACCTCGGTGACTTGAGATGAACCTTAACTCTAGTTGAGTCCTAAGGGTGTATAGTTGTAGTCTGCTTCTTTGACTTACCATGGGTGAGAGTTCAGAGTATCTGCAACTCAATATGCTCCGTATCTTGGGAAGCAACTACAACTAGTACGACTCTTAGTGTAACTGCAACAGAGCACCATATCCTGGTAGAACAGGTTGATCACATCCCCTGAGGAATTCATTAAGGATTATCAAACCAAACCTTGCAGGCTGATTAATTTCTGGTATGATGAATAAGGAATGAATGGTACTACTCAGGAATAAAGAAGTTGAATAACACGAGCAGTCAGAAGCTCTAAGTTAATCAACGGATGTGGGATATCTTAAATATGGGGATCGCTAAGTTTAATACTAGCCCTGAACTCAACAGGGGTAAAACAAGTAATTCAGTACTATTACTCTAGTGGAATGTTTTAGTACTTATGGACTAAATTATACTCTGGGTTGAGTATGGAGAATTTAGCCATTGGGAGGCCTCGGTTTTACCGGCTAGTAGATCCCTGATCTGGCTCAAAAAGCTCAACAGGCCACAGTATAAGGAATAAGTGGGCCACCACACAATTGGGCCAAGTTTGGGCGCCAATTCTGCTAATGGACGGCTAGTCCATGTGTTGCAGGCCTGGCCTACAACTTAAGCCCAAGTCTCACTTGGTCTCCTCTATATATACCTCCTCAAGGACTTGTTTGACCTAACAGTCTAGAATATACGAGTGCACTTAAATATTCTAAACAAGAAAGGGAGGCTAGGGTTAGAGAGAGAGAGACGCGCGCCGACTTTCATAGCAGAACGAGGGTGTCCCGTTTCCGTGGCTGATTCCGAAGTTCGTTGTCCATCCAACGTCAGAATCGAGCAGGGATACAGATTAGAAGATCTATTCGCGAGTTCTCTTCTATCTCAGGTAATCGATCTAAACACCCTATGATTCCGCACTTTAATTCATAGGAGCATGATAGGATTATATCGATAGTTAGATATCCGAAATAGATCCTGGGACGAACCGATCTTCACCGATCAGTATATGGTTCCTTCAGTTGGTATCAGAGCCAAAGATCAGATTTTCGGCTCTATCTGATTAATTATCGATTATTATGCATGTTAGATCGATTAGGATGTCGCTTTTCGTGGTGTTTTTCGTTTTTTGGGCCGGTTTGGCAAATCTATGTAGTTTTTGATCGCGAGATAATAAGGTGTGATCTAGATTATGTTAGATAGATTTTTTCTTTCGTTTTGTAATTGCTGGACGAGACGAAGATGAAGAACGAAGAGACGAACACCAGCTGGACGACCGCCGCACGAGGCGGCACGTGAATCACACGCGCCACCGCACGCGCTTGCGAGTCGCCCAACGCCGCTGCGTTCTTCTTCTCCGGTGATCGACGTGGCTCCAGCAGGCTGCTGGAGCCTGTACGTCATCGGAGACGGTCGGAGGAAGCCGGGAACGGCGGCGGTAGCACGCGACAGCGAGAATGGCACCGCGGCAGAACCCTAGTTAGGGCTCGACGCCGCGACAGCAGCCGTGGACTGCATGGGGGCCGACGACGGCGACCACGGAGTCCGGCGACGGACTCGACGTGGCCGCAAGTGTCGCCGGCAGTAGCAGCACGTCGGAGCAGCGCCGGAGGAGCAGCAGCTGCGGCGGAACCCTTCTAGGGTTTTCTACCGCGAGTTGCAGCGGCAGCAGGCGACGGCGACGGCGACGGGGACGCGTCCAGCAGCAGCAGCGGATGTCGCCGGCGGCAGAATCGGCGGCAGCAGGCGTGTAGCGTTTGCGGCGGAACCCTAGGGTGGGTTTGACGCTGCGATTCACGCCGGAGAGGGCTGCCGGCCGTGTCACCGGCAGGGATCGACGGCCAGCAGCAGCAGCGGCGCCAGGGAAGCGGAGGCGGCCGGCGGCAGCACCTCACGCCGTCGGTCGCGGCGTGGGCAGCCTTGCGCGCCCGTGCCCTAGCCCGCGAGCGGGCCTAGGGTTTCCAACCCGGCCCGTTCGCATTACGGGCTGCCTCCTGCGTTCGGGCTCGGGCCCAGTTACGAACTCGGGCCGTTTTAGGTCCGGTTTCGAGTTCGTGGGCCCATGAGAGTGAAATGAGCGCGGTTTGGGCTTATTCGAGAGAATTGGGCCATGTGGTGTGGACCCAATCTCGGTTAGAAAAGCCCAATGGCAACGAAAATTAGATAATAAATTATTTAATAATTTATTTATTTTTGGGGAGAAACGGGAGATCAAGACGGAGGACTTATTCAAGACCGAAGCCTGTTTCGGATTTAATTTCTATTTTGTAATAGATTAGACGGGGTCGTCACACCACAAAATACAGTTTTATTTTTGTTTTTACCTCGTTTTTCTTAAGCATGCTATGGATGCAATTTAAATTATTATAGCATGTCTTGCCCGTCGAGGTGAATTAAATTGCGCTTAGTCGAGCATGTTTTACGATTGTCAATATAAGCATGTTTTAATTTTCTGCGAGCATGGTTTATTTGCTGCGTTTAGAAAATTATGCTTAGGATTATGTGACAACGTGATCTAGCATGTCGACAACCTTTTGAAACAAAAATACTAAGCAGATAAAAACATTTTTGGCATAGAAAATGTTAAGACCTCCACAACTGACCTTAAGGTGAAGTTTGGTGCGAGTGCGTAAACGTCCACACGAACGTGGCTTGCACATCGTATCGGACGAGTTCGCCAGACTAAGGGTTTCTTAAAAAATGTTCTAACCAAAATGAGAAGTGGAAGCTTTTCTGAGTATACATCCACACTAACGTGGCTTGCTCGGAATAGTAAACTACGATTTTCTCTGGAGTTGGTTTTTGAACAAAGATAGCTTAAGGAAAATAGTGCTTTTTCCGATTTAGGCTAAGATTGTGTTTAAAAGCTTAGATATTACTTAGAATACAGCTCCCCAACGGAGTCCCTTTTCTAATCTAATATGGTCTAGTAAGGTTCAACTATTAGCTCTATTTGCCATAAGGATAGGTTGGCAAGATAAGTAGAGTTAAAGATCCGAGTATCTGGTCGAACAGTGGGAGCGTAAACGTCCACACGAACGTGGCTTGCGATCCGCATTGTTTGGGCTGTTGAAGGTTTCGAAATTATTGGTTTATCAAAAGGTTACAATAATTTTCGTTACGAATTGATGCATGATCTATTCCTACTTGTGTCTATTTAGGGAGCTGAGCCCTAAATCCCAAGTAGATGGGTTGATGGAGAAGAAATCGGAGCAGGAAAACCACCCGCAACCTCCACGTTCTCCACTCCACAACCGACGTCGACAGTAGCTATAAATAGGAGAACCATTTGTATTGTACACACTCATGCTACTCTGAATACTATATACTCTCTTTTTCTCCCCGCGGACGTAGATCTCACCGATCGAATCACGTAATTCTTGTGTCCCCATTGATTTCTGCACACAAATCTTACACAAACTATTAATCTTACTGAGTGCTAAATCGAGGATTCATCACAACTTAACCACCAAAGAGCTTAAACTCCTTACCCCGCCACCGCCAGAGCACTTCTGGTGCAATACTGCTCTCGGATACGACCCGAAATCCGACGACTACAAAGTGATCAGAATTCACAAACCTCCTTCTACTGCAGAGGTGTATTCTCTCAAGAGTGATTCTTGGGAGCTTATTACAGGCCCCGGTGCTGATATTATTATGGCCCCTACCTGTGGTCTTTATCTTGACGGCCGTTATTATTGGAGAAGAGCCACATGCACTCTCGATATTGGAGTTCGAGATTTTATTCTTTCTTTTGACTGCACTCATCAAAATTTCTCTCGATTTCCTTTACCTCCAACTCTACGTCCTCCTCGTAGGCCTGGGAGTCCACCTCTACGTAATCAATTTCAAGTTGATCTTTTTGATTGGGATGGTGTTGGGAATTGTTAAGAACAAATGTTAAGGGGGAACTCCTATGGGACACTTCGAAGTGAGTCAAATAGTTGTTTTGATTTGATCCCAAAACCCCCAAAGCGTTCTGTTCCCACGTGACCCATTTTTAATGTAGATAATAGGATTAGAAATTTTTCTAAGCCTACTCTGTTAGGATGGCTTTATTTTGCTTAGATTGTAGACTACAAAAAGTTCAAGTGAAGGGCACTCGCTTGAGTGTGTTTTCCAAGCGAAGCGAGTCTACCGAGCCGAAGTGAAGCGTGCCAAAGAATAGCGTAGCGAAGCGAGCGCTACAGCAAAAGTCAAAGCGAGTCAAATGTAATATCCCGACTCCTAATTAGCTTAATTAATTAAGATTAGATTATCTTAATTATTTTGCTTAAGCTATTACGATAAGAATTTCGAAGAAGTGAATAGGGATTTTATTTAAATCCCGAAATTTGTAGGAATTTAATAAATTCCTATACGATTATTTTTCGATTTATATCGAAAATATATGATGATGAGATGTGATGAATAGACGAATGATAAGAAATTAGTCGAAGGATTCAAGATTTTATTTAAATCTTGATCGAGTTAGGAAATTTTCATATTTTCCTATTGAAAGTTTAATATTTCGTTTCGATATTTCGAAACGAAGGAAAGAAAATGTTGACTATTATTAGAATAAATAGTAAGACATTATGAGAAAAAGGAATATTTCTATTAAAAGTGGATTTTTAGAAATATCGGTACCCGTTTAATATTTCGGGCGGAACAAAATAAAAAGAGGAACTAAATTGTAGCTATACTTATAAACATAAGGAATAATAGTGGTGAGTTTTAAGTGATGTGGCCTAATTCAAATGGTACACATGTATGTACATGTGTAAGTTTATAAACTATGGAGATTTAAATTTGAAGATATTAAGTGAAAGTATTAAGTTTAAGAGTTTGGAATAATATTGTCATGATAAGAAGAAAAGGATAAGAAGAAAAGAAGTAAAAAAGAAAAGGTAAAGAAAATGACAAGGATTGAGTGAGGGCATGTGTGCCTCAAATTTATTTTCTTTCCCTCATCTTCTTTTCCTTTCTTCTTCAGCCCGTCACCTTCACTTCTCCCCTTTCCTTCGTTCTTTCTTCTTTCCTCCTTTCACCTTTACGCCTACAATCGTATATACAAGTCTCCATCAGTATATGCTATAAGGAGGTCATGAGATCAGGTAAATAAGATTGAATTAGCTACTCTATTTTTATTAGGGTAAATTGGTTTTTAATTTCGAAATTTCTTTTGTGAAGTTGAGCTTGAATATATGTTTATATGAGTGTAGGAAGCATGAATTAAATGTTTGAGAATTTTTGGAGATCAAATTCACCAATTCTTGAAATTAGGGCTTTTCAATTTAGACTTATATGATGTAATTGAGCATGAATATAGAGTTATTGGATCATTATAATTATGGTGTGAAGTATTGGAGTTGATTGGTGATGATATGCTAGGGTTTGAGTAATTTCAGAAATTCCCCTGTTTCAGACGTTAATGTCGAGGTTCATTTAACATAGAAAATGATTTTATTTTGATCTGAAATTTAGGGAATATGGTAGGAGATGTTAAGAGTATTTTCTAAAATTTTCAGAATTTTTGGATCTACGATGAATTTTTGGTGAATTTTACAATCGGACGCGTTTTTAACTCATCAGTCTAGTAGACTAATTTCAAAAGGGTATATCTCCTAAAAGGCTGGGAATTATGCTTTGAGCCTTTTTGATATATAAACTAGACTCCTCAAGATTTGATCTCCCACTGGTGTCACACGATTTAGACGTGTGAAATAATCTATATGAAATTTTGAACATTGATGAAGTCTGTCTGGAAAATTTGATGCCCTGTTTTAGTGACTGTTTCATAGGACGATTTTGGAGGCTTTAATAATCCAAATTATATTAAAGTGGATACTATAAGAAACCTCATTGAGTCAGCTTTCCAATGATACCTTTTTATCTCAATTTGGATTTAAGACGAAGAAGTTATGAATTTTCAAAGATGGACTACCAAAACAGTCACCAATATACCATTTTAGTTGATGATAGTTAAGTATAGGAAATTATTTCCTAATTGTGACGTTATGTTTATACGATATAGTTACATATGAATGAAGAAGGAACGAGTCAAGGAAACGAGGAACGGAAGCAGTTGATCAAGAAGTAACGAGACACGTAAGAAAAGCGTAAGAATAACGTCGTATGAGGTGGGCTTTCTAACTCAAAGATGACAAGAATGCTTTCATGAGAATTATATGGTGATTTTATGATTTGAAGTATATGAATGTATGATTATGTGATGTTTATGATTATATGATGTTCATGATTATATGATGATTTGAAGATATGATGTACATTATGTTTAGATGTTAAAGCATGATGACTTGATGATATGAAGAATATTAAGTTTATGATAAAGGATTATTTTTACGAAAATGATAACTTGCCTATCTTGCTTGATCGTCTACATTTTGATGATAGACGAATTCGGGCCTTGTGAAGAACAAGGTCGTGTACACTGAAGAGACCGTGAGTCGTCTGTGTGTCGACCGGTCGTATGTCGTGGAGGAGGCCTACTCCCGACATATTTATAAGAAATGAGACCGTGAGTCGTCTGTGTGTCGACTGGTCAAATGTTGATAGACGAATTCGGGTCACGTATAAGAACGTGATCGTGTACACTGAAGAGACTGTGAGTCGACTGCGTGTTGACCGGTCGGTATGTCGTAAGGAGGCCTACTTTCGACATATTCAAAAGAAGTTGTAGATGAGTCAAGCAAGATAAAATGTTGGCCAACACTTATGATTATGTTTTGAATAAGTTTTAAGTACATGTTAAATTATAAAGATTATTTTTGAGTTATGAAATTTATACAAGTTTTCAAATGTTTTCGGCACGTGTCCACTGAGTGCAATTATTTGTACTCAGCCCTGCATGTTTTTCTTTAAAATGTGCAGGTTATAGCTGGAATGAAGATGGAGCGTGTTGAGCAAGGCTTTGTTGTTGTTCGAATTTTATTTTAATATTATGTATTGAGGTTAGAAATTCAAGTTCTCGGATTTCATGTCTTCATACATGTTATCCTTATGACGATCCTTTCCGCTGTGCCATTCTGAAAAATGTTTAATGATGATTAAGTATTGAATTCGAAGAAGTTTATGATAAACATTCATTTGACCCCCCCTGATTGTGTTAAAACCACTTCACTACATTGCCTCAAATTTTATTGAATTAATCATCAATTCATTTTTCTTCTTTGTTATAAGAAAATTTTGGATGTAATTTGAGGCTCGTTTCGGTTTGAATATCGAAATTAACTAAGTGTTTATTTAAGTTCATTCGTTGTTTGTCCCTAAGTCACATTAGTCGGCGTAATTCCCTTTATAATTAAGCCGGGCTGTGACAGAGTGGTATCAGAGCAGTTGTTTGCTCTGAACTTGAATTTCTTTCGAGTCTAGTCTAAATTGTTCTTAGACTAGTTAAGTCGAACAACAAAAGCTCGGCACTCCATCTCATTCAGCTATATCAGGTATGTTCTCTAAATGTTTACATTGATGCTTGAGATTGAAATTGAAGTATATGATATGCTTTATATGATGAGAATGAAAGAATATGTGAAATATTGATGTGAGAATAGAAGAATGTTTGAAGAATTGATGTGAAGGTGAAGACATGATCATTTTTATGATTAGTGCCCGAAAGTTAGATGCTTAGATGATGATTGAGGTACTTTTTATCCCACACTTATGTGACTCTACGTAGCGACGATTAGAGTGCGATTCGTATTTCTACTTGAGGAGATATGCCGATTCGACGAAGGAATAGATGGACCTAAGCCCCGATAGATAGTTGAAGAGTTTCTAACGTTATTGTACGAGCTATCGAGACTAGTGAGATGAAATATTCGAGTAAAATAAACTCTCCTCTCATTTCCTGGGTAAATAACCTTCCTTGGATCTTGAAAGTTTGTTTGAATTCAAACTATGAAAAAGAAATCTTTGATTTGAAGTTTCAAATTCATTCAAGTTCAATACATTCGAAGCTTATGTCCTCAACCCTTGAAATCCATGTTTATAAGAATACACTAGATACGTTCTATGTGAAGAATTGTTGGAAACTCTTTTGTTTTCCACCATGATCGAACCCTTCCGATCTTCTATGAGTATGAAATGAATCTATATTCCTTATTTTGAAGCAATTATCCCATGTTTATATCTTGAGAACCGAGTTTATGCCCTTGTTTATAACCAAGGTATATTTCTCAGAAAAACATATGCAAATCAGTCCACTTCCGGCACATTTATGAGAAAATTCAATAATGCTCTTGAATTCGTTCTTTTTCTATAAGATACTATGCCTCAATACCTTTCCATACATATCTTGATCTTTCAATTTGGAGCTCATATGAATTTTTGGTGAATTTTTGAAGTTTGCTTGTCCAGATTTCTATTTTTGCCGAAAGTATTTTGCCCAAACTTTCACATCATTGATTCTGGACAATTTTCTTGGCCAAAATGAGCTCCAACCTATTGGAAATGATACCTTGATGAAATACATTTCTAAAGATATCTTTTAATGCCCATTTGGTTGAGTATTCAACTAGATATCTTAATTCAAAGTTGAACTATCGAATCTGTCCATTCCTTGAATATTCATTGATTAGTCTTATGGACATTCGATTTTGATTCGATTTACTTGTCCTAAAAATTTGAGCCATATATCATTGGAAAGATATTTCCTCTACTTTAATGACCATATTTTTGGATTCCAATTTGGACTTTCGATGAATAAGATATGAATTTTCTTCCACAAGTGCGCATTTTGCACTTCGTATTAGACCAAACTCCAAAGAAGTTTTATTCTGTAATGATTGGCATATCTTGAAAATTCATGCCATGCACCATTAAAAAGATATCTTTCTTGGCTTTCCATTCATATTTTTGGATTTCCTTTTGAATCCAAATTGAGGGAGTTAGGAATTTATCAAAGTAGGATCGATAGGAAATGATGAGTACAAAAGGAATAAAAAATGAAGAACGTTGAAAGTAGGGGTGTAATGACCACTATTTAGATAGTGATTGTGACCCTAAAATTTTAGTAGCGATTGTGATACGAGGTAGCACCACGACATCGATAACGATCATAATCTCGTACCGTGGCGTCGGCAACGATCGCGACCCAGTATGTTGAGGAAGATAAAAGAAGATGATGTTATAAGTGTTAGAATAAGTATTTAATAAGAATCTAAGTTCATGAACTTCGAAGATGAAGAATGTATACTTAAGAGACGAGAGGAGAGATCGAGTAGAAGGAAAGAAAAATCGAAAGAGAATAAATATTAGATGTAAATCCGACGATTGCCAGAATGGCTACTATTAGCTGAAGTAATTGCGTCTCGATAGATTATGTATTCGCTCTAAGTTTGAACGGATTATTTTTTTTAGAACTTAATTAAGTTTATTCTCACTCGTCTCACATGTTTTAAATGAATGTGAACGTGGAAGATATTACGATAACGACGTGATGAAAGTTTGATGGAAGCAATAAAGCGAGATACAGCTCTATATGAACGAGTTCGAGATTAAAGTTTAGCGCAAAATTTCGTATACGAATAGAAGATCAAATAAAGATAAGACTCGAAGAATTATCGAGCGCTATTACGTATAGTTATTAATGAACTTTATATGGAATAAAATGTTGATCATTACTCAATGGTCAACAATTGAAGACGAGTCGATAAGGAAGCTTAAGAATTTCCTAAAAGTATTCGAGTTAATTCAATCGCTTGATTTCGAATATTTTATAGCTACGAATTAACTCGATCGTTTTAGTAAGAGATTTATGTAAATGAGACGATATGAGATCTCAAAAGCGGAATAAGAAGGACTCAAGATGCCTTACAAGGCGAGCAAATTTCGAGGACGAAATTTATTTAAGGGGAGAGGATTGTAATATCCCGACTCCTAATTAGCTTAATTAATTAAGATTAGATTATCTTAATTATTTTGCTTAAGCTATTACGATAAGAATTTCGAAGAAGTGAATAGGGATTTTATTTAAATCCCGAAATTTGTAGGAATTTAATAAATTCCTATACAATTATTTTTCGATTTATATCGAAAATATATGATGATGAGATGTGATGAATAGACGAATGATAAGAAATTAGTCGAAGGATTCAAGATTTTATTTAAATCTTGATCGAGTTAGGAAATTTTCATATTTTCCTATTGAAAGTTTAATATTTCGTTTTCGATATTTCGAAACGAAGGAAAGAAAATGTCGACTATTATTAGAATAAATAGTAAGACATTATGAGAAAAAGGAATATTTCTATTAAAAGTGGATTTTTAGAAATATCGGTACCCGTTTAATATTTCGGGCGGAACAAAATAAAAAGAGGAACTAAATTGTAGCTATACTTATAAACATAAGGAATAATAGTGGTGAGTTTTAAGTGATGTGGCCTAATTCAAATGGTACACATGTATGTACATGTGTAAGTTTATAAACTATGGAGATTTAAATTTGAAGATATTAAGTGAAAGTATTAAGTTTAAGAGTTTGGAATAATATTGTCATGATAAGAAGAAAAGGATAAGAAGAAAAGAAGTAAAAAAGAAAAGGTAAAGAAAATGACAAGGATTGAGTGAGGGCATGTGTGCCTCAAATTTATTTTCTTTCCCTCATCTTCTTTTCCTTTCTTCTTCAGCCCGTCACCTTCATTTCTCCCCTTTCCTTCGTTCTTTCTTCTTTCCTCCTTTCACCTTTACGCCTAGAATCGTATATACAAGTCTCCATCAGTATATGCTATAAGGAGGTCATGAGATCAGGTAAATAAGATTGAATTAGCTACTCTATTTTTATTAGGGTAAATTGGGGGTTTTTAATTTCAAAATTTCTTTTGTGAAGTTGAGCTTGAATATATGTTTATATGAGTGTAGGAAGCATGAATTAAATGTTTGAGAATTTTTGGAGATCAAATTCACCAATTCTTGAAATTAGGGCTTTTCAATTTAGACTTATATGATGTAATTGAGCATGAATATAGAGTTATTGGATCATTAGAATTATGGTGTGAAGTATTGGAGTTGATTGGTGATGATATGCTAGGGTTTGAGTAATTTCAGAAATTCCCCTGTTACAGACGTTAATGTCGAGGTTCATTTAACATAGAAAATGATTTTATTTTGATCTGAAATTTTTAGGGAAGATGGTAGGAGATGTTAAGAGTATTTTCTAAAATTTTCAGAATTTTTGGATCTACGATGAATTTTTGGTGAATTTTACAATCGGACGTGTTTTTAACTCATCAGTCTAGTAGACTAATTTCAAAAGGGTATATCTCCTAAACGGCTGGGAATTATGCTTTGAGCCTTTTTAATGTATAAACTAGACTCCTCAAGATTTGATCTCCCACTGGTGTCACACGATTTAGACGTGTGAAATAATCTATATGAAATTTTGAACATTGATGAAGTCTGTCTGGAAAATTTGATGCCCTGTTTTAGTGACTGTTTCATAGGACGATTTTGGAGGCTTTAATAATCCAAATTATATTAAAGTGGATACTATAAGAAACCTCATTGAGTCAGCTTTCCAATGATACCTTTTTATCTCAATTTGGATTTAAGACGAAGAAGTTATGAATTTTCAAAGATGGACTACCAAAACAGTCACCAATATACCATTTTAGTTGATGATAGTTAAGTATAGGAAATTATTTCCTAATTGCGACGTTATGTTTATACGATATAGTTACATATAAATGAAGAAGGAACGAGTCAAGGAAACGAGGAACGGAAGCAGTTGATCAAGAAGTAACGAGACACGTAAGAAAAGCGTAAGAATAACGTCGTATGAGGTGGGCTTTCTAACTCAAAGATGACAAGAATGCTTTCATGAGAATTATATGGTGATTTTATGATTTGAAGTATATGAATATATGATTATGTGATGTTTATGATTATATGATGTTCATGATTATATGATGATTTGAAGATATGATGTACATTATGTTTAGTTGTTAAAGCATGATGACTTGATGATACGAAGAATATTAAGTTTATGATAAAGGATTATTTTTACGAAAATGATAACTTGCCTATCTTGCTTGATCGTCTACATTTTGATGATAGACGAATTCGGGCCTTGTGAAGAACAAGGTCGTGTACACTGAAGAGACCGCGAGTCGTCTGTGTGTCGACCGGTCGTATGTCGTGGAGGAGGCCTACTCCCGAAATATTTATAAGAAATGAGACCGTGTGTCGTCTGTGTGTCGACTGGTCAAATGTTGATAGACGAATTCGGGTCACGTATAAGAACGTGATCGTGTACACTGAAGAGACTGTGAGTCGACTGCGTGTTGACCGGTCGGTATGTCGTAAGGAGGCCTACTTTCGACATATTCAAAAGAAGTTGTAGATGAGTCAAGCAAGATAAAATGTTGGCCAACACTTATGATTATGTTTTGAAGAAGTTTTAAGTACATGTTAAGTTATAAAGATTATTTTTGAGTTATGAAATTTATACAAGTTTTCAAATGTTTTCGGCACGTGTGCACTGAGTGCAATTATTTGTACTCAACCCTGCATGTTTTTCTTTAAAATGTGCAGGTTATAGCTGGAATGAAGATGGAGCGTTCTGAGCAAGGCTTTGTTGTTGTTCGAATTTTATTTTAATATTATGTATTGAGGTTAGAAATTCAAGTTCTCGGATTTCATGTCTTCATACATGTTATCCTTATGACGATCCTTTCCGCTGTGCCATTCTGAAAAATGTTTAATGATGATTAAGTATTGAATTCGAAGAAGTTTATGATAAACATTCATTTGACCCCCCCTGATTGTGTTAAAAACACTTCACTACATTGCCTCAAATTCTATTGAATTAATCATCAATTCATTTTTCTTCTTTGTTATAAGAAAATTTTGGATGTAATTTGAGGCGCGTTTCGGTTTGAATATCGAAATTAACTAAGTGTTTATTTAAGTTCATTCGTTGTTTGTCCCTAAGTCACATTAGTCGGCGTAATTCCCTTTATAATTAAGCCGGGCTGTGACATCAAATCTACTTAAGCAATACTCGGAAATTCTATTTTCCAAAGTAGACGCTTCAAGTATGACCCGAAGCGACTTGATCAAAGCGGACGCTACAACTTCAAAGCGAAGCGAGCCACTACTTACCAGAAAGCGACAGCACAATTCCCGATCCGATTTTGAACTCCAGTTAACTAGAGATCTTCGCATTAATTACGAGATCTCCACGTGTCGAACGCGGAGAGGAGCAGAGGAGTTGACTGCCAGGCCGACAGGACGCCGCTACAGTACTGGCTCGCTCCAGTTACTGTTGAATTTGGATCTTAGCCATTTCCGGCAAAGAGCCAAAACTGCGCGTCTGAAAAGTAGCCAGCCTGTGCAAGTACTGTCGAGAGGAGGAGGGACAAGGCCACCAACCAAGCAACGGATCTCGGCATCCCTCCGCCTATAAATGGAGAAGGATGAAGACGAAGAGAGGTAGAACACTTCCTGAGCATTCGAGCGCCTACTGCAAACAAACACTCCCTGCCTTAGAGTAAACTTCGAGTCTTTGTTTCAAGTGTTCTCCGAGTTCCAGTCTCATCGGAACTCGTCTTCACAGCCTTCACACTTAGAGTCTAAACCCATTCCATATCCAAGCTTAGAAGAAGAACTCTAGCCATCTTTGCATCTACTATAAAGAGTTCTTCATAGTGTGGTCGTCGTATACCAAAAACCCTAACCCTAAGGTTTGTTGTTAGATTTTTGTGTTCGTCGTTAGGTTGTTTCGATCCATGGCCCTACTTTTATCGATTGTAGAAGCCTCGATCATAGAGTCTAGATCCAAGCTTGCACTTACATCATTCGTGTAAAGCTCGATCGAAGCTAGGCTGTAAGGAGAGCCCGCAATCTCCCTGTTGTCGGACTGAAGCGAGTGAAGCTTCCAGTCCAGTTTAGGTCTTTGTAGTGAACCCGCAATCACTGCATCTGTTGTCAGATCTAAGCGAGTGAAGCTCGATCTCGACCAGGCTTTTGAAGAGCCCATAATCTTCAAGTTCTTGAGTGAAGAGAACGCGTTGCCGAGTGCAACAAAGTGGACGTAGGAGCTTTATCTCCGAACCACTATAAATCGTGTGTCGTATCTCTCTAACCCTAAACTCTTTACTTTGTTTGATTATTCATTGCACTTGCACTTAAACAAACATAACTTGGAATTTTTAATTACTTAGGAAAGAGTTAGCTCACCGAATTCCGCACTAAGAGTAAAGTCTCACTCTTGATCAAGCTATAAGCTTAGGTCAAGAGAATCTTGATTGCTTTAGATCTAGCTCTCGGCTAGGTCTTAGTACTTCTTAAGAGCACTTTACTTTATACTCTGAGTTAAGGAATTTGAAGTTGAAAAACTTCAAAATATGTATTCACCCCCCCCCCCCCCCTCTACGTATTTTTCCTTTAACAAACCGAGACCAACAAGTGGTATCAGAGCAGCGGTTCTTTCGAGCCTCTGCTTTGCATAGCCGAAGCGAGTCCCCACTCGCTTCACGTATTCTCGCTGAACCGGATCCTAGTTCCTAAGTGCATCAAAACCTCACCCACGCATACTGCATATACTACTGACAGTTTGCTATGAATGCTTCTAGTCTTCCACAGTTCTCCATTGAAGGCTATGAGATCTGGAGCTTTCGCGTTGAGAGCTTCCTTTGCTCCATCCATGACCGAATGTGGGAGGTCATTGAAGATGGGCCGATTGAAATCAAGAAAGCTGTCTCTGAGAATGTCCCAGCTGCTGAAGGTCGGGCTGCCTATGTTCGACAAACCTACGTGGAAAAGGACAAGGATGAATACTCTCCAAATAACTTCAAAGTTGCCAACCTCGACAAGATCGCACGCCACACGATGCAGAGCACTGTGTCGGATGCTTATTTTCCACGGATAAGGAAGTGCGTAATGGAAAAAGAAATATGGGAAACCCTAGCCCTCATTTCTCAATGCACAGACAAAATCAAAGAGAACAAGCTTGCCGTACAAATGCGAGAGTTTGAGAGCTTGATAATGAAGCCAGAAGAATCCATCGACGCCTTCGAGCTGAGAGTTACTAACATCACTGCAACTCTCAACTCACTTGGGAAGGAACTCACAGACAAGGAGGTGAATCTCTAGATCGTTCGAGCTCTCACAAGGAAGTGGCAGACTATGAAGGAGTTGTACCTAGCTACAAGGATCTATCAAAGCTCACACCAGAGATTCTGTTCTCCGAACTCAAAGCTCATGAATTCGATCTAAATCTTATGAACCTCGACGAAGAGGATGAAGCTCCCACGACATCAAAAGGCGTAGCTTTCAAAGCTGCTGAAGGGCCAAGCGATCACTCGCTAGCCAAGATGAAAAGGGAAGAGCTGGAAGAGCATGTTGCGTTCTTATCCAAGAACTTCAACAAGATGAACTCGCGTGTGGGCAAGTACAAAAGATTCTACAAGCAGTACAAGGGAAGGAGCACTGATGCTCGTGAAGGAAAAGGGAAGAGGGAAGAGACGACAAAGCCGATCCCACGCGACATGATGGATGTGGTGTGCTATCACTGCCACAAGATGGGCCACTACAAATCCGATTGCCCGAAGTTGAGTGCGAAGGAGCGAGAGGAACTGAAAGCAAAGAGGGATGCTCCAAGGCGAGCACTTGTAGCGAGCGAGCAGCCAGTCGCTTCAACTGAAGATGTCTCAAGCGACTCGGATGCATTCACAGATCCCAACTCCAGTGAGGGAGAGGATCTTGGACTCATGGCGCTCACCGACGAGGAGATCGGAGAGGTATTTATCTATCCCTCACCTAGTTCAATTACACTCGCACACACTCACCAAGAGGAAGCTAATTCCTCGACATGGAGTGAGTTGCTTGACAAGCACATTAAACTGTCAAGCGACCACGAGATGTTGAAACAAGCTTTGTCTCAAAGCGAGAAGGAGAACCGAAAGCTAGCCACTGAGCTTGACCAAGTCAAACTTAACTTAAGGGCTATGTCTAGTAAGTTCGAGGATCTCTTCGCTAGACATCAAAGCTTGGAAGGAATGTATGAAACACAATCCGCTCTAGTTGCCAACTTGAACAAAGCTTCATATGCTAGGCAGGCACTAGAGAGCTCGCTTCAACCTTTCGGTAGAAAGGGAGGACTCGGATATGAGGGTGGACCTTCCAAGCCTACTGTCTTTGTTGGTGCCTCAAACACGACACCATCAGTCACTTTGGATGTGCCTACTGCCTCCAAAGCGACCACCAACAAGGATAAAGGCCAAAAGGTTGAGAACCCTAAGAAGAAGCCAATGAAGATGTCTATATCTTCAAGGGCAGAAACTAAGAGCAGCAAAGTTCAACTGTCCCTAGCACTCACAATGCTAAAGCTTACCAATCCAAAGGTAAAGGGAAAACAGTTGAAGCTTCTAAGTCTCAGACCAAGACACGAGAGACAAAGGATCTCCCTTTCAAGAAAAGGAGTAATGTCTATGTGTCACGTTATCCGGACTGGAGATGGTCCAACCGGACTAACGTTGAGGGGGAAGAATTCGAAGCACCAAGGAGGTCGCTTCAAACTTCCAAGGTTTCCCAAGCGAGTCGGGGTCAAAACCCTAGTTTGACCGCTTCAAGGAAACCAAGCGAGCCGCTTCGACAGACTGTAAAACCTAAGTCAGTCTCTAAGCCTGTAGCTAATCCGAAGCGAGTAGCTTCAGGATATAAGCAAAAGGGCAATAGCATAGGTATGCCTCAAGCGAGCCGCTACCCCTCTTGCACACACTGCTGCACGTGTGAAGCTGCTTTAAGGCAGAAGTCACAGTTTTCGAAGGTCGAGAAGCCCAAGACACAAGCTACCTCTCAAAAGAGAGTGAAGCAAGTGTGGGTACCTAAGGGAACTAACCTGCAAGGACCCAAACTGATTTGGGTACCAAAATCTGTCTAATTGCAGGTGAGCGCCGTGGATCCCATGCCAAGTGAGGGTCAACAAATCTGGTACTTGGACAGTGGATGTTCAAGACACATGACCGGCATGAGAGCTCTACTTCATGACTACATAGAGAAGAAGGGTTCACACGTTACTTTTGGTGATAACTCTCGAGGAAGCACCAAAGGATATGGCGCACTGAAGATTGGGAAGCTCACGATTGAAGAAGTCTCCTATGTGGAAGGGCTCAAGCACAACTTGTTATCCATTTCACAGTTCTGTGACAAAGGATACAAGGTGGAATTTATTTCCAACAAGTGCATAGTGAAGAGCAAGCTCACGTCCCAGGTTGTGCTAACTGGAATTAGACAAAGGAACGTTTATATAGCACAATGGGACAGCTGCAAAGAGGAAACGTGCCTGGTTGCAAGAAGTGCTATAGAATTAGGATGGCTATGGCACCGACGCTTGAACCATCTCAATTTCAAAGCAATCAATCGCATAGCTCGAAAAGGTTTGGTGCATGGCATACCAAATGAAGTCTTTATCAAAGATCATCCATGCTCACCATGCCAACGAGGGAAGCAGACGCAGAAGCACTTCGCAAGCCTTGAAGAAGCCTCATCCAAGCGAGTGCTCGAGCTGCTTCATATGGATCTGTTTGGTCCAGTCACTCCAGTTAGCGTGAACGGACGGAAATACACTCTAGTTGTAGTCGACGACTTCTCTCGCTACACTTGGGTTGTATTTCTCTTCAGCAAGAAGGAGACATTGACCAAGCTACCACAACTGCTCAAGCGACTAGCTGTGGAAAAGAACCAAGCGATTGTCACCATCCGCTCCGACAAAGGCACAGAGTTCTTGAACTCTACCATTGAAGCTTACTGCACAGAGCATGGCATAGCGCATCAGACTTCCTCAGCACGCACACCTCAACAGAATGGAGTTGCTGAAAGAAGGAATCGAATCATCAAAGAAGCCATTCGAACTATGATTGCAGACTCGAAGCTTCCGATGAAGTATTGGGCTGAAGCTGCCAATACAGCATGCTACACTTAGGATCGAAAGCTTCTCTGCAAACGGCACGACAAGACACCATATGAAATATGGACAGGAAGAATTCCTAACATATCTTATTTCCATATTTTTGGTTGTAGGGGTCTTCATCCATGATAATGGGAAGTCACAATTGAAAGCCTTTGAAAGCAAAGCTGATGAAGGAATATTCTTAGGATATTCTACATCAAGCAAAGCTTACAGGGTATTCAACTGTAAAACCCTAATCGTGGAGGAATCACCCCATGTCGTATTTGATGAATCTTCCTTAAGTCTTCCACAGGAACAGGTTCAATCAAAGGAAGGAAAGACAAGCGAGGAACCCATCAATTCATCAACTTGGGACATGCTTGAGGATGATGAAGAAATCAAGGACTCAAGCGAGCAGAATGTCCAAGGAAAAGATGAAGCTGCCCCCAAGACTCCTGAAGCGAGTGCTGGCCAAGCACCCAATCCAATCGCTTCAGATGGAGAAGCAAGCGACCAAGGAGAAGATGAAGACGAAGCTGGCGGATCCAAGCGTGCATGGCTCAAGGATCACTGACCAAGTCAAATCATTGGAGATCCATCCAAGGGTGTAGTGACCAGAAGTCAAGTGTTTGGAGAAAGTGCCATGTTCAGTTGCTTTTTCTCAAACATCAAGCCATCATGCGTGGAGGAAGCCCTAGCTGATTCCAATTGGGTGATCGCCATGCAAGAAGAGCTGAATCAGTTCACCAGAAATGACGTATGGTACCTCGTGGATCATCCCAAATTTCAGCATGTTATTGGCACCAAGTGGGTGTTCAAGAACAAGACGGATGAGGACCACAACGTTGTGAGGAATAAGGCACGACTCGCTGCTAAAGGCTACTGCCAAGAGGAAGGAATCGACTTTGACGAGACCTTCGCTCCTGTGGCACGACTTGAAGCGATCAGACTATTTCTAGCCTATGCAGCGGCCAAGAAATTCAAAGTCTATCAGATGGATGTGAAGAGCGCGTTCCTCAACGGTGAATTGAAGAAAGAAGTGTATGTGGAGCAGCCACCGGGTTTCGAGCAGGGAGATAAGGTGTATCGCTTGAAGAAAGCCCTATATGGGTTGAAGCAAGCTCCCAGAGCTTGGTATGATACCCTATCTCAATTCCTAGTGGATAATGGTTTCCACAAAGGAAAGATAGATCGAACCCTATTCACCATCAATCATGGAGAGGATATGCTATGGGTTCAGATCTACGTGGATGACATCATATTTGGATCACCAAACCAGTCGCTTAGCGAGAAGTTTGGAGAGCTTATGAAGACCAAATATGAGATGTCAATGATTGGCTTGATGAGCTTCTTTCTAGGTCTTCAAGTGAAACAGCAGGATGATGGTATCTTCATCAATCAAGCTAAGTATACTCGAGATATGCTTGCCAAGTTCGGTGTTCAGCATGCCAAAGCTGTGAAGATTCCAATGAACACGAACTGGAAGCCAGACCTAGATGGGAAGTCTGTGGATGCTACAGACTACCGAGCCTTGATCGGATCCCTTCTATATCTCACTGCAAGTAGGCCGGATATAGCTTTTGCAGTTGGAGTGTGTGCTCACTTCCAAAGCGATCCCAAGCACAGCCATCTTGAAGCTGCCAAAAGAATTCTTTGATATTTGAAGGGCACTGTCAACATGGGGCTGTGGTAAACTACGGAGGACAATTTGGAACTCACTTGATACTCAGATGCTGACTATGGAGGGTGCCGAATTGATAGGAAGTCAACTTCGGGCACTTGTCAGTTCTTGGGAAGCAAGCTGATCTCATGGTTTTCAAAGAAGCAGACGAGTGTAGCTACTTCAACAACTGAAGCCGAATATATGGCCGCTGGAAGCTGCTGTTCTCAAATTCTATGGCTTCGTCAGCAGTTGAAGGACTACAGAGTTGAAGCAAATGAAATCAAATATTCTGCGACAACAACAGTGCCATATGCATCTCGCAAAATCCAGTGCTACACACCAGATGCAAGCACGTGAAAATCCGACATCACTTCATTCGTGATCATGTCGAGAAGAAGGATATCAAGCTCGAGAAAATCCATACCGATCTCCAGCGAGCAGATATCCTCACCAAGCCTCTAGCTGAATCTCCTTTCAATCAGCTATGCATGGAATTAGGGTTGCTAGACCCTGGTGAAGAGTGCTAGATCCAGGATGCACGAAGGAGTGGTCGCTTGTTCTTTTGAGCGTCACTCGCTTCGGATCTTCACCAACTCAAGCGAATCACTTCAATATTCCACTCGCTTGAAGAAGGAGTAATAAGGTGGAGAAAGGTGGAGTGTTGGAAGACGTTCCCTACCCGCTTACAGGAATTGTTAAGCCATTGGTTAAGGGGGAACTATTGGTTGCTCTCGGAGCAAGCTACTTCCAAAGCGAGCAAGGAAAGCTGCTACCTAGCCTAGGATTCCTAGCGAGAGGGTATAAACACTCGCAAGTGCCGTTTCTAGTAACGGTTGTGGGGTCTTATATCGGGCCTTCCCACGTAAAAATGGTGAAAGCTTAGGCAGGGCTGGCACCTAGACCTTGTGTCCTCTTCCCATCTTTCCGCCAAAGAGGAGCAAGTCTTCTCATCTCCTTCATCGTGGATAAACATCCATTTCTTACTCACTCTTCATTGAGTTGAGCTGCCGGATGTCTATTCATTCCTCCTCCATCTTTGAATTTTGCATCGCTTCAATTAACCCTAGCTTGGGTCAAGCAAGTCGATTGCAAGTTCATTCTGTAGCTTGTAAGAGGAAGCTTGAAGGGTTACCTTTTTCTTCAAAAGGTTGCAGGGCTGGTGACATGCTTCTGCGTAAAATACGAGATTGTTTTGTCAGAGCATTCTCATTGTCATCCTGTCCTATTCTGCTCTGAGATAAGGACTTGTACTCATCCCCCATTCGTCGTGAATATGTACACTTACGTGAAGCTCCCCTCTGGGTTGTAGTAAGCTTGTGTACTATATTCATTCTCTCCCCCATTCACTTCGATGGAGGACGCTCTAATTCGTAGAGGAAGATGAATGCCAAGAAGATGAAGTATCCAACAAGTGGAGTGGTATTCAACAAAGGTGGTATCAAAAACTCCAAGCAATATCATCTAGTGGATTCATCAAGTGCTGTCCAAATCCACAAAATGAAGTCTTCAATACGTGGTATCAATCTCCTACTAAGTGAGATTGACTGGTAAGTGTTTCAATTTTAAGTACACTAAGTGAGCTGAAGCGTGCTAGAAACCTTCACTCACTATGTGGAAAATATGAAATGAATCTGACACAAATACAAAGAGGAAAACATTCTTGTTTATCCTCGAAGTGTGTAAGTCAGAAACATTCTAAATTAAGCAAGAAATTTTCATTTCTTATTCCAGTCGCTACAGATGGCCAAGCGAGTGCTACGTCACTCCAAGCGAGCCATTGCAAGTGAGTGCGGAACAGTCACTCAAGCGAGCACCTCTCAAAGCGAGTAAAGGCCAAGCGGCCCAACTCGAAGCGAGCGGGTATGAAGCGAGTATGAGCTGTCTGCACTCGAGTGCAATTTTACCTTTTGCCTTACATTAAATGCAGGTTCACGTACAGCCGAAAATAACGGGCGCGTGCACTGCACTTTGAATTCGAAGCGGAAAAGGACGGAGAACATCCAACCATCGAATCCAAACAGTCCCCGGTTTATAGCCGTTGGATCTGACGCCGTGTAAAGTGACGAATCACAGCAGGCCACGTGGAGACGCCGAACAAGTTGGCGGTTCACTTTTTACTGTGATGACGCCGGACACGTCAATCACTTCGCCGTTGGCCGCCGTATACCAACAGGATTTACGGCGATATTACTGTCTTGCCCCTGCCACGTCAGCCGAACCCTACCTCTATTTAAGGACGTCGTTGCAGACTGAGAAAACTTTCACAACTCTCAATCTTTGCCATTCTCGTGCAAAATCTGCAATCTTCTGCAAATCACGAGTCTCACCCCTGTTTTCGCCCTTAAATCTCCGATCAAACTCTCTCAAATTTTTCAACATGGGAAAGAAGCAGAAGACTGAGACGATGGAGGAATTTCTCACAGAGGTCGACAAGCATATCAACGTCGAGCCTCATCTCGACCCGGTCGTCATCGAAGAAAACGGGTTCTTCCGTAAGGTCGTGACCACGGTCGGCTTATGGAAGTTCGTGACGGCGGTGCCGTCGAAGGTTTTGGCCAAGGCGGTGGCCGAAATTCTTCTAAATCTGAGGAAAGGACGAAACACTTCGTCCTTCACTGATCCACAGAATGGAGAACCGGTGGAGGTGGACCTGAGCAATCTTATCAGCGTATTCGACTTGCCGAGGGAAGGTGGAGACTCCTTGTTGGGAAGGGAGTTATCGGCCGAAGTCGAATATGCTTGGTTTGCCACCGAGAAAGCAGAGCCCAACTACAAGGAGGCCAGTATTCGTTCAGATCTGAAGGCTCCTTTCAATCATGTATGTGAGCTCTTCTCGAAGTGCGTCGCATGCTACGTCGGAACCCTGGGCACACTTTCAGAAACAAAGCTCTTCGTCACCACTGTCATCGTCGACAGTCTCACAGGAACCAAGTTCGACTGGCATGGTTGGTTTCTCAACCAGATTCACGAAGCTGCTGATGACTTCAAGTTCGTGAAGGAGAGCACCGATCAGATTCTCCGCAAAGGGAAGCTGAAATTTTTCTCCAGACTCTCCGTCGCACTGGAGGAACGGTATCCCAACAAGGTGTGGCTAGAATCTGACGTCGCCGTCTACAACAAGCTCACCGTGTTCCATGACCTGTGGAGGTCAAACAAAATTCCAATAGATTTGGGACTTCTCGAGGTTGAAGTGCCCGTTGTTGTACCTGTTGCCGAAAGGCAAGTTGAAGCCCCCCAATCAAAGCGAGCCGCGACGAAGCGACCCAAAAAGAAGTTGAAGCTAGTCGCTTCACTGGTCAAACCAAGCGAGGCTGAGGAGCAGCCGCTTGAGGAGACCGAAGCTGCCCAACCCCAGCCATCACCCATCAAAATCCAGACTCCCCCACCACAAACACAAACAACCCAACCACCAGAACCTCAAGCCTCATCATCAGCCCAACCACATACCCAGAAATCACCCCTCTCTCCACATGAAGAAGAATCCACTTCTTCATTTTAACTACCCAAAATACCTCTTCTAAGCACTGATCCAACAGTTGCATTCTCTACATTCCAACCTACCCAAACCCAGCAAACACCACCGCAACCCGAACCCATCGAAATAACAGAAACCTCCCAAACCTCTTCATCATCCCAATCACCCACCTCATCGGCAACTACAGCCGATACCGCCCAAACAACCATCATTCCCCGATTCCAACTCTCCAAGGCCCCTGCAGAATTAGAAGCTCTCGAAAGATATGTGAGAGACAGAGAACAGGCTGCAAAGACCATCAAGGACCGATACTCCTCCGTGCCGATGTCCGACGAGTTCTTCACCAAGACCGTCGATTTTCTCACATATATCACCTACCGTGGCACTGAGTACTACAAGGTCTTCCGTCTCCTAAAGGCTTTCTCAGAGGAAGATCTCATTCAAATGGAGGGAAAATTGCTCGATTTCATCGGTGAGAATGGCTTCCACGCTTTTCTCACTGGAACCAGCTTCTGGGACAAGCTGGATGCGAAGGTGAAGCGAGCCAATCCAGAAGCTTCAGTTCCTGATCGAGTCCCGACCATTCATGAGCGGAGATTGATAAAGGAGCATGCGGAGGAGGTAGAGGTGAAAGATGCGGAGATCTCAAGTCTGCAGAGTGAGATCACCAGGAAAGATGTAGAGCTGGAGAAAAAGGCGGAAGAAGTCAATAATCTGCGTGCAGATTTTGACAAGAAAAAGAGTGAATTGGAGGGAAAGGTTGCAGAGAAGGAGAAGTTATTGGAGGAGAAGGAGAAGGCGCTGGAGGGACAGGTGAAGCTGGTCGGAGACCAGGAAAAGAATCTTGATGAACTCAAGCGCTCGCTTGATGCGGAAAGGAATCGCTTGAGGGATATCAATGCCAAGCTGGTGAAAGTTGGCAAAGAAAAGAAGGAGTTAGAGGAGGAAGTGAAGAGACTGAAGGAGGAGGTAGAGAAGAAAGATGGGGATCTAGTGATGAAGGGAAGTGAGCTGACAAGGACCAAGACAGCCCTTGACAAGCTTAAACAGGAGATGAAGGATCTGAAGCTTGAGCATGAGATAAATTCGAAAGAGCTCGAGAGCAGGAGGAAAAGTGCTAGAGCTACCAATTTGAAGCAGGCTGAGCTGGCAATTCAAGTCGATGAAGCCAAGGAGAAAGCCAGTGAATTTGCCTACAAGATCATCGAAGCTGCTCAACTTCGTGTGACGCTTAATAGCCAAGAGAGTGCTATCGCCACTGCATCTGCAGAACTCAAAGCGTCCCAGGATTTCCTCAATCTACAAATGCAAGAGGAGCGCAAGGAAATCCGTGCTGAGATCGAAGCGGAGCTTGCCGCTCGCTTCAGGAATGTGGAATCGCTTGAGAGGCTGATGGCCTCTGTCAAGGAAAGAGAGAAGCAGTGTGAGTATCTGCTCGAGGAGATTAGTATCAAAACTGCCGAATTGGTGCTCTCCCAGGAGCATACGTTCACAGGGAAGACCAAGCGGATGCTGCAACCTGTGTTCAATGCAGTCAACAATCTTCATCATTCCATTACGGGAAAGCTGATCACCCCGACCCCCGGCAGTGATGATGCCAAAAAAGGGGGAAGGTATTGCACAGAAAAGAGTTGAGACTCTGGAGCTACAAGGTGGAGCTGGAGGTAGTGGAGATGAAAGGAGATTGAAGATTGAAGGAGGAAGTGAAGTTGGAGGTAGCGGAGTGGAGAAGGAGATTGAAGAGGAGGATGAAGCTCACGCAGAGCGTGCGAGGAGACTGGGCAAAGAAAAACAAACAGAAGAGCCTCGCAGGCCGCTTGAGGGGAAGTTGCTTGCTTCTTCGATTGCTGCTCACCCTCCGGTAGTTATACTAACCAAGGAGCAAAAAGAGGAGCAAATCCGTCGAGACGAGGCTCTAGCTCGCGAAATGGAGATGCAATTTGATCTGCAAACTCTGGAGGCTCTTGCCGCTTTCCAAGCGCCCGCTTCACCTCTGGCCGCTTCAACCCTTGCACTAATTTCTGATACTGGAAGAGCTACTTCATCAACTGCTGGAGCCACTTCATCCAGTAAAGCCATTACTCGAAGTGCCCCAGTAGTCATTCCTCCGAAAGAAGCAGAAAAGAAGAAGGAAGAGATGCCTCCCCCCCCAGCACCAAAACAAGCTTTGAAGCGGACTGCCCCCGAAGCGAGAGATGATGATCCCGAGGCCAAGCGCCGAAAGATCAAGCAGGCAGTCACGAGCAGGTCAGGTGGAGAGGAGAAAGAAGAGAGTAGAGAAGAAAAAGGAGGAAGAGGGGAAGGAAAGAAAGATCCAGGCAAGGCGTACGCAGATCATCAAGGGTCGGATCGAGGAACACTTCAATGAAGTGAGACTCATCCAGTCCGCCCTCACTCGAAGCGCCTTCATCCCATTTCTGCCTGAAGAGTCAGATGCATGTGTGAAGCAAGCCTGGATGGACGCTTGCAATGTGACCACTACGGAGATGATCGATTCCGGTCGCTACCCGCGCAGAGAAGAACAACAATTCATCCGCAGGCAACTGACTGATATGCTCCCGAAGTGGAACAGAGAGCTAAGTGCAAAGTTCAATGATATCATGACTCAGATGTCCAGCCGATCAGAAGAGGAGTTGATTGTGCGTAGGAATGAACATCCTGATGCCCGAGATATCGAGCAGTTCATCCCCGACGATCTACTTGAGCAATGGCTATACTACAAGGAGAAATTCATCAAAGCGTACTACTACTGGGGAGTAGTGCCACTTCAGAATGAATGCTCAACGATCAACGCGCTCAGCAACTTCCTAAGTGCCTACGACGAAAATTTCAGGCGAAAGGTCTTCACCCTTGCAGAGCTTGCAAAGCCCATGCCTCTAATCATCAAAGTGCCACCTTTGAAGGACTTCCCCATGCCCTTCCTGCCCGGCACAAGTGTTCCAGATCGACGCATCATTGATGCAGAGATTGATGAAGCTTTCAAGCTAGAGGAAACTTGGAGGAGACCAAGCATCTACAACGTTGGAACGCTGAAAGTGAGAGTTTTCAATGCATACGTTGTTCCAGAAGAGATGATAAAGGAGGATTTGGAGGCAGAGGAGGAGGAGAAGGTAAAGGAGGTGACAGAGGAAGAAAAGGAAGAGAAGGATGAAGCTGCAGGAAATCTCTGAATTTCAAGCTTCATAATTTTGTGAACTGATTGTTCATCTATCCCATTTTAATTTCTGTCTCTCCTGTGTCATTTACTAGCTTTGTGAATATTTTTTCCTTATGCTACAAAACAAAAACAACTTAACCGAAAAAAAAAAGGGGGAAAGGAACCTAAAAAAAATAAAATAAAATAAAAATTCAACGAACATGCAAAGGAAGTAGTCGCTTGAAGTTCCTTCCACGGTTAGGTAGGCTAAATCTCTTAGTCTAAAAATATGTTTTGGGTTTTGGCATCATCAAAAAGGGGGAAATTGTTGGGAATTGTTAAGAACAAATGTTAAGGGGGAACTCCTATGGGACACTTCGAAGTGAGTCAAATAGTTGTTTTGATTTGATCCCAAAACCCCCAAAGCGTTCTGTTCCCAAGCGACCCATTTTTAATGTAGATAATAGGATTATAAATTTTTCTAAGCCTACTCTGTTAGGATGGCTTTATTTTGCTTAGATTGTAGACTACAAAAAGTTCAAGTGAAGGCCACTCGCTTGAGTGTGTTTTCCAAGCGAAGCGAGTCTACCGGGCCGAAGTGAAGCGTGCCGAAGAATAGCGTAGCGAAGCGAGCGCTACAACAAAAGTCAAAGCGAGTCAAATCTACTTAAGCAATACTCGGAAATTCTATTTTCCAAAGTAGACGCTTCAAGTATGACCCGAAGCGAATCGATCAAAGCGGACACTACAACTTCAAAGCGAAGCGAGCCACTACTTACCAGAAAGCGACAGCACAATTCCCGCTCTGATTTTGAACTCCAGTCAACTAGAGATCTTCACATTAATTACGAGATCTCCACGTGTCGAACGCGGAGAGGAGCAGAGGAGTTGACTGCCAGGCCGAGAGGACGCCGCTACAGTACTAGCTCGCTCCAGTTACTGTTGTATTTGGATCTTAGCCATTTCCGGCAAAGAGCCAAAACTGCGCGTCTGAAAAGTAGCTAGCCTGTGCAAGTACTGTCGAGAGGAGGAGGGACAAGGCCACCAACCAAGCAACGGATCTCAGCATCCCTCCGCCTATAAATAGTGAAGGATGAAGACGAAGAGAGGTAGAACACTTCCTGAGCATTCGAGCGCCTACTGCAAACAAACACTCCCAGCCTTAGAGCAAACTTCGAGTCTTTGTTTCAAGTGTTCTCCGAGTTCCAGTCTCATCGGAACTCGTCTTCACAGCCTTCACACTTAGAGTCTAAGCCCATTCCATATCCAAGCTTAGAAGAAGAACTCTAGCCATCTTTGCATCTACTGTAAAGAGTTCTTCATAGTGTGTTCGTCGTATACCAAAAACCCTAACCCTAAGTTATGTTGTTAGGTTTTTGTGTTCGTCGTTAGGTTGTTTCGATCCAAGGCCCTACTTTCATCGATTGTAGAAGCCTCGATCATAGAGTCTAGATCCAAGCTTGCACTTACATCGTTCGTGTAAAGCTCGATCGAAGCTAGGCTGTAAGGAGAGCCCGCAATCTCCCTGTTGTCGGACTGAAGCGAGTGAAGATTCCAGTCCAGTTTAGGTCTTTGTAGTGAACCCGCAATCACTGCATCTGTTGTTAGATCCAAGCGAGTGAAGCTCGATCTCGACCAGGCTTTTGAAGAGCCCGTAATCTTCAAGTTCTTGAGTGAAGAGAACGCGTTGCCGAGTGCAACAAAGTGGACATAGGAGCTTTATCTCCGAACCACTATAAATCGTGTGTCGTATCTCTCTAACCCTAAACTCTTTACTTTGTTTGATTATTCATTGCACTTGCACTTAAACAAACATAACTTGGAATTTTTAATTACTTAGGAAAGAGTTAGCTCACCGAATTCCGCACTAAGAGTAAAGTCTCACTCTTGATCAAGCTATAAGCTTAGGTCAAGAGAATCTTGATTGCTTTAGATCTAGCTCTCGGCTAGGTCTTAGTACTTCTTAAGAGCACTTTACTTTATACTCTGAGTTAAGGAATTTGAAGTTTAAAAACTTCAAAATATGTATTCACCCCTCCCCCCCTCTACGTATTTTTCCTTTAACAAACCGGGACCAACAGATGGTTCTTTGGGTGTTGTTGGCTATAAGGACTTAGAGGATCACAAGAGTAGAGTTGCTAAGCATTTTGAGCTTTGGGTATGCAAATGCATAGGAAGAGGATCGTGGGATAGATTGTTTAGTGTTATTCTTGTTGATGTTGAGATACCGTTGGGATTGAGGGATGGTAAATTTTTGTTTCTTCAAGGGAATGGGGAAAATAGTTGTGGGCTTGGTCATTTGATGGTTTATGATTGGGTTAAGGAAGAGTTGAGAGAATATGATATCTATACTATACCGCCAATTAGACTGCTTCTTCTTTCATATGTTGAGAACAGAGTTGTGCTACTGGATGCAAAGCCGGGTATTTGTCTACTTCATTATTGACTTGTAGTATAATATCTATCTATAACATTTATATATGCTTGCTCCCTTCACTTGTTTGCTAATCCAAATAATCAACCTCAGTGCACAAGAGAAGGCGTTGAAAAGATGTCGTCATCGAGCGAAGGCGCATGTTGAACATTCTCCAGAGAAGGTGCTGAAAAGTTGCCGTCACTGAGAGAAGGTGCATTTTGAACAGTCTCCGGAGAAGGTGCTGAAAAGATGTTATCATCGAGAGAAGGTGCATGTTAAACCTTCTCCAGAGAAGGTGTTGAAAAGATGCAGCCGCCGTCAAGAGAAGGTGTCGAAAAGATGTGGTCCATCGACATTCAGCCCAGCCTCGCAGCAGAGTTGATACAACCAAGAACGAGAGAAGATGTTAGTTTTAGTACGTATATTTATTTACTAGTATTTCATGTAAGGGTCTTTTAATTGTAGTTTTGTTATTGGGCCTAGGTTAGAGTCCAATTAGGATATAGGTCTTAGCCCATTAGGGTTTTAGTGTCAAACCTATTTAAGGTGCATTGTATTGTGGCCGTCATTTTATCGAAATAGAATTGTGAACGAACCTTTCGTGTTTTGGCTTCTCTCGAGAAGATTTGGAGCTCCGGCCGCTCGAAGTGCCATTTTCTTTCGTTTATGGAGTTTAGGCAGCTCGAATTGTCCTTTCGTTGATACTAGCCGTATCAATTGGTGCTTTCATTGAGAGATTTTCTCTTCGAAGATCCAATTTTATTCCAAAAAAAAAAAAAGAAAGAAAAGAAAAGAAAAGAAAGCTTTGAACCCGAAGAAGAGAAGATCGGCTGTTGTTCGGAATCTGTTCAAAGGTGAAGATCAGTTGATGTGTTTAACACGGGTAGTATGAGGCCTCTGACGAAATTCAAAATCCTGGTAATTGAAATTCCTTGTTTCTTTTCTTTACTTTGTTGGGGGCGTCAGAATTGAAAGCATATGAATTGAATGAGGGAAAGAAAAGTGAAGTAGTTTGCTGTGGAGCAATTGTGTTGGTACGCGTAGGTGAAATATCACATAGCTGAAGGAATTTTGGGGGGTTTGAGTGTGATTGGGAGAGAGTTATGGGGGACTCATCGGAAATTTTAGCAGCCATCAATTCCGTTCGTGCTCACTTAGAAAGCCAGTTTTTTGCTACAAATCAATCTATTCAAGAATGTATGATTGCGTTCGACAATAATTTCGCTGCTTTGCAAGGCACCAGATCTTCTTCCCTTCCACCGCCTGCTGGGTTTCCTTCTTCCGGCCACCTCCCGCCACAACCATCTCCTTCCGATCCACCACCGTCATACACAGATTACGAAGCAAAAATTGAATCGCGTTCTAGTTTTCGTTGGGCTGCAAAAGCCACACCACTAAACTCGGTTCCGCCGTCTCAGCCAATGCAGACCACCTCGCCATTACGTGTTCAGGCCCATCCAAGTGTTCTGCCATCTGCTCCACGGCAAATTCCCATCAAGCAAGTGAGCCCATTGGAGATTAAGGAGAAATGGGACCGAGACGAGGACAAGGAAGTGGAGCCGCCGGACATATCACCTTCGTCGGAATCTTCCACCGTAGGTACAATACTTGGCGATATCTCGAGCTTTCACACTTTCTGTGGACTAGGCCGATCGCGTTCACTGCACCACTCCGGTCAACTTCGAGATCAGTCCCTTCGCGTACTCGTCGACAGTGGGAGTAAGCACAATTTTATTCAACCTTCATTGGTTAAAACTCTACAGCTGGAGGCTAAATCTGTTCCCCCGTTTCGTGCTTATGTTGGAGATGGGGATTATCTCACTTGCAGCCATCTATGTCCTAAGGTAGCCATTCATAATCAAGGGCATAAGTTTGTTGTTGATCTGCATGTGTTGGCAATTGAATGCCCTTCAGTTGTCATGGGTATCCAATGGCTTCAAACTTTAGGCCCTGTTGCACATGATTATGCCAACCAATTGATGGAATTTGGAGACGCTAATGTTAGGATTAAGCTCTCTAGATATGCATTTGTGGATAATCATCAGATTTCATTTTCTCAGCTACGTGCCTTACTCCACAGTGATGATGTGGGAGAGATATTAGAAGTTTCCCGACTATTGGTCATTCTTAGCCTCTACGCACTCGAGGAAGTTTATAAGGATATTTTGGAAACTCCACCTTGAGGACAAGGTGGTTTTGAAGGGCGGAAGAGTTGATACGACCAAGAACGAGAGAAGATGTTAGTTTTAGTACGTATATTTATTTACTAGTATTTCATGTAATGGTCTTTTAATTGTAGTTTTGTTATTGGGCCTAGGTTAGAGTCCAATTAGGATATAGGTCTTAGCCCATTAGGGTTTTAGTGTCAAACCTGTTACTGCAACGTGTGGTTGCATATAATTTTGGCAATTATATATGCATTGGGATATATTATTTATTTTCTTATGATTAAAGATTTGAATTTATTAAGGGATTTATTTTCCCTTAATTATATATTTGCATAAGGATTCTATTTGCATAAGGATTCTTCTTCTATAAGGAAAATGATATCTACAAGGAAAGAAGATATACACGAATCCTTATCTACAAGGAAACGTGTTACTTGGGCTACAAGAGAAGATCCACGACTTGGTGGCTATATAAGGAGGCTCATACACGTTCATAAGGTGCAGAGAAGAGAGAGGAGAGAGCTGATATTGTTATCCTCGCACAATGTAGTGCCGAGAGTCATCTTGCGTCTCTGTAACATCAGTTGGGACATCATGTGGTACATATAACACAGTTTGTCCCAAACTATGTTTTTTCTTGTTTTCTTATATATATATATATATATATATATATATATATATATATATATATATATATATATATATTGTGGGTAGATCTCTCAAGAGTAAGTCTAGATTAGGCTTGGTTAGGCTGAGGATTTAACCTCAAGTTCACTTGAGTAGAGTGTAGACGGGTGAGGAGTGAATACGTAGCGGTGGCTAGTATTCGAATACTTGTATCTCTGAAGCTCTTGATAGTGAATTGGCTCTTGGGCGTGTCCCCCCAGATGTAGGTTGATTTAACCGAACTGGGTTATCATTGGTTGGTGTTATTTTATTGCTTTCATGGTTGTTTTTTTGTGCATGCTTCCGCAGCTCAAAGTAGTACATTATCTGTAACGTCATTCGTAACACGTTCAGATTTATGTTCTACATGGGTCAACGAAATCTCAATTGGTATCAGAGCAGGTCACCTAAGTTATTGGTGTTAGGTCCTGCCACCTATGTTGATCCAGATGTGCTCTGATGGTTCTTGCTCCCAAGGCGTTCCAGATGCGTTCTTGTCCTTACAGTTGGCGGTGTTCCTTTTCTTTACCGCACACGAGGAGGAGAAGTTCATAGCAAGGGGGAGTTTGTTGGTGCTGTTAACTCTCGAGGATTCACTTCAGGGGGAGCAAAGTTTTTGCTTGATTATGTGCGTTGATGGATATGGCTCGATGGATATCTGGTGGAGAAGTATTTGATTCAGGGGGAGCATTCTGATGTACTGGTTGGTGTTCTAGTGATACTTGGATTAGTATGGTTTCATGCGTTGGTTTATTGAGTGTGGTTTGCATACATAAATGCCAAAGGGGGAGATTGTTACTGCAACGTGTGGTTGCATATAATTTTGGCAATTATATATGCATTGGGATATATTATTTATTTCCTTATGATTAAAGATTTGAATTTATTAAGGGATTTATTTTCCCTTAATTATATATTTGCATAAGGATTCTATTTGCATAAGGATTCTTCTTCTATAAGGAAAATGATATCTACAAGGAAAGAAGATATACACGAATCCTTATCTACAAGGAAACGTGTTACTTGGGCTACAAGAGAAGATCCACGACTTGGTGGCTATATAAGGAGGCTCATACACGTTCATAAGGTGCACAGAAGAGAGAGGAGAGAGCTGATATTGTTATACTCGCACAATGTAGTGCCGAGAGTCATCTTGCGTCTCTGTAACATCAGTTGGGACATCATGTGGTACATATAACACAGTTTGTCCCAGACTATGTTTTTTCTTGTTTTCTTATATATATATATATATATATATATATATATATATATATATATATATATATATATATATATATATATATTGTGGGTAGATCTCTCAAGAGTAAGTCTAGATTAGGCTTGGTTAGGCTGAGGATTTAACCTCAAGTTCACTTGAGTAGAGTGTAGACGGGTGAGGAGTGAATACGTAGCGGTGGCTAGTATTCGAATACTTGTATCTCTGAAGCTCTTGATAGTGAATTGGCTCTTGGGCGTGTCCCCCCAGATGTAGGTTGATTTAACCGAACTGGGTTATCATTGGCCGGTTGGTGTTATTTTATTGCTTTCATGGTTGTTTTGTTGTGCATGCTTCCGCAGCTCAAAGTAGTACATTATCTGTAACGTCATTCGTAACACGTTCAGATTTATGTTCTACATGGGTCAACGAAATCTCAAAACCTATTTAAGGTGCATTGTATTGTGGCCGTCATTTTATCGAAATAGAATTGTGAACGAACCTTTCATGTTTTGGCTTCTCTCGAGAAGATTTGGAGCTCCGGCCGCTCGAAGTGCCGTTTTCTTTCGTTTATGGAGTTTAGGCAGCTCGAATTGTCCTTTCGTTGATACTAGTCGTATCAAGAGTTGAAATTTTATCTTTATTTTCTATCTCGGATTTTAAAATTTTATATTTTCATGAATCTTGTGCGTATTTATGCTTGGGACAGCAACCTCAGGTTTAATTCTTGATCTTTGGTGTGGTTTGTAGATAAATTCCTTAGTATCTCAACTGTTCAATTGTGTAACAACCTGTCCTCCTCTGGTACTAGCTTAAAAATGCAACTATGTGAATCACTGTGTTTACGAATTAAGGATCATTGTTTAGTCATTGAATATTAGAGTTTCCATTTCAAAATGAAACCTTGGGAAAATATTCCTATGCAACTTCACTTGAAGCGGAGCTGCACTTAGATATGGGATCTTTTTCAAGATCTTGGACTTGTTTCACATATGGACTTGCAATCTGTTCTTGTGCCTTGCAACTTTGGGAGGATAAATTATTAACTTAAGTGACTCCATCATCACTTGTAATTATTTTCTATCTTTAGCGCATGATTCTACTTATGATTTATGAATGGCCTTGTGCTTGACAGTGTAGACTGAATACCTACAGACTGTTTGAGATGATGAGTCGGCCATCCTCCACTTATAATCATGATGATGATGATGGACTAACTCTTCCTTCTGTCCAAGGGAACATAAAGTTTTGATTTTGATGTGCCCGGTGAAAAGGCTGTAGCACTTGTTGGCAGAAACAACTCTAGTAAAGAGTATGATACTATTATGGTGCTGATTTTATTACATAAAAACCATACACATGAAGAAATTAATAGGTGGTGCTTAATCACAAATGGCACGGGCATTGTGACTGTGGTTGCTAAACTTTTGCAGCTCTTTTACTTTGGTATAATGGGAGAGAAAGTGACCGAGCTTGTTAGAAGAATGAATGATGTTTTCAGGTTTGTGATATTTGTTTGTTTTGTGACAGGATAAACTTTTTCAAGTCTTTAGCATGTTATATGTGTTTGTATTCTAACAACCTTGTTCTGGTCTTGTGTTTGCTATATGTCTTTAGCATGATTTTCGAAGGATATCCCCAAGGCAACTTTGAACACTGGCATGAAGACTTAGGTTGATCTTCTCTTACGATCTTAGAAAATCAGCATTATACCTTGAAAGTCAACTGAATTTCTCCAGTGATAGTGTTGATATGGGGCCTATGGGCTCAAAAATAATTTGTAAACTAAACATCATAATCATATTAATTTAATGAAAATCTTTGGAATTTATGCAGTGGTTGTTGATATTTTACCATCGAGATATATGGATCTCATAATGCATAGTAGCATACGGATGTTATCAAGATTGTCTTGTAGAAATTTCAGCATTTGGCTTCTTTGTTCTATTAATGTAATGTTTCTTGGCTAAGATCACTTGAAAAATATTAGGCACATTCCGAATAGCAACAAAGGTGTCCTGTTTCGCATTCACAAACCTTTAGTCGACCACTTAGTATATGTATTTACTCTCTTCCAGGTAAGCGACAATGGTATGAAATGTGTGGCACAAACCTTTGGTATGTGTTATATCAAATACTCTCTCCGTCCACAAAGAGTTTGATTTTCTCTTTGTGGCACGATTTTTAATAAAAAGGTTGATATATGGTTGGTAAAGTTTTTTAAGGAGGGGTACGTATGGGGCTCACTAGAGAGAAAATGATGTAATAAAGTGGTGGTTTGTTTTTGTAAATAAAGAAAAGAGTTGGGTTTAGAATTTAAAGAGGTGTGGGGGACTGGGGGTCCATGTGCTAAAGTGGAAGTATCAAAGTCTTTGTAGATGCCCAAAATAGAAAGAGTATTGAACTCTTTGTGGGCGGAGGGAGTACAACATTCGAAGAAAAACTTTTGGTCAAGTTTCACAATTAATGCTTAACCTGCTGTTTTTCTCTCTCTTCTTGATTTAAACCCTTCAATATTATGTATGATCAAGTTTAGGTGTTCATCCATGTCCATATTCTGGATATTTAAATGTGTTCATTACTTAAATTTGCTTGATGCTGGCTCCATTGGATTCTTGCAAATTATTCTTCACTATATTAGGTCTTTGAAATACTAATTTGCATAATAGTAGGTCAGGATGCCTGTTGGAAGCAGTATCAAACAATCATGCCTCCATTTTATCTACCGGTTTTCCCCAATTTCTTGATTTGTTCTTTTGAGGAATAATAATATGATGTTGTGCCATCTGGTCACGTTTGTTTCTACTTATTCATATTCTCATCATGTGGAAGTATAAATATGTTTTGTATGTCACAACATGTGATCCTTGGATAGGTTCCAAACCCAAGTGAACCTGCAGGTTCTCCAACAACAAAGGATGGCTTAATTGATTGGTCCAAGGTTAGGTTTCTGTTACTCTTTCGTTGTCCGGACCAACTACTATTCAAATCATTCACACGTTGTGGAATCTTAAAATTCACTGCATTACCTCAACATATTCATTCCATTTATTTTTCCAAAACTTAAGTCTCCCATCTTCTTTTAGCTGTCATTGCCTTTGTTAATCTACTACAAACTCAGTTATGCTGAAATAATTAATAACAAAAGGAATATGTGATTATGATTTCATCTCATGATTTTTGAAATGAAATAAAAAGGAATATTTATTTTTGCAGTTGGAGAGTCAGAGAAGTTTCAGATTAAGAATGTGGAAGAACATAATTCCATAAGCTTTTTTCTAAAGCCGTACTTTGCTCCTAAATATCAACACTTTCACCTGTCCAATTATTTACACATCATTCATGCGACTGACAAAGTAAAATACATTATTTATTGGGCAAATAAGAAACATATTTGGTTTCTAAAGATTGGAAAATTGGGGAACATTTCTCTTAAAAAAATCACCTGCTAATCATATTTTGGTGCTAAAGCTGACGAGTGTGGCGGTTGATGAGGCGCTGCTAATAAGCCATTACAACTTTATATTTTATGTTGTGTTAATTCTGCTGATATATTCTCCTTATGAGTTTTCTGTGGTCTAATTGGACCAAGTATGTTTGCTTGGGCTGGTCCTCAGGTAAAGGTTACAGTCATTTAGGCAGTTTCTTCAAAATTCAAATGATGCTAAATTGGAAGCTATGTGCCTTTTTGTGTATTTCTGAAGTAGATATGATGCTAAATTGGAAGCTACTTCAAAACGCATTGTTATGTTACTTATGTAGATTAAAGTAATGAAGACGACATGTTTTATAGACTGTCTTTGATGCATTAGAAATGATCAAAACAAGTTTTCTTGACAGTCTTTGATGCATCAAAACAAGGCATGTGAATGTGGACTGCCTATGATGCATTAAAATAATTACTACACACTGCAGAAGAGAATCTTCTAAATCTTGTTAATTGTCTCTCTGCAATATAAGCCGGTCTTTTTTTTCTCTTTTTTTTTCTTCTGATTATTCTTATGGTGTTCATTATATATTAATTTGTTGATATATCATATACTTAGTTTGTTTTCTTTTAATTGTTTCCTTCCAAAAATCAGTGCTTGGTGCTGCACTTGGATCATGGCAGAAATCTAAACTACTGTTTCTTTTTTCCGAAGATGTAGAACCACAACTTGCATTTGTTGATTTAGAAGATGACACGACTTGTGCAACTGCATATCTCTAGTATGTAGCATGTTACCTTGCAACCAAACCTATTGTTCTTTCATGGTTTGATTGACATCTTTTAATTGATGATGTGTTTCTAATGGCGACTTGATTTTAAATTTTGCTTGAAATGTGAAATACATTCTTGAAAACGGCAAGGAATATATGGATTGAGAAAGGAATTATGACCACTCAGTTTATATTTCTTGATTTTTACTTTATTTTCTACTTATTGTTATATTGTATCTTATATGTATGTCTTATACGGCTAATTCATTTGTCCTTTTCGAACACATACTTGCCAGGATGTAGTTGAGAAAAATGTAGTTGAACTTCTCCTGAAAGCAAAGAAGAAACTTGATTTTCCAGTATTTGCCTTGTCTTGATGTTATTGTTGTTTTCGATTTGCCATATCATAATATGCATTCTTGCGTTGAGCTCGTATCTTAGAACCACAATCCGACAACCAACTACCATATATGTAGATGATAAATCTTGGTCCATGATTTATGGCTTTATTTGATTTCAATTGCGAGTCTTATGAAAGGGAAAGATTATCATCTCATCCAATATTACTAGTGTCATTGTACTTGGCTCTGAGATTGATTATTTATAATCTTTGATTTGCACTTAATACACATCGAAGGCAAGACGTATTTGGACGAGCACAAGAATTCACTTAATGATGTCACATTGCAGTTTGTGGATCTTTTCCAATGACATGTGTTGTTGCACTGTTGCTGTCAATGCAGTTTTATGCTGAAATGAAACCGAGCCTAAATTGATTAGTTGCTTGTTTATAGGTAACATGAATGCTTTAGAACTGAGCTGCCTGAGCAGGCTTTTGGTTTGTAACTTATCAAAAGGCAAGTATGCCTCTTCTAGTGACTGAAGATTGACTATTTGTTTTTTAAAATAACCCTTAGACTATCAAGGCATTTTACATGCATCAAAATGACGATGGAAAGACGATTACAGCCATGGATATGTAAATCTCTGGCAAACTCATAACTTTTATGTATCAGACGTAGCATCTGAATGTTATTAGAGAAGATAATCTTCATGAATCTTTCCTTTGTAATAAGTTTTCTTACTCCACCTATTCTACCTATCGTCTTTTAATGGGACTTCCATATTAGCTTGTCACGTGTCATTTGGGTTCAAGTAGTTTATCCTCAATCAACTTCCGCCACCCAAACGTCTATATTCTTAGTATTCTTTTTTATTTCTTTTGGCTTCTCAGAACTTGTATACAACTTTGACATTCCTTCCATAAGTCTTGGGGTCTTTGTTCTCTTCGGTTGATAAGAAAATTGAAAGATATCTTCACTTATTTTATCATACTAGTAAAGAATTTGCACGTATAATATTGTTACAAGTATAATATTTTATTTAAAATGATGAATTTATTATATATATTAGTATACTTGGTGATAAAGAAAAAAAACTTTATAATTAGTAATTATCAACTCTAACAAAATGTTAGTAGAAAATAAGTGTAAAAAGTACTATATCCTAAAATAAGCAAATTCACATATAACCACATTTATGTTATATCTTTTGTATAATTTTCGTAACTATGTGATATTGATGATGAGCTTCATCAAAATCGAGTGACCTCTTCATATGCAGATCATGATTGTTTTAACTGTGAATTGTACATTAATTTTGTTGATTTGTATTTGTTGAAATAATTCAATCATTTGAGTTTTACCATGTAAAAAAAGTCCGCCTCCAACTTGTTCATTTTGTACAAGTAAATAAAACACCAAATATTCAAAAATTCTCTTAACCCGATAGAGTTTAAAGTTATTTTAATAAATGAGCTCAAAGTTCTTCTACATCTAAAGTACTCCACGAACCTATTTAGTCATTTTATATTCCTAACAAAATTTTAATATTAAAATTTAAATATGGCATCCCAGAGAACTCTAAAATTTGAGTCATTTATGAGGTATGTTTTTAGTCAATAATATCACTACCATTAGGTCAATACACATACACATACATAGTTGTCTTTTTTGGTTCACATTTCATTCACTTTACCGTGTTTTGTGCAAAGATAAACTAAATCAACATAATTCATCTCTAAAAAAATCATGAAAATCTTACCTCAACCTCATACCAAACATTCATTCACTTTACTGTGTTCATGTTGTTCATGCTCTTCTTTACAATGATTGTCATATTTGAATATATAATGTAAAAAGTTTTCGAATTTGACATATTATACGATATATTTTTCATATAGTTCTTTCATCAGTCATCTATGTTTTAAGAATTTTTCATCACGTATTTTGATATTTTAAAAAGTAAATCTAAGATAAAGTTTAGGTTTCATTTGATACAATCTATGTCCCACTTAATTAGTCTATCATTCATTTTTCGTCTGTCTCAATTTATTAGTACAATTTCCTAAAAGGAAAATAAATTAACGGACAAAAATACCTTTTAAAATCTATATATCTTTGCTTTCTGTGGTTTCTGTACCACACCCTAGGTGTATTAATTAAGTCGGTCGGAGGGAAGATATTGTATTATATGTCATATCAAGTGATAAATATAGTACAATGTTCAAATTTATCTATCATATAATACGACGTATCAAGTAGAGCTGGCAAAGTAGCGGGCCGGGCCAAGCCCGGCCCGGCCCATCGGGCTTTTGTGGCTTTTTCATGTAGGCCCGGCCCGGCCCAAAAATTTTCGGGTTGCTACATTTCGAACCCAGCCCGGCCACCTAAGGGCTGCCGGGCGGGCGGGCCAAACCGGCCCGAAAAAGTTTTTCCTAAAAATTCATATTTTAAAGTATTAAATAATCTATAAAATAAATTAATAAATTATGCAACAAGTTAAATAAAATAAGTAGTAACATGATACAATTATACCAAAAATCCAAAAATAAAATTATTAAGAGGAAAAAAATCAACTAAATGTCTTCCAATTCATCATCTAAATTAAAAAAAAAAAAAAAAAAAAAAAAATCGTTAATCTCTGTTTTGAATTACAAAGTAGCGTGATAGAAAAATAGTATAGAAAATAGGGTTTTAAAATTAAAATATGAGTGTAATTAATTAAAAATAATTAAATAAAATCAAAGGTATGGGCGGGCCATTTTAGCCCGGAAACCACGGGCTTTTTAGCCCCAAAGCCCGATCGGCCCGGCGGGCCATATGGACGGGCCGTTGCGGCCCGACTTCTTATGGGCCTAAATTTTGCTGGCCCAGCCCAACCACAAACCCTGACCCGACGGGCCGGCCCAGCGGGCCGGGCTTATTTTGCCAGCTATAGTATCAAGTGAGACCTACACTTTATCTTATATTGTAAATTAAAGCGTGTTACAAAATTCTAAACACGTAAATTGTTGGACGGAGGAGTATATTGCAATATATAGGAGAGTTTTAAAAAATAATTCATATGTAAACATAATACATGTAGTTGAAAAATATAAAAAATTGTATTAATTCGAAGATACAATTGATGCATTATTCACAATTTACGTTTCGAAAACTATGTTTTAAAGAGCATATAGATAGTTCGGGATCACAATGAGTTTTCGATCTGGTCCGAATCTGCTAATCCAGATCATATTTATAGAACCTGGACAACATAAATTTAAGATCGTGTTAATTTAGACCGGGAGAAATGATATGCTAGAACCTTATGCTAGTCACCTTCGTAGGCACCTTCGTGTTCAACATTATTTTATTCGATTTTTTCAATTGTAATATATTTCAATACCTTATAAATTAATATTGAAATCATTAGATCTAAAAAAAATCTAATGTTTTCATGTGTTAAATAGATAACCACCCCACATAAATTAAAAATAATAATAATAGTAATAGTTTGTAAGTTATGAAATACTATTTTATTTGTAATTTGATAAATTTTTTTCTTTTGATTATGTACCTTCATGTACAAATTCATAATTTTAAAATTTAAATAATAAAATATTTAGGACTATTGGCCAAAACTAATAATTTTAAAACAATATTAATTATCACAATAAAATTTATTATTCTTAGATTAGTTATTAAAGAAAAATATATAGATCAAGAATATATTATTAATTTGATGATGATAATTTATTTTTAATTTTTTCCCTTATATTAGTATACTAGCATTTTCCACCCGCGTTGCCGGGTAATTTATGGGGGCTAGTAGTTCACGGGTTCAAACCCTCCTAAAATCCCCAAGTCTTGTCCGATTTTTTTTTTTTAAATGAAAATATTATAAAGTTAATATTCGGAAAATACTCCTATTTTCATAGAAATTCAACTAATAAAATCAATTTTTGGATTGGGCAATTTGAATTAGGCATAAAATATTTTAAATTGAATAATTGTAGGCAAAATAGTTTAGCGACCGATTTGTAAAAGATATCTATTAAAAAATAATTGTTGACTTGAGTTTCAATTGATACTCGAAAATTTGATCTAAGAAAATGATTTTAAGGTGAAGACATAAATGAACTATTGTATTTAATTTTATTATAATGATATAGAGTAAAATTTATAATCTTAATTCTGTTAAATTAATCATTGAACAACTATTGCTACATTTGATGAATTATAGTGTTTTGTTCATGAATCACAACAATCAAAATATTATAGCATTATGCAATGTACTATTGTATATATTATTGTGTCGGAGAACCATGTGTGACATTTTTCACTTCAGACTACTTGATAATTTTATTCAAATGTCTGAAATACTTTATAAATGAATTGGAATTAAAGTAACAACAATTACCTTAATTTGTAGTTGTGTAGCAACACCATTAATATTTAAGAAATTTAAACCACATTAATGGAGAAAAACTCAAAAGCACTTCCAGTCGAGTATAAACAAAAAGAATGAAGAATTAGAATATACAGTTTCAGAACCCTCAAAAATTTATAAAGAGCATACTTTTTCTTAATAATTAAGTCAAAGAAAAGAAAAAACAATTGGAAAAAATGGCAAAAACCCTACATCTACATTGGTACCTCCTCTTATATTTCTTCAACTGTAACAACCTTATTATCTTTGGGCATGGACGAAGATTTTCAAATAAGTGAAGCTTCAAAAACAAAAACAAAAATATTAAATGCATGGATAGGTGGTTGTCATCCTTTTTACCAAAAGAGTGAACTTGAATGGATTTTCGATACATCATACATGGATGGCCATCTATCTGCTAAGAATTAAAAAAAAAAAAAAAAAAAAAAAAAAAAAAAAAAAAAAAAAAAAAAAGAAGTAAAAGGATTAAAAGAATAACTCATATATATGGAGTTTATACGAAAAGGGATAAACAATCAAGAACTTTAAAGAATAGTATAAAACGACAAAATGTACATGGCAAAACAATAGACATAATGATTAACCTTGTGATATGAATGGGGTATTGGTATTTATAATTTAATTGGGAATTTGGCTTCAAATTTCAATCTTAATTTTTATTGAAGTTTTAATGCATATATTTATAAAAACTATGTTAATTGATCCGAACTGAACCGACTCCTTGACTTGGAAAATAGTAAACAAAGGTGGTCAGGTCACATTTAATAAAATAATCTAGTTAGGAAAATGGACCCTTTGAAAAATAAAAGTAAATAAAAATCAGGATTGGAAGTATATTTATATATTGGAAATTTAAAGCAACACAAAAATTAAGAAATAATAATAGTAATAAATTTAATGATGATTTGAAAATGCAAACTTTTTTTTAAGAAGTGAACCGCACTCTTACTACGTTCACTTAATTGTTATAGTATTCATTAATTGAAAATGAATTGGGTTGTCTATGTTCATGAATTACAATATTAATGATATAATTGATTTTTTTTATTAATTCATTAATTAAGGGGTGTTTAGGCGGAAAAATTGGGTAAGTGTATTTTGTTTTAGTAATAATATATAGATATGCGTACAATTCCATTATATATATAATTTATGACCTCTATTAGATGTATAAGGTACATAGCTTAATAATTTCCTAATGAATAAGTGTTCCTAATTTACACAATATATATTATTATATAGGTATAGATATATATTATAAATTATTAATATAAAAATTCTTGTAGCCGACATAAAAAAATTTCACAAACTAATAATGTCCATTTGAATCTACTTAAAATCAAGGAAATTTAATTAATAAGCTATGATAAAATTAAGGAATAACATTTTTATTTAAATCTTTCCTAATCCATTTTCTTCCATTTTCGTATCTTCTTCTCATTGTTATTGCAAATAAAAAATTGGAATCATTGAATATAACTTCATAATTATACAGGGGTACTTTTTTTATTTATTATTATTTTATTTTTTTTGCATAAAGTTTCAATAATTCAATGTATTTCGCATGCAATAACATAATGCGTGATTTATTTACCAAAATTATGCTTTATTTATTTTTATTTTTTTGTATCTTTAATTTCAATGAATGTAAATCCAATCATATAATTATACTATATACCTTAATTATGACTATATTTTATGACTTAATTATCCTTAATTTAAAGTAAAATTAAAGGACATTATTGTCAATACATTATTTTGGAACATAAGGCTCTTTTTAGTATAGGTATAGATAGATAGATAATGAATAAAAACATTACAAAACCAATCATTATAGAAGACATTAGCAGAGTAAAAGAGTACCATCAACACTATAGTTAAGCAAATTGTCATTCAGCAGAGTAAAACAAAATCCTTGGCTGGAACATTCCGATTAATGAACACCAGAACACTTCATTTTTAATGTCGAGCAAACCTCTATAAAGTATAATAGGTTTCTAAATAACAAAGTAAGATTTAAAACACAATTATAAAAAATAGAATTGGAGAATCGAGGGCCAAGAAGAGACGAAAGGGGCTCTACAAAATATAATAAAAAAAAGGAAAGGGATTCTCCAATCACCTTCACTTGCTGCAGACAATCTGAATCGAGCAGTCTCTCTGTGGCTGTAGCCTGTATGGCAAAAACTGTTATGTACATCCTGAGAATATCAGAGTTCGACTTGTTATAAATGTAAATCTTCTCCAAAACTGCCACCATCAAGGAACCTGCTAACGAAGTGTCAAATGTGAAGGGTGCTGCATACCCAATGCTTCTCGATTGAGTAGTTCTAAATGCTTCTCGATTGTAGTTCTATCCAAAGGGCTCACCGAATCACTTAAGCTCCCACCGCTCGAAGCAGTACACCTTGAATGAACCGTTCATTCGGATTCCTATTGAATATGTTACTCCTGCTTCCAAATCTTTGCATGCTCGGGGAAGAAGATGAATCATGAGGCAAGTTGAAAGAGTCATTTGGAGGAGAGGAAGAAGGATTTCATATGTAGTGGAAGAAGAATTTATTTATTATCTTCTACAAGGGTGTCCATAACTAGCTGCTCAGAAGCAGAAATTGGTGTCAGAACGAAGAATTTTTGGTTGGCACTAACTGCTGCTGGTTTTGACGGAAGGAACTGATACGAGTATCGTATCTAAGGAAGCACGGGAAGAGGGAAGTCGTGAGCGCCATGAACCAGAGTTAGTGTCGTACGACACGAATGTCGAGAATGAGGAAAAGCGAGAGGAAGAAGGACGTGGCCGATCCACGAGACGGGCTCGGCCTCCGCGGAGATACGAGGACTTTATCCCTCATCGTTAGTAATTTAATTTGTTAGTTATTTTATGTTATTTATTTTATGAATTGGGCTTGGCCCGTCGTTCTTTTTATTTTGGGTCGAGCGGATTAATAAGCTCTTTTACGGGTTTTCTTTGTTGGTTCTTTCCCGTATCGCAAAAGAGAGTCGAACCAACCCTAGGGTTTTTAGTTATAAATAGAGGATAGTTTGTATTATTTCATCATCGATCAATACAAATCATATTTCCTCCAATTTTCTTTTCCTTCACGTTTAAGTTCTTGGCGTGTACTTCGGGAGTTTGTCCCGCGTCCGTCTTCTTCGTCTCGTTAGGTCTAAAACCCTAACAACTGGTGCTTTCATTCTTGAACCATGGTTAATCCTTCGTGTAACCGGATCGTTCGTTCGGAGGCAGCAACCACGGCCATGGGAACCCCTCCGGTGATTCCCCGTCCGACACCACCATCCATGCCGCCGCCGACGATGGAAAATATTATGCACATGCTGTGCGAGTTGAAAACTCGCCTTGATGAGCGCGACACCACGACGGGGGGGCCACAGCCGCCGAGCAGACCGGACCCAGACCCGCCCTACAGCGCGCCCTCGTCTTGGCAGGCGACGGCTTGGGCTCCGGGCGGCCCGTCTTCATCGCGTGAGAGGCCACCGCATGTGGCTTCACCTTCGATAGCCTTCGCTCCTCCTGTCACGGCCGCCGCACCTAGTTCCTACGATCGCGGAGGGGGAGGTTTTCGCCACCAGCTTGCCACGTCGTCCGGTCCGTCTCATCCACGACCCTCCTCGGCTTGGGATGCGGCGCCGCCGCGTTCGGCTTGGGACCAACAGCAGCCCCCCAATTCTACGGCGCTTCCGTCGCACGACCCGTCCCGTTTAATTAAGATGGATCCACCCATCTTCGATGGCACGGAGGCACCGGGTTGGATTACGAGGGTGGAATATTATTTTGATCACATTCGTCTGCCGGAGGATCAGAAATTGCACTACGCCGTGATGTTATTCGCTCCACCAGCCACCGATTGGATTTTTTCTTATCGAGCGAATAATCCGTGGGTCACTTGGTCGCAGTTTCTTGACGATGTGCTCCGGCGTTTCGATCCACACTATTTTGTTAATTACACGGAGCTTCTGGCAAAATTGACTCAAATCGGGACTGTGGCCGAATACAACAAGGAATTTGAGAGATTGATGAACCATGTCACGGGTGTTTCAGAAGCTACGTTGCTTTCTATGTATTTGGGAGGTCTCCGCAATCCTCTCAAGAGTCATGTTCGGTTTCAGCATCCGGTATCCGTCGCCGCGGCAATGTCGATTGCCATGGAGTTCGACACGGCCGGTGAGAAGAGTGTGACCACGCCTGCGCGTCGACCTTGGCAACAAAGGGATTCTCGGCCGACTACGGGGGCGGATATTCCTTCCCATCCTCCGGGTGCGAGCGCCACGAAACAACGGGACTACTCTAAGCTTCCGGTGGTTCGTTTAACGGCGGCGGAAAGGGCGGAAAAGACTCGTCTTGGCCTTTGTTGGTATTGCTCGGAAAAGTGGTCGAGGGAGCACGTTTGCAAAGGCCGTTTTTTGGCCTACATGGGCTCGGATGGGGAGGAAGAGGAGGATGTCGAGCCCTTGGCAACCACGCCGCCTACTGGGGAGGTGATCACGACCGATTTATCCCATCTTTATAGCATGGACGGCCGTGCTCGACCTACGCCGTTGGAATTTCATGGCTCCTTGGATAATGAAAAGGTGTCGATATTGGTGGATTCGGGGAGTTCTCATAACTTCTTACATCCGAAAGTGGCGGAGAAGACGCAGTTGGAGTTGGAGGAAATTACACCCTTCCGGGTGTATGTGGGCAACGGACAATCTCTTACTTGCTCAAATGTGGCGCCGAAGACGGAGATTCGCATTCAAGGCCACGTGGTGGTTTTAGATCTCCATATTCTTGACATTCATGGTCCCGATCTCATCCTTGGGTTACCTTGGTTGAGTTCATTACAGCGAGTGACTAGTGACTACGGGGCCGGCACGTTGGAATTTCAGCTTCGCGGGAAGGCGGTGTGTTTAAAGGTGACGCCACGCTCAGCTCAACATATATCGGCTCGTAAATTGGCCACTCTCATGTTACATCAAGAGGGCGTGGATTGTTTTGAGGTCGTGGCCGTTCCCGACTCTGCGAAGGCCGACATCGGCGACCTTGGTTTGCCCGAGGACATTCCTCCGGCGGTTCGGGAGGTGCTGTCTACTTATTCGTCGGTTTTCTCACTTCCGACGGGGCCTCCCTCCCTCTCGAGCCTTTGATCATCGGATCCATTTGCTTCCGGGCACCAAGCCGGTCAATGTTCGCCCCTACCGTTACCCCTATTATCAGAAGACTGAGATCGAGCGGCAGGTGCGGGAGATGTTGGGTAGCGGCATTATTCGACGGAGTTGTAGTGCGTTCTCTTCGCCAGTACTGCTCATTCGTAAGAAAGATGGTTCTTTTCGGTTCTGTATTGATTATAGAGCTCTAAACAATGTCACGGTGGACGATCATTTCTCTATCCCGACGGCGGATGAGTTATTTGACGAGCTCGGCGATGCTAGGGTTTTCACCAAGCTTGATTTGAGGTCCGGCTACCATCAGATTCGAATGAATGAGCAAGATGTTTACAACACGGCCTTTAGGACGCATGACGGGCATTTCGAGTTCCTCGTGATGCCCTTTGGGTTGACGAATGCTCCCTCTACTTTTCAAGCGGCGATGAATGAGATCTTCCGCCCCTTACTCCGTCGCTTCGTCATTATTTTTTTTGATGATATCTTGATATATAGCAAGTCCGTTCCTGAGCACGCGGAGCATCTTCGGGAGGTATTCACGGTCTTGAAGGAGCATAATTTCTTCACCAAGATGTCTAAATGCACGTTTTGTTGTGCGACGGTAGAGTACTTAGGGCACATTGTCTCGGACGGCTATTTGAAAGCGGATGCCACGAAGATCGATGCCATGGTGGCCTGGCCGACTCCGACGACGGTTAAGAAGCTTCGGGGATTTCTTGGGTTGACGGGGTACTATCGGAAATTCATAGCGCACTATTCAATTTTGGCGGCACCTTTGACGGAGTTACTAAAAAAGGATGCTTTTGTTTGGTCTCCGGAGGCCGAGGCGAGCTTCAACGCTCTCAAGACAGCCATGGTATCGGCCCCCATCTTGCGCTTACCGGATTTCAGCAAATCTTTTTGTGTGGAGACTGACGCTTCGGATTTCGGGGTGGGCGCGGTCTTGTTGCAAGAGGAGCACCCTATCGCTTTTTTCAGCAAGAAATTGGGACCTCGTCGTCGTGTGGCTTCTACATATCATAAAGAGTTGTACGCGATAGTCGAGGCCGTTCAGAAATGGAGACAGTATTTGTTGGGCCGTGAGTTTGTTATCCGTTCCGATCAGAAGAGCCTTAAGGAGTTGCTCCAGCAGGTGATTCAAACGCCAGATCAACAATTATATGTGCGAAAGCTTATGGGGTATAAATTTCGCATTGAGTACAAGTCGGGAGCTTCAAACAGGGTCGCGGACGCCTTGTCTCGACGTGACGAAGTTGAGGAGCCAGTAGCCGTGGTGGAGTTAGAGAATGATGACGTTGATGAGGTGTTAGATTGTGGGGTGTTGTTTTCGACGATGGCGCACCCGTTGCCGGAGATCATGGATGTCCTTCGAAATGACACGGAAACCTTGCCAGAGTTAGTGGAATTACGTGCGAAGATTCGGGACGGAGCGGCTGCATCTCACTACCGCGAGGTGGATGGAATTATTTGGCATGGTACACGCATGGTGGTTGGGGCCCAATCTCATGCAAAGTATGCACTAATTTATGAATATCATTCTACTCCGTCGGCCGGACATCCGGGAGTCGAGCGGACTTTTAGGAGGTTATCTACGTCTTTTGTGTGGGACGGGATGCGCAAGGATGTGAAGAATTTTGTGGCAGCATGCTTTGACTGTCAGACGACTAAATACTCGACGCAGAAACCGGCCGGGTTACTACAACCTCTTCCGATTCCCGAGCAAGTTTGGGAAGAGTTGACGATGGATTTTATCACGGGTCTTCCCCAGTCGAAAGGGTTCGCAGCTATTATGGTGGTGGTAGATCGCCTTTCGAAATATGCTCATTTTGCGCCTCTCCCGGCGAAGTTTGATGCGTGGAGAGTTGCCAATGTTTTTGTGGAAACGGTGGTGAAACACCATGGTTTTCCTAAATCTATCGTTTCCGACCGTGACTCCGTGTTTCTTAACGAGGTGTGGGAGAATTTACTTAAGTTGAGTGGGACGAAGCTCAAGTTTTCGACGGCTTATCATCCGGAAACGGACGGCCAAACCGAAGTTCGTAACAGAGGCTTGGAACAGTATCTTCGCGCGTTCGTGGCGGATCGACCGACGAAGTGGACTAGTTTTCTTCCATGGGCAGAACTAGCCCTTAATTGCTTCCACCATGAAGGGTTAGGGACGTCTCCGTTTCGGGCTCTTTATGGCCGTGAGCCCCCTCCCCTTGTGGCGGCAGCGCCGGCGGCTACATGCCCTGCGGACGTGGCGGCGTTGATTCGGCAAAGGGGTGAGCTCATTGTGTGGTTGCGAAAGAATCTTGAGAAGGCGCAACAACGCATGCGCTCGTCGGCCAATAAGCATCGACGGGAAGTTGATTTTAAGGTAGGAGATCGGGTGTTACTGAAATTACAACTTTATCGACAACATTCGGTGGCGAGGCCGTTGTCGCAGAAGTTGTCTAGGCGTTATTATGGCCCGTTTTCTATTGTCGAGCGTATTGGGGAGGTCGCTTACCGTTTGGAGCTGCCCGAAGGTAGCAAAATTCATAACGTTTTTCACGTTAGCCTACTTAGGCCGTTTGTGGAGGGGATGGAGTCGGGACCGGTGGAGTTTCCGGCCTTGTTCGTTCGTGGCCGTGTTTTGGCTCAGCCACGGAAGATGGTGGATCAACGTAGAGTGTGGAAGGATGGCGAAGTGATTGAGGAGGCTTTGGTTCATTGGGATGATGATGATGGTGCAATTCCAACATGGGAGCCGATTGCATTGCTTGCTAAGAAATTTCCTTCTTTGTTCCTTGAGGACAAGGAACGAGTTAACGAGGGGGGAGTTGATACGAGTATCGTATCTAAGGAAGCACGGGAAGAGGGAAGTCGTGAGCGCCATGAACCAGAGTTAGTGTCGTACGACACGAATGTCGAGAATGAGGAAAAGCGAGAGGAAGAAGGACGTGGCCGATCCACGAGACGGGCTCGGCCTCCGCGGAGATACGAGGACTTTGTCCCTCATCGTTAGTTATTTAATTTTTTAGTTATTTTATGTTATTTATTTTATGAATTGGGCTTGGCCCGTCTTTCTTTTTATTTTGGGTCGAGCGGATTAATAAGCTCCTTTACGGGTTTTCTTTGTTGGTTCTTTCCCGTATCGCAAAAGAGAGTCGAACCAACCCTAGGGTTTTTAGTTATAAATAGAGGATAGTTTGTATTATTTCATCATCGATCAATACAAATCATATTTCCTCCAATTTTCTTTTCCTTCACGTTTAAGTTCTTGGCGTGTACTTCGGGAGTTTGTCCCGCGTCCGTCTTCTTCGTCTCGTTAGGTCTAAAACCCTAACAGGAACCGAAGGCGAATTGAAAGAACATAGCGTGTTCCCACTACCTTTGTTCAAAGTGTTAACATACCTGCCATTGAAAGAGAGAACTCATTGCATTGGAGATGAGGATTATTTCATTAACTGCTTATCATCAAATGGTTGCAAACTTGCAACATAATTAATTTTTCTTGGTTAATAGCAATGGTAGAAAAAGATGCCTTAATGTATATTTCATTACACTGTTTTTTTTTGGTTCAGTCCCGGTGAGAGATAATCCGAGCGTACCTAAGACGCATGAATTATGAAAGTAGTGCTAAGAATTTACCTGGATTGGCTGAGAGTGTACCAAAGAAGCATGAAGTGTCAAACACCCATCCTTCCACGTGAAGAGTACTGATTGGCTCACGGAGGAAGTGGTGGCATTCTTGGACTGTTATCCATAATTATGTTCTGAAAAACTGCAGCCTTGGGTGGTGGTGGAAGGGCTGCTTCAGGTGCTGGAGGCGCAGCACCTTCATCCACCCACCTCTTGAATTTTTCCTAGGAGAAAGTGCAAATAGAACCAATAATTCCTTACATCAAACTATTGTCCCTAGTGCATGTTTTACCAGCAGTTTTCTGAAACAGCTGAGATCCAAAACTAAGCGAGACGTAATACCTGAAGCTGATGCTTTGTCCTGTGTGTTAGCAGATCTTGATTCTTTCGATGAATCAGACTGACCCTACATGTCAATAAAAGATATTTCATAATTACAGTACAACACAAACCCTCTTCAAGTAAAAGAGCATTACATAAAAGGTTTAAAGTAACCCGCATCCAAAGTCAGGTTCTGAAACACTTCTTGTATGCATAGTCTTTCTGTTATCAGATGGCCATTCATTTATTGGCTCCATGGATTGAGGACATAGCCATTGTAGATTGACTACTTGACACTCTGGGTCCACTGAACTGTTGGTATAGGTGGAGGCAGGCTGCCAACAACACGATGTGCACTACTATCAACGCACGAGGCTTAGCAATTTATCAATAAATTCCTTGGGAGCTAAGTTTACAGAGAATCCTCCCTGCATAGCGCAAATATAGTTTTTTTAGAATCTACCTATTTTTTGTAGTACACGAAAGAAAGCTGAGATACCTGTTGATGAGCTTTAATCCTTTCCACAAAGGGATGAAACTAGACTGCTCAGATTCTCGAGCTCCAGAGTTTGACCAGTTTTAAGTGATTTTAGTACTGCTTGACAGTACCTAAATCAAAATCAAAATAAGTTCAGAAAACAAAGATAAAATCAGTAACACAAAGACAACAATCCATAAAACAAAGTTATGTACAAGTTATGAACTTCGATGCATCGGACGTCCTCCCAACTTCAGCCAACATGAGTGCATATACATACTTAATTCTTATATAGTTGAAATGGGAGTGGGACTAACTGAGAGTTTCCAAGCGTCTTTGAGTACTCACATATCTTCGTCCTCTCTTGGAATAAGCAATGGACAATGGTCAAGCATGCAAATGGCCATACAATATAAACAAACAAATAAACTTTTTATTTTAATATGCCTCTGCAGGAGAATTCAGCCAGTAGTTAGCAGACTGTCATTCAAATGGCCTTACAATATACTCAGTTACTCACAAAGAACACATAAACATTCTACACTCTTGGAGCAGTCAAAATAATCTATTGGTGTTACTGCTAAAGGACACTTCTTGACACCAAGAAAGTCAAAACTAGTTCATCCACGCCCACATATACAGTCTTGGAGTAGTCAAATCAATCCATGCTAAAACAGGCAGTGCTAAAGGGTACAAGTGCTCAACACCAAGCAAGAAAGATTTCACGCAGTGAAATCTAAAACTCTAATAGTACTGCCTAGATGAGCATTGCTAAAGGGTAAAAGCGCTAAACACCACCAAGCAAGAAAGTTGTCAGACACGGTGAAATTTAAAACTCTAACATTCATGTTTCTCAAAATCCTTATCTTCCGATTCCGCTGGTTTTCATTAATATAAATCTCCAGCCAGACTGACGGAAAATAACCCTAGGTGGTGTAATTTTGTGTTCTTGAAAGTACAAAGATTACTCTGTCTAGTAAATAGTAACTGAAGCAAACGTGAATTGCTTCTAGACTAGCATAGGTCTCCAATGATCTGCATCAATGAGACACAATCTTGTGTTGTCTGAATATGGCTCGAAGCTAGCTTCTGCGACTAAATAGCATATGTGAACCGCAATTATCTAAGCAGACCATCCATTCCCACAATTCACAAGTCATCAAGAATGAAATGAAGTTTGAAAGCAAAAAAAAAAAAAAGGATTACTTTGAGGATAACTAGGCATACATCACTTCTTTCCTTCTACCTACGGACAATCACAAAAATGGATAAGTACAAGTTTGTCATCCTTTGTTCATTAATTGTTTCACTAAAAAGTGTTCGCAATAGAACAAAATCTATCCTAGCACTTAGTAAGTAAAAACTCAATGTCGAAACTCAAGGAAAACTTTGCAGGGCAAATAATCGTGTAGCAAAACAACCTAATATTGCCTAAATCTAAGAAAGCAAGTAAAAAGAATTGTTGGGTTTTTTTATTTTAAATCCTAGGCAATAAAATTAATCAAAGCAAGTAAATAATCTAATCTAGAAAGCAAAGAAATAATCTAAACTAATTAATCTAAGGAATTTAACTAGAAGAAAGCAATTAAACTACCTAGGCAAAAATCGTAGAGAAAGCAATAACGAAAGCAACGAAGAAAACAAATCTAGACATAATAATGAAATTTGAAAATTAAGAAAATAAATCTAACTATGAGAACTTGAAAAACGAAGGAATTTAAAAATAAGAAAACAAATATAAACTAAGAACTTGAAAACGAACGAATGAATTAAACGAAGCAATTAAGAATTAAATCTAAGAATCTAAGAAACAATTAAATCAAGCAAAAGAAAGCAATAAAGAACTTACAAATTAAAACGAAGAACGAAGAACACGAACTAAAAAAATTGTCTTGAATTAAAAACAAACGAAGTAGCGATTCAGATCGAACAAAGGAGATGTAATGACCGCAGTTTTTAGTAGTGATTAATAAAAACTTCGGCATTACTTTAGTTAGAGAATTTAAGAATATTATGGAAAGTATTATTATGAGTAAAATAAAGTTTTAAAGAAGGAAAAAGAAACACTGCTAGTATTGATACGTTTAGTAACATTAGAAATTCCCGAGACTAGAACCGAACCAAATAAGAAAGGCCGAGTAAACAAATCAGTAAAAGCGAAATTCAGTATTTAATTTGTGGGCCGAGGCCCATTAGATTTCGAGGCCCATTTGATAAGTGCAAGGCCCACTTAGCGATTACAAGGCCCATTTGATGTTCGAGGCCCAATTAATTATCGAGGCCTAGTTAATCATCGAAGCCCACTTCATGAGTAATTACTCGATTTTGTTAGCCGAAGACTGAGAGCCCATATTTGTAAAACATCCAATAATAATAAAAGGGCCCAAGACCCCAATATCTCAAGCCCATAGTATTTACATGTGGATAAATACATAATAAAATAAAAGAAAAAGAAAAGAAAAGATTGAGTGAAGAAGCGGCAGCAGCTCAAATCTCACCAAGCACAATTAGAGAATAGTAACACCTCTAACTACAATTAGGGAGAGATTAAAACATCATTAAGCACCCTCATCCTCATTGTTACAAGTGGAGTTGTGGAAGCCTCCCAAGCATGCACGTGTCACCCATGCAACCATCACTCTTGAAGAAGCACTCTCTCCCTACACCAAAAACACTTCACAATCAAACATTCACACAACAAACAGCATAGAGAGAGAGAGACTGCCGAGAGTGAGAAAGAGAGAGGGAGAGAAGCTGCCGAGTTCTGCAGCCAAGGATCACCGGAAAACCAGCCGGCCGGCAGCCTTCAAACACACCACACACACGGTAAAGACCTCCCTCACCCCTCTCCAAGACTTAGAATATACATGCACTAACTCTAAGATCAAATCCTCATCTATAGAATTGAAGGAGGAGAAGAGAGAAGGCACTCAAGCAAGAATTAGAAGGAGGCAGCCTCTATTTGGAAGCTAGAGATCAATTTTCAGGTAAGATAGAACTCCATACTCCTTCCCTAGTACAAGGATCAAGTTTTAACCTATAGAGAACCAACATGCAAGTGTAGGAAGGAGGAACAAGGGGAAGAAGGCAACAAGGAGAGGGAGGACAGCCAACAATCTTGCCAATAACCCAGTTTTCAAACCCCACAATCACAAGTAAGATTCATATCTCATCACTCTCTCTAAGAACTATAAGCCTTTCAACATGCAACCCCATTAGAACCACCAAAAACCAACTAGAAGCATAATCTAGTACTCTATCACCCCTTTCAAGCATGAGATATAGTTAAAACCTCAAAATTGATACATGAGAAGCATAGCAATCACATAGAGACAATGCATGTTATGTTGGAGGCTAAGAATCGAAATTGAAGCATGTTTAGATCACATAAGAACCTCCTCTAGAAGGCCTAAGACATTGCATGTATAAAAATCCTCAATCTAACACTTCAAGTCAACAAGGACACCAATCTCAAGCATACAAATCTGGAAGTTTGCTTCCAATTAAGGCATAAAACACTCAAGACCAAAATCAGTCCCTAAATGCCTCTAATCAAAACCTAACCCTCTAAATCAACAAGTATAACTCATATTCGAATTACGAATCGAAATCAGAGAGGGAATGGGGAAAGAAGGGATGAGGAACTTAACCTGCCGGAGCCGCGAGGAGACGACGACGAAGCCACGGCAGCCTTCAACGGCTTTGGCAGAGCCGCCTCGATACCGGAATTTCCCGGGAGGAAACCTGCAGAAAGAAAAGAAGGGGGTCAGAAGATGAAGGGGAACAGGGGAGACACCGGCGGCAGCATAGCCGCCGGCGCCGAAGGAGAAACAGAGGGAGACGGAGAGAAAGACGATGGCAATCGCGATGACAAGCCCTAGCCACGAGGACTAGAGTAATGGACAACGAACGACGGCGAAAGTGAGGCACGAATCGAAGAAGGGAGCCGCCACCGGAAACTGCAGCAGCGGACAGCAATGGCGACGCGTAAGACAGGGGCAGTGAGTCACCGTGAATCGGTAGAGGAACCTATGGCCGGCCAACCGTGTTGATAACGGCGAGGCCGAATCGGAGAAGAAACCGACAGAAACCCCTCCTCACGGTTTTTCCCCAATTCATGAACTAGGGATTCGATCCCCAACCAAGAACTGGAGATTGGAAATCATAAGCTTCCACAAGCGAGTACGGCGACCGGAGTTAGCCGGAGGTGGAAGGATTAACGGCGATGACGCCGCCGAGGAAGGAGAAACCGACGGGAAGCAGGGAGAGGAAAAGAGAGGGAGAAAGTCCAGTGAGAAGAGAGAAATCGCGAGGAAGAGGAGTAAGGGGGAAATGGTTGCAGTTCATGAGCAAGTCACGAAACGGGCCGGACCGATTTAAGTAAACGGGCCGAGCAGAATTAAATAACGGACTGAGTTAAAAGACTGGCCGAATTACATAACGAAACGAGTCGAATAAATGGGCTGAGAATTTATTTAAATGGACCGGACTTATAACCCAGTTGGGCCGAGAATTAATATTCAGTGGGCCAAGAATTATTATCCAGTGGGCCGAGTATTGTTAATTAAGATGGGCCGAAGCTTACAGAGCGGACGGGCCGGATTTAACTTTCAGTTGGGCCGAAGCTTCAAGATCAGACGAGCCGAATTTTATTCATGGATCAAGAATTATTTAATGGGCCGATAAATATTTAAATAAGCAGATAATTAAATCAAGGAACGAAAGCCAAACGTAACAACTTTTCGGGTTGAATTAATAATCCCTGAGCTTCAGTAATTGGGCTTAAACCCCTAATAATTCTATTGGGCCTCTAATGACTATTAATGTTGATTTAATCAACCAAGCCCGAACATAATAGCTTTATAAGTGTAGACCACTTATATCCTTCAACAAGATTTAGCCCAGTAATATTTATCTTATAAGTGTAGACCACTTATATTGTGTAATAAAATCACTAAGCCTCATTAATGGCTTAATCGAATATCCTGCGGAATCTGTCGAGGATGAAAAAGACAGTAGGACACAAGAATCGATCGAAGTGATCGATTTCAAATGAGAATCGAGAAACTCTCGATTAAAAGAATAACCATGATAACGTTATCAGTAAAAGAGATTTATCAGTAAAAGAGATCTATCAGTAAAAGAGATCTATCAGTAAAAGAGATCTATCAGTAAAAGAGATCTATCAGTAAAATAGATTTATCAGTAAAAGAGATCTATCAGTAAAAGAGATCATAACCCCGATAAAAGACAGCCTTCGCATAGATCGATAAGATTATCGATTTCATTACAAGTCTCTCATTTTACGTTCTTTTGAACGAGGTTAGGCGAAGGAAAAAGGCCGAGACTAAGGCGGCGCTCAGAGTTATGTAAATTATGACCAGGAAAGGAAAGCTATCGAGGTGGGCTTTCAGAAAACTAGAATGTTTCTTTATGCTATAGTTCTTTTCTTTAAAAGCATTGTCAGACCATAAGTGTTTTGTTTTGTATGATGATGTCTATCTGAAGGGCTTCGGCCACAGTTATCAGAAAGAATTTGGGTCTATCGGGGTCGCTCCTCGATGGACTTAGTGCACTCAGTTTACCGTTAGCTAACGCAGGTTGGCGCGGTCAGGTATCCGGGAGGGTGGCCAACCTCTCCGGATACACCCCAGCTCAGATATGATGGATTACCAGTAATTTGCTTGCAAGCGTCTTTTCTTTTTGAGATAAATGTTTTGGCATGAGCCCACTGAGTACTTTTGTACTCAGCCCTATACGTATTTTCCACGTGCAGGTTGAGCAGATGAAGTGAAGTTGCCAAAGGAGCTTTGTCGAGTATTAGAGTGTTGAAGCCTCTTGGTGGTGCATGTCTCCATACATGCATCTCACGATCTTCCGCCGTGATTCTTAGATAGATAGACTCAGTCCAGTTCTGTGTATCGTTGCAATATATTGGTCCTTCATAGACAATGCTTCTTTTTATGAACAACGTTTCCGCATATATCATGTAAAACGCTTCCGTTGATGAATAGTTCTTTCTTCCATTCATTCTCGACGAATGATGGAGAACCTCAATGTATTCCTAATGCTATGTTTTCGCATCGTTTCACCCCAGGTCGTTCGTTTATTTTATACCTTTTTCCTTTTCTTGAGTCGCGGCCTCGCTCGGCCCAAGTTGTGGCGGGCGGGCTGTGACAGAGTGGTATCAGAGCATTTGGTTCGCTCTGAAATCCAAGAGTCTTCTTCTTCCAGTAAAGTCTAGACTTGATTCACTAGACTTGTAAAGTCCTTCGACAAAAGCTCGGCACTTCACGACATCATGCTCGACCAGGACAGAGAAGAGGTAACTCTCACATGCCAGTATGAGAACATAGTCAAGATAACATAGAGCTCACATACAGTAGAAAAGCCAAGGCCTTTCTAGAGAACATAGCTCGCTTGAATTAAGTGCTTTCCCTCTATCACATACTAGGATAGTGCTTGAACAAAGAAATTCTTCTAACCTCAGTTATGGCACAAGAATGATAGTGAGACGAGGAAACAAGAGAAGCTCTACACGAAATGCCAACTCAAGGAAGCAGTGATAACTCCCGGGAAAGCTATTCCATGAAAAAGGGATACGTCAGATCAAGGAAAGCCAAGAAGTGCCAGAAGATCTGAACGAGTGTCATTTAAATCAATGACATGAGCCCCTAACTTTCCGCCTCTGTGCGGAAAGAAACGAAACGTATTCAATTGCGCTTCCTAAAGATAGTAAGAGATGATACCAGAATCTTAAACAGGAATAAAAGTTTCATATGGTGGCACAATAAAAGATAAGTACACTAGAATTTCCTGGATGTTTCCGCATCCATGGTTAAAGGAAGAAAACATTACTAGAAACTGAAGAAGGAAATCAAAGAAAGGTTAAGGTCTTGTCCAACTTAGAGCTCTCGGGTATATAGACGTTAGAATCTCAGTTTCCCCGATGTTGTACTCATGAGAATAATTATGATAGAACGTGTTAGCCTCTACTTTCCTGAGTAGAGAATGGTGCCTGAAGAATGTAGTAAAGTGAGACCATTAGCCATGCTTATTGATGAACTCGTAAGAGTGAATATTGATCCAAGACCAGCTCAGAAGCTAAAGCGATAGAGTATGCTTGATTTTTATGGATAATGGGACCAGACTATACGATAAAAGAGACTAAGGCGTGGCATTAAATGCCAAAAACAACGAAACATTAGCATGTTAACGTCCCAGGTACGACTTGAGGAAGTGTAAAGAAACCTCACGCCAAGAACTAAGGGGTTGTCGAAGAAAGAAACTCGTATCTAGTCGGATCGCGACCTAGCATCCTATTCCATTAGGACATCAGAAGACAACCAATGAAGATACATTATTGCCCTCAGAAATAACTCTACGTTATTAGCGCTGACAAGCAAGTCGAATTCCCATATGCCAAGATCCTTAACGCATGTGCGAAGTACTAGGGTGTTCACAGAGGTACGTAGATTAGGGGGAGACCCTACGTTCTAATGCATTGCATTTTTGAAACCCTCTCGTTGAAACTCTTGAAACCAGAAAGTCCCTTGTAATAAACGTGGAGTCGAGAAATTCCAAATCTAAGGAATTGTTTACCAAGTCTTGTACGATTTTCTGTGTCTTTGTGAATCAAAAGTCACCAGTGTGTGAGAAACAATTTTTCCTTCATGTGACCGGAAGGATGCTTATGTGGGACTGGCCACCTCACATAATCTCTTTCTCGGTAGCGTCACCAACAGACAAGAAATCGGATGGGTATCGACAAAAAGGGGTTCCCCTCCCATGACCCTTGTCAATTCATTTCTACCCTCTGGTTGTTCCTTCTAAACTTGTCTGGTAATTTCTTGATGAGCTATTTTGGATACTTAACATTCCAACTTGGACCCTTGTACGAATGATTTCCAGAGCCAGCCCACAATGTTCTTATCTCATCGTGATCATGTTTGTCATCCTAGGGTGATAAGACTGTGAGGATTAGTTCAACTTCAAGTTATAAAGTTTTGACTTAAGATAACACACTCTTTTGGATTGTCGGGTGTCCACGCATAAAAGGGGTGGATGACAGATAAACCATTAAAGGCATTGCACGAGATTCGAGTTGACAATGCGGTGCTAACTAGTTTTTACCTGTGACGGTATAATAGAAACTTCGCCACCTCCCAAGGAAGATTTTGTATTTTGTAACCCAGACGAGGAAAGCTTAATAGTGAAATTAAGAAATATGCTGGGTGAAGCCAGAATTCAGAGGATAGAAACAAGTATCGCGATGCACGCAATAGTAAGTGGCATAAAGCTAGTCAGACTCCCCAACAAGTCCAGAAACAGAAATACAATGACAAAATGCAAAACTCATAAGTTAAATACTCTAAGGAGTTTCCCAAGAGAAGTGCACCTATGGTCCCTAAGTCCGACACTAAGAACTAACAATATTAGAGTCTAAATTAGAGCAGAAGTAGTAAACACTTGAGTAGAAGAAGCTTGAACAGACGAGATCCTTGCAGATATGAAAATTTGGAATCCGTTGACAGATTGAAGATAATAAGAATACCAGAACATAAACGACCCAAGGTCGAGTACTATACTTGTCAAATATACGACGTGTTATCATTCCTAAGATCCAGATTAAACCAGCAACTAAAGGAAAGACAGTATCCCATGATTGAGGTCGGTGACCTGACGATTATTTGGGATTTCTCCCAGCTTGAGGATCAGAAACCTCTTAGAATATTGACGTGGACCAGACTAGAATATAAATTCTCACAAGACATAAGTTATGTGAAAATAGTGAGACCTAAATTATTCACCCAGAGAGGAATAATTATAGTATGACATTAGTCGGCCAGACATAGTAATGAATCGTAGCAGACTACGAAATACGAGATACTGAAGGATGCTAAGGGAGGTAATGTTGGAAGAGATTTTCCCATAGAAGGTAATATGAAACGAGAAAGCCTTGAAGAAGTCATAAATAAAATTGGTGTAGAGCACGAGTTAGGAAAAGTTGTCAAGAAGAGTACAGAACGAGACCACCGTATATCTCATACCTTTGAAAGAATCAAAGGATAAGTGCACTAAGATCGTGACCACCGAGACTAAACCACAAGCAAATCGGGATAAAATTTTTAGCTATGTAACCACATAGACATGATAACTTGAAGCACCAAAGTAATATGAACGATGCTCATATAATAGATATACACAACCATAAGTACCACCTTCGGGTAAGTCACAAGAATTGTTATTATTGTAAAGTTGGTATAGTTCTCTCCACGAGAAGTGTGCAAGATAGACAATAGAGCGAAGGAAATGCGAGTGAGAATAAGCATTGAATGAGACGTAAGGGTCTAAACATGGTTATGGGACACCCGAGAGACCACAACCCCATAATAGAAAGGAATGAAATGCACACCGATAGTAACGACGTACGTTGGAATCGGATTGGACAAGGACTAGTGTAAAAGTATACTAATCTATGAAGAGGTGACCTAATAGAATATATGAGGGACAAATTTTAAGAAAAAGCCATGGTTGCCTAAGAAGTCGGTTAACTTAGATATAAAATAACTTGGGATGTGACTTTGATCATTAATCAACGAGATGTAATAAACAACAGATTGAGATGAACCCATTTTTGTCTTGGGATAATTAGATCACTTCATAGGAGAAGATGTTAGTGGAAGAGAAGTTTTTACTAAAATCCTCACGTCATAAGAGTCGAACGAAAGCCATCTAGATCGAATTCTTAATCAAGAAGTAGTGTGAGCACTCGATGTGCCAAGTCATCCACTGTATACTGCAAGTTTTAGAAATAATTAAAACCATAGTATTACCCTCGTAAGTCCATTAAGTTAATAAGAATCCATACCTTAAGTGTTCCAAGAACAGAATTATCGGTATGCGAGGTACAAACACACGAGATCGTTGAAACATATAGAAGGAATGTTAATCGAATAAATTAAGTGGTGTTTTATTAGATGGAGAACTATACGACTGAAACATTTGATTTCCTTACAGAAGGGTAATTGTTGCCCCGTCATCAAAGCCTACAAATTGAGACAGTGAGACTACCTAATTAGAACTTCTAAAATCTCTAACAGATACATAAGTCAGCCTCGAGAAGGATGGTAATAGAGGTTAGAATTTTCGGTCCCAGGGTAACACCAGAGTGCATTAGTGCATACAATAGACGACTAAAGATAAAATTTCGAGACACGTATATCATGAAGCTTGAGTGTGAGATTATGCTCAACCCAGAATGTCCCGCTAAAAGGGAAAAAAAAAAAAAAAAAAAAAAAAAAAAAAAAAAAAAAATCACAGTCATTTGGTGTAATTACGATAATGAGTAGAGAGTCTATTTGATTTATGAAGACAACTCAAGTAGTCATCTAAGTAGTATGAAGGGAGACAAATGAGCTAAAGCCCTAAAATGAAACCTTGAAAGCCTTGAGTAACACTTAGAAAGGAAGAAACCTACTATTAATCGGAAATACCTCTTTACAACTTATGAGAGATAAGATGATGCATTAAGAAGGGTAGACAATAGAATCCATGAGATCTCCCCAGAAACAGACACCCACGCAGGATGCCTTAAAGGTGTTATAGTTATATGTGAATGAATAACTAATGAGCCGTTATCACCTTCGTTGCCAAGATTAATTGACCCGTTAAGTATGACACCAGCCAGACCCGTGAATCATTACATCTAGATACACTAGATTCATAAACGACTGCCAAAAAGGAAATGAAAACACTTGGTCTCGCGTTAGTAGAGCGACACCCAGAACCCACAATCAGTAGGAAGAACTACATAAGACGGAGAATGCATACCACGAATTACATATATAGGGAGAAAACAGCCGATATATACACCTATATACAAACTATATTCTTACCATAGGGAATATAGCTATAGTAATAACTCTACGAAGAATATCAAGATTGTCAATATGACACGAATGGCAAGCCTAAGCACGGTACGTATCTCTACCTTACACAGACAAGGGTGAATAAAGATGCACAGTGCTACAAGTGATCCAGAGACGATTGACCTCAACCAACGAGTTAAAACAGAAATAACTATTTGATAATAGTTAATACCACAATTATACAGCTAACTACAGTAAAGAAGTAGATCATGGCCACGCTAGCATAAAGACCAAAGAGAAAATAGACTCGAGCGAGGTACAAATTTGAAACGATCAATAGCCCGACCCTAGTATTATCAGTGACACATGATTACACTCGCGAAAAGAGCAGATAGAAGGGTACATGGACTTAAGTATATGACTAAGGTATATTAAAATTTTGAAAAATGCCTAAGGCCGACGAAGAATGTCTAGACGCTCGCAGACTAATGCTATCACCCAATGATTGGGTAAGCTCGTACGGTCCACCGGAGCGCTAGTGCTCTAATGCAAATGGCAGCTTATGAAGTCATAGCATGCCTAGTACCGATACAGATTGAATCAGTGAATCACGAAGATATTTATCTCATAGACAGTAAGGATCATGATGAGTATGTGGTCTAAAGGTAGCGAAGTTAACACGGACCGACCAAGAAATATAGTTACTTAAGAGGCTAGTACATAAGACCGAATGGAGAAAAAATAAGAGAATCTTAAGATGAACATGAGTCACCTGCTAACACCGACAAGTTGAATTACGATTCGAAACTAGGAGTCAAGTCTTCCAAGAAGTTCCACGTTTTATACAATAGTTATACCCAGCGCGAAAGGAAGACCAACAACAGTCTATTTGGACCCTGCAAGCATCTAGGGAAGATAAGACTAGCATCGTGAAGGTTAACATATCAGTTCTGTCAAACCTCAAGGATCTTATAAGGAGGTAGGTACCCGGTGGAGGTGGAAACTGGAAAACGATATTACCCCAGCTCAATTACTTAAACCCACCATACACCATAAACACAGTATCGTGCAATGCACCGCACAGAATCAGGTATAGACCACCACTCTATTGAGCTGAGGTGGGAGAAGAAAAATAATTAAGATCAGTGTATGAAAATTTCCCCACCAAGGGAATGACCAGATTCAGAATCAAAGGCTAATTGAAACATTGTTCCATCAGACCTTACGAAGTTCTAGGGAAGGTAGGACCGGTGGCGTACAGGTTAGCGTTACCCCAAAACCCAGGAATCATTCACAACGTGTTCCACGTGTTCCAACAAAGGAAGTAAATATTTAACCATAAACATGTGCTACATCAGGGAGAAATAGTCATAGAGCCAGACCTGACATACGAGACAAGACCCAGAGTTGCGATGGACCAGCAAGATTCAATAGCTTAGGATTAAGCAAATCCCTCTAGTGAAAGTGTTGTGGAAGCACCACGGGCAGGAGGAAGCCGCGTGGGAGTTGGAGGACAAAATGAAAGAGAAATACCCCGAATTGTTTTAGAAGGTAAGTAAATTTCGGGACAAAATTTTTCGTAAGGGGTGTAGGATGTAATGACCGCAGTTTTTAGTAGTGATTAATAAAAACTTCGGCATTACTTTAGTTAGAGAATTTAAGAATATTATGGAAAGTATTATTATGAGTAAAATAAAGTTTTAAAGAAGGAAAAAGAAACACTGCTAGTATTGATACGTTTAGTAACATTAGAAATTCCCGAGACTAGAACCGAACCAAATAAGAAAGGCCGAGTAAACAAATCAGTAAAAGCGAAATTCAGTATTTAATTTGTGGGCCGAGGCCCATTAGATTTCGAGGCCCATTTGATAAGTGCAAGGCCCACTTAGCGATTACAAGGCCCATTTGATGTTCGAGGCCCAATTAATTATCGAGGCCTAGTTAATCATCGAAGCCCACTTCATGAGTAATTACTCGATTTTGTTAGCCGAAGACTGAGAGCCCATATTTGTAAAACATCCAATAATAATAAAAGGGCCCAAGACCCCAATATCTCAAGCCCATAGTATTTACATGTGGATAAATACATAATAAAATAAAAGAAAAAGAAAAGAAAAGATTGAGTGAAGAAGCGGCAGCAGCTCAAATCTCACCCAAGCACAATTAGAGAATAGTAACACCTCTAACTACAATTAGGGAGAGATTAAAACATCATTAAGCACCCTCATCCTCATTGTTACAAGTGGAGTTGTGGAAGCCTCCCAAGCATGCACGTGTCACCCATGCAACCATCACTCTTGAAGAAGCACTCTCTCCCTACACCAAAAACACTTCACAATCAAACATTCACACAACAAACATCATAGAGAGAGAGAGACTGCCGAGAGTGAGAAAGAGAGAGGGAGAGAAGCTGCCGAGTTCTGCAGCCAAGGATCACCGGAAAACCAGCCGGCCGGCAGCCTTCAAACACACCACACACACGGTAAAGACCTCCCTCACCCCTCTCCAAGACTTAGAATATACATGCACTAACTCTAAGATCAAATCCTCATCTATAGAATTGAAGGAGGAGAAGAGAGAAGGCACTCAAGCAAGAATTAGAAGGAGGCAGCCTCTATTTGGAAGCTAGAGATCAATTTTCAGGTAAGATAGAACTCCATACTCCTTCCCTAGTACAAGGATCAAGTTTTAACCTATAGAGAACCAACATGCAAGTGTAGGAAGGAGGAACAAGGGGAAGAAGGCAACAAGGAGAGGGAGGACAGCCAACAATCTTGCCAATAACCCAGTTTTCAAACCCCACAATCACAAGTAAGATTCATATCTCATCACTCTCTCTAAGAACTATAAGCCTTTCAACATGCAACCCCATTAGAACCACCAAAAACCAACTAGAAGCATAATCTAGTACTCTATCACCCCTTTCAAGCATGAGATATAGTTAAAACCTCAAAATTGATACATGAGAAGCATAGCAATCACATAGAGACAATGCATGTTATGTTGGAGGCTAAGAATCGAAATTGAAGCATGTTTAGATCACATAAGAACCTCCTCTAGAAGGCCTAAGACATTGCATGTATAAAAATCCTCAATCTAACACTTCAAGTCAACAAGGACACCAATCTCAAGCATACAAATCTGGAAGTTTGCTTCCAATTAAGGCATAAAACACTCAAGACCAAAATCAGTCCCTAAATGCCTCTAATCAAAACCTAACCCTCTAAATCAACAAGTATAACTCATATTCGAATTACGAATCGAAATCAGAGAGGGAATGGGGAAAGAAGGGATGAGGAACTTAACCTGCCGGAGCCGCGAGGAGACGACGACGAAGCCACGGCAGCCTTCAACGGCTTTGGCAGAGCCGCCTCGATACCGGAATTTCCCGGGAGGAAACCTGCAGAAAGAAAAGAAGGGGGTCAGAAGATGAAGGGGAACAGGGGAGACACCGGCGGCAGCATAGCCGCCGGCGCCGAAGGAGAAACAGAGGGAGACGGAGAGAAAGACGATGGCAATCGCGATGACAAGCCCTAGCCACGAGGACTAGAGTAATGGACAACGAACGACGGCGAAAGTGAGGCACGAATCGAAGAAGGGAGCCGCCACCGGAAACTGCAGCAGCGGACAGCAATGGCGACGCGTAAGACAGGGGCAGCGAGTCACCGTGAATCGGTAGAGGAACCTATGGCCGGCCAACCGTGTTGATAACGGCGAGGCCGAATCGGAGAAGAAACCGACAGAAACCCCTCCTCACGGTTTTTCCCCAATTCATGAACTAGGGATTCGATCCCCAACCAAGAACTGGAGATTGGAAATCATAAGCTTCCACAAGCGAGTACGGCGACCGGAGTTAGCCGGAGGTGGAAGGATTAACGGCGATGACGCCGCCGAGGAAGGAGAAACCGACGGGAAGCAGGGAGAGGAAAAGAGAGGGAGAAAGTCCAGTGAGAAGAGAGAAATCGCGAGGAAGAGGAGTAAGGGGGAAATGGTTGCAGTTCATGAGCAAGTCACGAAACGGGCCGGACCGATTTAAGTAAACGGGCCGAGCAGAATTAAATAACGGACTGAGTTAAAAGACTGGCCGAATTACATAACGAAACGAGTCGAATAAATGGGCTGAGAATTTATTTAAATGGACCGGACTTATAACCCAGTTGGGCCGAGAACTATTTATTAGTTGGGCCGAGAATTAATATTCAGTGGGCCGAGAATTATTATCCAGTGGGCCGAGTATTGTTAATTAAGATGGGCCGAAGCTTACAGAGCGGACGGGCCGGATTTAACTTTCAGTTGGGCCGAAGCTTCAAGATCAGACGAGCCGAATTTTATTCATGGATCAAGAATTATTTAATGGGCCAATAAATATTTAAATAAGCAGATAATTAAATCAAGGAACGAAAGCCAAACGTAACAACTTTTCGGGTTGAATTAATAATCCCTGAGCTTCAGTAATTGGGCTTAAACCCCTAATAATTCTATTGGGCCTCTAATGACTATTAATGTTGATTTAATCAACCAAGCCCGAACATAATAGCTTTATAAGTGTAGACCACTTATATCCTTCAACAAGATTTAGCCCAGTAATATTTATCTTATAAGTGTAGACCACTTATATCGTGTAATAAAATCACTAAGCCTCATTAATGGCTTAATCGAATATCCTGCGGAATCTGTCGAGGATGAAAAAGACAGTAGGACACAAGAATCGATCGAAGTGATCGATTTCAAATGAGAATCGAGAAACTCTCGATTAAAAGAATAACCATGATAACGTTATCAGTAAAAGAGATTTATCAGTAAAAGAGATCTATCAGTAAAAGAGATCTATCAGTAAAAGAGATCTATCAGTAAAAGAGATCTATCAGTAAAAGAGATCTATCAGTAAAAGAGATTTATCAGTAAAAGAGATCTATCAGTAAAAGAGATCATAACCCCGATAAAAGACAGCCTTCGCATAGATCGATAAGATTATCGATTTCATTACAAGTCTCTCATTTTACGTTCTTTTGAACGAGGTTAGGCGAAGGAAAAAGGCCGAGACTAAGGCGGCGCTCAGAGTTATGTAAATTATGACCAGGAAAGGAAAGCTATCGAGGTGGGCTTTCAGAAAACTAGAATGTTTCTTTATGCTATAGTTCTTTTCTTTAAAAGCATTGTCAGACCATAAGTGTTTTGTTTTGTATGATGATGTCTATCTGAAGGGCTTCGGCCACAGTTATCAGAAAGAATTTGGGTCTATCGGGGTCGCTCCTCGATGGACTTAGTGCACTCAGTTTACCGTTAGCTAACGCAGGTTGGCGCGGTCAGGTATCCGGGAGGGTGGCCAACCTCTCCGGATACACCCCAGCTCAGATATGATGGATTACCAGTAATTTGCTTGCAAGCGTCTTTTCTTTTTGAGATAAATGTTTTGGCATGAGCCCACTGAGTACTTTTGTACTCAGCCCTATACGTATTTTCCACGTGCAGGTTGAGCAGATGAAGTGAAGTTGCCAAAGGAGCTTTGTCGAGTATTAGAGTGTTGAAGCCTCTTGGTGGTGCATGTCTCCATACATGCATCTCACGATCTTCCGCCGTGATTCTTAGATAGATAGACTCAGTCCAGTTCTGTGTATCGTTGCAATATATTGGTCCTTCATAGACAATGCTTCTTTTTATGAACAACGTTTCCGCATATATCATGTAAAACGCTTCCGTTGATGAATAGTTCTTTCTTCCATTCATTCTCGACGAATGATGGAGAACCTCAATGTATTCCTAATGCTATGTTTTCGCATCGTTTCACCCCAGGTCGTTCGTTTATTTTATACCTTTTTCCTTTTCTTGAGTCGCGGCCTCGCTCGGCCCAAGTTGTGGCGGGCGGGCTGTGACAGAGTGGTATCAGAGCATTTGGTTCGCTCTGAAATCCAAGAGTCTTCTTCTTCCAGTAAAGTCTAGACTTGATTCACTAGACTTGTAAAGTCCTTCGACAAAAGCTCGGCACTTCACGACATCATGCTCGACCAGGACAGAGAAGAGGTAACTCTCACATGCCAGTATGAGAACATAGTCAAGATAACATAGAGCTCACATACAGTAGAAAAGCCAAGGCCTTTCTAGAGAACATAGCTCGCTTGAATTAAGTGCTTTCCCTCTATCACATACTAGGATAGTGCTTGAACAAAGAAATTCTTCTAACCTCAGTTATGGCACAAGAATGATAGTGAGACGAGGAAACAAGAGAAGCTCTACACGAAATGCCAACTCAAGGAAGCAGTGATAACTCCCGGGAAAGCTATTCCATGAAAAAGGGATACGTCAGATCAAGGAAAGCCAAGAAGTGCCAGAAGATCTGAACGAGTGTCATTTAAATCAATGACATGAGCCCCTAACTTTCCGCCTCTGTGCGGAAAGAAACGAAACGTATTCAATTGCGCTTCCTAAAGATAGTAAGAGATGATACCAGAATCTTAAACAGGAATAAAATTTTCATATGGTGGCACAATAAAAGATAAGTCCACTAGAATTTCCTGGATGTTTCCGCATCCATGGTTAAAGGAAGAAAACATTACTAGAAACTGAAGAAGGAAATCAAAGAAAGGTTAAGGTCTTGTCCAACTTAGAGCTCTCGGGTATATAGACGTTAGAATCTCAGTTTCCCCGATGTTGTACTCATGAGAATAATTATGATAGAACGTGTTAGCCTCTACTTTCCTGAGTAGAGAATGGTGCCTGAAGAATGTAGTAAAGTGAGACCATTAGCCATGCTTATTGATGAACTCGTAAGAGTGAATATTGATCCAAGACCAGCTCAGAAGCTAAAGCGATAGAGTATGCTTGATTTTTATGGATAATGGGACCAGACTATACGATAAAAGAGACTAAGGCGTGGCATTAAATGCCAAAAACAACGAAACATTAGCATGTTAACGTCCCAGGTACGACTTGAGGAAGTGTAAAGAAACCTCACGCCAAGAACTAAGGGGTTGTCGAAGAAAGAAACTCGTATCTAGTCGGATCGCGACCTAGCATCCTATTCCATTAGGACATCAGAAGACAACCAATGAAGATACATTATTGCCCTCAGAAATAACTCTACGTTATTAGCGCTGACAAGCAAGTCGAATTCCCATATGCCAAGATCCTTAACGCATGTGCGAAGTACTAGGGTGTTCACAGAGGTACGTAGATTAGGGGGAGACCCTACGTTCTAATGCATTGCATTTTTGAAACCCTCTCGTTGAAACTCTTGAAACCAGAAAGTCCCTTGTAATAAACGTGGAGTCGAGAAATTCCAAATCTAAGGAATTGTTTACCAAGTCTTGTACGATTTTCTGTGTCTTTGTGAATCAAAAGTCACCAGTGTGTGAGAAACAATTTTTCCTTCATGTGACCGGAAGGATGCTTATGTGGGACTGGCCACCTCACATAATCTCTTTCTCGGTAGCGTCACCAACAGACAAGAAATCGGATGGGTATCGACAAAAAGGGGTTCCCCTCCCATGACCCTTGTCAATTCATTTCTACCCTCTGGTTGTTCCTTCTAAACTTGTCTGGTAATTTCTTGATGAGCTATTTTGGATACTTAACATTCCAACTTGGACCCTTGTACGAATGATTTCCAGAGCCAGCCCACAATGTTCTTATCTCATCGTGATCATGTTTGTCATCCTAGGGTGATAAGACTGTGAGGATTAGTTCAACTTCAAGTTATAAAGTTTTGACTTAAGATAACACACTCTTTTGGATTGTCGGGTGTCCACGCATAAAAGGGGTGGATGACAGATAAACCATTAAAGGCATTGCACGAGATTCGAGTTGACAATGCGGTGCTAACTAGTTTTTACCTGTGACGGTATAATAGAAACTTCGCCACCTCCCAAGGAAGATTTTGTATTTTGTAACCCAGACGAGGAAAGCTTAATAGTGAAATTAAGAAATATGCTGGGTGAAGCCAGAATTCAGAGGATAGAAACAAGTATCGCGATGCACGCAATAGTAAGTGGCATAAAGCTAGTCAGACTCCCCAACAAGTCCAGAAACAGAAATACAATGACAAAATGCAAAACTCATAAGTTAAATACTCTAAGGAGTTTCCCAAGAGAAGTGCACCTATGGTCCCTAAGTCCGACACTAAGAACTAACAATATTAGAGTCTAAATTAGAGCAGAAGTAGTAAACACTTGAGTAGAAGAAGCTTGAACAGACGAGATCCTTGCAGATATGAAAATTTGGAATCCGTTGACAGATTGAAGATAATAAGAATACCAGAACATAAACGACCCAAGGTCGAGTACTATACTTGTCAAATATACGACGTGTTATCATTCCTAAGATCCAGATTAAACCAGCAACTAAAGGAAAGACAGTATCCCATGATTGAGGTCGGTGACCTGACGATTATTTGGGATTTCTCCCAGCTTGAGGATCAGAAACCTCTTAGAATATTGACGTGGACCAGACTAGAATATAAATTCTCACAAGACATAAGTTATGTGAAAATAGTGAGACCTAAATTATTCACCCAGAGAGGAATAATTATAGTATGACATTAGTCGGCCAGACATAGTAATGAATCGTAGCAGACTACGAAATACGAGATACTGAAGGATGCTAAGGGAGGTAATGTTGGAAGAGATTTTCCCATAGAAGGTAATATGAAACGAGAAAGCCTTGAAGAAGTCATAAATAAAATTTGTGTAGAGCACGAGTTAGGAAAAGTTGTCAAGAAGAGTACAGAACGAGACCACCGTATATCTCATACCTTTGAAAGAATCAAAGGATAAGTGCACTAAGATCGTGACCACCGAGACTAAACCACAAGCAAATCGGGATAAAATTTTTAGCTATGTAACCACATAGACATGATAACTTGAAGCACCAAAGTAATATGAACGATGCTCATATAATAGATATACACAACCATAAGTACCACCTTCGGGTAAGTCACAAGAATTGTTATTATTGCAAAGTTGGTATAGTTCTCTCCACGAGAAGTGTGCAAGATAGACAATAGAGCGAAGGAAATGCGAGTGAGAATAAGCATTGAATGAGACGTAAGGGTCTAAACATGGTTATGGGACACCCGAGAGACCACAACCCCATAATAGAAAGGAATGAAATGCACACCGATAGTAACGACGTACGTTGGAATCGGATTGGACAAGGACTAGTGTAAAAGTATACTAATCTATGAAGAGGTGACCTAATAGAATATATGAGGGACAAATTTTAAGAAAAAGCCATGGTTGCCTAAGAAGTCGGTTAACTTAGATATAAAATAACTTGGGATGTGACTTTGATCATTAATCAACGAGATGTAATAAACAACAGATTGAGATGAACCCATTTTTGTCTTGGGATAATTAGATCACTTCATAGGAGAAGATGTTAGTGGAAGAGAAGTTTTTACTAAAATCCTCACGTCATAAGAGTCGAACGAAAGCCATCTAGATCGAATTCTTAATCAAGAAGTAGTGTGAGCACTCGATGTGCCAAGTCATCCACTGTATACTGCAAGTTTTAGAAATAATTAAAACCATAGTATTACCCTCGTAAGTCCATTGAGTTAATAAGAATCCATACCTTAAGTGTTCCAAGAACAGAATTATCGGTATGCGAGGTACAAACACACGAGATCGTTGAAACATATAGAAGGAATGTTAATCGAATAAATTAAGTGGTGTTTTATTAGATGGAGAACTATACGACTGAAACATTTGATTTCCTTACAGAAGGGTAATTGTTGCCCCGTCATCAAAGCCTACAAATTGAGACAGTGAGACTACCTAATTAGAACTTCTAAAATCTCTAACAGATACATAAGTCAGCCTCGAGAAGGATGGTAATAGAGGTTAGAATTTTCGGTCCCAGGGTAACACCAGAGTGCATTAGTGCATACAATAGACGACTAAAGATAAAATTTCGAGACACGTATATCATGAAGCTTGAGTGTGAGATTATGCTCAACCCAGAATGTCCCGCTAAAAGGGAAAAAAAAAAAAAAAAAAAAAAAAAAAAAAAAAAAATATCACAGTCATGTGGTGTAATTACGATAATGAGTAGAGAGTCTATATGATTTATGAAGACAACTCAAGTAGTCATCTAAGTAGTATGAAGGGAGACAAATGAGCTAAAGCCCTAAAATGAAACCTTGAAAGCCTTGAGTAACACTTAGAAAGGAAGAAACCTACTATTAATCGGAAATACCTCTTTACAACTTATGAGAGATAAGATGATGCATTAAGAAGGGTAGACAATAGAATCCATGAGATCTCCCCAGAAACAGACACCCACGCAGGATGCCTTAAAGGTGTTATAGTTATATGTGAATGAATAACTAATGAGCCGTTATCACCTTCGTTGCCAAGATTAATTGACCCGTTAAGTATGACACCAGCCAGACCCGTGAATCATTACATCTAGATACACTAGATTCATAAACGACTGCCAAAAAGGAAATGAAAACACTTGGTCTCGCGTTAGTAGAGCGACACCCAGAACCCACAATCAGTAGGAAGAACTACATAAGACGGAGAATGCATACCACGAATTACATATATAGGGAGAAAACAGCCGATATATACACCTATATACAAACTATATTCTTACCATAGGGAATATAGCTATAGTAATAACTCTACGAAGAATATCAAGATTGTCAATATGACACGAATGGCAAGCCTAAGCACGGTACTTATCTCTACCTTACACAGACAAGGGTGAATAAAGATGCACAGTGCTACAAGTGATCCAGAGACGATTGACCTCAACCAACGAGTTAAAACAGAAATAACTATTTGATAATAGTTAATACCACAATTATACAGCTAACTACAGTAAAGAAGTAGATCATGGCCACGCTAGCATAAAGACCAAAGAGAAAATAGACTCGAGCGAGGTACAAATTTGAAACGATCAATAGCCCGACCCTAGTATTATCAGTGACACATGATTACACTCGCGAAAAGAGCAGATAGAAGGGTACATGGACTTAAGTATATGACTAAGGTATATTAAAATTTTGAAAAATGCCTAAGGCCGACGAAGAATGTCTAGACGCTCGCAGACTAATGCTATCACCCAATGATTGGGTAAGCTCGTACGGTCCACCGGAGCGCTAGTGCTCTAATGCAAATGGCAGCTTATGAAGTCATAGCATGCCTAGTACCGATACAGATTGAATCAGTGAATCACGAAGATATTTATCTCATAGACAGTAAGGATCATGATGAGTATGTGGTCTAAAGGTAGCGAAGTTAACACGGACCGACCAAGAAATATAGTTACTTAAGAGGCTAGTACATAAGACCGAATGGAGAAAAAATAAGAGAATCTTAAGATGAACATGAGTCACCTGCTAACACCGACAAGTTGAATTACGATTCGAAACTAGGAGTCAAGTCTTCCAAGAAGTTCCACGTTTTATACAATAGTTATACCCAGCGCGAAAGGAAGACCAACAACAGTCTATTTGGACCCTGCAAGCATCTAGGGAAGATAAGACTAGCATCGTGAAGGTTAACATATCAGTTCTGTCAAACCTCAAGGATCTTATAAGGAGGTAGGTACCCGGTGGAGGTGGAAACTGGAAAACGATATTACCCCAGCTCAATTACTTAAACCCACCATACACCATAAACACAGTATCGTGCAATGCACCGCACAGAATCAGGTATAGACCACCACTCTATTGAGCTGAGGTGGGAGAAGAAAAATAATTAAGATCAGTGTATGAAAATTTCCCCACCAAGGGAATGACCAGATTCAGAATCAAAGGCTAATTGAAACATTGTTCCATCAGACCTTACGAAGTTCTAGGGAAGGTAGGACCGGTGGCGTACAGGTTAGCGTTACCCCAAAACCCAGGAATCATTCACAACGTGTTCCACGTGTTCCAACAAAGGAAGTAAATATTTAACCATAAACATGTGCTACATCAGGGAGAAATAGTCATAGAGCCAGACCTGACATACGAGACAAGACCCAGAGTTGCGATGGACCAGCAAGATTCAATAGCTTAGGATTAAGCAAATCCCTCTAGTGAAAGTGTTGTGGAAGCACCACGGGCAGGAGGAAGCCGCGTGGGAGTTGGAGGACAAAATGAAAGAGAAATACCCCGAATTGTTTTAGAAGGTAAGTAAATTTCGGGACGAAATTTTTCGTAAGGGGTGTAGGATGTAATGACCGCAGTTTTTAGTAGTGATTAATAAAAACTTCGGCATTACTTTAGTTAGAGAATTTAAGAATATTATGGAAAGTATTATTATGAGTAAAATAAAGTTTTAAAGAAGGAAAAAGAAACACTGCTAGTATTGATACGTTTAGTAACATTAGAAATTCCCGAGACTAGAACCGAACCAAATAAGAAAGGCCGAGTAAACAAATCAGTAAAAGCGAAATTCAGTATTTAATTTGTGGGCCGAGGCCCATTAGATTTCGAGGCCCATTTGATAAGTGCAAGGCCCACTTAGCGATTACAAGGCCCATTTGATGTTCAAGGCCCAATTAATTATCGAGGCCTAGTTAATCATCGAAGCCCACTTCATGAGTAATTACTCGATTTTGTTAGCCGAAGACTGAGAGCCCATATTTGTAAAACATCCAATAATAATAAAAGGGCCCAAGACCCCAATATCTCAAGCCCATAGTATTTACATGTGGATAAATACATAATAAAATAAAAGAAAAAGAAAAGAAAAGATTGAGTGAAGAAGCGGCAGCAGCTCAAATCTCACCCAAGCACAATTAGAGAATAGTAACACCTCTAACTACAATTAGGGAGAGATTAAAACATCATTAAGCACCCTCATCCTCATTGTTACAAGTGGAGTTGTGGAAGCCTCCCAAGCATGCACGTGTCACCCATGCAACCATCACTCTTGAAGAAGCACTCTCTCCCTACACCAAAAACACTTCACAATCAAACATTCACACAACAAACATCATAGAGAGAGAGAGACTGCCGAGAGTGAGAAAGAGAGAGGGAGAGAAGCTGCCGAGTTCTGCAGCCAAGGATCACCGGAAAACCAGCCGGCCGGCAGCCTTCAAACACACCACACACACGGTAAAGACCTCCCTCACCCCTCTCCAAGACTTAGAATATACATGCACTAACTCTAAGATCAAATCCTCATCTATAGAATTGAAGGAGGAGAAGAGAGAAGGCACTCAAGCAAGAATTAGAAGGAGGCAGCCTCTATTTGGAAGCTAGAGATCAATTTTCAGGTAAGATAGAACTCCATACTCCTTCCCTAGTACAAGGATCAAGTTTTAACCTATAGAGAACCAACATGCAAGTGTAGGAAGGAGGAACAAGGGGAAGAAGGCAACAAGGAGAGGGAGGACAGCCAACAATCTTGCCAATAACCCAGTTTTCAAACCCCACAATCACAAGTAAGATTCATATCTCATCACTCTCTCTAAGAACTATAAGCCTTTCAACATGCAACCCCATTAGAACCACCAAAAACCAACTAGAAGCATAATCTAGTACTCTATCACCCCTTTCAAGCATGAGATATAGTTAAAACCTCAAAATTGATACATGAGAAGCATAGCAATCACATAGAGACAATGCATGTTATGTTGGAGGCTAAGAATCGAAATTGAAGCATGTTTAGATCACATAAGAACCTCCTCTAGAAGGCCTAAGACATTGCATGTATAAAAATCCTCAATCTAACACTTCAAGTCAACAAGGACACCAATCTCAAGCATACAAATCTGGAAGTTTGCTTCCAATTAAGGCATAAAACACTCAAGACCAAAATCAGTCCCTAAATGCCTCTAATCAAAACCTAACCCTCTAAATCAACAAGTATAACTCATATTCGAATTACGAATCGAAATCAGAGAGGGAATGGGGAAAGAAGGGATGAGGAACTTAACCTGCCGGAGCCGCGAGGAGACGACGACGAAGCCACGGCAGCCTTCAACGGCTTTGGCAGAGCCGCCTCGATACCGGAATTTCCCGGGAGGAAACCTGCAGAAAGAAAAGAAGGGGGTCAGAAGATGAAGGGGAACAGGGGAGACACCGGCGGCAGCATAGCCGCCGGCGCCGAAGGAGAAACAGAGGGAGACGGAGAGAAAGACGATGGCAATCGCGATGACAAGCCCTAGCCACGAGGACTAGAGTAATGGACAACGAACGACGGCGAAAGTGAGGCACGAATCGAAGAAGGGAGCCGCCACCGGAAACTGCAGCAGCGGACAGCAATGGCGACGCGTAAGACAGGGGCAGCGAGTCACCGTGAATCGGTAGAGGAACCTATGGCCGGCCAACCGTGTTGATAACGGCGAGGCCGAATCGGAGAAGAAACCGACAGAAACCCCTCCTCACGGTTTTTCCCCAATTCATGAACTAGGGATTCGATCCCCAACCAAGAACTGGAGATTGGAAATCATAAGCTTCCACAAGCGAGTACGGCGACCGGAGTTAGCCGGAGGTGGAAGGATTAACGGCGATGACGCCGCCGAGGAAGGAGAAACCGACGGGAAGCAGGGAGAGGAAAAGAGAGGGAGAAAGTCCAGTGAGAAGAGAGAAATCGCGAGGAAGAGGAGTAAGGGGGAAATGGTTGCAGTTCATGAGCAAGTCACGAAACGGGCCGGACCGATTTAAGTAAACGGGCCGAGCAGAATTAAATAACGGACTGAGTTAAAAGACTGGCCGAATTACATAACGAAACGAGTCGAATAAATGGGCTGAGAATTTATTTAAATGGACCGGACTTATAACCCAGTTGGGCCGAGAACTATTTATTAGTTGGGCCGAGAATTAATATTCAGTGGGCCGAGAATTATTATCCAGTGGGCCGAGTATTGTTAATTAAGATGGGCCGAAGCTTACAGAGCGGACGGGCCGGATTTAACTTTCAGTTGGGCCGAAGCTTCAAGATCAGACGAGCCGAATTTTATTCATGGATCAAGAATTATTTAATGGGCCGATAAATATTTAAATAAGCAGATAATTAAATCAAGGAACGAAAGCCAAACGTAACAACTTTTCGGGTTGAATTAATAATCCCTGAGCTTCAGTAATTGGGCTTAAACCCCTAATAATTCTATTGGGCCTCTAATGACTATTAATGTTGATTTAATCAACCAAGCCCGAACATAATAGCTTTATAAGTGTAGACCACTTATATCCTTCAACAAGATTTAGCCCAGTAATATTTATCTTATAAGTGTAGACCACTTATATCGTGTAATAAAATCACTAAGCCTCATTAATGGCTTAATCGAATATCCTGCGGAATCTGTCGAGGATGAAAAAGACAGTAGGACACAAGAATCGATCGAAGTGATCGATTTCAAATGAGAATCGAGAAACTCTCGATTAAAAGAATAACCATGATAACGTTATCAGTAAAAGAGATTTATCAGTAAAAGAGATCTATCAGTAAAAGAGATCTATCAGTAAAAGAGATCTATCAGTAAAAGAGATCTATCAGTAAAAGAGATCATAACCCCGATAAAAGACAGCCTTCGCATAGATCGATAAGATTATCGATTTCATTACAAGTCTCTCATTTTACGTTCTTTTGAACGAGGTTAGGCGAAGGAAAAAGGCCGAGACTAAGGCGGCGCTCAGAGTTATGTAAATTATGACCAGGAAAGGAAAGCTATCGAGGTGGGCTTTCAGAAAACTAGAATGTTTCTTTATGCTATAGTTCTTTTCTTTAAAAGCATTGTCAGACCATAAGTGTTTTATTTTGTATGATGATGTCTATCTGAAGGGCTTCGGCCACAGTTATCAGAAAGAATTTGGGTCTATCGGGGTCGCTCCTCGATGGACTTAGTGCACTCAGTTTACCGTTAGCTAACGCAGGTTGGCGCGGTCAGGTATCCGGGAGGGTGGCCAACCTCTCCGGATACACCCCAGCTCAGATATGATGGATTACCAGTAATTTGCTTGCAAGCGTCTTTTCTTTTTGAGATAAATGTTTTGGCATGAGCCCACTGAGTACTTTTGTACTCAGCCCTATACGTATTTTCCACGTGCAGGTTGAGCAGATGAAGTGAAGTTGCCAAAGGAGCTTTGTCGAGTATTAGAGTGTTGAAGCCTCTTGGTGGTGCATGTCTCCATACATGCATCTCACGATCTTCCGCCGTGATTCTTAGATAGATAGACTCAGTCCAGTTCTGTGTATCGTTGCAATATATTGGTCCTTCATAGACAATGCTTCTTTTTATGAACAACGTTTCCGCATATATCATGTAAAACGCTTCCGTTGATGAATAGTTCTTTCTTCCATTCATTCTCGACGAATGATGGAGAACCTCAATGTATTCCTAATGCTATGTTTTCGCATCGTTTCACCCCAGGTCGTTCGTTTATTTTATACCTTTTTCCTTTTCTTGAGTCGCGGCCTCGCTCGGCCCAAGTTGTGGCGGGCGGGCTGTGACAGGAAATTAAATCTAAAGTGTTTGAATGCGAAAACTAAAGTTAAACAATGCTAAAGATTGTCTAAAATTCGACCTAATAGAGGAGTATTTATACTAGGTATAAAAACCTAGTTAAGCAAGGAAAGGAAAAGTTGGACGCCGGGGTTGGACGTGCGTCCAGATGGGTTAGACGCCCGTCAAGCTCCTTGTTCTGGACGATTGCGCGCGCATTTCTGTTTCGGCCTTATCTTCCTCGTCCGAACTCCAAATTAACCTCCGTTTTTGCCTACGTGCTCCTATCGAACCCCTCTTCGATATAATGCTTTTATTTTATCCAAAATGAATCTTCATTAAATTCGTGAGAGGTTAGAACTTGAGGTCTATGATTGTTCAACAACCTTTCTTCGCTCGTTTCGCTCCATCTTCTCCACTTTTAGTTCCAAGCAATACCTAAGACCATAAACTCACAAAAGACCCAAATCATAGCAATGTACAATTAAAAGCAATCAAAATATAAAGAAAACGGACTCGAAAACACAACTAAAATCCGAACAAATAATCACCAATCAAAACCCCCACACTTAGAACTTTGCTTGTCCTCAAGCAAACATATTCAACATAACCAACCCAAGTTCAATCAACTCAACAATACGAAGTAGGCATCGTCAAAATCATCAAATCAAAACCTAGATCACTCCAATATCAACAAGCAAATGCACAATCAAATACAAACATTCATGTGGCCCGTTAACTCGACTCAAATATGAGGATCCAACTTATGATATACTCCCTCCGTCCCTTTGGAGTTGTTACATTTATTTTCAGCATTTGTCTCAAGCATTTTCGAGCGTCTTGATGGTAAGTTTCAAAATATCTTTTTGTGAAAATTTTAAATTTACAAGATACTACAAGTGTTTTACTATCTCATAAAAGGAAAAAAATCTTTAAAAAGCTATTTTAAAACTTATCATTAAAATTCTCGAAAACGCTTGAGACAAATGCTAAAAAGAAATGTAACAACTCCAAAGGGACGGAGGGAGTAACATACATCTCACAAACATCAAATTATCAAAATATTCATCCCTTAACCTACTTCCCTTTTTATTCAACTTAAAGCATAAACATCTCTTTTCTCTTTTTTTTTCTTTTTTTTTTCTTTTTTTTTCACTTTTTATTTTACAATGAAAGCGGACGTTTTGGTACATATTTCACTAGGTTTAATCATCGATGGGTCTCATTGAGCATCCTAGTGAGGTTTCCCGTACTCATTGTCAAGAGGAGTAGAGTACCTACGAACACTACATTTTTCACATATACGAGTATCATCTAGGATATAGTTCATGAAATTTAATCATTCGAGGGTCTCTCGAAGCCTTTTCATGTGGTTTCTCATGCTCATTACTCTAGTATTTTCATACGTTACAAGTAAGAGGAGCAGAATCCTATCAACTCTTTATTCACAACTAAGCACACATTTTTTTTTTTTTCATATATATGTAGGGAAGTAAACTAAGATCAAATATATACCGATACTTCAATGCAATTCATTCATAATCCAAATAAAAAAATTTCACCTCATATTACGACTCAAGAACATGCCCCACGAATATTCACAAACGATCATGCTATCACAAGTCAAATTTAGAGCAATCCTAGTTTCGACAATCTAAGTTCGACAACTCCAATATCACATCGTTATGTCATTCGAACTCAAATAGACCATTGAACATGCTTTTTCAAATACAAGCAACTTCCTAAAGTGGGGATAACAAGACTCGATCACAATGACTCGATCATACCAAAAACACATAAAAGACATCAAAAATACGAACAAATCATGGCAATAATTTAAAAGACCCCCCCCCCCCCCCCCCCCCCCCCCCCCCCCCCACACACACACACACACACACTTAAAATCAAGCAATGTCCCCATTGCAAGAAAATAAAAAGGAGAAGGAAAAGTGAACTTATCGCATGATGACGACGAACAACTCGAAATCCCGAGAGACTCCAAGTTAGTACCTACAAAACAAACACCAAAAACAAAATACCAAAGCATAAAAAATGCACAAACAATAAAACGAAACAAAAGGACTCAAAACTAAAACTAAAAAGACACAAAATATGGCAAATCGAGGATCATTGGGATCCCGGTATCGTGGATGGAATGGACTGGACCTCGGTATCGTGAATCTTGAAGACGAGGATCATTGGGATCCCAAAATCGAGGATCATTGGGATCCCGAGGCGGCTGAGTTGGCGGCCCGTCATGGGTGGTTGGACGGTCGTCCAACTCGGGGTGGACGCCCGTCCAACTCTCAATTCTGCACAAACTCGATTTTTCGTCCCGTCTCGAGCTCTCTTCGTCCTACCAATCCTTGTAGACTACTCCCTGCACGAAAATCGAAAAGAAAAACAAAAGAAAACGACTAAAATAATAAAAATAAATCCTACTATATATATATATATATATATATATATATATATATATATATATATTTTTTTTTTTAACGTGGGTTGCCTCCCACCAAGCGCTTGTTTATCGTCATTAGCTTGACGTACCAAAAATTCTCATCCAAAATTTGTTGCAACGAGCAACGTCTTTAACCATCCATAGGCGAGTCTCGACGCACATGTGGATTTTTCTTTCTCTTCGGCTTGAAACTCGAAAAGAGGGTTATCTTGGACACTCATCTCCCCCACACTTGTGTGAAAATCCATTTAAGAAATATCATGATCTTCAAAACTTGATGATGGATCCTCCACAAAAAGTGCTTCCTCGTCGAGATTGGCAAGAAAGTTGTCCATGATTTCTTCCTCTTGTTGTGAGCTCAAAACCAACTCCTCCATATGACTATTGTGATCCTCCATGCCTTGCCCATTGCTCAAAAAATCCTCTACAATCTCTTCCTCATCCAATTTGCTCAAAAACTCATCAATAATGGCTTCTTCCTCATGCATAACAACCTGAAAATTCTCCTCTATCTTTTTCTCATCCAAATCGTTAGTAATATGCACATACGAGCATGTTTGGATAAAATAATTAGAACTAGAAGAATAATTATCAAAAATTGAGAAAGTTATCGAACCTCCTATACCGGCCATGCTCAATGTGCCGGATCCAACGTCGATTCGAGTTTGAGTAGTAGCCATGAATGGTCGTCCTAACAAGAGAAGATGACATCTCTCACTCCTAGCTCCTCGCCCCACGTCAAGCACAACGAAATCGGTAAGAACTTGAATACCTCTCACAAGTAAAGCAACGTCTTCCACAATCCCCAAGGGTTGACTCAAAGAACCGTCGGCTACCTTGATGCAAAAATTGGTGGGCTTAAGATCCCTCGGACCCATTCTCTCAAAAATCGAGTATGGCATCAAGTTCACCGCTGCCCCCAAATCCAACATACCCAGCGCACTATCTCCATTATCCAAAACAACATCTAATTTGAAACTTCCGGGATCACCTTGTTTCGGTAGAGATGAGAGATGGCCAGCCGGGGTGGGTGAGGAGTGAGGACGTTGTTGGCTCGCTTTGATGGCAGCCACGGTGCGAATCCTCCATTTATTTTGTGCTATTGCTTCGAGCTCTCGTCTTCTTCTTCCTTCTTCGCGGTTAAGAGCGCCTTCTTCCTATTGATGTCGTCGATGTGAGGTGTTAACTTCCTTTAAAGACTTCGATGACCTAGCATACACAACACTCAACAAACGGATCAAACACACCGGTGGAAAGAAGAATAAACGAGCTGAAAAATAAATAAAAAGAAAATTAAAACAAAATAAAACCACACAATCAAATAGCCTAAAGCCTTCCCCGACAACGGCGCCAAAATTTGTTTCACTAAAAAGTGTTCGCAATAGAACGAAATCTATCCTAGCACTTAGTAAGTAAAAACTCAATGTCGAATCTCAAGGAAAACTTTGCAGGGCAAATAATCGTGTAGCAAAACAACCTAATCTTGCCTAAATCTAAGAAAGCAAGTAAAAAGAATTGTTGGGTTTTTGGTTTTAAATCCTAGGCAATAAAATAAATCAAAGCAAGTAAATAATCTAATCTAGAAAGCAAAGAAATAATCTAAACCAATTAATCTAAGGAATTTAACTAGAAGAAAGCAATTAAACTACCTAGGCAAAATTCGTAGAGAAAGCAATAACGAAAGCAACGAAGAAAACAAATCTAGACATAATAATGAAATCTGGAAACTAAGCAAATAAATCTAACTATGAGAACTTGAAAAACGAAGGAATTTAAAACTAAGAAAAACGAATCTAAACTAAGAACTTGAAAACGAACGAATGAATTAAACGAAGCAATTAAGAATTAAATCTAAGAATCTAAGAAGCAATTAATCAAGCAAAAGAAAGCAATAAAGAACTTACGAATTAAAACGAAGAACGAAGAACACGAACTAAAGAAATTGTCTTGAATTAAAAACGAACGAAGTAGCGATCCGGATTGAACAAAAGAAATTAAATCTAAAGTGTTTGAATGCGAAAACTAAAGCTAAACAATGCTAAACATTGTCTAAAAATTCGACCTAATAGAGGAGTATTTATACTAGGTATAAAAACCTAGTTAAACAAGGAAAGGAAAAGCTGGACGCCGGGGTTGGACGTGCGTCCAGATAGGTTGGACGCCCGTCCAACTCCTTGTTCTGGATGATTGCGCGCGCATTTCTTGTTTCGGCCGTATCTTCCTCGTCCTAACTCCAAATTGACCTCCGTTTTCGCCTATGTGCTCCTATCGAACCCCTCTTCGATATAATGCTTTTATTTTATCCAAAATGAATCTTCATTAAATTTGTGAGAGGTTAGAACTTGAGGTCAATGATTGTTCAACAACCTTTCTTCGCTCGTTTCGCTCCATCTTCTCTACTTTTAGTTCCAAGCAATACCTAAGACCATAAACTCACAAAAGACCCAAATCATAGCAACGTACAATTAAAAGCAATCAAAATATAAAGAAAACGGACTCGAAAACACAACTAAAATCCGAACAAATAATCACCAATCAGTAATCACAACCAAATTTTCTTCCAGTCATCCAGCATGCTATTGGCTCTAAACTGAGTAATTTGGAAATAAGATTTTTTAACATATCCTACTGCCAAGTTATTCAAGATACAGATTAAGCAAACACATAGAAACAAGAAAATTGTTCAAGTAGATCTTCTAGGATACGCAACACCACAGTTTAATCCTTTAGAAACACAACTACTATTCTAACAATCTCAAACTTATCACAGTTCAAACGTAAAGTAGCATATAATATTTCCAATCCTTTACCCACATACATGTGCATGTTGCTGAGCACATTCACAGTACCAGACATGTTGCTAACAGCTGTAACATCTGGCTGAAAACATCAGCTGGTTGACCAGTAATGAGAAGGCATAATGTTCGGCAAGGGTGAAACAGCTTCCACCCTGTTGAAGAGCCATTTTCTTCACAGTTTCGACATAGAACTGAACTGCATATGATTATTTCACAGTTAACATAAAACAACATAAAAGGGCCAAGAGAGGACTCTAAGTTTCATTATCCGGAAACAGGGTGAAGGAGCCAACGAACTAACTTGATCACCAAGTCGTGCAGCAAGTACAAGGGCGGGACCCCATAACTGTCTGTCTTGTGCACATTGTAAAGCCTCCTTTCTTCCAGATTCCAGAAGATTTTGTACCTTAGCAGCAGCAGCCTAAAGCCGAAGTTATATTGTCACACATGAATTGCTGGTTAAATTATAGAGATGCATACAACATAGTAAATCATTGAAAACCTGCAAATGTCCTTCAGATGGTAGTTTCTGCAGGCATTGGGAAACACCACCATACTGATTAAACTGCAAACCATTGATTTAGCAGAAGCAAACATATTGGCAACTGCTGATTCCAAGCATCACTTTTCTGTTGTAAGACAAAAGATGAAATTACAGACAGAACCAAGACAATGACACAGACCGAGACCATGGATGTATAAGCAACTAATTTTTGTAATAAAACAAATAAATAAGATGAAATAAGAACATGGGCCTAAAACCCCTTATATAAAAAACGGGGGGAGTAGTCTTTATTATTAGCTCTTGTGATTTATCTTGGTTTTTGCGTAATTCTCTATATTAAGCTATGTTGCTCGGACTCGGGTACGGGTGTCGGACTCGGGTACAGGGATACGATCCGGACTCTTTATATTTTCAAAATGAGGATACGGGGACTCGGCTGTAAAGGGTCCGAATTTAGGACACGGGTACGGGGACACTTTTGAACAATATATATTCTAATAATTCAAAATATATTTCCATGTATATAATATATATGTCTTCATATAATTAAATTAATATAATGTAATAGGATATTATAAAGGTGAGAGGCGGCTCCTTCTATATAATAATAAATTAATAATAGAATTAAAAACCCTAATTCTCTAGATAAACGTATTACACTGCAGCCCACCCACTTCCTCTCTTCTTCTTCCGCGGCTGCGCTCCCTCTCTTCTTCTTCCGCGCTTCGTTTCTTCATTGAGAATCTGCCATCTCTTCATACCGCCGGCCGCCAGCCACCGGAGTTGTTTCTTCTTCCTCGCGGCTGCTATCTTCTTCTCAATACCGAAGCTTTTCTTCACCGCCGGATTCTTCGCCGTCGGTTGCCGAGTCCGCCGGAGAATTGAAGGATCCGACCCGTATCCCGTGTCCGGATCCGTGTCATACCCGACGGACACGGGTACTCTCTCTATTTTGAAGAGTCCGAGCATCACAGATATTAAGTACTAGTTCATTTTGTGTTTGCTAGTCAGAAATATTTTCGACATGGCAATATCTTTAGAGATCAGTTGAGAACTCTAAGCAATGAATTATTTTTACGAGAATATAATGACCAATCCTCTTCAATTTCCTTCAAAAGGACATGCAATTGCGATTCAAATAATTTTAATTCTTCGAATCCACCTCAACCAGTTCTACTTTTCCTTCCTTCATTTTGTAATTTCTCCTCTAGTGTATTCTTTTTTCTTTTCTTTTTTCTTTTTCTTTTGTTGAGTTGCAAGCTTGCTGCATTTTTCTTCGCCAAGTTGTAATTAGGTTTGCTACTAGAGATGTGAAATATAATGCACATGTTGGGTAAACTCAACCTCAAGTCCAGTCAGCCTAAGACAAAATTGGGGTCAGGTTGTATGACCTAAAATATCATCGGGCCACGCGGCATGAATTCTATCGGGCTACAATAATAATAGTCTAAACTTGACACTTAAGAAAATTATAGAGTAAAAATGACCAAGGTCAATCGGTCAAATTCGAGCTCATGACCGGGCCGAGTGCATTAGGTTTTTGAGTGTTTTACCCGATTCAGATTTCTACTTTGCCTTAGTATTCATATCCTGAGCCTGCCCAAACTACAGAAAGACTAAGAATTCCATAGGGGCTGAGCTTTTTTGCGCTAGATTTGACTGTTGTAGCTAGTTATAACTTATAACTCTTTAATATGGCATCGAAGAAATCAATGTGCAAAAGAGATGGCCTTTGGACTTTAATGTAAGTCTTAGAAGGTCGAGTAAATTTTATTTATTTTCTATGAAGAAACTTTTAAGGGCTCGTTTGGTAGGGTGGATGAGATAAGGTATGATAAGATAAAAATTATCTTGAGTGATAAGATTAGGTAAGATTAGAATTTTGTATGTTTTGTTGTTGGTTGTTTGGTAGCCAAGTTTGAGATAAGATTAAAATATTAAATGACAAAAATAATCTCATAATATAAATAAATAAATAAATTTATATCCTTTGGAATTAGTTATTTTTTAGTGTAGTTTTCTTAAACATATTTTAAAAATTATAAATTCAAAGTTTGGAAATGGAATTAATTTTAATTTTGATAGTCCAATTATTATTTAAATCTAAGTTAAACATTAGAGCTGAAAATATTAAATTACGGGAAAAAAAAAAAAAAAAATTGTCACATTTTGGCCTCCATTATATTTTCCCTAAAATAGAATGAGTATATACTATTTTTTTCTCGTAATTTATTTTTATTTTAATTTCTCACCTTAATTTTCCATATTTTTTTATAAGAATGCATTGCCATAAATTATAGGGAACATATTTCATCAAAGGGTATTTGAGTATTTTTCCCCTTTGAGTATTTTTCCTTGTGTAAAATTACTATTCATCCAAGATAACACTATCATGGGTAAATACCCATGATACACTAACTAAAAGGCTACAGTGTTTTAGTGGCGGGCCGAGATTTTATACCGGGCCCCCGGTAATTTTATCTTAGCTACCAAACGCATGGATAAGGTGAGATAAAAAATCTTATCATGCCTTATCTCACCTTAACACACCTACCAAACACACCCTAATTGTTTTTAATTTTAATGTAGAATAAATTTATTCTATTATTCGTTTTTTCAAACAAATAAAAAATAAAAATAAATAAAATTATGGAGTAATAATTTTAAAGAGAATTCAGGAATAAGCTCCATCACTGTAGGTAGAGTTATCAAAAAGATTGGGCTATCATAGGCCCACAACGGCCTACAAGTTCTTAGGACCAGCTCGGCCCTAGCTGATACAATCCTTTGCCAGCAGATTTGGTTTGACGCTGAATCGAATCTCCAACACAAACGCGGAAGCTCGAACATGAATTTGATAAGTGATGAAAATCTCAATATACCTACGATCTAACCTCTAAATGATATACATCCGTCTATACCCTAAAGAGACAGTCGTCATAGTCACACGAAGATGGTGAATGACAGACAACGAGGGATGATTAACTCACTGATTCACTTATAAAGAACTTTATTTGATAAACATGAGAAATTCTAAAATTCTCTTAAAAGAGATGGTAAAAGTTCAAGAAAAAAAAAATCCAAATTGTTCCAATTTTCGTCACACGTGAATGATCTTTATTTATAGACTTCAAAAACTCCAAATTCAATAATGAAACTTGTTGAGAACCCTCTGCAATTTGGTTTTGATGATGTTTATCAAAATCACATTTATGCATATTTTATATATCTAGAGCTAAGTTTGATATAGACTTGATCAGACTGTATATAGCACATGCCAACTAGGTCAACGTGCATTAATGTAATAGAAAAATTGATATGCATTGTAAAATAGTGACGAAGTTTACTTTTCAGGGTTGATCACGGAAGTAGTGACAAAATGGTAATGGAATTTAGTACGCATTTCTCGCGCCATATATTTTTGGTAACAGAAAAATAGATAAACTTTATTTTTATATGTTAAAAAAAAAATTACACAGTTATGACGGACTATGTCCGTCACAAATTGATTTTTTTTTAGAATTATTTATATCTAATTAAATTTAAGTTAATTATTTTCACAATTTGACTTCGTTAATTCTAAACTCTAAACTTATAACGTTGATATAATCATTTTTTAGGGATGCATAATTACTTGTGATGAATCGTAACAAGAAAACTAATCACGAACACACCGATCGTAGAAGAAAATAAATGATCTTGGACTCAAGAACATAAACAAGATCACGCTCAAGAACACAGAAACGTAAAAAAAGCAAAACATACCAGAATTTAAGTGGTTCGGATGTGAAATTCTACGTTCATGGAGGGTTAATCTGAGATGTATTTTACAATGAGAAACGTAGGGAAGATTATAGTTTACACAAGAATGAATCACCATATCTAAGCTATACCCTAGCAAGGAATAGAAAACCCCAAAAAATCTCTTACCGGTAAACTCTACCCAATCTTCCCCTCTGTCTCTCACAACTCACGTGTGTGTATCGCTCTACGCTCTTACGACTCACGACATAATTTCCCTACCTGCCGCTCTCTCTATCTCTAGCATTTGGTCCCTCTTTGAGCTCTCCTCTTGGCTCGACGAGTTCTCCTCTCTCAGTTGTTACTGAATGTATGTGGTGTATATATATTACTCCCAATAAGCCCTAATCCTAGTTGGAAACTAACTATCTGGAGCTTATTTAGTTCTTTTCCTTTTAGTCCAAGATAATAACTCCTCGAGCTTTATATTAAAGCCTTTCCAGTTTCCAAGTTATTACAAAACATCCCAACTACTTTGACCTATTTGCAGTCATACCCACATAAAACAACAATCTCCATCTTCACTGGAAATAACTCAACAACCATAACCAATTTTCTTCCAACCAGCCCCATCACAGGGCTACGCTCCTCCTCATTGAGAACACAAGTTCACCAACTTAAAACAATACCTAAACCGCAGTAGGTAGTGTCTTAGTTAGCATATCGGTTGCATTATCCTCCGTAAACACCTTAACCATCTTCACAATGCCCTTGCTCACAATAAACCTTAAGAAATGAAGCCTAACATCGATGTATTTAGATCTCTCTTGAAAAAACTAGTATTTAGCTAGATGAAGTAACTTTTGACTGTCACACTTCAAAGCAACAACTTTATGAAAAATCCCAAACTCGCCAATGATTTCCTTCAACCACATTGTTTCTCCACAACCTCCATAGTTAAAAGCGTAACCACAAATTGTAATGTCGATCTCCAGCTTATAGCTGAATCATACATGCAAAATACATATCATGACTGGGATCTTCTTGTGTCCACATTCACAGCATAATCCGAATTAACAAAACCTACCAATGGTTCCTTGATAGTTTCTGATTATTCACATATCTGGTACTACACACCAATCTTCGATGTCCCCTTCATGTACATCAAGATACACTTCAGTCCTTCCGAATGATATCTTCTAGGATCTATTGCGAGCAAAATATTTAGTACTCAATACCGCAAGTGTACGGGTGATCATAATACGTAGCAAGTAAGGTCGTTGACGAGCCCATATTTTGCTCGTATTTTGTTCATATTGAGTCTGCATATAGGTGTATTAGTCGAGTCTTTGCATGAGTCTTGTGCTTGGGAGGGCACATTTTGGTTTCATGTAATCTTGGGCAGGATTCGGAGCAGGCAAGGCGATCTGGGGAAGCTGGCTGGGCAAGATGAGTTCAAGCATGATGGACCAAGCTTAGAGAGTATTCGTGGGCCGTACGATGACCAAATCGAGCTAGGGCGAAGGCTTTTCAGCAGGGAAGGATACGCGAAGAAGGAAAGAATCCAATCTAGATTCTTTCCTAATTGCCGCAATGATCAACAAGGAAACAAATCCACGCAGAGAAGGCAAGTCCTCCCGAGCTCAAACCCTAGCAGACGATTGATGGGCCTTGGTCCACGAATCCATCCACAAGTATAAAAGCAGCCTTCATTTCAGAACCAGAGAGGGAAAAAAGGAGCGTACACCGGAGTTGCTTTATACTTTTCATGCTTTTACTTTATTATGTTTGAGAGTGGGGAGGAATGAACAAGTCATACGGGCAATTCTTTATATGTTTTTAGTACATTGCATGGCTGACGTTGGTGTCCGCCTCTTTTGATTTCAGTTTATAATATTTCAGTACTTAGTTTTAATATGTCTTCCTTTTACTTTTCTGTCGTTTACTTTTCAAGCATGCTAGAGTAGTCGTTTAAGCCCAGCTTGGGCAAGCTGCCATGAATATAATGTAACTCAATACTAGTGAGATCGGATTAATTGGTTTAACTGAAGTATTGCATGTGTTCCCGAGTTTGCTAGGTTCTGTTCTACAATTCGTGTTAGTCTTGGTAGGGTATGTGGCCAGTATCATATCGAGTCGAGCATGATTACAAATATTACATGGGAAAAACGTGTAGGATAAGTCCTCACGCCATATAATATGAAGTAGCAACAGAGTGTAGTCGTAGGTCGATGTTAGGCCTGCTTCCGCGGCTATTCGGGTCCACCATAGATCGGTAATGCTGCTTGGGCAGGATATGCGACAACTAATCCTTGCATGTAGAATGTTCAGGTTAGGGAGAAACGTGTAGGATAAGTCCTCACGCCATATATATCTCCCTAACCTGAACATTCTACATGCAAGGATTAGTTGTCGCATATCCTGCCCAAGCAGCATTACCGATCTATGGTGGACCCGAATAGCCACGGAAGCAGGCCTAACATCGACCTACGACTACATATATATATATATATATATATATATATATATATATATATATAAACTGTATGGGTAGATTGGGCACACATTGGCAGGGCACGTGACATGTGACAGAAGGGGGTCCTGCCTAGTGACTTGCCTATAACCGATGACATGTACATAATTAGATCAGTGAACGAGTAGAGTTATATTGTAATTCATGGTACTTGCCCAGGCCGGGTTTCCTTTTAAATTATTGTTTATATGCTCTTTACATTCAGCCGTGTTTACTTTTCCTTTGTTAAATTATGTTCTGTCTTGGGCAACGCCCACCCCCAAACGTGACAACTTGTTTCTGGAAAGATTGCTACTCCAACTCCTCGTGGGATCGACCATGTGCTTGCCATTGCTATACTAGTTGTAGTAGTCAAGGCATAGGTTTTACAAATTTATTGATTGCGGCTAAACGACGGTCGCGTCAATTGGCGCCGTTGCCGGGGAGTTGCGCTAAAAGTAATCTTTTCAATTTTCGTTTCTCAGGTGCTGGATTAGTGCATGCAATTAAGGAGTGGATCTCAACCCGAAGAATTTCAATTCGACGCGGAGATCGAGAGAACCAACCGACAGTTACGTGCACAAAGGAGCAAGAGGTCCCTTCGTATTTTGCTAGTTTTTAGACGGGCATTTACGATAGGTTGGATACTCAGACAGACCTGATGAGGACCATGACCGCACAGATAGAGTCCTTAGGGACTAGTTATAGGAGTTTAGATGGTCGAGTCTACAACATCGAGCAGCATCTCACTCGATACACCAACTTTTCGGTGGCTTCCTCCTCTACTCAGCCGCCTCGGGATCCCAATGATCCTCGTTACCACGATCCCAATGATCCTCGTTTCCACGACACACAAAACCGAGGTCCATTCCATCCTTAGCCATATTTTATGTCTTTGTTAGTTTTTGTTTTGAGTCTTTTGTTTTCGTATATTTTGTGCAGTTTTATGCTTTGGTGTTTTGTTCTTGTGTTTGTTTTGTAGGTACCAACTTGGAGTCTCTCGGGATTTCGAGTTCGTTCGTCGTCGTCATGCGATAAGTTCTCTTTTCCTTCTCATTTTATTTTCTTGCAATGGGGACATTGCTTGATTTTAAGTGTAAGTGTGTGTGTGTGTGTGTGTGGGGGGGGGGGGGGGGGGGGGGTCTTTGAAATTGTTGGCATGATTTGTTCGTATTTTTTATGTCTTTTATGTGTTTTGGTATGATCGAGTCATTGTGATTGAGTCGAGTCTTTGTGATCGAGTCTTTTTGTTATCCCCACTTAGGAAGTTGCTTGTAATTGAGAAAACATGTTCAACGTGGTCCCTTTGAGTTTGAATAACATGATGACGTGATATTGGAGTTGTCGAACTTAGATTGTCAAAACTAGGATAACTCTTAAGTTGACTTGCGATAGCGTGATCGTTTGTGAATAGTCGTGGGGCATGTTCTTGTTTCGTAATATGAGGTGAAATTTTTTTTATTCGGATTATGAGTGAATTGCATTGAAGGGTTGACGTATATTTGATCTTAACTCACTTCCCTATATGTATTAAAAAAAAAAAAAAAAGTGCGTTGTTGTGAGAAAAAGAGTTGATAGGATTCTGCTTCTCTTACTTGTAACGTATGAAAATACTAGAGTAATGAGCATGAGAAACCTCATGAAGAGGCATCGAGACCCTCGAATGATTAAATTCCATGAACTATATCCTAGATGATACTCGTATATGTGTGAAAAATGTAGTGTTCGTAGGTACTCTACTCCTCTTGACAATGAGTACGGGAAACCGCACTAGGATGCTCGATGAGACCCATCGATGATTAAACCTAGTGAACTATGTACCAATACGTTCACTTTCGTAAAAAAAAAAAAAAGAAAAAAAAAATAGAAAAAAAAAGAGAGAGATGTTTATGTTTTGAGTTGAATAAAAAGGGAAGTAGGCTAAGGGATTATTAATATGTTGACAATTCGAGGGTTGTGAGATGTGTGATATATCGAAAATCGGATCCTCATATTTGAGTCGAGTTAACGGGCTACATGATTGTTCGTATTTGATTGTGCATTTGCTCGTTGATATTAGAGTAGTCTAGGTTTTGATTTGATGAGTTTGACGATACCTACTTCATGTTGTTGAGTTGATTGAACTTGGGTTGATTGTGTTGAATGTGTTTGTTTGAGGACAAGCAAAGTTCTAAGTGTGGGGGTTTTGTTTGGTGTCTAGATGTTAGGATTTTCGTCGTCTTTTCGTATTGTTTTTGTGTCTTTTCATTTAAATATGGCTATGAATGGTATTTTTGGAGTTTTGGTGTTTGTAGGTGCAAAAGGATGCAAATGAAGTGAAACGAGTCGAAAAAGGCGAAAAGATGAAGAAGAATCGGACCAGGGCAGTTCAAGGAGTTGGACGACCATCCAAGTCATCTGGACGGCCGTCCAGAACAAGCCGGCCAAGCTCGTCCAAAGTTGGACGAGCGTCCAACATGATTTAAGCCGAAGGAGTTGGACGACCGTCCAACTCAGTTGGACGATCGTCCAGATCGGGCGGCCCAGTTGTACTTTCCTTGTACGACTAGGTTTTTATACCTAGTATAAATACTACTCCTTTAGGTCGAATTTGGGGCATCTTTTTACATCTTTTATCGTTGTTAGCTTTTATTTTCCGCATTCAAATACTCTAGCTTTAGTCTTCTTTGTTCGATCCGAATCGCTACTTCGTTTGTTTTTAATTCAAGACAATTCCTTTAATTCGTGTTCTTCGTTCTTCGTTTCAATTCGTAAGTTCTTTATTGTTTTCTTTGTTCAATTTATTACTTTCGTAATTCTTAGATTTAATTCTTAGTTGTTTCGTTTTATTAGTTCGTTCGTTCTTGAGTTCTTAGATTAGATTCGTTTTCCCATAGTTTCTGTTCTTTCACTTTTCCATGTTTTCATAGTTAGATTTATTTGCTTAGTTTTTCAGATTTACTTTTACAAGTCTAGATTCGTTCTTAATTACTTTCTTCTCGTTTAATTCCTTAGATTAATTCATTCGATTTATTCCTTTGCTTTCTAGATTAGTTTATTTACTTGCTTTGATTTAATTGCTTATTTACTTTCTTGTCTAGGATTTGAAACAAATACCCAAAACAAATTCTTTTAATTGCTTTCTTAGATTTTAGGCTAGTTTAGGTTGTTTTTACTCCACAGTTATTTGCCCTGCAAAATTTTCCTTCGAGATTCGACATAGAGTTTTTACTTACTAAGTGCTAGAATAGAATTCGTTCTATTGCGAACACTTTTTTGTGAAACAATTATACCAAGTCATGCATGTTGATAAAGTTTGGGTATAATGAGAAGGTGTGAGCAGATACTACTTGAGGATTACGATGTTAATTAGTTAGGAGCAATCATGGTAGCTCTAATTAATTAATGGATATGAGAAGTCTTAAACACGGGGTCACACTAAATAAAAAACCAGTCTCAATCTACGTAATTGGGACAGAGCGGTGAATTAGTTATGATTCTCCAGCGGAATGAATAATAGCTCTAATAGAGATAAGTGTTTAAGGGTGAACATGGTAATTATCTCATTGGACAAAGCCTAACTCTGTCTGGTATCTGGATCCCTAGGATATAGGACAGCCCAATATTCTTCGGGAATCAAACTTATGGTATTATTGATCTTCATTTAAGTGCCCAATAATTATGCTCAGGCCCAATATAAAATATGTATTAGATTTATATCTTGTGAATGGATATAGAATAATTAATTTAGATTTATATCCCTATTATGATTAATTCTAATTAATTCAGATCTATTCATTAAATCTTATGTGAAGCGATATTTGAGTAATCTATAAAATCCTATATAAATATTTTTTTGTATATATTAAATTTAATATATATTTATCTCATCTACATGTATTATGATTAATTCTATTTAATTGAATTTGTTCTGGTAATACAGTTGAATAACAGAACAAATTAATTCCTAATTAATTGTGTATTAGATATGGAATAAAAATTGAGTTATGGTAGAGGAGGGGGTGGCGGTTTTGAGAAGGAAAATAAGGAGAGAAAAACTTCTTATAAATACTTCTCATTAACTCTCCTTCTAAGACTGATGTTTTTTCTATAAACCCTAGAATTGTGAGAGGGAGCCGTCATTCATGAGGTACGTAGATCTAGGTTCTGAGATCTATGAGACGCCCACCAAGTCTTCAGATCTAGAGGAGTGAGACACATCCTAGAAGATCAGAACCGATAGATCGCTTCATCTTTTGTCTGCGATAAGCATAAGGTATGATTTCGAATCTTGTTACGTGAACTTGTTTAAATCTGGGATTCGGGTGGCTTTCGAGTAGCATACGCATCAAGTGGAACAAGCGACACTTTATCCTCGACATCAAAGATGTTCTCTCGCGATTGCTCTCCATCACCCACTTAATTATTGCCACATAGAATAATATCATCAAATAAAGTAAGCGGCCCAAGAGGTACCTCTATTTCTTCCACCTCTTCAATCAATTCCTATAAGACCATCATATTTGGATCTTCTTTCTCTTCTATGGTCACAACTCCATCATCATCAAGAATTGGAATAAAATGTGACCTTGGCTTCACAAATGAAAGTATGTAGTCCTTTGGCTATTTTTCTTCCTCCCGAAAACTTCTCTTTAAATATGAAACATTAGTAGCTTTGGATTGCCTCCATCTATTTTGATTTTGACAGTAGTAATGGAAAAACGCAAAACGTTTCCTCATCATTGCCTTCTTCTCTTTACATACTGTGGATGAGTACTCTTTTAGTCCCACGAAGATTAAGAAAATTTTGTTAAAGCAGTTTGACTCTGGGTGATATATTGTTTAAAATGGATAAATGGTAAAATTGTTTAAATAAAGTCGATGGAAAAGGGAAAAAGTGGCTCGCCCTATTAAGAGGGTGTTTGGCTAAGCTTATAAGTTAGCTTATAAGCTGTTTGACTGCTTATAAGCACTCTAAATGTGTTTGGCAAATTAAGCTCCTTAAGAGCTTATAAGCTCTCAAAATAAGGAAAATGTGCTTATAAGCACTCCAAAAAATAAGCTCCACCACCCCCAACTTATTTTTTTTAAACTTTGCTTATTTACCACTATAATTCTATTTTATTTTATATTATATTATATACACTTCCATTTGATGTTATAACATTATGATTTCAAAAAAAAATATTTTTTTAATATTTTTTTAATTTTCAGATTTTAATTTTTTATTATTTCTTCAAGCTTATAAGCTCTTTTATCCAAACACTTCAACAACTTATAAGCTCTTACCCTGATACATCTTATAAGCTCTTGAACATCTTATAAGCACCTAGAGCTTATAAGCATTTTGAAATAAGCTTAGCCAAACGAGCCACTATTTTGTACATAAAATGTAACGTAAGGCTAAAAAATCCAATATATATTTTGAGGATGAAGTACGTATTACTTAAATTTTCGGGTAAATTGTACAAAAATGGCCAAACTATTCATTTATTCACAATTACATTCTAAACTATTGAAAATAGTATTAAAATGACCAAACTAATGAAAATTTCACAATTATTATGTGTTATCCTTAATTTTCTGCCAAGTATACTATGTGGCAGGTAAAACATGACATGAATTATTATTTTTATTATTATTATTATTATTTTTCTTGAAAAATCACATGACTTCTATTTTCGTTAATATTTTTACTAATTAGAAACACGGATGCTTACATCAATCAAATATAATAATAATATTTAAAATTAAATATAACAAAACTTGACAATTTACAGTTCAAATTACAACTTTATTTACAGGCCTAATAAATTTCACATGGGATCCACTATCTCGGATTTGGCATCTCAACTATCCCAAATTACAATTTTTATTATATTTATAAGTTTTTTTTTTCTATAATTTTAATTAGTATAATTTAGTTTATTATAATTATATTATAGGGTTCACCGATCCCATTCCAAATTTATTATTATATTTTAAAATTTAATTTCATTGTTATTGGTTATATAAAGGTCGATAAATCTAAGATTATCAAAAAAAAAAAAAAAAAATTAACTTTCATTTATAAATGTTTATTATGATTTTTATGTTATAAAAAATATCCGTTCAAAAAAAACATAGAAAAATTACAGAAATTACATTTGATACATGGTTGTGACACTAATTTCTGGACATAAGATACCATCCGAATAAATTCAATAATGAGCAAATCCAATTTGAATTCTTAATAGCTATTTCAATTCTTGAACGTAATTTAATTTGCCAATATTTTCTTTTTTTTTTCTTAGAAATAAAAGTTACTCCTCTGTCTCTTCTTAAGTGACCCCTTTTATTATTATATACCTCACATATGAAGGGATCATTTAGGAAGAGACCGTTTTCAAGCACTAAATGTCACATCATGTTCCACTTGCCACGTCATAGCATACTTCACAAAAAATATGGCTAACACATAATTGTGAAAATTGTAATAATTTGGACATTTTATTATTATTTTCAATAGTTTGGAATATAGAAGTGAATAGATTAGTTTGGAATGTAATTGGGTGCTAATTTCACTATTTTTATGTAAATTGCCCTAATTTTCTTAAGATAATGTGGATATTTTCCACCAATAATACTTTGGATTATAAAAGTTGATATTTTAATACTCATAAAAGTTGATATACATAATCACATATTTTATTTTTAAACTTGGCTTTCCTATCCAAAAAGGGTTAAAGCTTATAAGCAATCTAAAGTCCACACCACATTCATCAAATCCACTTTTATAAAAGATGGACGAGTTTGCCCTCAGTCAATTCTTCTGGGCCGAATTAAAATAAAATATCATCTCATGATCGGTTTTGGAGATGTTAGGCCACTCATACGTCCACATACAAAAAGCGTTTTGAAATGTTTTTCCCTTAAATTTTAATTGACTTGTTTCATTTTGATACAAGATTTTAGCCGCAATGTTAAAAGTGATAAGTAAGAAGTCTACGTTGAAAAGTAGTAAGAGTTAATTTTTTACGTCTTAGAAAACAAAAAATCGAATGTAACATCGATTGGAGCTTCCAAAATCCCTGCCCTTTTCGGAAAATCTTGAACAATACCTCAACAAAAAGAAACCCTTTGAAGAAAAGTAAAGTGAAAAGATTCCATAAATCCTCCCAGATTTGACCGTACTAAACGCAATTTCCAACTAACTATGCTAGGTAAACGCAATTTCCAACTAACTATGCTAGGAATCGACGGTGTGAACTAGTGTAATAGAAACTGCTCGAATCCTTTTATTCCAAGAATCATTTTTGTCCTAATATAATTTCCCTATTTCCCTATTCTGCCCCCACCACCATATTGTTCTACACTTTTATGAGTACATGATTGTACTAATTACACCTTATTTAGAACATAGTAATATTCTTGTGTGCTTTTTATTAATTACCCACCCTTCATGCATGTTTGTTACCCCTTAAAATCACACAACTACACATGGAATGGCAGGAATCAGAAAAGCAGATTATTTGAGAGAAAAGATAATATACAGTAATTTGTATTTGTGAAAGGGAATAATAAAATTGTTGAGTTCAAGGAAAATGAGTAATGATATTCTCAGAGAAGTTTCAAGCACTGATGATGATGATTTTCCCAAGAAATTGGATTTTCATGTCCATGCATTGGAACAAGAAATGAAAAAGATTGAAGCCTTCAAACGTGAACTTCCTCACTGCATGCGCCTCCTCAAAGATGGTCTCTCTCTCTCTCTCAAGAAATTTGATTATTGTGTATTGCTAAACATGAAATGAAAGGTTTCTATTTTATAGCTATTGAGAGACTGAAGGAGGAGAGCCCAAGAGAAGTGGGACCAGCAGAGGAGGGATTCACACTTTTCAGAAATTATGCTGGAGACGAAAGGGCAAAATCGTCAAATATTTTTGTCGAGAAGAAAAACTGGATGAGTCCTGTTCAACTCTTTACCCCTATTTCCACAAACCAAGACTCTGTTTTCCACCTTACATCGGTAAATTTAAATTCTTTTCAATTAGGGGAATATGTTGTTGGATTTTCGTTACTTAAATTCTGTATATATGTTTGTATTTTCAGAGGTTCCTAGAAGGGGAGGGCAACGGCAGTGGCAGTGGGAATCATCTGGGAAGTATATTCAGGAACGACGGAGGGGCATTTCTGCCATTCAAGAAACCAGTGATCGATGTGAACGTAAAGCAAGGAACCGCACCTGTTGAGGGATTATCAATAGCAGTTCCAGAAGCTGAGGTGGCATCTGATGATTTGACGACGAAGGGCGATTATGGATTTGTGGAAGCGAAACTGCAGCAACCGCACCAACAGGAACAGCAGAAGAAACAGAGGCGCTGTTGGTCTCCAGAATTGCACAAGATATTCGTTGATGCTCTCCACAAGCTTGGTGGCGCACAGAGTACGACTATTTCTTTCCATTTTATCCTTTGTTAAATGGATATTTATCATTAATTCTTATGCTCAATAATTCACTCTAAATTAAATTTACATAAATATTGAATCATTTATCACGAAGTGAAGTTAGAGTTTGATTAATCAAACAATTTATTTTTTTAAAAATAGTAGTTGTAAAAATTTCTTAGAGAAAATGAATTTACACAAAAGTACAAATTATGTTACATTAATGATTTTCATAATTCAAGATCAAGCCAACTACAATTTCATTTAAGTTTCAAAATTATTGAATGTGTCTATTTTAGCAGCGGCCACGCCAAAGCAGATTAGGGAACTCATGAAAGTTGAAGGTCTCACCAAGGATGAAGTTAAAAGTCACTTGCAGGTAAATTGTTATACAAAATGCAACACATTCTTTCTACTTAAAAAAAGACGAATATCAAATGAGATCCTTCGTCCAAACAAACGAAGCTATGCATTACATTTTGTTCCACTAGGTCACATTCATAATCGTTAAATCAGGCATTCATTTTGTTCTATAAGGTCATTCAAGAGTTAATAGAGAATGGAAAATTATGATTATATGATATGTATATATAATGATGCAAATTTGGTTTGGAATTTCCAGAAGTACAGGATTCACATCAAAAGAGTTCAAACAGCATCCTCGGGCGGGTCGTTTGCGGGTTCCGGTTCCCCACAGGGCCCTCTGCACAGAGTCGAAGAAGACGACAAGTCGGAAAGCCATGGATGGAAGACCAAGCTTCATATATAACCCCATTACAGAAACTGGGCACACACATATATAGAACAATTACTTCAACACATACCTTCATTTCACTTATTAGTGCTTTATTATACTCATTGCTTCACAGAGACCTATATTTCACATAATTGGTTCCATATATTGTTGCATTTGAATGATCATGTTCTTTAAAAATATATGCAACTTTTTCCATGTTCATAATTGATTGATGAATTTAGAATCTATACTAAAATGAGTGAGGTAAAATATGCAAAATGGGACTAACTCCTCAACAGCAAAGTAACAGCAACTAGTACTAATCCAACAAAGTATCCCAACCCGAAAGGGAGATTATACCACGAAATCCAATAACTCTCTTCATCATCATCATCCTCTCTGGGAGCCACTCCCGCAACCGTGCAGCTCCTATTCAGTACGTAGCCACAGAGCTTGTCGTTCCCCTCAAAAGAATCCGGAGAAAACGTGTCGAACTGGCCGCCGCTGGGAATCTCCCCTTCAAGATCATTGTTCCCAACATTGAACGAAGACAGGAAGTTGAGCCGAGTTAACGATTTTGGTATCTCACCGGTCAGACGGTTCCCTTGGATGCTCATCGTCTCCAAATTAGAGAGTCGTGACAGCTGATCCGGAATCCGGCCTCTGAGCTCATTGTGGCTGAGGTCCAGCTCATTCAGAAGCTTCAGTTGCCCCATTTCGGCAGGAATGGCCCCGCTCAAGCGGTTACTCCCGAGTTTGAGGCCGCGGCCTAAGTTGAAGAGGCCGTTGTACTGGAACGTGTTGAACAAGAAAGGCAGGGCTAGGTAGCTCAAGTCGGAGCTCGTGTTATCCGCGATGAGAGCCGGCATCTGGCCGATTTCACTAGGAATGCTTCCCGACAAGTGGTTCCCGGTGAAGTTTAGGGTGAAGAGGTTCGGCATGGAAACAAGCCAGGGTGGGATAGGTCCTGAGATATTGTTGTACGACAGATTCAAGATCTTGAGTTTCCTAAGTCTTGAAATCCATGTTGGGATCTGGCCTTTGAGTTTGGACCCTCCGAGGCTAATAAATTGCAGGTTCTTGAAGCCGGTCGGCTGCAAAAGGTTGTCGCCGTCCTTGTCTAGGTCCGTCTCGTCATAGAAGCACCTCGCCAGCAACAGAACAGCAAGCTTCTCGCAGTGACTAAGGACCTTGAGAGCTCCAGCAACATTCGAGAGGTTGTTGTTCGTAAGCGAGAGATGCGAGAGAGATGCTAGAGAAGACATACAAGGCGGGATCTCGCCTGTTAGCTCGTTGTACGCCAGCCTCACCGCAACGAGGGAAGTGCAAGAGCACAAGCCTTGAGGCACGTTTCCGGAGAAGCTGTTATTCCCAAGATCAACGGCTCGAAGGGCTCGGAGCTTAGAGAAGTCGAGATCCGAAAGGACTCCTACGAATCTGTTGTTTCGTAGGAGCAGAGTCTTGAGGTTGGAGCAGCGCATCAAGGAGAGAGGTATAGTGCCGTTGAAGCCGTTGGTGTGGAGTATAAACCGCTCCGTTTTCGACAGAAGCCCGATGTCGAGAGGCAGCTCGCCGATCAACCGGTTGTCGTTGAGCTCTAAGACGGTGAGGTTAGATAGCATGGCAATGCTATCTTTAACAACTCCTGAGAACTCATTGCTGGACAAAGATATCTCGTTCAATGTTCTTACGCTGTAAATGTCATCCGGTAGATTTCCCGACAAAGAGTTCGAACCGGCCCTCAAAACTTGGAGGTTTCGACACTCGCCTAGGCCAGGAGAAACAGGGCCAGTGAAAAGATTCATGGAGAAATCCAAGATTTCCACGAGAGGGGAGCCGTTGCATGTAGATGAAGGTATGGAGCCTGCAAAGGTGTTGTTGCTTACATTCAAGGCGATCAGATTCGACGCGTGGCGAAGCAACGAGGGACCGAACGAGCCGTTGAAGCGATTGCTGGACAAGTCTAGAGTTTGGATGGAGATGGGGAGGGGAAGGAGTGGGCCAGAGAATGAGTTGAAGCTCAAGTCGAGTGTTTGGAGGTGGTTGAGAGTTTGAAGGCTTTGGAAGGGGAAAGGGCCGAAGAAGCGGTTGTGAGAGAGGTTTAGGTGAGTGAGGAAGGGAAGGTTTGTGAAGAAGGATGGGTTTATCGTTGCAGAGAGATGTCTTTTCGGCAGCCATAGATGCGTGACTCGAGCTCTGGTGCATGAAATGCCTGGCCATTTGCAGCAATCGAACTGAGATGAAGAGCAGTTGAGAGGGAGAGAGGAAGAGATGGAGAATGAGAGGAGGGAATCGCGTTCGAGTTGATTACAAGAGAGTACGATTCGATGAAACGAAGTTAGGAAAAGAAGGAGGAGGGAGAGAAAGATAGGGATCGACATCGATTGAATTTGAGCAATTGCAGGAATTTTATTTTTTTCGTTAATTACATTAATTTTCTTCAATTTCAGTTTCGTCTATTCTAAGTCCAACGAGAGCGGTGCTCATGAGATTTGTTGCATAAGGTAGCATAACATTTCTCTAGATATAAATAGTTATTAAATGATACTTATTAAATTATTAATTTTCCATAAAAGACAATTAGAATTTTACTATTTATAAATTCTACAGAAGTTACTAAAAAAGACAGCTACTTAGTTACTAAAAAAGACAACCCGTAATTGCTATTAATATATAGATTTTGTAATAGCTATATAATCTATTTTATATTCCTCCATACATTATATTTAGGGTCCAAAGGGATTGACGATAGAATTTAATGTATTATAGTGATGTGTGGTGATAATGTGTTACAGTGGTGTTTAAAGGGTATGACTGTAATATTTTGTGTAGGACTCACTGCCTAAAATGAAAATGTATAAAAATTGTAAAAAATAAAGATATCTAGAGAATATGGATGGAGGGAACAACATTTATTTTAAGAACTTTCTTGTAGATACTCCCTTCATCCAAATCTATAGTCTTTTTTTTTTTTTTTTTTTTTTTTTTTTTTTTTTTTTTTTTTTTTTTCAAATGAGTCTATTATAATAATGAAATATGATAATTAATTTGAGACGGAGTGAATAGTTAATTTTCGTGGTTGACTGTTTCATAATTTAGGTATATCTATTTCAAACAAGGACAAAAGACCTTAGTAGGCTCGATCGGGCACGCCACGTGGGGCTTGATTAAGCCTTAGTGTAAGATTGCACCTCAATTGATCCTATGGGGCTCGATCAAGCAATCGAGCCTCCCATGCTCTATCGAGTCTTAACGTAATAAAGCATGGCTCGACGTAATATTGTTTATACGTTATGATTTATGATTTATTGCCTAGTGTTTATATTCTCTCTCTCTTTCCACTCTATTTCTTCTTTCTAGTGGGTCCGAGCTCGGACGAGCTCTATTGTAATGAGTGTGAATTGGCTCGATTCAGCCTCAAAATAATTTCATATTGTGGCTCGATAAGACACATTAAGGATATTGTTATCTATTTACGTGGGTTAGAACTTATTTTTTTTAAGCTTGGTGTCAAATTTATTTTATTTATTTTATTATTATTTTTAATTATCTAAAATGACTTTTTTACAATTCGTCACAAAAATAAGGAGGACTTGAGATTCAGACCGCATAAATTGTGGGACTTCAAAGTATTGCAACTGCTCCATGACTTCGAAAATTCACGAGCGTGGAATTGTAAACAAAAATGAGCCTAACTTGTTCAAAAATACAAAATTTGAAGAAAAATAAGATCACAACTAAGGAAGTGGCCTAAGACGTAAATTTAGCCTTGTTTAAGATAAATTATGGGCATCAAGCATACAAGCAAATAATTCAAAGTCCATGCAAACAAAATTCAAACTAATAACTTTTCAAAGAGCAAATGAGTCAAAGAAAGCTATGTATGTAAGCATTTCGTAAGAGAATCTAGATTGGGTGTGTGTTTTCTCGGGATTTTATAATGAATTGTGTACCAATTTGAGGGTTGACACTTCCTTTTGAACCGATTGTGAAAATATTGTGTTTTAATAGGTACGAAGTAATTTTTGATAATGTTGATTGTTGAGGTTATTTAGAAGAAAAATCGAAGGTGGGATTAAGCAAAAGTAAAACTCGGTTCGCTAAAACAATTCTATCACTTCGTGAAAGAAAGTGGGAATTCGGATTTTGAAAGATCTAGAAGATTTTCAATTAGTTCCCAAGGGATTAATTATTGTTTTTTCAGTTTTTAGGATTTTATAATTGGATATTATTGTAAACTGGAGAGAAAATCTCTAGAGAAACATAGAAATAAGAAAGAATAAACATAGAAGAAGAGAAGTCTGCAAGATATTTTAGATGTCTTATTATGAGGACTGAAAACCATTATTTATAGTGATACAAAACTAGGGTTTGGGTGTAAAAGCATGATTATCACTAATATTTTATGTATATCCTATAGATACACTTACAACACTCCCCTTGATGATCATCCCTAAAAATATACATACATTGCCTCTTTAAAACCTTACCAAGAAAACCCTATGGGACAAAACCTAGTCGAAGGAAAAGGAGTACAACTCCCCCTTAAAATTAAGCACTGTCGATGAGTCGGCACCATGCAATGTTGTATGTCAACTGTTTGAATGTTGATGTTGGTTCTTGAATGAATCTACCATGACCATCACTTGAACAATAAGTTCAATATCGATGATGTTGTTGCTTGCAATATTGATAGATCCGGGTTGGAGATCCACAACAATTTAGGGTATTATTTGTAATATTTTGTGAAGAGCATTTTATGGGTAAAGCGTTAAAGCAGTAAAGAGCAAGAGATTCATGCGCGTAGAGAGCCATAAGTGAGCATTTTATACATAGCATGATTCGCGTAGTGATGACAAATAATAGTCGAGCTCTGAGTGGGGCGTAAAAGGCATATCTAGCCATAAACTAGCAAGATTCATGGAGTTTTACACTCAAATAAGCAGATAACGAAGAAACGAGGTAGGAAAAAGAGAGAAACGAGGAGCGCAGGGCTCCGTTCGAGCCTCATTCCCCTTTAGATGATGAGGGTTTTACCTTAAGCTCAAGGTAGTGTGTGAGAGAGAGATTCTTCCCAGCGTCGAGAAGAACGGATGGAGGTGAAGGGAAACTGGAGCTTCCCGGAAGAAGGCTTTGTACGCCTTGACCGCTCGAGCTCGAAGGAGCTCGTAAGAGAGAGAGTATAGAATTAAATGGAACAGTACGCCAGGGAGCGTGTTGTTCGTAGAGAGTCTTCCTGTGATGCTGTGTTCACTTAGTATTTATAGGCGTGAGGAGGGTGAAAAGTGAGCATCCGTGTGAAGGAAGGACAGAAAAGGAATTCCAACGGAGGCAGAGTATCCTCCGTCATGAATGCAGTGGTCCTCACTCTATAGTACATAGAGTCATGCGGATGGCGTGCTACACAGAACCTAAGGTTCTGCCAGATGCTTGGGGACATTGATCAGATCCTGCTATCTTTGTAGATGCCTGCAGATCCCGCATGGCTTATGGGAGAAACTAGAACCTCACAGCTTCTTGCATGGCATACGGTTCTTGATTGTGTTGAGCGTCTGGTGCCCATAAAATCTCTTTGATATTAGGTTGTTACGCGGAATAACCTCTATCGATCATCATTTAAAAGTAATACTTATCTCCATTAATGGCGTTGTTGATGCTAGTTCCGTCTGGGATTTGTTATTCCCTTCATAAAGGTAGGGTTCCCGCCTCTATTGTGACATCTGACACATCAGTTTCCCTAGGAACTATAGTCTACTGTTAAGGAAGGTGTATTCCCCATTAACTTGGGTTATTTAGGGGGTATGGCTGATATTAATCCCTATCAGCTACTCCCCCCCCCCCGGTCTAGAAGCACCAGTATGCGGGCTTCTGACGGGTATTTTGGCGGGAAAATGAATCTTGCTTCGGCTATTGCTTCTTCTTTCCCCTCTCTCCTTTTTTTTTTTTTTTTTTTTTTTTTTTTTTTTGCAGGTGTCTGATGACGTGGGAAATCAAAACGCCGGTTATCCTCCCGAGGATAGAGTTGAACCTGTTTCCCTTACTCATCATTACTTTTTCCCTTAGGGTGAAAGAATATAGGGCTATTTAAAATATATTTTTAAATAGGCATTATTATTATTTTGTTTTATTTGCAGGTGAAAGGGCAATTCCCTTTTTCTGGCACGTCGTGGGACGATAAGTAGGAAACCACTCCACTCTTTTCTTCTCAACTTCTTCATCCTTCTCTCTGCGTTGTGCTCCAGAAAGTAAAGAGCGATATTGCTAATCGTCTGCCGCTCCTAGCGATTACTCTGACGACTACCTTTCCTTTAATCCTTTTTCAGGTATTCCATTATTATATTACTTTCCCATACTTGTGTATATGCCTTCTTTTGAATTTCTTGAGATTAGGGCAACCTTTACTGTTTCCCCTGTTCTTGTCTTGAGGGAACATTGCTAGCCCCAATTTTTCTGGATGGTGAAATTGACTACGATGTGAATGTGACTGATGCTTTATACTTAGAACTATCACTCAGTTATTAAGATTTGTAGAGTTTGGATTTATTTCCATTATTCGCAACCCTACCATCTATCATTATTCCTTGGTGATTACCTCTGCCTTACAGTTATGGATTCCACCAAGCTAGGCATGGGGCAAAAAGCTCGAGAGAAGCTATTACAAATGATGGAGCAGACGAGATCTGGTGGCTCCTCTCCCACCTTATCAATGGGTAGTACCTCTACCCCGGAGCCTACAGGTCCTGGGGGTTGTAACTCTTCTCAGGAGAATCCCCGAGAGGTAGAAATTGGTAAGCCTCGAATGAAGCCTTACTTCCCTCACCTGGTTGCCCCTAGTCGATCAGCTTCATTTTCTCCTGTTTTCAATGATGAGGGATGCTGGTGTTTCCGCTCCTGTCTCTTTAGCGCCTTATTCTTCTTCCCCTTAGAGGAAAAGTGAGTCTTCCTCTCTCTTGGCTAGAAAAAAGGGGAAGGTATCGGATAGTTCTCCTTCCGCTCAAGAGTTAAGCCTTGAGCAATTGCGAGAGAATCTTTCTCAATCTGAGAAGAGCAGAGAGCAACTCCAAACGGAAGTCCACCAACTCCGTGGATTCTTGCTAGCTAGAGAGGAGCACACACTTTCTTTCTCTGAGCGAATAAAGGAACTCGAGGGAGCTTTGAAGGCCTCGTCCGAGAGGATAGAGCAGCTAATGGAAATTCAAGTATCAGAAATAGCACAGCTGACACTTAGCCACGAACAGGAGCTAGGACAAGCCCGAGCTTCCTCATTCACTCAAGGGCGGAGAGAAGGGATGAGCCAGGGTGTTTATTCTGGGGTCAAAGACTGCAGGTCTAACTTGTTGATGACCCCTTACGGTCAGGCCTTCCTGGATTCCCTGATCAAGCGCTTGCCCGAAGCTTATCTTCATTCTCGCGATTTTTGGCTGCATTTATTTGAGCCTCTCACTGCGTGGACACCTTCCGCTATCCTTGAGTGCTGCCAGCAGTTGGGTATTCCAAAACGTGCGACCGCCGTCAACGCAGGGTCGATCGTAAGGATGTTCGATGTAGAGCCTGAGTCCTTCCAAAGGGGTCGCCCCATTTTCTCCATAGAGCCGTGGTATATGCCTGCGTTGAAGGAAGCAGCTCAGATCCTCCGCCAGCCTGCCAGGATCACTGAGAACCTTCCTTCTTGGGAGGCGCCTTTATTCCCTCTCTTTCCTCATAACACCGTGGTTATGAGGTCTATTCGGAAGGTTTTCGACCAGGTATCTTTTTGTTTTCTATTGTTCGTTTTGTTTTTAGAGTTTGTTCGCTTATCATGAAAATTTTCTCCTTTATTAGGAACTAAGAGAGGGAGAAGCTTCAAGCCCATCTACCAGCGAGGGAGGTGCTTCCTTATTACCCGTTCCTGAGGAGGTGAAGGATGGATCAAATGAGGGAAGCGCTCTGCATATTCCTGCAGCCCCACTCAAGGGTGGTCCCTCTACCTCTTCTGCTTTGGCTGCTGTCGAAGAATGGTCTTCTTATCATTCATCGAGCTCCGAGGATCTAGCTTCTGCTCCAAATCCATCCCTTTAATGTTATTGCTTTGGATAGGATGCTTGTTAAACAATTTATATTTTTGGGTATTTCTAATGGGGTGCTTATTTATGGCCCTGCTGTCGTGTTGCTGGAGCACAGACAATAGTTACTTCTGATTTTGGCCAAGTGCCTCTTTAAGGCCCCACTTTTAATGCATGTCTGCTATTTTTTAATTAACTTAGAATGTTATCCCTCTTATTTTTGTATTTATACGGGTTTTGCTTTTTACCATGTTTCTGCCTGCTGGGGCATTTTAAAATGGTGAGATAGGGAAATTCCCAGTATTTCAAGATGGTGAAGCAAAATAATAGAATAACATCTTGGTGTAAAGTAGCATTCTAAGATAATGGCAGCATTTTGAGATAGCATTTTGAGATAATGGGATATGGGTATCCCCTACTCCCCCCCCCCCCCCCCCCCCCCCCCCCAAGTGAGGTGTAAGGGACTGAAGGAATTACACCTCATTTGAGGGCTAAACACATACAAAATATAACTACTTTAAAGATAAAGAGGTATGATCTAATGTTTCATACATCAGCTAATCATGGAATAAGAGTTTTTCAAAACGGATAAGGGGTCGTACCCCATTGTACTTTCTCTCTTCTTGAGAATAATTTCTAATTTCCTCTGCATGTTTCGAGGGTGATAACTTTTTCTTTGCCTGTTGTCTCCTCGACATTCTCTTGGTCCAGCATTTCCTTTGCACTTTTGACTTTCGCCCTTGCCTGGGTTATCAAAGCTTCCCACTGCCCTTTCACAATTGGGGCGTGGCATCTGCCTGTGGTTTCAGCTTCAGGTCCTTTGCTTTCGTTTGTCTGTTGAAGCAGTTGTTTGGCTGGGTCCTGGGATATCATTAGCTCTCCAGGAGGGTTGTTGCTGGTGATCAGCAAGTGTTCCATTGAAGCAGAAAGGTTCTGGCCCTCTCCTGCTGGGGTTGGGGTTTTAAGCCTTTTCCCCTCGAGTTTCATCTCATCCCTCTCGGTGGTGGGTTCTGCCATCGGCCTTTTCCTGGCCTCTCCCGCTTGCACCGATTGGACATAGCATTTTCGCGAGACCTCTTGATCTCCCGATATTTGCCCCACCTGATTCCCTACGGGGAATTTCATCATCAGATAATAAGTGGAAACCACTGCTTGGAATGGATTTAAGGCAGTTCTCCCTAGAATGATGTTGTAAGAGGAGGGTTGCCGGACCACCAAAAAGGTGACCGGCTTTGATACCCGTGTAAACCCTTCACCCAGAGTGAGCATTAAGTCAATCGATCCCAGTGACATTACAGGGTCTCCTGAGAAACCGTGCAGAGCCGTGGTTACCCCATTCAAAGGCTTCTGAAGGCTCATTTGGTTAAAACATCTTTCAAATATGACATTGACTGCAGCCCCTGTGTCCACAAAGACCCTTTGAACCTGATACCTTTCTACTTCCACAATGATGACCAGCGCATCATCATGTGGATGAATCACCTTTTGATTATCTTCTGGTCCAAATGAAATTTCCGGTGGGGATAGGCCCTGCTCGACCTTCCAGACCCCATGTCTTTCGTGCATATGCAATTCCCTAGCAGACGCCTTTCGGCTTCTGTTGGAGTCTCCCATGGTAGGTACTCCGTATATCATGTTAATAACGCCCTTAGGCTCTATCTTCTGATTAGTATCGGGTGCTTTCTCGGGAGTTTCTTTGTGCCTCTTGTTTTGTTCTGTCTCTCTCTTGACATATTCCAAGAGTTCTCCTTCCTGGATTAGCTTTTCGATGGCGATCCTCAAGTTTCTGCAGTCATTGGTCATATGGCCAAAGTCATTGTGGAACTTACAGAACCTTTCAGAAGGTGGATTTCTTGGTGGCTGTCTATGCCCGGCGGGGATCTGGACCCCAGGTTTTCTCAGGACCACTTCGAGCAGATCAACTGGTTGCTTGATTAATGGAGTAAAAGATCTTAGAAATCTTTCATTCTTATCAGTCTTTTTAGCATCTGGGGCTAGCCTTTTCCTTTCGTCCGGCTTCTTTTCTTTCTGGGAGGCCAACTCGGCCCTCTTGCTGCTCAGAGCTTCTTCCATATGGATATATTTTTGGACTCTTGTCAGCAGCTTTTCAAAAGAGGTAGCTTCTTTCTTGATAAGAGAAGCAAAGAACTGTCTTGGCTTTAAACCGTCCACACAGGCATGCACCTTTAGCTGTGGCTCTACTCCTGGGATTTCCAGGACGGCCTCATTGAAGCGGGTCATGTAGTCTCTCAGACTTTCGTTGGCGCCTTGTTTTATGGTCGTCAGATGCAAGGAGTTCCGAGTGGTCCTTTTAGCACTGACGAATTGCTGTAGAAAAACTTCTTTCAGATCCATGAAGGAGTGTATGGAGGCTTTTGGTAACTGCTTGAACCAATGTTGAGCAGTTCCTGACAGGGTTGTGAGGAACACTCGACACTTAACCCCCTCTGAATATTGATGAAGGAGACATAAGCTTTCGAACTTCATCAGGTGCTCTTCGGGGTCTCCTTTCCCCTGATACTCGCCAGAGATTGTTTTGAAATTGCTTGGAACATGATCAGTTTGGATATCTACTGAGAACGGGTTGTTCTCATCAATATATAAGGGAAAGAGTTCTAATTTGCCTCTTCCACTCATATTGTTTGAGGAAGGTTTTGGGTTTCCTTCTTCGTTTGGGTTGCGAACCTCTTTGTCACTCGTCTCTGTTTCTTTTGGGACCCTTTCTTTGGCCTGTTTTTGTTCCTTCAGTCTTTTGACCTCTTTTGCCAAGAGCTTCATCCGCTCTTGTTGCTGGGCATATTTCTTGGCCCATGCATTTTCAGTGTACTCATTGAGATTTCCTTCGAGTTCCTCAGGACCTTCTTCCTCTGGGGATTCCCAGTCAGTGAAAAATCCCTCTTCCTCTTCGGCCACTATCGGGGGCAGCCTTGAGACTAGCTCTTGAGTTATGCCTTGATGCATAGGCTTCTGTTTATGCATTGCAGGAGTGCTCTTACTTCCCCCTCCTTCCTGGGTCTCGCCCAAGGGATCTGTATTTTGGGGATTTACTCCCAAGGTATGAAGTCTTTTCTCAACAGCCCCTCTACTGCTCCTTCGACAAGGGCTCTCATTTGTTGAAGCATAGCTGGAGAAAACTGAGCCTCCATGTTGACACTAGTCTCTGTCAGCATAGTGCCTTTTTCTTTGTTTCCAATTACAAAATCTTCTGGATTTCCAGTGGCTTGACCAGCCTCTTTGGAAGCAGCATCTGATGCGACATTCATCCTTATAAGAATCTTCAAAGATTTGAGGACGTTTAGAGGATTAATTCCAGATGCTCTTTGAAAGAGACTTGAGATATATGTAATTTGTTGTTAGCAAATTTTCTAGCGTTTGAGCATTATTTATGGTGGCTTTAGCGAGTATAGCCTATTTGTTATAACTCTTAAAGGGGGTGGCGTCTGCCAATATATGGTGAAGGTAAGTGACGACATAGGGATGGAAAGTTGATTATGACGAAGGGTTTTGACACAATCTCCTCCTCTTGACATGAGGCATCTGATCATGCGAGATTTAGTTGTAATATGCTGCTGATTTAGTAGATCCTTTTATAACCGCCAACCATTTAGGGTGGCTTTAACAAGCGTTGTTCACTTAATATAAGGCTTTTCAAGGGTGGCTTTTGCCGGAATGAAGCTGAGGTAGGTGACATCTGTCTTTACGAAACCTACTTTATTAGATTGTTTGTTTTCCTAAGGCTTTCTTTGTGAAGCCTCTGGAAGGGATCTGATCAGGAGGAGAGGTTATTAAGAATTTGTGCGGCATCTTATTTTATTAAGCTTAATACGAGGTGCCTCGGCCATATAGGCCCTTCTTATATTTAGCGCCTATTTTATAGGACTTTCTTATAGGATATCCCTGTTAGCCAAGGACTATGAGAGTGATATCCTTTATGCGGGATTTATGAGAGCATTATTTATTGAACCGAGCTTACGAGAGCTTGGTCTATTTTATAAAGCTTACAAAAGCACTACTTATCATATTGGGCTTATGAAAGTAATATCCTCCTTAGAGGTTTATAAAGGTATTGTCTATTAAATAGAGTTTTTCGAGAATACCACTTATAAGGCGGGTTTTAGGTGAGATTTTACCCACCGGAATGCAATGGGTAAAACTTATGGGAGTGATATATAAAAATGTCGCCTTTAGAGCAAGACTTAGGGGTGCACTGCCCATTTAATGGGACTTATAAGGAGTTTTGTCCATTATATGAAGCTTGTGAGGATGCTGCCTACTGAGTAGGGCTTAGGAAAAGTTCTGCCCATTGCATGGGGCTTACGAAGGAGTTGCCTATTAGATAAGGCTTTGTAGAAGGTTCTGCCCATTGAATGGGGCTTACGTAAGAAGTGCCTATTAGATAGGGCTTATGAAGTGTTCTGCCCCATTGAATGGGGCTTATGAAAGAGGTGCCTATTAGATAGGGCTTTGTGCGAGGGTTGCCTATTAAATAGGGCTTATGAAGTGTTCTGCCCATTATATGGAGCTTACGATGATGTTGCCTGTTAAACAGGGCTTTTTGAGAGGGTTGCCTATTAAATAGGGCTTATGAAGGGTTTTGCCCATTGTATGGGGCTTACGATGGTGTTGCCTACTGTGTAGGGCTTCTGGAGATTCTGCCCGTTATACGGGGCTTATGAGAGAGTTGCCTGTTAGACAGGGCTTCTGAGAGAAGGTTCTGCCCGTTATACGGGGCTTACGAGGGAATTGCCTGTTAGACAGGGCTTCTGGGAGGAGGTTCTGCTTTCAGATGTGGGCTCCTTTCATCAAAGTGAATGGGATAACCTCATCATCCTTCGGCTCTCCATTTTTTAATGTTTTTATTATTTCGTGGGTTTTCAAGTCATGGCGATTCAGTGGCATTCGACTAGCTTTAGTAGTGATGCTTCCTCTGTAATCACCAATCCTTTACAACTCACAGATGGATTTCATATTTGGCAGATAATAGACAGAATCGTATGCTCACCAAGTACACAAGGTGAATCAAATGCGTTTTGAGATTGCTGCAGTTTTTGACCCGGCTTTCCTCCGGATCCTTCACAACCTTAAGAGTTTGGCAAAACAACAACAGATTAGCCATCACAATTCATGTCATGAAAGAGATATGGCCTTGAGATCGTTTCTAATTACTTGATTGATTTGTTATGAGCAATGTAGCTAAAACAAATTCATGGTATACATACTAAAATTCTCCAGGAATAATATAAATCTCGCATTCAATACATATTCCTTCTATTAGATAGCCACCATTCTAGGTAATCATCGCGACAGAGTAAATGACAAGACAAATTTATGCACATATCATCAGAATCAGTTAGAGCTTCAAAGATAAACAGAGGACTAGCCCTCTGAACCCATGGGTTTCGACAGTACTTACAGATATCAACTCTTAATTCACATTCAAGGAGAGAAAATCAGCCTCTCAAACACAAGTTTCCTTTCAATTAAAGTGTTTATCACAATTTCCATTTCACAAGGAGCATAATCCTAGAATCACATCACATTCAACAGCTCATAACCGTGGAGAGCTTAGCAAATATCAGACAACAGTATACCCATCTGGGTTTTCGCTAGTTAGACCACAAACAGAGCGTTTCCAATCAATGTAACATCAGATTTCCTCATATTCTCCACATAAGGACATAATAAAGGGAAATCGCAAACAACATTACAACAACGAGCTGGAATTTTGCATAAAAACAGGGGAAATCGACATCTCAACTCAAGAATTTCCCACAGACGGCGCCAGTTGATAGATTTGGGTTGGAGATCCACAACAATTTAGGGTATTATTTGTAATATTTTGTGAAGAGCATTTTATGGGTAAAGCGTTAAAGCAGTAAAGAGCAAGAGATTCATGCGCGTAGAGAGCCATAAGTGAGCATTTTATACATAGCATAATTCGCGTAGTGATGACAAATAATAGTCGAGCTATGAGTGGGGCGTAAAAGGCATATCTAGCCATAAACTAGCAAGATTCATGGAGTTTTACACTCAAATAAGCAGATAATGAAGAAACGAGGTAGGAAAAAGAGGGAAACGAGGAGCGCAGGGCTCCGTTCGAGCCTCATTCCCCTTTAGATGATGAGGGTTTTACCTTAAGCTCAAGGTAGTGTGTGAGAGAGAGATTCTTCCCAGCGTCGAGAAGAACGGATGGAGGTGAAGGGAAACTGGAGCTTCCCGGAAGAAGGCTTGTACGCCTTGACCGCTCGAGCTCGAAGGAGCTCGTAAGAGAGAGAGTATAGAATTGAATGGAACAGTACGCCAAGGAGCGTGTTGTTCGTAGAGAGTCTTCCTGTGATGTTGTGTTCACTTAGTATTTATAGGCGTGAGGAGAGTGAAAAGTGAGCATCCGTGTGAAGGAAGGACATAAAAGGAATTCCAACGGAGGCAGAGTATCCTCTGTCATGAATGCAGTGGTCCTCACTCTATAGTACATAGAGTCATGTGGATGGCGTGCTACACAGAACCTAAGGTTCTGCCAGATGCTTGGGGACATTGATCAGATCCTGCTATCTTTGCAGATGCCTACATATCCCGCATGGCTTATGGGAGAAACTAGAACCTCACAGCTTCTTGCATGGCATATGGTTCTTGATTGTGTTGAGCGTCTGGTGCCCATAAAATCTCTTTGATATTAGGTTGTTACGCGGAATAGCCTCTATCAATCATCATTTAAAAGTAATACTTATCTCCATTAACGGCGTTGTTGATGTTAGTTCCGTCTGGGATTTGTTATTCCCTTCATAATGGTAGGGTTCCCGCCTCTATTGTGACATCTGACACATCAGTTTCCCTAGGAACTGTAGTCTACGGTTAAGGAAGGTGTATTCCCCATTAACTTGGGTTATTTAGGGGGTATGGCTGATATTAATCCCTATCAAATATCATACTTGGTATCGTACCACCTTTGATATATCAAACTATTAATAATATTCTCTCCTGGACACTATTGTTGTGATTTCCATACTCAAAATGACTTAGTAGAGTCATTTATAAAACGATTGTTAATTGATAGACCATTATTTATGAAGTCGAAACTCCCAACTTTTACGTGGGTCATGTCATAATGCATGTAGCACCAATAGTTCATCTTAGGTCATCAGCGTATCATCAAAAAACTTTTGGTTGAGAACTCAATGTTTCTTATCTAACAACTTTTATTTGCATTTGTCAAGTTCTTATCGCACCCCTACAATATACAAAAATGGGCCCCCAGTGAAGGCTTGAGATATATGTTGGATGTGATTCATTTTCAATAATGAGAGGAGGCAAATCGCAATCCAAAAAAGCATAAGGAATTTTCTTGAAATAAAAAAGCTTTGTCACATTTTGATTCCTGAAGTAGTCAAGAAGTTGAAAAGACAATTCATTTGCAAAAAATTGCAATCTAACTTCCTGCTGCTTTTGTTGATACAAAAAAGTGACGCAGTCTCACATACATACTGCAAATACTCAAACTAAAATAGATTGACTTGTATTTTCATCTTTTATACACTTGCAACAGTACATAATTAAAACAATATAAAGCATTAAATCTCAAGTTGATTAACTTTTATTTTGTAGTCTTTGTACTCTAGTCATTATGAGCTTTTTTGAACCTGGTATAACCAAAGTGTTTGTGTAATGCAATAATACAAGTCAAGTTGTTTTAAGTAGTGCGTGAAGCGCATGGTATTGTTTATAACAATAATATGGTTGAGAGAGATATTATTAATTAATACAAATATAATATGTGAGATAGATCACAATAAGGTGAATCACATTATGTTTATTTCCCTAAAGAAAATTACAATGATTGTGCGTCATTAGACGGAGATATAGAGGAAAGAATGTCGTCAAAGTCGTCAAATTGGTGTTGGATTATATACATATCCACATGTATTACATATGATGAATTGAAAGTTCACTAGAGTATCAATTTCTAATTGAGTGATAAAGCACAAATACTTGTATTTGCACCATACCACAAATAATAGAAGTTCGCGATGAACTATATGGATAAAGATATATTTCTCGACGCCATAAGTGTTAGTCATTTTGGTGCTTAAAAGTAAATATCCGCGGAATAAAACTTCAATGAAGAATTTATCACTCATTAAATCTCCCGAAGAAGTTTGTCCTGAAGACGAGAATCCCAGTATATTTGAACGTGCTCAAAATAATCTTAACACAAGAATTACGGAACGACCAAATCAATTATATTATGAGAAATATAGATCTGATTTGTATAAGCAAGTGTTGATAATGCCATGAACGTTATAAGTACATTATAAATGTATGATTGAAATATCAAGTTGTCGACAATACTTTTTACCTCAGTTCAATATGATAAGTATTGGATCCAAAAATTATATTTATAGCAGTGTGCCAGAAGCACACTGATAAAACAAATTGAGGCAGAGCTTGCTTATTAGACAAAAGGTCTATTGCTTTATAATAAATACACCAAGGAATGTGGTCGATGAAAGACGCACATGAATATTTCTATATGGAAGATAAATAAATTTAATAATTTGGTGTGAAATAAAGCGAGAAGCTCAAGAGTTAGTGGAAACTCTAAGTGAATTTATTCTCATGTTATGACATTATGTTCCGATAAATATATATATCTGATAGTGATTATAAATAGAGATACTCAGTTGATAAACGTCATGACCACATTTGTGTATAGATCATTGGACGTGAATATCTATAAATATAAGTCCTAGTTTGGACTTTGACATCCTTGTTGCAAGGAAAATAAACCTATATAGTATAATATATGAAGTCAATTCTTCTCGATGTAAGAATATAAGAGCAATGTTAAATGCTCTATCGTGTTTATTAAAATTCATGAATGAATTATAGATAATTTATCGAGTTAGTATATTGATACACACAAAAGACTTGAGAGGGCTAACTCATGCTTTAAGGCATGGTGTTTTGATAAAAGTCATAGGAGCCTAAGTAATGTGAGCAGGCCGAACATCTCCATGAAAGATTATTTTGAAATGAGTTAATATACTTGGAGAGAAATTATATAAATAATTTTTATATTTAATGAGTATGTCAATGATCGTCTCATTACATGGAACAAATAAGATAACAAAAAGTGTGAGCCTGAAGTTCATTACTTTGAATACCAGAATTACTACTCCACCAGGTCTGATACCTCATTTGAAGTTAATATGCTAACAATATTTTAAGTTTCTCCCAAAATGAGATATGTATATATGATGTTAACCATGTCCTTTGTTATCTTTAAGGTATAGGAAACCTTAACCCATTACAAGAAATTAAGGTTGACATTGGTGATACATAGATGTTAGATATTTACATCATACAATATTTCAAATTGGTTAATGATTTGAGAGTTTCTCCAAAATTCTATAAAATGACAATGTATTAATTGTGTTGCACAAATATGTTCCAGAAGAACGATGAAATCTGATAACTTAGTGATATTTTGATCACTAAATCTCCCCGTAGAATATATGTAATTATTAATATTGAAATGTATTACAAGATTGTTATTCTTTAGGGGGGGGGGGGGGGGGGGGTTTAAAAGTTTAAAATGAACTCGAACACTTGGTGTTGTGAGCCAAATGAGTAATTCATAAGATTAGGCCCCAAAGGTCAAATAGTTGTACTCTTTTTCCTTACTAAGTTTTTCCTTGAGTTTTCTTAGTGAAAGTTTTTAATGAGGCAACTAATACAATAAATAAAGTGTATATCATGTACTCTTTTTCCTCTGCCTGATTTTTCCTTCTAGATTTTGACAGAGATGTTTTTAATGAGGAATGGACATTGTTGGTCTCAGAAAGAGTTTATTGGTGTATGTCGGGGGGAGGGTTTTTTCTTTTAGAACAACTGGTCAAGATTGTTCATTACATAGACATGTTAATCTATCAAACTCGTTGTTAGAACAAGTTTGATTTATCAAACTGTGCGAATGCGGATATGGAATTTAAGAGCAAGATAGAGGGAAAAGAGATACACCAGAGTTTAACGTGATTCAGACATAACCCTCCTACGTCCATGACAGATCAAGCTAGATCCGTGAATCCTTTAACCTTTGGATTCTACATCTCTCTTATTTATATAGACTGAGTATCAGTTTTAAACACACTCAAGCTAGAGTATACTTAGACATGAGTTCTAGATTTGGACCCTTACAACCTTTACAACCTTAAAAATAATAAATCTACAGATTATCAATCTAACTCAAACTAACAGACTGTCAGAGTGAGAAGTTGATTAAGTAGCTTGAAGCAATAGTAAACGCTCCAAGCTTTATGTGTTCTTCAATCAAGAAATTCTCGACCTTCAACACTTGGAAAATATCAAGGAGTTTCGAGTGTTGAATTTGATTTTGCTAAAGAGAGAATTTCTACAGCAGTTCGGCTCGTATAATTAATCTTTCGTACTGTTCCATTGAAGTGAGAATCATAAGTATAGGCTAAGTTTGAAACTAGTCATTGGGAGTCTTGCTGACGTGGCAACTAGCTGTTGGAACTGACTCATTTCTTCATGTTAGGATTCGTCCTAGCTGACAACTAACATGACAGCTTAACTGGCAGGTAGATCTATGGAGGTAGATCAACAATTTGAGGTAAATCATCTAGCATATTAAGATCTTCAACTTGAAAGAGAGTTGGACTACCGAAGAGAAGGTTGACTAAGACAGGTTATTCTCTATAGGTAAGGCTGTGTTGAGAACAACCTCGACCTTTACATGGCAGAATAACCTTTCTAGAATATAAGCTCGTTGTTTTATACTATACATATTTAGAACAATTTTATCAACCTTAACTCTAAATAACAAAAATATACCTAAGTATGGTTTTGGAAAACATCATCAAAATTAACTGCAGAGAGTTCCTAACAATTTTCCTCCTTTTGATGATGTCAAAACCTAATACTTTACAAGTAAGATTCCTAAGGTTGATAGGACATAAGAGCTTGTTCGAACTTAAGTAGTTAAAATATTTAAGGAATCAAAATATTAAGGCAACTAAGGAAAGCAGTAAAGCAGGCTTTGCCTAGACAATGAGAGGTCGTCATCGATGGCGAGGAAATATCTTTCATTCATTACAAACTGTAACATAATTTGAGCTAACAATTTTCTATGAATAAAAACAAAAACTTATACTAGAACATTCTCATGCCATCTGCATTCTTGCTTCCAGATTATCTGCCCCTTTCTCTTTGTAGACAAGTCCCATGCTCGCGTAGATTCCGTCACGGATGCGACGGTACGGTTCATTTGAACCAACTTGAATGTTCATAAACACGACTGCAATACGAACACACTCGTTGATTCGAGCACGATCCTCGTGGACTCCATCAGACATTAGGGGAGGGATGGACTTCTCCCTTGGAAGGACGATAATTCAGACATTGGCAGCTCGAGAGGCTTTACCAACTCTTTTCACCAGGCTCTGGTTAGGGTAGCTTTTGACAAACAACCTAAAGCCTTTGGCCGAGCTGGTTACGTCATAGGGGGAAACTTGGTTCAATAATAAAAAGAATCAATAATCCGATCATGTCTTCCCAGGCTACATGAGAACTCTCGTCAAGACAGTCCTTGCCCTATGCCACGGCCTTGCACTTTCGCTGGATATACTTGGTAGGCAAGCGCTTCCAGTTAGCCTCCCTCTACCTTCTTTTGCGATCTTCCTCAGCCTCTTGGCGGTCCACCTCCAAGTCTTCAGCAGAACAGACTTGGATGGAAGGGGATGAGCTTGCTTGAACCAAGACCTTCTTCTGAACAGCCTTGCAGGCTTTTCTAGCAAGGAACTCCTTATGCTTCACCGGGTCAACAACTTAATCAGTAGACGCTCCCGCCTTCATCATTTCTTCCATCAGCCTTGCTTCGATTTCCACCGAAGACGAAATAGCGGCTGCTGAGGAAGAAGCTCTCCACCACAGTGGTTTCCAGGGCCTGGCTAGGCGTAGGTGACTTCTTCTTCTTCTTCTTCTTCTTCTTCTTCTTCTTCTTCTTCTTCTTCTTCTTCGACCTTGTCTTAGACCTCCCACCCCTTGCTTCTTCCCCCCTTTTGACATCATCAGAAACAAGGTTGATGACACCATTCAGATTCTTGACTTCTTCTCGGAGGGTGGAGAGTTAGTCCTTCATCTAATCACGAGAAGTGAAGAGTGAAGTGATATCGATGCGCATGACATCTTCTTTGTTGTTGGCGAAGGAGGCAGATGAGGTGATTTTGGACACCAGATTTTTGTGCTCATTCTCTGCTTCCTTCAGCCTGGTATGAATAGCCTCGATCTCACCAAAGGGAGCTATGTTCTCTGCGTCGAGGAGAGACTTGAAGAACTTGGAGACATAGTCCTCCAGATGTAGCATCGCGAAATCCGCTATATATATGCTTGCTTGCAACAGAAGCAGCTTCTTCCTTCGCATTGGCAACCACCTTAGCCTCGACATCAGAGATTTTCTTCGTCAGGTGGTTGTCGATGGATTCTACACTGGTTTAGAGATCCTTAACAGCCTTGAGGATGAAAATTTCATGCAACTTCAACTTAGCTTCAAGGTCATTCCCGAGGTTGTCCACCTCTATCTTGAAGTCATTTATGGCCTCGTGAGAGTGATTGACTATGATCTGTTCAATATCTTGCACGGTCATCAACACCGGGCTTTGGTCCTGTCCGGTGAACTCTTGTCTCTGCTCAGTACCTTGTTGGTCCTTGGGAGGGGAGACTGTGTGTGCAACGATGGAGCCCACTACTGGGGTTGGGCTGAAAGAACAATCAAGAGATGCAGGCACTGTCGAGTTGTATAGATCGGCCCCGTCTAAGTAGTATGGCTTGAGGTCTACCTGGAGGTCCTTGGCCTCTTTCGTCATCCTTGATAGTACAAGGCGGCCAAAGTCCTGGCGATACCAATACAATATGTTGAAATTTTTTTGCCATACCGATACCATACCAAAAATTTTCGATATGCAAATTTTCATACCGTTAATATACCGAACATTGTATACCGATCTTTGGTATGTTGAAAATTTGATATGGAATAGAATAGATGATTGAAAGTCACAATTACATACTCCGTACGTCCCACTCCCACTGGGAAAGTGACATTTTTGTTTGACGCGAGAATTAAGATGAGAGTGATGATAGTGTGTTAAAGTGAAAGAAAGTGGGTTAAAGTGATGTGTCTGAATTTTAATGGGTTAGAATTTTCTATTTTGGGAAATGTCATTATATCAGTGGGACATCCTGAAAAAGAAAATGTCCCTTTATCAGTGGGACAGAGAGTGTATATATAGAATTCATATGAATTTCAAAATACATAGGCAAACGCTCCTCTACTCACCGTGTGCACTCTTAATATATTCATTGCTAATGTTGAGTGATAGAGTTTACAATTAGGTGTCTTTATTTATTACCATTATCGTAATTCTTCTTCAAATATAACTCGACTTTATTATGTTCTACACATTATATGTATATGTAACTATAATATCATAATGATAATTTTAATATACTACTAATGATTTATAATTCATATTTTGATAATTAAGATATTAATTTTTTTTATTCTAAAGATTTATTCTGATGATAGGGGTAAATATTATAAAGATTTATTCTAATAATATTAAGGGTAAAAGATAAAATTCAAAATTTATAAACAAGACACTTTTTACAATGATATAAATATAAATTATAGGATATATTGTACTACAATCACCCTTCACATGTGATTATTATATTAATATCATTTGTGATATTAATATAATAATCACATGTGAAGGATGAGTGTAATTCACACCCATCCAAGAATAAACCCAGAGATTGTTTGATCAAAGCTATGATAATAATTTCCCCTATAATACATGTTGGTCCTTTATTAGTAAATAGAATTATCCTTAAAATAGAGTGGTGTAACCCAAATGGAAATGCGAAATCAAGAATAACAAAATAACAAAATAACAATATAAGGAAATGGTTTACGATCCAATCTTTCAAACTAAATAATAAACTATAGCCTTATAGGAATAAAGTTGAATCTCAGCCCCAATCTCAGCCCACTTTGATCACCTCATAATTAGGGGTGGGGGTCGGTACGGTATACCTTCGTATTTTCATCATACCTTATACCTTACCTTAAGTGACGGTATGCTATTTTTTCATACCTTTACCTTACCTTACTTGTCGGTATACCTTAAACCGGTATACCTTAATTTTGGTATGAAGTAAATTACATACTTTTACCATACCTTATTTTCGGTATATCATACCTTAAGCCGGTATGCCACGGTATACCTTAAATTAATTATAAATAAATAAATCAATATATGTATAATTCATATCTTTGAAACTTACCATACAATAAATAGCACCCAAGTATTTAAACTCCAACATTCTTCAAAACAAAACATATTATCAAATTCAAATCCAAAACATCTAAATTCAAAACACAACGAGAGCATAAAAAACTTTCTAATCTCACTCCATAATTTAAGGTATATACATAATTTAAGGTATATACCCTACTTTTGGTATATACTGCGATAGTGGTATATACCGCGATACCGATATATACCTTATTTTCGGTATATACCTCGATAACGGTATGTAACGGTATACCCCGGTATTCAAAAATTGATACCTTTACCTTACCTTTGTCTTCCGGTACGGTATGATACCTTACCGAAAATTTCGTTATACCTTAATTACGGTATTTTCGATAAATTTTCGGTACGGTATGAACGGTATACCGAATTTTCGGTATATTTCCCCAGCCCTACTCATAATGCTTTTCAAATCTTATAATATTCAGTGTATAAAATCGCTAGGCGGTAGTTGGACGGTGGAAATGTGACTAGCGCCTAGGCGGGGGTGGCTAGGCGGGGCTTAGGCGGATTAGAACTACAATGCTTATTTTTATTATTCTTACAATATTATTGCCAAATTTATAATAAAACCACATATTATGACAACTGGTAGGTAAATTTCATAATTATAAATAAAAAATCATGGATAGAGTAGCATAGTTCGTCTAAACGTCGATTGATTAATACATATAGGTTGAGTTCTCTTTTATACAAAAGAAAAGGAGAGAGAAGAGAAAATCACCCTATAAATTCCACCCCTTTTCTCACCTCCCCCCCTATTTGCACTACAATGGGAAAAAAATATTTTATCTCCAATTTGGTGTTGTAAATATTATCTCCAATTTAAGGAGTAAAATCCCCCCTCATTGATAAAAGGTGAGAAAAGGTGGTAAAAGGGGTAGAATTTATACGGTAATTTTCTCTTTTCTCTCATTTTCTTTCGCATCAAAGAGAACGCAACCATAGACTATTTATTAAATTTCAAGATCGGCCCATTGGGGTATCTCTTAAAGCCTAGGCAAATTACATATTAGTCGGGCAGTGAGATACTATACTAGACGCTGACTAGCGCCTAGACGCCGCTAGGCGGACCTAAACAACGACTTTTAGTACACTGATGATATTACAATATAGCGTTACGAATATTGTTTATACTACCACATATCTTTGTAATATCATAACGATTTTGATATATTTTCATTCCGTGCATCACACGATACAAAATTACCCGACTAAAGTCAAGTTTTAATAAAGAAAAAAAAAATGTGCCAACAAATTATGGTGTATCGATAACATATAACGTAGTTGTCCAACGACCTTCGAGCAACCAATCTCTCCCACACAAATCTATGTTTCTGGGCAATAAAAGACTTCAGAGAGCTTATAACGTTTCATGCTCCGATCGAAACACTGAACAAATACATTCCTTCGTTCTCCGTCGTTCTTCTCTATGAGCTGTATCAGCCCTCACTAGCTTCAAAATCTGAAGCACTGTTTCAACAAGATCAGTTACTGTGAATCGATAGGGCTATGTATACATGCATTTGGTAGTAAACAAGAAATGTCAAAAAAATTCTATAAAATTGTAGCCAACTTCACATCACCAGCCTCCATGTTTTTGGGAGAAATGCAAAGAAGCCTACAAATACAGAAATAATTGCTGTGAAACATAAGTATTGTCTGAAACTCAAACTTCATTCTCTATATTAAGACGGTTTCTGTTGTCTGTCTTCGACTAACACACTCTCCGAATAAAGAGAACTGTCTTCTTTTGGTTGTGCCTATAGAAGTGCCTCTTTTAGCCTGGAGGAGATAGAATATATGGCAAAATGAGAATTAACAGAGTACATCTTGTAGCTGTTCTTCTTCATTAAACAAAACTTGAATGTGAAACGGTGTACCTTTCCCCTTCGTTGATATCTTCGGTTATTCCAACAGAATAACCCACTGCAGCCTCCAGCACCTGATCCAGATTCATATCCCCTGTACAAAAAATATTAGCATATGATAGGACCATAACAATTCTCCTCTTGCTCGTTTCGACTTTTTTTGTGACCACTATATGGATACATACTCCACAGTGATCTCAATTTGAATAGCATGCAATTACAGTGACTTCTGAAGTAAAAGGAAAACCATAGCAACGGCAATGAATTCAATAATTACGCGCACAACATGGAGGAAATGAACAGCTTTGAGAGTGAAATTCAAGATTGTAGCATTAACTCACATGTCATTTTTTCTGAAACTGTTAGAACAGTGATCCATCTTCATAACATCATCATCCTTCTGAGGTGCCATTCCATCCTTGATTTTCGGTGTCATAATTTCTTGAATCAACTCATCTACGTCGAGAGAATTTGTTGATTCTATTGCATCTTGTGGCAGAACTTGATTCCTCTCGGGTCTCAAATGGATAATGGACTCAGTTTTCCTGAAAGGAATATCGGACTTGCAATCTTCCACATTTGTTATGCTAGCATTTCCAGAAACAGACTCTGTAGCCTTGTTTTGATGGCTTTTAACATGGAAGCTTTCTCTTGATACATTCGAACGATCTTGATGCAAATCAAGACCAGAATTGTTCACTGTAGCATTCGAACATGTTGATTTGCTTCCCATGGTAGTTGGAATCTCGATTATCAGCTTATGATCCAAAGAGCCCTGTAGCAAAGTTATCAAGACCTTTACATTGCGCCGTAAAACAACTTCAAATGAGTTTGTGATGCTGCTAAGAAAGCCTTCTGCTCTTCTTTTGATATCACCGTCTTCAAACACGACATGAGCAATAAAACCACCTGTATAAAGTCTACAACTTCAGAAATTTTCTAAAACTCACGAAACTACGATAAAAAGTGATGCAAACTTCAATTCCAACGATAAAAAATGTTAGTTTTCTCTATCAGATAAATACTTTGAATGCACCTGGAGCAGAGTTCAGACAATGTCGGACAGCATTCGACATGCATAAGCTGAAGAAGAGGAAAAGCAGGAAAACGGTTCGAGTATTTACCTTCCATTTCTGATATTGAGACAAGCTTTCCATAAGAATGAAGCAATAACTTCAGTGTCTTAGAATGACATTTTTCAATGCATAGGAGCCAGATGCTCATCAAAGTCTCCGCATCGACGCACATCAATGTCTTTCTCCTGTTTGTGCAGTCATCATTTGAGACAGTCGAACTTTTATCATCGTTAAATTGGTTTTTCTCGGTGTTTGGAGATAGTCTGACTTTGCTTGAAGAACCTGATGTTTCAGGTGCAAATTGTTCATCAGATTGCGTAGCTGCTTCTCCAGGCATACTTAAGTGTTCCTCTTCAGATGCCTTTGGAATCTGTAGTATACTACTTGTGGATTGAGTTCGATCAGGAGAAGAAATAGAGCCTAGCTGTAATAGGGTAGCTATGAACCACGTCGATTGTTCACTTGAAACTCTCAAATGCTTTTCGGCCTCGGATAGAACAGTTAAAGCATGCTTCAGTCTGTATAATTCTCTTTCAGTCACTAAATATCGAACCAGCAATAAACGGATAAAAAAAAGTTACTACTGTTTGATAGAACCAACATATACATTTGAATGGAGTTATCATTAACGAGCAGAAAAGCAAACAGAGATAGACTTACAAGCTTTCCCACCAAAGAATGAATCATTTTGTGTTGCAGCAATAATATCCACAATAAGAGTAACCAACTGAGACGTTAGTATTAGTGGATCGACACCGGAATCCATCAACTCTCTCGTTCTTCTTACAGTTTCAGTAGCATTTGATGACATGGCCAATTCCAAAAGTTCCAGTAGTTTATCCTCAGAAACTACCCCCATCTACAGGGGGAAAAATTTCACATAAAGACTTGGCATTGTTAAATAGATTATTTAACTTCGACTGTCGAATATTCTGCGTGTTAACTATAAATGAATACGAAAGAAATATGTAAAAGAGTTCATGTAAATGCAAGTCACAGAATAGATATATTAAGTAGACTCAAGTAAAAGGTATGCTAAAACTCACAAGCTCATTCACCAAGGACTTGGTGATTGGTTTCCCGAACAAACTCAACTGGTCCAGCATGGTTTCAGCATCTCGTAGCGAACCATCAACATGCGAAGCAATCAACTCCAATGCATTTGATTCGAATTCAAAATTTTCATCAATGGAAATCTTACTCAGTCGAGTAACAATATCACCATTGCCAATTTTGTTGAGAACGTGCTTCTGGCACCGAGTCAATATTGTTCGTGGCACATTGTCAGTATCACTTGTTATGAGTATGAAAACAACAAATGGTGATGGTTTAGCAAGGATTCGAAGAACTTCCAACCACGCCTTCGAGGGCAGCAGATTACACTGATCAATGACAACGACCTTGTAACGTAGAAATGCTAAAGGATGAACCACAGATATTTTTCTCAGGAGATTTTTCAGTTTGTCGACTACCTTCTCATTGGAGCCGTCCACTTCTTCGAGAAACCGGCTCTTCCCAGATACGAAATCAGCACATTCCATACAAACCCCACAAGGCTTACTTTCTTCAGTGGTGAGGCAATTCAAAGCAGCAGCAAAAACCCTGGCCGTTGATGTTTTTCCAACTCCACGAGGGCCTTGGAATAGATAAATTGGGGCAATCCTTCTTGTTGAAACCGCCCTCATAAGAGATTGAACACCTCTATTCTGTCCTATCAAATCCTCGAAACACATCGGCCTATATTTGTGGCTCAGGCTTTTGATAGTTCTGGAAAAACACTCTTTATGCACTTCCCCATTCATAGCTACCAACTCCAATCCTTCTTGACTTCTACAGCTCGAAGACAACCTCTTTCCAGCCAACCTGCTCGAAGCATCGGAATCAAAATCTGCAAATTTTGCTGAGAGTCCATCTTCACTATCCCTGCTTCTCACTGATGACAATTCAAGGCCATCACCACTGTTATCATGAAGAGGGACGAGGCTTTGAGCTGCTTCCTTAGAGCTGAGTCTTCTCTGGTAAGAATTTATAGATATACGGTGATGCTTTCTTCGAGACCGGCTTCCACGAAAGAAGCTGCTTCTGAATGTATCAGAAAGAGATGGAGAATAAGAACTCCCATTTCTAGACTTTGGTGTCGACCTTTTAGACCAATAACAAGGAATTCCACATCCAAACTGATCATCCACCTCGTCACCATCCCAAGACAAAACTGTACTAGGATTCTTGATTGCATATCTACTGTAAGAGTGTGTTGAGAATGCTTGTGTACTATATGAAACAGAATCATCCTCTTTCGAATTGCACCTCATCGTCTTCAAAGAAGGACAAGACCAACCCTTGTTCTTGAGCCTAGCTAGCAAATATGAGATGGTCGAATCTCTCCCTAAATCCTCAGAATTGCAATAATCTCCATTTTCAACAGACTGGTCTATCAAACTCACCAAATCTTCCCTCCCAGATCTAAAACTAGACGAACCATCCACTACATTTTTCGTGTATCTACTCAACAGCATCCTCATTTGTAATTTTTCCTTTCGATTCACTGTGCTAGGACTAGAATAATTACTAGTGCTCCTCCTCGATTTCTTTTTCCTGCTACGCCTGATAGAAGGCGTGAAGCTCGAGTTCATACATTTGAAAAAGGCGGCAGTAAACCTATCGCTCAGATAACCATCACTCTTCGAGTCGATTCTAACAGTATTCGAGCTATCAACTTCGAAGCCCTCCTCTTGAGTAGAGGAGGATCCCTCATCCTTCACATACTCAACATCATCAACAATCTGTCTACTTCTTTCACTCTCAGATTTCTGATTCATCCAGTTATACAAATAAACCCTACTCCTCCCCCTCTCTTTAGCATTTCGATTACCATTTCTAGAGCTTATATTTTTGCTTCCTACTTGCAAATTGTGCTCAAGGGAAGAATCCACATTACCTTCAACGTCGCCATTCTTGATTCGGTACTTGGTGAGGGATCTCCCAGGATCCATCGCCGGCAGTGGAGGCGGCGGCGGCGGAGACAACCACCACGACGAGGACGTCCCGGGGTCCCTCAGAACTCTCGCAGCCTTGCGGATTTGCGTCAGTTCTTTTTTCCAGTGAAGGCTGTTAGGACTGCAGTTAATCCCGCCGCCACCCACCGCCCCTGCTCCGCCGCCTTCAGCCGACGTCATTCTACTTCGTCAAGCACGATTCCGCCACACCGCCGCCGCCGGACTAAATCAAAATTACGAAAATCAAGATACAAGAGCACGCACAAACTTCATCACCCACATGATCGAAAGATCGTAGTAGCCCTTTTTCTTCAATGGGCTTGTTCCGTACCTGCTCATATAATCAAGAACCCGCAGCCATTAGCGTGGCCACAAACCTCAGCTGAAGGAAGAACAAAACTAGAGTGCGGTGGGTTTAATGCAAATTATGCAATGTTATGGGGAAGTCATGAATTATTAGTACTGATAAATGATAATGGAGTGAATAATTTCCCCAGTCGTGTTCGTTGGAATCGAAACAAAATAATTGAAACGTTAATATACCTTCTACTGTAGTTCTTCCCTCCCTTGAAGAGGCTCCCAAGATTCTGTTGTGATTTTAAAAAAAATAAAAAAAATCAAACTTTTCCTGCATACATTTCAAAGCGTTCTGTGAAGTAGTGGCGCGCGCCTTATTTATTTAGTTAATTGCTGCAGATTTGGCATTTATAATATAAATTCGACTTAAATACGTGGATTTGTGAATAAGCATTAATGGATAGTTAGTAAACGAGAATTATATAATTCGCTAAATTGGATGAATGTTACCGTTGATATGAGATCGTGCATTTAAACCATTCTAGGTCAAAGTTCAAGTTAAAATTTTAAAAGATTGGTATATAAAAAAGTAAGCAAATTACAAAGCAAACCTAAATAACTTTCAAAATCATAGAAACGTAATTAAATATAGAGTTACGCACTTAATGGATACTCCATCTTTATTTATTTTGATTTGATTTGGCTTATATGTATTCAAAATGTGAGATGCTATATAAAGGTGTCAAATTAAAATAAACGAAAGGAGTACATGTTTGTTGTAGCAACGATATTATTAAAAAATATTATATAGTATGTATAGATGTAATTTTATAATGTGACAATGTAATGATAAGGCAAAATGCATGAAAATACAGGAACTGTGCCTGAGATTCCGTTTTGCACACGAACTTTCAATTTTTTCTGTAAATTCATAAACTTTGATATTTGTTCAATTTTTTCATTATTTGAAAATTTCCCCAAATTAAATCTGACATGGCAGCCGAAAATGTACACGTGTACATTCCATTCGACAATTAAATCAACGCCATTTTCAAATTTAATTTATAATTACAATTTTACTATGTGAATAAAAAAATTGAAAAAAAAAAAAAAATCCTTTCTCCGGTTTATCTTCTCCCAAATCTGGTGGAATCCCCGAAACATGTTCTTAACTCTTCTCACCCAAAATCCGTGGAATCTCCATTTACCTCGGGCC